>CM042054.1:33322500-33935000 GCA_023525745.1 Arctium lappa | reverse complement strand
TAAACAAAATCAACTTCTATTATCAAGATTACAGTTTTCAAATAAATATAAGATTATAATTCACTTACCAAGCACGTCTACATGATATGTTGTTCATTCATCGATTTATTAACAGAATTAAGACAATAGATGTAAGATTTTAAATGTTATTAGCCAAAAGAAGGCATGATTCTTCATTGGCAAATCTAGAACGCTGTCAGACAAATGATTCCCAGTCCTTCATTCGACCAAGCCATTTTTTGAGCTCTACACTTCCATACACTACTTCCGCTTGGATGCTTTCTCCATCAGCTATAACATAAACCATTTCGGATCACCTAAAAGCATAAAAAAAGAATAAAAGCAAGGGTGGCTTAAAAATCCACATCAGACAGAAAACGATGTTGACAAACTTTTATGTTTACGAAAAACCAAAGTCAATTTGCAAAAAGTTGTAAACAAGTATATAGATGTTAAGTATATTGAACAAAGTAAAATGATCTACAATCAAAAACCACAAAATCAAAGTCAATTTGTTTTCAACAAAACTTTAAAAATGAGAGAAAAACAATTCGGAGGCAAAATATTTAACAACATTTTTACACATAAGTGCTATGAGATCATATACTTTCTAATTGAACTAAAAAACTCTCCATATATATTCATGTTCAAGAGAAGAAACTTTGTGAGCCCTTGTTACTATAGTGCAGGATCTCCTTTGGCTGCTTGGAGAGCCATGAATACTATATTGTTTCTTACCAAATTATTGAACATCAAAGACTGTACATAAACCACATGTTCCTACAAAGGTATGTTTGCAATAAAAAGCCAAAGTTCAAATTATCAATTATTCAGACAAAAAGATTTCAACAAAATTCAAACTTCTTCACAATTAGCAAAAATCTGTAAGTAATCATTCCATTTCTAATATATATAGAAAATCCTATACTTAGGGATTAAATTACACGACCGATAATGTAATCTTCTTGGCCACAAAAAGGATGTGGTCAAATTCTCTCTATTCTTAACCAGTTGGGAGTCACATAGATAAAATTGTAAATCAATGATGTAACAACCTGAACATTTAAAAAAATATATAATAAAATAACATTCAATACTAAACACTGCCCCAGGCTTACATTTCAGAGTATAATGTTCTTAACATCACCTATTACACAACTGAGTCTCAAAAAGTAAACTATTGCAGAAAGTCTTCTAGCTCCTGGAAATAACTCATATCTTCTCCTTACCCTTATCTGAACTTGCTATCTTGCGATAACCTGAAAAAGGATTATAATTTTGAAATAGCGAGGGTTAGACCAATGGTCTAGTGAGTCCCCTCCAATTACTACTACAAAAGTTCAAATATTAATTAAAACATTTAAACAAATCTTTATATTTCAAAACATAACCTGCTCTTTTAATCAAACTTTATAACACTTTATGTTTCGCAGGCATAACTCAATCTACTGGCCATTACTAACCACTTTTACGCTTCGCAAACGTACCTTAAGCTACTGGCCAACATTCCCGTCAAAGACGGTATGTCTGTCTCGCACTGCCTTATTTTAGGGATACACCCTAATGGCATAAACGGACCACACTCCCTGGTACGAGCAGGCGGGTCACACTTTCCGACTTAGGTCAGACTTCTGACTCAAATGTATGCATACACCTAGTCCTGCCTGTATATAAAACAAGTTTATATACACTGAGCATAAACATGCCCAACTGATTAAATCAATCTTTTGCAATAAATCTGCATAACCTTCAATACTATAAATGCGCAGTATATAAAACTCACATTTATAAATTAACTGCTCAAATCATAAAAGATTTAGTTGAAAGACTCACCTCTGATTCTTCTGAATTAAACTCTGACTTCTATTGATTAACACCACCTACGATGGTATTAAAACAAAGGTAAGCTAATTTCCAACTAAAACTCTTTCTTTCAAAAGACTCATCAATTGAAATCTACTGTTTTTAACCCGGTCAAAACCACTCTGATTAAAAACCTCTTAGACCAATTAACAAAATATCGGTCAAACCACTATCCCGGTCGAATACAGACTACCGGTCGAACCACTTACCGGTCCTTTACAACCTACAGGTCGAATATCACTACCGGTCGAACCACTTACCTGTCGAATACAACTACCGGTCGAACCACTTACCGGTCCTTTACAACTTACCGGTCGAACTCAACCTATCGGTCTTACACATCATCTTCCCGGTCGAGTTCATACTGTAAGTCGACGACTAACAGTTCGAACCCAGAAAACTTTTGATCATTAAATCGATCAAATACACGGTTAAAATCTTGATTAACAAGACTATTTACCGACTATAACATACAGATAGAAGTATTAAGCTAAAAACATACCTCTATTTGACCAAAACGATCGATCTTCAAGATCTCCTTCTCTTTCTCTCTGCCTTTTGCTTTCTCTCTGAAAATCTTAAGGCGGCTTATCACAAATATCAGAATGAGATATGAATCTCAATTATCTGATATTTAAGTTATATAAAACCAACTTTTCAATTAAACCCCCTATACTTTGAGTCTCGCTACACTTTTTCCCCCAACTTCCAAAATTAACAAAATTTCGGATTCGGATATTACAATCTTCCCCCCTTAAGAGAATTCCGTCCCCAGAATTCTATCGCTAAACAAATGGGGATACTGATTTTTCATATCCGCCTCTACTTCCCACGTAGACTCTTGCCCTTGGTGAAATTTCCACTGAACTTTCACTAAGGGAATCTCTTTGTTCCTCAACTTCATTATCTTGAGGTCCGTAATTGCTACAGGCTCCTCAATATAACTTAGTTTCTCGTCTACCTGAATATCTTCTAAAGGAACAACTATATCTGCTTCTGTCAAACACTTCTTCAGGTTTGACACATGAAATGTGGAATGAATCCCACACAAACTTTCTAGTAAATCAAGTTCATAAGTCACTTCACCAACACGACTAGTGATGATAAATGGTCCTACAAATCTTGGTCTCAACTTTCCTTTCTTCCCGAATCTAACTACTCCTTTCCAGGGTGACACTTTCAGCATTACCTTATCTCCTATCTGAAACTCTATCGGTTTCCTTCGTCTATCAGCATACATTTTCTGACGGTCTTGAGCAATTTTCAATCTTGCTCGAATCTGATCAACTTTATCAGCTGTCAACTGTACAATTTCTGGTCCCGCTAACTGTCTTTCACCCACCTCATTCCAACATAGAGGTGTTCTACATTTACGACCATACAAAGCTTCGAACGGGGCCGCTTGTATGCTAGCATGATAACTATTGTTGTAGGAAAATTCAATCAACGGCAAATGAATCTCCCACGAACCTTTAAAATCGATAACACATGCACAAAGCATATCTTCCAATGTCTGTATAGTTCTCTCACTCTGACCACCAGTTTGCGGATGATAGGTCGTGCTCAGCTTAAGTTGAGAGCCTAATTCTCTTTGCAAACTTCTCCAGAAAGCTGATGTAAATCGAGCATCTCTGTCTGATACTATAGATGACGGTACTCCATGTCTGGTTACTATCTCATCGATATACAATCGAGCCAACTTTTCTAGTGAGTACGTCTCCTTGATCGGTAAGAAGTGAGCTGACTTTGTGAGTCTATCCACTATCACCCAAATGGCATCATGCCCCTTAGGTGAATGCGGTAACCCAGTAACAAGATCCATAGTAATCTCATCCCACTTCCAAACTGGAATTTCTAACGACTGAAGTTCCCCGTAAGGTCTCTGATGCTCAGCTTTAACCTTTAAACATGTCAGACATCGTTCAATAAAATGAGCAATATCTTTCTTTGAACCTGACCACCAGTAGCTTTGCTTCAGATCTTTATACATCTTATTAGTTCCAGGATGAACTGAATACCAAGATCTATGTGCTTCTTCCAATACTTTCTGCCTCAGACCTCCTGCTTTTGGGATCCATACCCGCTTATTGAAACACTTTACTCCTCGATTGTCAACTATTAACGAGTTAACAATCCCAACTATTCTTTCACTTTTCAAATTTTCTTTTGACGCTACTTCTTCTTGATATTTTATAACTTCTTCCAAGAAATTAGAAACAACATCAACTCGAAATGCTACCACCTCTGCTATTCTTCCATGCTCTTTACGACTTAAAGCATCTGCTACTACATTGGCCTTTCCTGGATGGTACAGAATATCACAGTCGTAATCACTTAACAACTCCATCCATTTACGTTGCCTCATATTAAGCTCTTTCTGATTGAACAGATATTGAAGGCTTTTGTGATCTGTGTAAATCTGACACTTGATCCCATACAAGTAATGCCTCCAAATTTTCAAAGCAAATACTACTGCTGCCAACTCTAAATCATGCGTTGGATAATTCTTTTCATGTTCTTTTAACTGACGAGATGCATAAGCAATCACTTTGCCTTGTTGCATTAACACACATCCCAAACCCAACTTTGAAGCATCGCTATAAATTACGAATCCTTCTGTTCCGTTGGGTAAAGACAAAACAGGAGCATTACTTAGACTCTCTTTCAACTTACCGAACGCTTCTTTCTGAGCCTCTGACCAAACAAACTTTACATTCTTTCTTGTTAAAGTTGTTAATGGTGTTGCTATCCTTGAAAAATCCTGAATGAACTTTCTATAATAACCATCTAATCCAAGAAAACTTCTTACTTCAGATGGTGTTTTCGGTGCTTCCCACCCTTTAATGGCTTCAATCTTAGCTGGATCAACCTGAATCCCATCTTTTGACACCACGTGCCCTAAAAACTGTACTTCTTTCAGCCAAAATTCACATTTTGAAAACTTGGAATACAACTTTTCACGCTTAAGCAATTCTAAAATCGCTCTCAAATGAGTTTTATGACCTTCTTTAGAACGTGAATAGATCAATATATCATCTATAAAGACGATGACATATTTATCTAAAAACGGACTACACACTCTATTCATCAGATCCATGAAAGCTTCTGGAGCATTGGTCAAACCAAATGGCATAACTAGAAACTCATAATGTCCGTACCTTGTACGAAATGCAGTCTTATGCACATCCTCCTCCCTCACCTTCAACTGGTGATACCCAGATCTTAGATCGATTTTCGAAAAGTAACTATCTCCTTGAAGTTGATCAAAAAGATCGTCAATCCTGGGAAGCGGATACTTATTCTTAACAGTCAACTTATTGAGCTCACGATAGTCTATGCACATTCTCATAGACCCGTCTTTCTTCTTAACAAACAATACTGGCGCTCCCCAAGGTGAGGTACTAGGGCGAATAAACCCCTTGTCTAACAATTCTTGCAGTTGAGGGACACACCCTAATGGCATAAACGGACCACACTCCCTGGTACGAGCAGGCGGGTCACACTTCCCGACTTAGGTCAGACTTCTGACTCAAATGTATGCATACACCTAGTCCTGCCTGTATATAAAACAAGTTTATATACACTGAGCATAAACATGCCCAACTGATTAAATCAATCTTTTGCAATAAATCTGCATAACCTTCAATACTATAAATGCGCAGTATATAAAACTCACATTTATAAATTAACTGCTCAAATCATAAAAGATTTAGTTGAAAGACTCACCTCTGATTCTTCTGAATTAAACTCTGACTTCTATTGATTAACACCACCTACGATGGTATTAAAACAAAGGTAAGCTAATTTCCAACTAAAACTCTTTCTTTCAAAAGACTCATCAATTGAAATCTACTGTTTTTAACCCGGTCAAAACCACTCTGATTAAAAACCTCTTAGACCAATTAACAAAATATCGGTCAAACCACTATCCCGGTCGAATACAGACTACCGGTCGAACCACTTACCGGTCCTTTACAACCTACCGGTCGAACCTCTACCGGTCGAATATCACTACCGGTCGAACCACTTACCGGTCCTTTACAACTTACCGGTCGAACTCAACCTATCAGTCTTACACATCATCTTCCCGGTCGAGTTCATACTGTAAGTCGGCGACTAACAGTTCGAACCCAGAAAACTTTTGATCATTAAATCGATCAAATACACGGTTAAAAGCTTGATTAACAAGACTATTTACCGACTATAACATACAGATAGAAGTATTAAGCTAAAAACATACCTCTATTTGACCAAAACGATCGATCTTCAAGATTTCCTTCTCTTTCTCTCTGCCTTTTGTTTTCTCTCTTTCTCTCTGAAAATCTTAAGGCGACTTATCACAAATATCAGAATGAGATATGAATCTCAATTATCTGATATTTAAGTTATATAAAACCAACTTTTCAATTAACCCCCCTATACTTTGAGTCTCGCTACACTTTTTCCCCCAACTTCCAAAATTAACAAAATTTCGGATTCGGATATTACAAATGACATACTGCCATTAATTTAAAAGGATGACACGAATAATAACAAATGGTAGAGGGTGTTTGCTCCTCAAAACAAAGCACATCCAACAAAACATGATTACACAGTATGGCCGAAAAATGCACATGTGAACTATATCTTTTCCAATTTCTACCAATTTCCCAAATGTTTCACAAATGTATAGGTTCACCCTTTTGTACAGGTGGATAAATAGACTCAGAAACACATTTTCTGAATGGCTCAAAAAGTTATATAAGGGAACGCCCTATGACAAAAGCTCAAAGAACACATTTTCTGAAAGGAAAAAATGGGTTGGATTAATGTGTTTTTACCTGGTTATCCACCATTCTTGAGAAATCTGAGAACATATCTGCATTTAAGCCCACCAGCCTCAATCTAATAAGCCTACTGCTTAATTTTTTCATGAGTTTGTAATTAATATAATCTTTGAAAATCTGCAATGTTATGCCAAAGCATATACATTTATGCAATTATTTCAATACTGATAAAATTAAAATACCTTTCAAGCAAAATGCAACATACCCTTTCCAGTTCAACATTTTCCCGAAATCAATAATTTTTCATTGCACATAATTTAACAGATAAATTTAAGCTAGGGCTTTTGAGTTCCAGTAATCAAGCCAAACTGGAGTTCTGGAAAGAAGAATATGCCTTTGAAACACTAACCCCACATAATGTCCTTTTAACAACAAATATACATTCAAAAAACAAATCATCATATCAGTCGATGGTTGAAAAAGGAAGATATGAATAGATAAAATAAAAGGACAAACATATATTTCTCCTGCACCATGCCTTCAGATGAAAATAAAAACAAACCAAATGTTAGCTCACTACTCCTTGCTATTATCTTATTTTGATTATTCAAGTTGCAAAAATCACAACTCAAAGTAACCAAATGTCAGAGATGGTAGTTATGAATCTTGCCATTGCAACCATAAAAATAAACCACTACAATCTGCGCATTTGCTTTGCACCCATACATAGAACTTGAGAAAATCGGTGAGAGTCTTGAGACATGACCCACGAGTGAAAAATCGATAGAAAGCAGACAAAAATAGAGAAAATCTGATAACAAACCAATAATCGCAATCAACAACAAAACACCTAGCAAAAGAAACCTTAAATTCTTTTAACTTTTTAATACAAAAAGAGATACATAACATAGAGAGATAAGAGAAAATAAAAACTTTGGCTGAAAAAAGGGGGAAAAGGGGGGAAGTGTGCAATTTTTACAAACCCTAGATGTAAATCCAACTTTGACAAAACCCAATTCATGAATAAAGCTTAATATATTTTTGGTGGTCCAAAAATTTGGAGTGGTATTCCATAAACCCATAAAGAATTTGGAATCGTATCTTGTGATACACAAAACCCAATTCAAGCAAATCCATAAAAGAACACACACACAAAGGAGTATGTTATAAACAAAGATTCAAAGAATAGAACAAGTTAGAGTGGAACACTACTAAATAAAACACTTTTTCCGGCGGAATTTTCCGACGGAAATTTTCGGCGGATTTCTGACGGAAGTCAAACGGGTCAACCAACTTTGACTTTCGCCGAAAATCCGCCGGAAATCTGTCGGAATTTTTTTTTTATTTTATTTTTTTAAAAATCAATTATTTTCGGCGGATTTCCGATGGAATATAATTTTTTTTTAATTTTTTTCTTATTAATTATAATTAATTAACTATTTTCGGCGGATTTTAATTAATTAAATTAATTAATTAAAATCCGCCGAAAATAGTTAATTAATTATTTTTTTAAATGAATTAAAAAAAATAAAAAATAAAAATAAAAATCCGTCTGAAATCTGTCGAAAATTTTATAAAATTTTCGGCGGATTTTCTATATTTTTTTAAAAATAATAAAAAATATCCGCCGAAAATAGTTAATTAATTATTTTTTTAAATGAATTAATAAAAAATAAAAATAAAAATCCGTCGGAAATTCGCCGAAAATTTTATAAAATTTTCGGCGGATATTTTATATTTTTTTTAAAATAAAAAAAAATCCGCCGAAAATCCGCCGAAAATAGTTAAAAAATCAAATATTTATTTTTTCTTAAAAAATTAAATATTTATTTTTCATTAAAAAAGTTTAATTCCGTCGAAAATACTAAAAGATTAAATATTTATTTTTTTCTTAAAAGTTTAATTCCGCCGAAAATCCGCCGAAAATACTAAAAAATTAAATATTTATTTTTTCTTAAAAAAATTTAATTCCGCCGAAAATCCGCCGAAAATATTAAAAAAGTTTAACGTACCTAGTTTTGATTTAATAGATCCGGTTGGGCTTTAACGTTCCCTGTTGGGCTTCAATGGATCCAGTTGGGCTTTGACGTACCAGTTGAGCTTTAACGTACCCAGTTGGTCTTTACCGTACCCAGTTGGTCTTTAATGGATCCGGCTGGGCTTTAGCGTACCCAGTGGGGCTTTAATGGGTATAGTTGAGCTTTAATGGAAACGGTTGGGCTTTAACGTACCTGGTTGAGCTTTAATGGATCCAATTGTGCTTTAACGTACCCAATTGGGCTTTAATGGATCCGGTTAGATCTAATTGGGCTTTAAAAGATCCAGTTGGCCTTAATGGATCCATTTGGGCTTTAATGGATGTTGTTGGCTTTAATGGATCCAATTGTCTTTAATGGATCTAGTTGTGCTTTAACGTACCCAGTTGGACTTTAATGGATCCGGTTGGGCTTTAACGGATCAAGTTAGGCTTTAACGTACACAATTGGGCTTTAACGTACCTAGTTGAGCTTTAATGGATCCAGTTGGGTTTTAACGGATCCGGTTGGGCTTAATGGATCCAGTTGAGCTTAATGAAAATCCGCCAATTGGACTTTAACATACACAATTGGGTTTTTAACGTACCCAGGGAGCGATTTTAGGGAAGCTTCAAGCGACACACACATATACACACCAATGTTTTAAAACCCGGGTTGACCCGGCCGGTTCAACCGGGAACCGGTAAAGAGACCGGGTCAATTACGACCGGTTTTTTGGGAAATTACGACCCAGATTGAATCGCCGGTTTTTTGATAGAACCGGTTGAACCGATCTAATTGAACCGGTAAAAATCTGGGTTGTCCCGGTTAAAAAAATCAATTTCTTATATTTGTGTTTTTTATGTTTTTGGATTGATGTAAAATTTCTTGTTATGTGTTTTTTTTAATGTTTGTGGATTGATGTAAACCTTTTTGTTATGTGTATTTTTAATGTTTTAACTTGTGGACATCAAATTCTTGGTTTTATATATATATATACACACACACACACACACACACATACATATATATATATATATATGAAAGAAAATGAAAAATACATAAAATTTTATTGAAACCGGGTCAACCACCGGGTTGAACCGTGACGCGGTCACCACACCGGGTTAACCAAAAAAACCGATTTTTAAAACATTGATACACACAATTTTTAAGTTGAAATACTTCTAATTTTCTTTCCCTCTAAAATTTTATTCTACCTAAACCCAAAAAAAAAAAAAATCAGACTCCCTCCCATCCCCAATATCCAATTTCCCTCCCAATTTCCCCCCTAATCGACGCCATCCTCTCAAAGCCTTCATCCTCTCTCATCCCCTTCATCCCAACGACGACAACACTTCATCGAGAGCCCTCGTCGCCCCCCCAACCACCACCACCACCACCACCACCACCGTCGAGAGCCCTCCCTACCCCTGCCGCTGTCGAGAGCCCTCCCCACCACCCCTGCCGCTGTCGACTACCAGAAACCACCACCATCAGCCACCACCACCGGTCGACATCGCCACCACCACCATCGATTATAGCGGTATACGACTGAGCCCCTGTTTGATTTCTCGATTTGTTCCTGATTTGTTCCTGATTTCTCGATTTATTCCTGATAGGGCTGCTCAAAACCTACTGCTACTGCTTCTTCGTTCTAATCTCCAAGTTCAATTACAAACGTTGGTAAGTGCTTCTTCTTCTTCGTCTTCGATTATGCTTCTTCTTCTTCGTCTTTGTAATTTTCGATTTCTGTTTCTTCTTCCACAGGTTTCAAGCTTCAAGCTCAAGGTATTTCCTTTACTTTGTGTGTAACTTTACTTTATGTTTGTTTATTTAAGAGGAGGAAAAGAAGAAGAAAACCGAGTCAAAGCAACTCGAACCCCATTGAAACTCAGTATTCAACTTCGTCCCTAACCCCCCTCCAACTCACAAGTGCATATACACAAATACTCCCACACATACATCAATTCTTTTTCTGATTCTTTATTGGTTACAGTATTATCATCTGAAATCAACTCCAATTCATTGGTTTCAGCTTCAAATTCGCACTGTTTGATGCATATTACGAGCATCGTTCATCTGAAATCAACTCCAATTCATCGGTACAGGTGTTGCTTAGTTTTTTTTCCTGTTATTATCGGTACTAGGATGGAGGTTGAAGTTCCAATATGAAAACTGTGAAGGTTATTGAGCTTCTTGAAGATGGAATATATTTGTTTTAGTATGATTTTGATTGGTTTTGTTAATTATAAACCCCACCAAATTACTCAATGATTCTTAATGTATGGATTTTAGAACTCAAAATCAAATTGGATGGACAGTTTCTTGACTGTAATGGATAAGAGGCTTCAAATGATGTTTAGCTTTTATTGAATGTGAATTCTGGATATGGTAGAATGGCGTTAAAGCAGTTAAACTTGTTTGCCACTAGTAAGGAGATTCATACTTTCATAGCTTGCTTTATATATATATAGAACGTACTTACAATTTACTAATTTCGGTTTGTAACTGTGTGTAACTTTAGATTTGTAACTTTCTATTTGTAGGTTGGTCGATTCAACTTTCAAGCATCTTTTGAGGTATTTCTAAATTTCTAAATTTGATTTCATCTTTGTTAAAACACAACCCGATCAACCCGACCAACCCGATCAACCCGAACGGTTTGGGTTGGGTTGGGTTGTACTTTTGATTGGGTTGGGTTGTAAAATTTTCAAACCGCCTATATTGGGTTGATTAGTCGAAAAGCCTCCAACCCGATCAACCCAACCCGTGAGCACCCCTAGTTCCTGATATGTGCTAATATGTTGTAGGTCTTATTTGTTCACTTGATTTGTTCAACTGGTTCTGTTAGGAACGAAGTTCCTGATTTGTTTAACACCTAGTTTATGGCTTTTTGTTGATAATCTTGTTTTAGTTTGATGAGTTGTGTTAATGAGTTAAAGACACACACATTGGTCAAAAAGACACACACATTGGTCAAAAAAGGTGAAGGATTCATCATTCTTCCAATAAATTACATAAAATACACATGGATTGATTGATAATTAATAATTAATCCACTACAGATGGTGATTTTGATTAATTTTGTTTAATATGGTCTAAAAAGGCTTGATTTTTTTTTCTTGAAATGGCGCATTTTTGTTGGATGATTGTTGGGTCATCTAAAGATTTGAAGATGACCTCCTGATCTTCCATCTTATATCATCCTACTTAGAATATGTCTGAGGTTCTTTTAGTAGCTTGGTTTCTATACAAATGTTCGGTGAAGTCGAAGATCAGCCGAAGAAGACAAAGAAGGAGTACATCTCTCAAAGCGGATTGAAGATAGTCTCCTCAACCTAAAGCCAAGCATGCCCAAGTGATCAACACCATCGGCCAGGATGGTGTCAATCACATATCTCTCAGGAGTATGAAGGTGTTCTCACATCTTCAGGAGCCGAATATCTCTCAGGTCTTCGGCAGCCGATGATCTCATCTCACCTTAGAGTATGAAGGTGTTCTCACATCTTCAAGGAGTAGCCGAAGATCTCTCAAGTCTTCGGTAGCCGATGATCTCTCCTTAGAGTATGAAGGTGTTCTCACATCTTTAGGAGCCGAAGATCTTTCAAGTCTTCGGCAGTCTATGCTTAAGGATTTCTTTCAAACACATTGTACTTTTCTGACAAAGTATATTGTGATATCTTGCATTGACGTGGACCTCATCTGAAGATCAGATAAAGTAAGTTTTGACTCCTACACTATTTCAAGGAAAGGTCTCTACCATCCTCTCTGCAGGTCAACACTTCAAGCCAAAACACCTCAAGACAAAAGGTACATCCTGTACCTTGCTGAAGACCTGTGTCCATCCTTTGCTCAACAGGTGTCCCATGCATTTAATGCATGAGGAACTATAAATATGGAGGATGGTTCAACATGCAAGATCACCAGCTCTCAAGCATTCAAGCTCTCTAAGTGCACTGACATTCTCTCTCTAAGAAGTTCTTATTGTTTTCTAAGTGTTTTACAATTGTTCTTCATTTCTCTTTGTGTAAGATTGTTTGAATAGATTTCATCTATTCTCTTCCGCAACAATCAAAAGTTTTCTATGTGTAATTCTTGATTTCAAATCAATAAGAATTAAATTAAGTGAAAAGTTGTGTGTATTGTATTCAACCCCCCCCCCTTCTACAATACTTCTTTTATTTACTTACTGCTATTTGGGACCAACAAGTGGTATCAGAGCGGTTTAGTTTAACTCAATAAACTAGATCCGTAATGGCAGTCTCTTCTTCTTCTTCTTCTTTAAACAATGCTTCTTCTCAAAACACCATTGTTGTTTCATACGACAATGGCTCTATAGCCAAACCACCAAAGTTTAACCCCAATAACTTCTGCTTGTGGAAAATTCGTATGATACTCTTTTTAGAAGGAGTTAACAGTAGATATCCAACTATTTTACATGAAGGTCCTTTTATTCCTAGAGTTTGGGACCGTTATAATACAGACAAGGCAAAAGCTGATGAGGACTCTTCTGAGGAAGAAAGAACTCCAGCTACTGGGAGATACATTGTAAAGGACCCCAGTAAATACAATGATGAAGACAGACGTCTTATAGCTCTTGATACTAAAGTCAGAGCCATCATTGCCCTCTCTCTGCCTGATAAGGTCTATCATTCTCTTGTTAACCTTTCTACTGCAAAAGAAATGTGGTCCACTCTGTGTGTTCTTTATGAAGGTACGTCTGAGGTGAAAAAGAGCAAAAAGATTGCTCTTGTAAGAAAGTATGAACTCTTCTCTCATGAGAAGGGTGAGTCTCTCTCAGACTACTACAATCGCTTTAACAGTCTTCTCAACGATCTTAAACTTGTGGGTCGCATCTATGATAATGAGGAAGTCTTGTGCAAGTTCATGGACTGTCTTCCTGAGTTTTGGGAAAACATTTGTACTTGCATCAAGTCTACCAAGGATCTTGATTCCATGCCTCTCACTGCCTTGTATGGCACCCTCTTCAACTATGAGCAGACTAAATTGCTTAGGAAGTCATTCACAAAAGACATCAAAGGCTCTTCTCTAGCCCTTGTCGGTGAATCTTCCAAAAGTACTGTGTGTGTCCCTAGGATCACCTATCCTTCTGACTCTGATAACGATAGTCAAGAGGACCCCAATGACCCTTCAGAAGCCTATCTCAGTGAGGCTGATGATGAAGGAGAGGAGACCTCTGTGGCTCAACTGTCAGATGGTGTTGCCATGCTGGCTGGCTTTTCTAAAGGCAACCCTCGCTTCTCTTATGGAAAATCCAGGTTTTCTAGAAAACCCTCCTCTACTCTTTCAAAAAATGCTTCCTCTGACAAATCAAATGAGGAATGTTACAGGTGTGGGAGGAAGGGACACTTTGTTTCTGAATGCAGAAGCAGGTCCTCTGATAAGTCTAGACTGCCCTCCTCTAACCGTACATCCTCTAGGTCTGTCAGAACCAAGTCTGACTCCTACCAACCTTCTTTTCAAAAGTCAAACTCGTCTGTTCCTTCAAACTCTGACCGTGCTGAAAAGTACAAGGCCAAATACAAGAGAGAAGGAAAGAAATGCTCTTCTAGCAAACAAAGAAAAAGGTCTTCTTGCCGAATCTCATGATTGGGCAGATGAACCAACTTCCTAAAGTGACAAGGACATGGCCAACCTTTGCTTTATGGCTAAAATAGATGATGTTGATGACGGTGAAACCTCTTCCACTTCCATGGCTCTTGTGTCCACTGAGTGCTCTACCTCATCTAATCAGGTACATCCATTTTTCTTTCTCTCTGATGCTGAGAAAATTGAAGCCTTTGACTCTTTGACCATTGACTTCTATGAAGCCAAGGATGCAAAGAAGAAGGCAAATGCTCAGATAAAATCTCTTTCTTCTCAACTGCAAATCTGTCTTTCTCAACTAAAACACTTGACAAAATCAAGGCTGAGCTTGAAGATTTGAAAACTATAAATTTTACTCTTGCTAAAGAGAAAAATAAACTTCTTAAAAAGTTTAAAAAGGAGCAAGAAACTGTGAAAAAGTGGACAAGCTCGTCCAAAAATTTAGAAAAGATTTTTCAGGATCAAATATCTTGTGATGACAAGTCTGGACTAGGCTTCGGGAAATATGACCTTGAACCTCCTTCTGACACTCATGCTCCTTTCTCTCTTCCATCATTCTATGAATCCTCTGAAGAGAACTATGACAACTTTGAATCTCTGGAGGACTCTTCTGATCTCTCTAAAGATCTCAAGTTTGGAAAGTTCATCAAAGCTAAGTGCATTGACTCACCTAATGAAAGTAAGGAAGCCCAAGACTCAAATGACCCTTTTAAATCCATCGTTGAGTCCATGTCTTCCTTAAAAATAAATGAGGGTTCCTCTTCTAAACCCAAACTCTCTAAGATTCCAACTAGAGATCCTCAACCTTCTTCAAGGAAATTTTCTTCTTCTGAAAAAGGAAAATCAGTAGTTACCGATATTCCTCCCAAAAGGAAACTTCCCAAGAAAAACTCAAAGAAACCATCTTCTCTTCATATCCCTAGACCTCTGATGTTTAAATAGCTTCATTCCAAGACACCTTCTTCTATTCCTTCAACTGACTCTGACAAAGGTATCTTGGGTCCTAAGCCTCTTGACTATCCTCTAACCTCTAAGGCCATGAAAGTCAATGTGACCAATCATCACAAGAAAGCTGATCAAAGCTCTAAAAAGGTCTTTATATATAGAAAATGTTATAACTGTGGTAATACCTTTCATCTTGCTAAGGATTGTCCTCTGGAGAGAATTGATAAAAATGCTTCCAAGGATACTTCTTCTTCTTCTAACTCAAAAGGACCCATTTCCAAATGGGTACCAAAGAACTGATTTCTTTGTGATTGCAGGGTCTAGGGCACCAACAAATTTGGTATCTCGACAGCGGGTGCTCAAGACATATGACCGGCAACAAATCTCTTCTTGTAGACTTCGTGTGATCCAAAGGTCCTTCTGTCACCTTTGGTGATAATTCCAGAGAAAGTACTAAAGGTTATGGAACACTCTCAAATGGTTCCATCACCTTTAACAAGGTAGCCTATGTTGAGGGCTTGATGCACAATCTTCTAAGCATAAGCCAACTGTGTGATCTGGGCTACAAAGTGATGTTTGAATTATCTTCATGCATCATTTTCAACAAAAAGATGGAAACCGTACTCTCTGGCTACCGCAAGGAAAATGTCTATGTCATAGACATGGGACATAGCTCATCCTTCGGAACAAACATTTGCTTTGTCTCTGAAAACTCTGTTAAAAGATGATGGCTCTAGCACAAGCGTCTTTCTCACCTCAACTTCAAGACTTTGAATGTCCTCTCAAACCAGGAGCTTGTCACGAGCATGCCAAAGTTGTCCTTTGTGAAAGAAAAGTTGTGTGCTTGTAACACCTCAACAATCAGAGTAAAATAAAACTTGGAATCCTGGCAACAAGACGGAAGTATTGAAATTAACTTCCCATAAATGGGATCAATCCTTAAGACTTTACAAAACCTGAACAAATAAAGGGTTCATCAACAAACTAATCTAGATCCCTATATCAAGATTTCATCAGTTGATAGACCACAAATCATCAAAAGAATGGGACTTAACAAATGCCCGGATACAATACTAAATATCTCCAAAAACCTCGAGACTCAAAACTCGTCTCTCCAAAAACCCCGGCAACCCACCGCTAATGGAAACCTGTTACACATACCATTTGAGAAAAAATGTCAGACTTAAAGCCTGGTGAGAACATACAGTTTATAAAGCTCAAAAGATAGAAACATTAGTATCATGAGGTAATATTTCCAAAGAGGTTAAAATTACAATTTTAAGTCCTTGCCACAACCGGGCTTTTTCGTTATAAACCTGTCATAAAAGGATCGACAATAAAACATTTTACCAAGGATTATGGCGTAACACAAAGTAGGCCAAAATCCGAGTTACGAGCTAAACAATTGGAATCCGCGGATACGAACACATAAGCCCGTGCTTCAACGTGAGATCAAGCCCCAAGCGCAAAACCAATGTATACTCCTTCGCTAGGATCACTATAAACCATAGCTAGTATCCGGCCTCACATAACCGTACCAAGTTGCCCCCGAGGAACATGTGATCCATAGCTACAAATTTGGGGAATGCAACATCCCAATAATACAGTCGACTCAAAACCTAGGGATCCACTAGTAATGGTACAGACTCGTCACAACAACATATGGGACCAACCATAAATAAACATATGGTATAAATACATTTTATTAACAACGTGTTATTTCCAGTTCAACTTCTAGTAGGAATGAAAATCATTAAAAAGAACTCTTTAATATTCTTTTCGCATAATCGCATAACATGCAAGTAAAACATCATTTTACTTTAACAAGATAAGATCCAAAAGGTAACTTTTGATATGTGTAAAGTTTAAAATGATAGTAGGAACTCACCTCTGTTTCCTTCTTCTTAAATAATGCTACCTATGACAACACCGAAAGAATCGGTAAGTCGAAGCACAAATAACACTCTCTCTACCTGACTAAAGCACCGACAACAGAAGCTAACAGACGGAGCAAAGAAGACTTGAGTGCGAACAGAAGGGTACGCAGACCACACTATGCGTTTCCCACAGGGAACGCATGGCACACTATGCGTGTCCCACAGGGAACGCATGGCACACTATGCGTGTCCCACAGGGAACGCATAGCACACTATGCGTGTCCCAAAGGGAACGCATAGTCTACTATGCGCTTCCCAAAGGGAACGCATAGTACCCTCCATCCTTCTCTTTTTCCTGTCGAACTGTTCAACCAGAATCTCGCCGGAGCTCCGGCCCAGATTCCGGCCGAACACCAAAAACGGAAAAACAGGATTTTAATCGGATGAAAAGCTTCCTTATGCAAAACTATACGGCTAAAACATAACGAAACACAAGAATAAGCAGGAACAAACCTTAAAAGAGGAGAAGAATAAAACCCACAAAAGCTTCCTTCCAAAGCTTCTCTCTTCTAAAAGCAAATAAACCCACTGGATCTTAGATTTTACAATTATGAGAGATATTTACAAAATATCTCACAACTTTGTATTTATTAAATCCAAGTTACAAATTACCCCCCGAACTTTGGGAAATAATTAACTTTTTACCCGAAGATAAAAATGCGGGTGTTACAAACCTCCCCAACTTGGAAATGATTTCGTCCCTGAAATCCAACTACACAAAGAGATGAGGATATCTTCGCTTCATATCCTCCTCAGCTTCCCAAGTCACATTAGCTCCCCGGTGATGCTTCCACTGCACCTTGACCAAAGTGACTTCCTTGTGACGCAACTTCTTAGACTTTCTCTCTAAGATGGTGTCGGGTTCTTCCACATAACGGTTTCCTTCGTCTACCCTTAGCTATGAAAGGGGAATGACGCTGTCTTCTACCGCCAAACACTTCCGGAGGTAGCAAACATGAAACGTGTTGTGTATCCCGCTCAACTCCGGTGGCAGTTCCAACTGGTAGGCTTGCAAACCCACTCGCTTAAGTACTTTAAAAGGTCCGAGGAAACGGGGACTCAGCTTCCCACGTTTTCCGAACCGTATAATGCCCATCCATGGCGATACCTTAAGCATAACGCGGTCGCCTACTTGGAATTCCATCGGTCGCCTCTTCTTATCGGCATAACTTTTCTGACGATCCTGAGCCGCTTTCATTCTTTCACGAACGCACTTGACCTTATTGGCAGTCTCTTGCACAATTTCAGGCCCGACGAACTGCTTCTCTCCCGCTTCAAGCCAACACACGGGAGTCCGACATTTTCGCCCATACAATGCTTCAAAAGGTGCCATACCAATACTCGAGTGGTAGCTATTGTTGTAAGCAAACTCCACCAAAGGCATGTGAGAGTCCCAACTACCCCCGAAATCGATGACACAAGACCTCAACATGTCTTCCAAGGTTTGGATCGTTCGTTCGCTCTGCCCATCGGTCTGTGGATGGTAAGTCGTACTCAACTTAACTCGCGTACCAAGCTCTTTCTGAAACCCATCCCAGAAGTTCGAAGTGAACCGACTGTCGCGATCCGACACGATCGACAAAGGTATCCCATGCCTCGAGACCACTTCATCGATATAAAGCTTCGCCAACTTATCCATCGGTAAAGTCTCGCGCATAGGCAAAAAGTGAGCGCTCTTTGTCAATCTATCCACTATCACCCAGATGGTATCGTGTCCCCGAAGAGTTTTAGGCAACTTCGTCACGAAGTCCATGGTGATATGCTCCCACTTCCACTCGAGAATTTCTAAGGACTGAAGACTCCCATACGGTCGTTGATGTTCGGCTTTAACTTGCGAACACGTCACACAATGCTCAACGTAACGCGCCACATCAAGCTTCATTACCGGCCACCAATAGTGCAACTTCAAGTCCCTGTACATCTTTGTACTTCCCGGATGAATGGAATACTTGGACTTGTGTGCATCTTCTAACAACATCTCACGGTTTCCCCCAATCTTGGGCACCCACACACGACCGTTAAACAGTTTCACTCCACGGCTATCTTCCGTCAAGAGCAATCGCTGTTTTGTCATGACTTCCTCTTTGAGATTCTCTTCCAACAATGCTTCCATCTGTGATGTCTTGATCTTCTCAACAAGACTAGACACTAGCTCGATTCTCGAATGGGTAGCCTGAATACTCCCGCTATAGTCCTTCCGACTAAGCGCGTCGGCCACCACGTTCGCCTTACCGGGATGGTAAAGCAATTCACAGTCATAATCTTTAAGCAAATCGAGCCACCACCTTTGCCTCATATTCAGCTCTTTCTGATCAAAGACATACTTCAGGCTCTTGTGATCCGTGTAAAGAGTACATTTCGTGCCGTATAGGTAATGTCGCCAAAGCTTCAAAGCGAACACCACCGCCGCTAACTCCAAATCATGAGGTGGATAATTCTGCTCGTGTATTTTAAGCTGCCTCGAGGCATAAGCGATAACCTTGCCTCGTTGCATCAACACACATCCAGTCCCATTTTTGAAGCGTCGCTGTAAACCACGAAATCTTCCGACCCTTCAGGTAAAGTCAAGATTGGAGCTTCACACAACTTCTTTTGAAGGATCCGGAACGCCTTCTCTTGGGTTTCGGTCCATTCAAACTTCACATTCTTCCGAGTCATAACTGTCAAGGAAGAAGCGATCTTCGAAAAGTCTTGGATGAATCTCCTGTAGTATCCCGCCAGACCCAAGAAACTTCGGATCTCCGACGGACTCTTAGGAGGCTCCCAATTCATCATAGCTTCAATCTTGGAGGGGTCTACTTTCACTCCGTCCCGAGTGACTACGTGCCCCAGAAATTGTACTTCTTTAAGCCATAAGTCGCACTTGGAAAACTTGGCGTACAACCTCTCTTTTCTCAACACTTCCAGAACTTCACGATATGTCGCTCGTGCTCTGACTCACTCCTGGAGTACACGAGTATGTCATCAATGAATACAATGACCGACTTATCGAGGAATGGTTGGCACACTCTATTCATCAAGTCCATAAACACTGCTGGTGCGTTCGTCAGGCCAAATGGCATTACGAGAAACTCATAATGGCCGTAACGCGTTCTGAAAGCCGTCTTCGGAACATCTTCTTATCTTACCTTCACTTGGTGATAACATGAACGTAAGTCGATTTTGGAAAAACAACCCGTTCCTTGAAGTTGGTCGAACAAGTCGTCTATTCTCGGAAGCGGATACCTGTTCTTCACTGTAGCTTTGTTCAACTCACGATAGTCAATGCACATTCTCATTGTGCCATCCTTCTTCTTGACAAATAAGACCGGAGCTCCCCAAGGTGACGAACTCGGTCTTATAAAACCTTTCTCCAATAGCTCTTGGAGTTGTGCTACCATCTCTTGCATCTCCGATGTTGCTAAACGATAAGGTGCTTTAGCGATTGGTGCAGCGCCAAGTACAAGATTAATCCGAAACTCTACCTGACGATCGGGCGGCAACCCGGGCAAGTCGTCTAGAAAGACATCTGGATACTCACGCACGATCTTCACATCTTCCAACTTTGACTTCTCTAACTTGGCATCGATCACATAGGCTAGGAAAGACGAACATCCTTTTACTAAACACTTTCGTGCTCTTGCCATTGTGATTATTGCCACTTCACCCTTTCTCTTTTCACCATAGATGACAACGACCTCTCCAGAGGGGTTGGAAAGTCGAATCAACTTCTTGGAACACACGAACTCGGCCTGATTGTTTGACAACCAATCCATATCGATCACAACATCAAAACCCCCGATTAACATCGGCAGTAGATCGATCGGGAATTCTCTCCCTTCGATACTAAGAGTACACTGCTTCAGAATTTCGCGGATCAGAACTTGCCTACCATCAGCTACTTCTACTACTAACGCATCCTCAAGACTAGTAGTGGGCATAGCAATTTTCTGACGGAACAATTCAGATACGAAAGAGAAACTAGCACCCGTATCGAATAAAATACGAGCAGGTACAGAGTTTATAAGAAAAGTACCCGATACCACATCAGTGATGCCCTGGCCTCTTCGGCCGTCATCTGAAAAGCTCGACCCTGAACCTTAGGAGGGTTCTCCTTCTTTGCTGGCGTGCTACCCGACACAAGCTTCGGGAAATCTCTTCCCACGTGCCCCGGTGCCTTGCACTCATAACAGACAAGTCCTCTGACCGGGCAATCTCTGACAGTGTGACCAGGCTTCCCACACTTATAACAAGTTTGAGAATTGGTGTAACAGTTACCGTGATGCTTGGTTCGACACTTCGGGCACCACTTTGCTTCCTGATAACTGCTGAAGTTGCGGTTTCCAACAAAAGGTCGGGCCCGCTTGGGAGGTATTGAACTGCTCTCCCACTTTCTCTTATCAGATACTACCACCGATTTCTCAGATTTGCTTTTTGCGAACATCTCCTCCATGAACTGAGCTTCCTCAACCATCTCTCGGAGGTTAGAGACTTTGAAATTGTGGACCATAGATTGCATGTCCGCTGGCAAGCCGTTGAGATACGCTTTCATCTTGTCTTTCTCTGTTGGGGCAGCGTGCCTCACCAGACAAAGTTTCTCCATAAACTGACGGGTGTACTCTCTCACCGTCAGGTTTCCCTTCACCAGAGACTGGAATTCTTTCTCAATTCGGTCCATTGTTCTCTCATTGCAGAATTCTTCTAGCAACTTCTTCTTGAACTCGGCCCAAGACAACTGAGCCAACACTTCAGGAGAAAGAGTGGATTGGATGATATTCCACCAGATGAGTGCAGTGTCCCTCAGCAGTTGGGTACCGAACCGCACCCTCTGATCATCCCCGCATTCGGAAGATCCAAAAGCTTGCTCAACCGCTCGGATCCACTTTACGCACATTGCCGGGTCATCAGAACCGAAGAATTCTGGCGGTCCGCAACCCAGAAAGGACTTATAGGAACAACTCTTCCTATTCCTTGGAGCACCAGGAATCCTGCGCTCTTCCGCCGTGACCCATATACCATCGCCTCCAAAACCTGCTACGACGTTCTCCACAACCGTCTCACTTCTCCGATTGTTTACGTCGCGGTCCTCCATCGCTTTCAGCAGAACTTCTTGCTGCTTAGCCATCTCTTCCCTCATTGCCAACATCACGCTGGCCAACAACTCGGACTGGGGATTAGCATCCCCGATGACTGGGTGAGACGAAGCCAGGTCTACTCGCGGAATGACCTCTGGCCCCCCCACCTAGCCTTTGCTGAACGGGTGGTCGTACAACAACCTCAACTCCTTCCGGCTGACCCGCTGTAGAGGCTGTCGCTTCAAGACCATCAACACGAGTACGCAGTCTTCCGCGCGTACCTACCATACTGAACTGCTACACAGAGCAGAGGAAGAGATAAGAGAGAGAGATAGAAAAACACGAAAGGAAAACGTACTACCACATTACCAATTGTCATATTAACAGCAAATCAAGCACTCTTACGTACAATATCCTCAGAATAACATTAGCTAAGTGAAATTATGAACATATAACACATAATGGTTCTTGTCACCACCACTACAACGTTTGATAAACGAACTTTCCGTCGACTCTAAGACTAACCCAACTTAGAAGCTCTACCCAATTCTCGTGGATCAATTCTTAGTATACTCAGTCTAAGTCTAGACATCTTACAATCATGCCTAGTTCGCTTAAACTAGAGCTCTGATACTAACTTGTAACACCTCAAAAATCAGAGTAAAATAAAACTTGGAATCCTGGCAACAAGACGGAAGTATTGAAATTAACTTCCCATAAATGGGATCAGTCCTTAAGACTTTACAAAACCTGAACAGATAAAGGGTTCATCAACAAACTAATCTAGATCCCTATATCAAGATTTCATCAGTTGACAGACCACAATTCATCAAAAGAATGGGACTTAACAAATGCCCGGATACAATACTAAATATCTCCAAAAACCTCGAGACTCAAAACTCGTCTCTCGAAAAACCCCGGCAACCCACCGCTAATGGAAACCTGTTACACATACCATTTGAGAAAAAATGTCAGACTTAAAGTCTGGTGAGAACATACAGTTTATAAAGCTCAAAAGATAGAAACATTAGTATCATGAGGTAATATTTCCAAAGAGGTTAAAATTACAATTTTAAGTCCTTGCCACAACCGGGCTTTTTCGTTATAAACCTGTCATAAAAGGATCGACAATAAAACATTTTACCAAGGATTATGGCGTAACACAAAGTAGGCCAAAATCCGAGTTACGAGCTAAACAATTGGAATCCGCGGATACGAACACATAAGTCCGTGCTTCAACGTGAGATCAAGCCCCAAGCGCAAAACCAATGTATACTCCTTCGCTAGGATCACTATGAACCATGGATAGTATCCGGCCTCACATAACCGTACCAAGTTGCCCCCGAGGAACATGTGATCCATATCTACAAATTTGGGGAATGCAACATCCCAATAATACAGTCGACTCAAAACCTAGGGATCCACTAGTAATGGTACAGACTCGTCACAACAACATATGTGACCAACCATAAATAAACATATGGTATAAATACATTTTATAAACAACGTGTTATTTCCAGTTCAACTTCTAGTAAGAATGAAAATCATTAAAAGGAACTCTTTAATAATCTTTTCGCATAATCGCATAACATGCAAGTAAAACATCATTTTACTTTAACAAGATAAGATCCAAAAGGTAACTTTTGATATGTGTAAAGTTTAAAATGATAGTAGGAACTCACCTCTGTTTCCTTCTTCTTAAATAATGCTACCTATGACAACACCGAAAGAATCGGTAAGTCGAAGCACAGATAACACTCTCTCTACCTGACTAAAGCACCGACAACAGAAGCTAACAGACGGAGCAAAGAAGACTTGAGTGCGAACAGAAGGGTACGCAGACCACACTATGCGTGTTCCACAGGGAACGCATGGCACACTATGCATGTCCCACAGGGAACGCATGGCACACTATGCGTGTCCCACAGGGAACGCATAGCACACTATGCGTATCCCACAGGGAACGCATAACTCATTATGCGTGTCCCAAAGGGAACGCATAGTCTACTATGCGCTTCCCAAAGGGAACGCATAGTACCCTCCAGCCTTCTCTTTTTCTTGTCGAATTGTTCAACCAGAATCTCGCCGGAGCTCCGGCCCAGATTCCGGCCGAACACCAAAAATGGAAAAACATGATTTTAATCGGATGAAAAGCTTCCTTATGCAAAACTATACGGCTAAAACATAACGAAACACAAGAATAAGCAGGAACAAACCTTAAAAGAGGAGAAGAATAAAACCCACAAAAGCTTCCTTCCAAAGCTTCTCTCTTCCAAAAGCAAATAAACCCACTGGATCTTAGATTTTACAATTATGAGAGATATTTACAAAATATCTCACAACTTTGTATTTATTAAATCCAAGTTACAAATTACCCCCCGAACTTTGGTAAATAATTAACTTTTTACCCGAAGATAAAAATGTGGGTGTTACAGTGCTGCATGTGAGAAAGGGAAACTCACAAAATCTTCCTTCAAGTCCAAGCAATGCTTCTCCATCACTCAGCATCTTCAGATGCTCCACATGGATCTGTGTGGACCAGTTAGTACCCCAAGCCTTGGTGGTAGAAGGTACATTCTGGTTATTATTGATGAATTCACTCGTTACACTTGGGTATTTTTTCTCAGGTATAAAACTGACACTACTGAAGAAATCATAAAGTTCATCAAAAAGTCTGAAGTGTTGAATGGGAAGCTGGTAAGATCTGTAAGAAGTGACAATGGAACAGAATTCAAGAACAGTATGTTGGATGACTTTTTCAATGAAAAAGGCATCTATCGGAACTTCTCTGCCGTCAGAACTCCACAACAGAATGGTGTAGTGGAGAGAAAGAACAGAACGCTATGTGAAGTTGTCCGATCCATGCTGAGTGAATCTCACCTCCCTATCTACTTTTGGGCCGAAGCAATCAACACTGCATGCTTTACCCAAAATAGGTCCATCATTGTGAAAAGACACAATAAGACTCCTTATGAAGTCTTTTATGGTAGAAAACCCAACATTGGTTTTCTTCATGTCTTTGGGTGTGTCTGCTACATTCTCAATGATAGAGAAAATTTGGGAAAATTTGATCCCAAAGCTGATGAAGGAATCTTCGTGGGATATTCTCTCACTTCCAAAGCTTTCAGAGTCTACAACCTCCGAAGGAAGTGTATTGATGAATCCATCCATGTCAAGTTTAATGACCTCAAGATATCATCACTCTCTTGTGATGATGAAGAATTGAACAGATGGATATCCTCCTGTGTTGGTGATGGTCCTCTTCCAACATCATCAGACATTCCCTACACAGTTCCCACTTCTCTCTACCAAAACAATGAACCCTCTACATCTCACAGCCCCTCCTCTCATCAAGAGGATGATCCTCAGCCTACCCAACCTCAACATACACTCCAAATCATCCCAGTCTCTCAATCTGACATTCATTCCTCATCTATACAAGCCGATCTTCCATCCATCTCTCCTCAAAATTTCCCTTCCAACTCTCCTCTACAAATCTCTTACCCTCCTCCTTTACCTCCTGCCCTAAAGTGGACAAAAGATCACCCCATTGATCAAATCATTGGTGATCAACAAGCTGGTGTACAGACTTGAAGAGGTGTTGGTAACATTTGTCTCTATGTGAACTTCCTTTCTCTCATTGAACCAAAGAAAGTTGACGAAGCTCTAGCTGATCCATGTTGGATCACTGGCATGCAAGAAGAACTTTCTCAGTTCGAAAGGAACAAAGTCTGGAGATTGGTTCCTCGTCCTTCCAAAAAAACCATCATAGGAACCAAGTGGGTCTTTCGGAACAAAATGGACGAAGAAGGCATGGTGATCAGAAACAAGGCCAGACTGGTTGCACAAGGCTACAGGCAAGAGGAAGGAATTGACTATGACGAAACATTTGCTCCAGTTGCCAGACTTAAAGCCATCAGAATCTTCCTTGCTCATGCTGCCTACAAGAACTTCAGAGTCTTTCAGATGGATGTCAAGAGTGTCTTTCTGAATGAGGAGCTAGCTGAAGAAGTCTATGTGAAACAGCCCCCTGGCTTTGAAGATCCAGTCCATCCTGACTATGTGTACAGATTGGACAAAGCTCTCTATGGTCTAAAGCATGCTCCTCGTGCCTGGTATGACACTCTTGCTGACTTTCTCCTAAAGAACAAGTATACAAGAGGTAAAATTGACAACACTTTGTTCATCAAGCAAACCTCAGGTAATCTTATTCTTGTTCAAATTTATGTGTATGATATCATTTTTTGTGCCACCGATGAGTCACTGTGTGATGAGTTTGCCTCTCTCATGAAAAGCCAATATGAGATGAGTATGATGGGGGAGCTTACTTTTTTCTTAGGACTTCAAGTTAAACAATCTTCAAAAGGAATCTTTATAAATCAAAGTAAATACATTCGTGACCTTCTGAAGAAGTTCCAATTTGAAAACTCCTCCCCCATGAAAACTCCCATGGCACCACCTTTGAAACTCCATGCTGATCCGGATGGTGTATCTGTGGATATCACCAGCTACTGAGGCATGATCGGCTCTCTTCTTTATCTTACTGCTAGTAGACCAGACATTATGTTTGCTACTTTCCTGTGTGCGCGTTACCAAGCCAATCCGAAAGAATCTCACTTGGCTGCGGTTAAACGCATTTTTTCGGTATCTTAAAGGTACCATGAATCTAGGTCTTTGGTATCCCAAAGACTCAGGTTTTGATCTAATGGGGTATTCAGATTCTGATTTTCCAGGCTCTAAGATTGATAGGAAGAGCACCACTGGAAACTGTCAACTCCTTGGTGGCAAGCTTGTTAGTTGGTCTAGCAAGAAGCAGAACTCAGTCTCCACCTCTACTGCTGAGGCTGAGTATGTAGCTGCTGGAAGTTGTAGTGCTCAAATCCTCTGGATGAAGAACCAACTTAGAGACTACAATCAGCTGTACTCTCACATCCCGATTCTGTGTGACAACTCAAGTGCGATAGCCATCGCAAACAATCTGGTGCTACACTCTCGTTCCAAGCACATCGACATCCGATATCACTTCATTCGGGATCACATCTCTAAGGGTGATATCGAGTTACATTTCATCCCTACCGATCTCCAACTGGCGGATCTCTTCACCAAGCCTCTTGACGAAGCCCGGTTCAAGTTTCTTATCGGCGAACTCGGTATGTTAAATACCGATGTTTAGTTTTTAAAAAAAATTGAGAGAAAAAAAAGAAATAAAAAAAAACAAAAAAAAATGTTTTGTTTGTTTGTCTCTTCTCTCTCTCTCTCTCACTACCCTCTCTCCCCTCCCTAGCCGAAGAACCCTCTCTCTCCCTCACCCTCCCCACTTCGGCCCCCCTCTCCTCCCTCCTTCGGCTCTCTCTCTCCTCCCTCCCCTCTCCCACCGAAACCTCCCCTCTCCTCCCTCCTTTGGCTCTCTCTCCTCCCTTCCCTCTCCCACCGAAACCCCCCTCCCCTCCTCTCTTTTGGCTCTCTCTCTCTCACTACTCTCTCTCCCCTCCCTAGCCGAAGAACCCTCTCTCTCTCCCTCACCCTCCCCACTTCGGCCCCCCTCCTCCCTCCTTCGGCTCTCTCTCTTCCCTTCCTTCTCCCACCGAAACCTCCCCTCCCTTCCCTTTCGGTTTTCCCTCTCTCTCTCCCCACCCCCTAGCCGATCTTCCCCCTAGCCGAACACCCCTCCCTCCAACCGAAAACCTCCCTAGCCGATCTCTCTTCTCTCTCCCCTCTTCGGCCTCTAGCCGAACAACCCCTCTCCCTTCGACCGAACCTCTTCCCTCCTCTCTTCCTCTCCCCTTGATCACCAAACTCCCCTCTCCTCTTCGGCAACCAACCCAACACCCCAGCCCCCTTATCACTCCACCGAAATACCAACCAACAACCCCTTCGCCGAACTCCCTCACCCCCTCAACCGAAAACCCCCTTAGCCGAAACCTACTTCCCCCCCCCCCCAACTCCCCTCTCCTTCAGCTAACACCCCCTCCCTCCCCTTCCCCTCCCCTTCGGCTAACACCCCTTCCATCTCCCCCCTCCCCTTCGGCTAACACCCCCTCCCTCCCCTTCCCCTTCCCTTCGGATAACACCCCCTCCCTCTCCCCCTTCCCCTTCGGCTAACACCCCCTCCCTCCCCCTTCCCCTCCCCTTCGGCTAACACTCCTCCTCCTCTCTCCCTCACCTAGCCGAACCAAACACCATCCTCTCTTCTCTCTTCGGCTATCTCTCTCTCACCCTCTCTTTTTTTTTCGGCCCCCACCAAACAAACCGAACCCCCCTTATTCCCACCACCGAAATTCAAACCCCCACCCCCTACTTCGGCATCCCCCTCCCCCCTCCCTTCCCTTCTTCGGCCGACAGCCCCCCCTCCTTCCATTTTTTTTCCTTTTCCTCCCATACCACGTTTCCCTTCCCTTTTTATTTTTCTTAGACTTCCTCCATCTATCCCCTCCTACTCTACTACCTCTCCTTCATTTTCCTTCAATTTCTTCCCTTTCCCTTTTCCCCATTATTTCTTCCCATTTTTTTCTGTTCCCCCCAAAAAAAAAGGCATGAGTCACTGAATTTATAAGTTCTTCGTGTCTTGTATTTTTTTCTTGGTGTTTGTACCATTTCTTTTGTATGTGTTGGGGTCATCATCAAATAGGGGGAGAAAAATTGTTGGCTCTCTAGTTGATTTGGTGATGACTCTCCTATCAACACTTAGAAACTCAAGAAGACCTCTCTCAACAAGGGCTCTCTATCCACCAATCAAGCTCTCAGCCCAGGTATGTTCTCCTTCATAAACTCTCCCGATCTACAATGGGGTGATACTAAGGACACTTCGGTGTCCAAAGGTCCCTCAACTGTAGTGGACCCTTCTTCCCCCTTCTTACTGACGCCAGCTAGCAATAAATCCTCAACCGCTACTGGCACCGCCACACTTGCCCAAATGGCCATACCACCGAAAGAACCTTCGGCGGTTACCCAGGTCACACCCCATACCTCAGCGGCGACACTCTACCTCCTCCCCTCCCTCTCCTCTCAAGAGGCTGAGGAAGGTTTCAAGGGCCAAGCCACCTACTCCACCCACCGATTCTCCATAATCGGCAGGTGTTGAAATTTTCCCATCTGGGCCCGGGGACTCTGCTAAACCCAAAGCCACCTCCTTTGTATCCTCACAAAAGGATACAATTGTAAAATTGGGGACCCCTATTATTCCCTCATCAACCTTTTCCTTGGTTGATAAGGATGACTTGGACTCCTTCCCTATCCAAGGTGCCTCTTCTCCACCTCACAACCTATCACCCAGGATTCTCAGTCCTGATGCTTCTGCACGATCCAAGGATGAATCTGCCCTTCCAGGAGCAGGTTCGGAGGATCCCGAAAATCTTCTGACTTCTTAGTTAAGAGGGAGTATGAGTTGAGGGGGAGCATCTTACCACTCAAGCTTAAACTCTGCTGAAACTAATTTTGCAATGGACTATGTGATCAAAGCCACCTGACATTAGTTAAGGGGGAGTATGAATTGAGGGGGAGAAACCAACCACTCAAGTTCAAACAATCCCGACTACTGTCTTCTGTATCTTTGTATATATTTTTTCTTTCTCATTCTTTATTCATTGTATTCATTTATTCGTATATATAGCTATACTTTTCATTCTCTTGTAAATGTCAGTATACCAAAAAAAATGGTCTATGTGAAAAGAACCCAAAAAGAGTAAAGGTGGGTCAAAATGAATTTATTCAGTATACTCTTTGTTTCATTCTTTAGTATGGATGTTATAATCAAATAGGTGGAGATTGTTGGGTCATCTGAAGATTTGAAGATGACCTCCTGATCTTCCATCTTATATCATCCTACTTAGAATATGTATGAGGTTCTTTTAGCAGCTTGGTTTCTATACAAATGTTCGGTGAAGTCGAAGATCAGCCGAAGAAGACAAAGAAGGAGTACATCTCTCAAAGCGGATTGAAGATAGTCTCCTCAGCCGAAAGCCAAGCATGCCCAAGTGATCAACACCATCGGCCAGGATGGTGTCAATCACATATCTCTCAGGAGTATGAAGGTGTTCTCACATCTTCAGGAGCCGAAGATCTCATCTCTCCTTAGAGTATGAAGGTGTTCTCACATCTTCAAGGAGCAGCCGAAGATATCTCAAGTCTTCGGTAGCCGATGATCTCTCCTTAGAGTATGAAGGTGTTCTCACATCTTCAGGAGCCGAAGATCTTTCAAGTCTTTGGCAGTCTATGCTTAAGGATTTCTTTCAAACACATTGTACTTTTCTGACAAAGTATATTGTGATATCTTGCATTGACGTGGACCTCATCTGAAGATCAGATAAAGCAAGTCTTGACTCCTACACCATTTTAAGGAAAGGTCTCTACCATCCTCTCTGCAGGTCAACACTTCAAGCCAAAACACCTCAAGACAAAAGGTACATCCTGTACCTTGCTGAAGACCTGTGTCCATCCTTTGCTCAACAGGTATCCCATGCATTTAATGCATGAGGCACTATAAATATGGAGGATGGTTCAACATGCAAGATCACCAGCTCTCAAGCATTCAAGCTCTCTAAGTGCACTGACATTCTCTCTCTAAGAAGTTCTTATTGTTTTCTAAGTGTTTTACAATTGTTCTTCATTTCTCTTTGTGTAAGATTGTTTGAATAGATTTCATCTATTCTCTTCCGCAACAATCAAAAGTTTTCTATGTGTAATTCTTGATTTCAAATCAATAAGAATTAAATTAAGTGAAAAATTGTGTGTATTGTATTCAACCCCCCCTTCTATAATACTTCTTTTATTTACTTACTGCTATTTGGGACCAACAATGATTTTGTTTAATATGGTTTGACTTTGAAACTGTAAGGGTGGAAGTTTGTGAATATACACTGGATTGGAAATTTCTAAGTAAAAATCTTGTGTTTCAAACTTCCAGGTTTGTATCTTTTTCTTGAGATTTATTTATTTCTTTAGTTTGGTGGAAGTTTTGGGTCTATGTTTTGGTGTGAATCAAGTTAAAGTTTCATGGAAGCTCTTCTTTTAGTTTATAACTATTCATTTCTAGCTTTTCAGATGACTTCATTCTTGAATTCATCAAGTCCCTGAGTTGAAGTCCTTGCTAACCTCTTCACTGCTACTTCCTGTCCGTTTCCCAGCACACCCTGAAAACGATCTTTTGAGGTAAGCACAATATCTATACATAATTTTTTTGTGAAAGCTATCATGTGTTGCCACTGCTCTTTCTTTGTTTTTATGCTACATGGATTATTAGCTTAGACTTCTAGTTATTCATTATAAACTTCTTAATAGAACATAAGAAAAAATGAAGGATTATTGGCTTAGACTTCCGATTAATCATTTCTATGGTTATGTGAAGTTTATAAAATCAAGTGGGATGTTATTAATTCCAAAAATATTATATTAAAAGTTTGTGCAAGTATTTGTTAGTATGGTGTTGAAACTGGGTAAAGACCCAGTCGTGATTGTTGAGTCAAGAACAGGGGAAAGAAGCAAATACAGAGACGTGCACGACTTTGCCGCGACAAAGTCGTGTGGCAAGTCGTGTAAGACTCCGTGGAGTCGTTTTCTCGTTATTCCTTCATGTCGTTTTAGGGTCTTCCGGAGTATCGATTATGTTCATTAAAGGTTGTTTAAGTTATGGTAGAGTTTATTTATTTAAATTGTGATCCATGCTTACCTGATTCAGATTTTCAAGTGTTCGGTTTCGATTGTCGTCTCGGTTAAAGTTTAAATTCCTCGTTTGTCGTCATTGAGGTGAGTTTTTCTTTTAACCATTTTCGAACTGAAACGTATATATTGATGAATGGTTATTATTTTGATGTTATACCAAATTGGTATGTTTGAATTATTACCGTTAAATGTGTACGGTTGTGCTAGAATCTCGAATTAATGATTGATTGTTAATTGGAATAATTCAAGATCTTATTTGATTAACATAGATATCCTATTTTTGTGGTTGCAGATCGATGGGGCGTGCAAAGCTAAGAATGGAGCTCATAACGAAAGAGAAGACCCGAAATACCACTTACCAATGTTTTAGTTTACAGACTACATTGAATTTAGATTACAGATTTGATATGATATTGTATTAAAGACAATAGTGTTTTGTAATGGTTTTTGCATAGGAATTACCAATGTTTTTGAATAGGTTTTTATACAGATTTTCTGTATTTTTAATTAATTTTTTAACGTTCCGTCGGTAATCCGTCGGTAAATAACGTTTCGTCGAAAATCTGCAGTAACATTTCGCCGGATGATTTTTTAAAGATGGTTTTTAATAGAAATAAATAAATAATTAATTATTAAAAATATATATATATATATTATAATTTTTTCGGCGAATTTCCGATGGATTTTTATTTTTATTTTTATTTTTTTATTCTTTTAAAAAAAACAATTAATTAGAAAATATTTTAGGCGGAAAAATCCGCCGAAAATCCGCCGCAAACTATTAAAATTAATTTTGTTAATTAACCAAATCATTTAAATTTTAAAAAAATTCGGGTCGGTTTTCGGCGGATTTTTCCGCCGAAAATAGTAATCCGCCGAAAATGACTATTTGCGGCGCCCCTGTTTCCGGTGGACCAAATCCGCCGAAAATGACTATTTACGGCGGATTTTCGACGGATTTGGCCGTCGGAAAAAGTCGAAAATTTTGTAGTGCAACCAGCGAGAGTGTAATAATCGAGATTAGAGGATATTACCTTGAATAGAGAATAGAACAGGTGTGGATGCTGAAGATTGAGCAAAGAGATTAAACTAAAACCCTGTATGAGAACAACCCTAACCTTATGATTATATGGTCTTGACTCAGACGAATCTTCACATGGGGAGACTGAATCGTCATCTTCGGGAAAGACAAATTTTTGAATCGTCAATCTTGAATCGTCATCTTTGAAGAGGAGGATGAATCGAAGCCTTGGGAATGAAGGGATGAAGAGACGCCTGAGAGAGATTTGGGAATATAAACCCTATGCATTAATAATTTGTACATTGTGTATAAACTATGGTAATTAAGACTTTTAAGACTTTTATGCTTAAAAGTGTTGTACCCTTTGCTTAAAAGGTTGTTTTTAAGACTTTAAGACTTTTGAGAAATTTGGTTTATAATGTAGTATAGATATATTGATTTCTAATTTAAATTAAAAAAGAAAATGAAAAGTTTTAACATTTAATGTGTTGAAATCTTTTTAAAATAAATCAAAATTAGGATAAAATAGATAAATATGAAAGGAGACCTCTCCTTAACTCTCTCTCCTATGTTTTCCTATATATATATATATATATATATATATATATATATATATATATATATTGATATATTGATTGATGTTAGCATAACTAAAAAATATATATTGATTGTTAGCATAACCAAAAAAAATTACAAAATTTAATAAAAGTTTTGAATTATAAACATTGTTAACTTTCAAAGAAAAATACAAAAAATTAAATAAAAATAATAAATTCATAAATTTAATAAACCTTATTAATTAAATAAAAATAATAATAAGTTTATATACTTCATAAAACATTTGTTGGATTCATTGAATAATTAAAATGCAAGGTAAATAATATTTTAAATAATAATAGGTATATATTGGTTGATAAATTTCTAATTTAAATTAAAAAAGAAAATAAAAAGTTTTAGCATTTAATGTGTTGAAATCTTTTAAAAATAAATCAAAATTATGAAAAAATAGATGAATATGAAAGGAGACATCTCTTTAACTCTCTCTCCTAAGCCCTCCTTTATATATATATATATATATATATATATATATATATATATATATATATATATATATATATATTGATTTCTAATTTAAATTAAAAACGAAAATGAAAATTTTAGCATTTAATGTGAAATATTTTAAAAATAAATCAAAATTAGGAGAAAATAGATAAATATAAAAGGAGACATCTCCTTAATTCTCTCTCCTATGCCTTCCTTTATATATATATATATATATATATATATATATATATATATATATATATATATATATATATGATTGGTGTTATGTAACGCCCTAAAAACCAGGATGAATTTAAACTGCGGAAACTAAACAATTAAGCATCAACAATAGATATAAACCTCCCAAAAAGGGGAACTGTACTTAACCTTTACAAATGTCAGAATACGGATAAGGATTCTAACAACAAACTAATCTAAACATATACTATCTAGATTACATCAGTTGTGGATCCAGAATCATCCAAAAATATGGGACTTAACAAATGCCCAACAATCCAATTCTAATCGTCTCAAAAACCCTCGAGATCAATCCCGGCACTTAAGCCCTTGGCAACCCGCCGCTAACGAGAACCTGATATACATATCATTTGAGAAAAAGTGTTAGGCTTAAAGCCTAGTGAGAACATACAGTTTATAAATTTCAAGAGATATAAACAATTGTATCATAAGATAATCTTTCCAATAAGGTTGAATTTTACAAATGAAACCTTTGCCACAACTGGGCCTTTTCGATACAAAACTCGTCATCAAATGACCAAAGATAACCATTTTACCAAGTATTGTGGCGTAACACAAAGTAGGCCACAATCCGAGTTATGAGCTAAACACTTGGAATCCATGGCCACGAACACACAGGTCCGTACTATGATGTGAGGTAGGGCCCCCGAGGAAACCAAGGTATGCTTGTTCACCAGGACTACACTATAACCCATGGCTAGTAACCGATCTCACATAACCGTACCAAATTGCCCCCGAGGATCATGTGCATCCGTAGCTACAAAGAGGGGAATTATGATCCATAGCTAGTAACCGGTTTCAACCGTACCAAATGGCCCCCGAGGATCATAAACATCCTTTTTACAATTAGGGGAAAAACATCCCAAATATAAGTCGACTCAATACCTAGGATCCACTAGTAATGGTACAGACTCGTCACAACAACATATGTGACCAACCATAGATAGTCTTATGGTATAAAATACATTTATAAACAAAATGCATTTTCAAGTTTAACTTCTGGTAAGAATGAAAATCATCAAAATGACCTTTAAACATTCTTTCAAGTAATCCACATAAATGTGCAAGTAAAACACCCCTTTTACTTCAAATAAGGCGGAACCCATCATTTTAGTCAAAACTGATCGGGAACCCCGAATCACCAAAAACTCAAGTTATGTCAAAATGTAGAGAACCTAAATCCATACCGTATAAATACTTTGGATTTCAAAAATATAAGTTTTGACATGTATAAAGTTTGTAAAAGGTAGTAGGAACTCACCAAACAGGTTTTAGAATAAAAACCGGAAAACCAGATATCGACCCCCTTGATAAGACAAAGCTTTCTACGCCGAAACCCCGAGCAATGCACTTAATACTAGCAACTAACGGGAGCTTGAAGATCCAAAGAAAATCTTAGAGAGATTTGAAGAGAGAGAGAAACATGAGAGAATGAGATATTTGTGGCTGACAACCCTTAAGTCGGCCAGGGTCTTACGCGGGTTATGCCGCGACCTCAACTCGCGGCATAACTCGCCCGTGTCCAAAACCCCAATATCATCCAGTGGGTTACGCGGGTTATGCCGCGACCTCAAGTCGCGGTGCTACTCGCATGGTTCTTAAAACCCAAAACATCCAGGAGGTTACGCGGGTTGTGCCGCGACCTTCACTCGCGGTGCAACTCGCGTAGTTCACTGTTTGTTTGCCCAAAGTTCTCAATTGGTATAATGTAAAAAGATGTATTTAAGAAAAAAGATGTATTTACAAATATTGTTGGTTTATTCAATTAAGTTAGGGATAATGTAAAAAAAAATATTTGAAATTTAAAATAATAAAACAAAACTAATTAAATAATTGTTTTAAATAAATGTTATTAAAAATAAAATAAAATTTAAGGTAAATAAATTAGGTTTTTAGTTATATTAATGATTTTTATTTTGATTAAAATGAAAAAAATGAAAACTCGTTGCATTTAATGTGAGAAGACTATTTAAAAATAGGAGAAAAAAGATAAATGACCATGTAGGTCTCTCCCTAACTCTCTTTCCTATGCCTTCCTTTCTATATATATATTGATATTGATGATATATTGATTAATGTTAACTTACAAAGAAAAATACAAAAAATTAAATAAAATTAATAAATTTAATAAACCTTATTAATTAAATAAAAATAATAATAAGTTTACATACTTCATAAAACATTTGTTGGATTCATTGAATAATTAAAATATAAGGTAAATAATATTTTAAATAATAATAGATATATATTGGTTGATAATTTCTAATTTAAATTAAAAAAGAAAATGAAAAGTTTTAGCATTTAATGTGTTGAAATCTTTTAAAAATAAATTAAAATTATGAGAAAATAGATAAATATGAAAGGAGACCTCTCCTTAACTCTCTCTCCTAAGCCCTCTTATATATATATATATATATATATATATATATATATAGGGTCTGGTTCAAGGGAAAACTTCAAATAATCGAAAAACTAAAGAACAACCTAGTAATCATAGATTAAACCCAATCCAAAGGGCATTAATAATCAACAATTAAATGATTTTTAATAAATGAAAAGGTTATTATAGTAAATTAGCTTTTTTTATAATTGGAAAAGATAATAATAAATACAAGAAATCCTTGCCTAAAATGTAGGCAAATTTGTTAGGTGATTGATTGTAAGCAAAATGAACGTATTAAGCAAGAAGATCAATTCGACCCAACATTCTTCAACCAAAATCGTGAAATCGACTACAATTGAGAAGATTAAGCCTGCAACCAATCGATTAGGCTTCAACCAATTGATTAAATGGGCGATATGGAACAAGTGGTGGAAAACATAAACGAAGAATCAAATAATGGAGGAAATCTGGGCAGAGATGGATTCAATGATGATGAAGACGTTGATTGTGATCTAGAGGGTAACGATTTACAATCAGGTAGGCATCCTAAACAATTATTTAAATGACAATTAATGATTTACGTTAAGTATGATGATTGAAGTGAACTAGTTTTTTGAGTTCTAAAGTAGCCATGGTCGAAATTAAGGTCTACAACAGGAATATGCACAAATGCATGTACGAGTGAGAATAAGATTTTATAATATTAGTTGTTTTGCACTTGTCGAAATTTAGGATTGCAATCTGTATATGCACAAATGCATATACGAGTGAGAATAAGATTTTATAATATTAGTTGTTTTCTTTTGGTCGGAATTAAGGATTGCAGGTCGTATATGCACAAATGCATATACGAGTGTGTAAAAGAATTTATAATCTTAGTTGTTTGCTTTTGCTTGTGAGTAACATACACAAGTGCATATACAAGTGCACAATAGTTGGAAAACATGCACAAATGCATATTAACAACTAAATAACAAGTTACATGTTCATGTGTATGCACAAGTGCTTGTTATTCAATGAGTATCATGTGATGTTATGTACAAGATAGTAATATGCACAAGTGCATGTTGTGCATAATCGCATGTTATGCACAAGTGCATATACGAGTGTGAAAAAGAATTTATAATCTTAGTTGTTTGCTTTTGGTCGAAATTAAGTATTGCAGGTAGTATATGCACAAATGCTTATACGAGTGTGTGTAAAGAATATGTGTTCCTATAGTTGAATAGCATACACAAGTGCATATACAAGTGCACAGTAGTTGGAAAACATGCACAAATGCATATTAACAACTGAATAACAAGTTACAGGTTCATGTGTATGCACAAGTGCTTGTTATTCAATGAGTATCGTGTGATGTTATACACAAATGAGTAATATGCACAAGTGCATGTTGTACACAATCGCATGTTATGCACAAGTGCGTAACAGAAATGCACAAGTACTATACTGTTTGCAATATGCGTTTGTATGAATACTGGTGAAAGTATGAAATTGTGAATTAATAATTAATTTAATTATTTTCTAATCTAAATATGCAGGACAAGCAATTGAAATCAATACTCCGAGAGGATCAACGCTCTGGATACCAAGGGTGGATCCTTGTGTTATACCTAAAGTTGGGTTGGTGTATGAGTCAATTGATAAAGCCATTGACTGTTATACAGCTTATGCAGATATAGCGGGGTTCGAGGTGCGACGGGGAACACAAAAAACAAAAACAAACGACATAGTCAAGTTGAAATATGTTTTGTGCAGTAGGTCAGGGTACCCAAGAGATGTACAAGTTGACACATTGAACGAGAAACCGGATAAGAAGAAGCGAAACAGAAGTTTCAAAAAAACTGGGTGTAAGGCGTGCATAAAGTTTAAACTTGTTCCCGACACATCATCATACAGAGTATATGGATTTGAAGATAAGCACAACCACCCACTGATCCGTCGCGAACATATGCATCTTACACGGAAGAGAAGACAATTACTATATTGTGACAGGGAATTGATAAAGATATGTGCGACACAAAAACTTGGTGCTTCAAAGACCCATACCTTATTGTGTGGCCTAAAAGGTGGGCATGAAGCTGTGAGTGGAACAAAGGTGGATTTCAAGAATCATCAAAGAGACTAACAACTACATTGGAGAGGGGGATTCAAAAATGTGGATTAAGAAAATGAATAACCGGAAGGAACACGTACCAAATTTTGTATTTGAATACAAATGTGAAGACAGTGAAATGGTGGCTGCTTTCTGGGCGGATGATACTGCACAGTGTAATTACGGGGCATTTGGTGATATTGTCTCGTTTGATGGTACATACCGTACAAATAGGTATCAATTATCTGTATTTTAAAATAACAATAATCACATGTGCATGCTCATTAACAATCATAACAATGTTTATTTCTTTCAGGCACCAAATGATATTTGTACCATTTACCGGTATTGATAACCATAAAAAAATGTGTCACATTCGGAGCAGGAGTGGTTGCGCATGAGAATGCGAACTTATTTGAATGGCTGCTTAGAGCTTTCTTAAAAGCACATAAAAAGGAACCAACCTTAGTAGTTACAGATCAGTGTGCGGCTATGAAGATCGCAATAGATATTGTTTTCCAGACAGCAAGACATAGGTTGTGCATGTGGCACATAGGTAACAAGTTGACATCAAAGGTATAAAGATATGATCTTGAATATGACATGCCCTTTGCACAATTTATGATACGAGATTGGTAGTCCATATGATGCACATGTGCACGACAAACACTTTAGATTTGCATGCACTTGTGCATCACATGCACGTGTGCATCAATGCTCGTGTGCATCAATGCACTTGTGAATCAATGCACTTGTGAATCACATGAACTTGTTTTTTGGCATGTAGATACTAATACAATACACTTACTTTTACTCTCTATATATTGCACTAAAAAATACATTATATCTTATTTTTAGGTCAATTACAACGTCTGCCACTACACTGACTTCAAGGCAAGATACAACAAATTGGTTTGGAATAATAAGTTGACACCAGAAGAGTTTGAGAGTAAATGGCGCTCATTAATTGATGAATTTGATCTGCAAGGCAATACATGGTTGGCTATGATGTTTGATATGAGGGAAATGTGGATACCGGCGTATTTCAGAGAATTACCCCTTTCAGGTTTGATGAGGACAACATCAAGATCAGAAAGTGAGAATTATTTCTTCTCACAATTTGCACATTTTGGTGCAACACTGCTTGCCTTTGGTGATTCATTTGATGCTGCAATGGATAAACAACGACACGATCAATCCATCCTTGACCATAAGACAGCAACGACATCACCTACCTTGAAAACCCCGCTAGCAATTGAGCGGAATGCAAGTATGGTGTACACTCGTGACATGTTCATCTTGGTTCAGAAGCAGATACAAGATTCAATATGGTCATGTTCAATCACAAATCAACATTCAGAAGACGGTACAGAGGTGTCTACTGTAACAGAAACTACAGATATTAAAGTGAACGATAATGAAGGTGATACAAATGCCACCCCCTTCCCAAGAGAGTTCACAAATAAGGTATACTTTGTTAGTTCTAATCAAGATTTGTATTTTTTTTCAAAATTCACACATGTTTGATAGAAATGCACTTGTGAATATTGCAAAAGTGTTCTAACCATAAATTGACATAAAAAATAAACCTTGTAGGTTGTACTGCAGAAGAGTGACGAGACAATAGAATGTACTTGCTTACACTTTGTGTTGCACGGGATTTTATGTCGTCATATATTTTGTGTGTTGAGGCGTCACAAATTTCAAAGAATACCGGAGAAATACATATTAAAGCGATGGACAAGAGATCTAATACCCACAGAAATGTTGATGAAAAGGATATGGCCGGGAGAAACAAATGAGAGACGGACAAAACTTGTGCATGAAGGGAGAGCTGCATTTGACCATTGCGTTAGTATGTTAAGCAATGACGATGATAAGTTGGAAGAATATGTGAAGCAACTAATTCAGTTAAAGAAGGAAATCGCAGCTAGTATGCCTTCACAAACAACTCAGAACAAGGATAGCGTGATGGAATCAATTGTCGGTATCTCCAAACCTGATGTGATTGATAAACATAACCCAACAGGAATACGAAACAAAGGATGTGGAACTGGAAAAAGATTGAAGAGCAGGGTTGAGAAAGCTATATCTGAGAGTACCAAACCAAAGAGACTATGTAGAAGATGTGGCGAAAAAGTTAGGCATGATTCACGGAATTGTCCTTTAAAAAATAAGGTGGGTGAGTAGAATGTCTAGTATCAAGTTGTTTTCCAGAATTATTTGTTTGAACAACAGTAGGATATTATTACATTTGGTTCATTATTTGTTTGAGAATTTTCATATAATTTTTTGGAGTGAAAACAAAGATTTTTAATTGTTTCATACATTTCTCTGTGCTGTAAACGGATGTTATACACAAATCAATTGACCATTATGCCAACTCCGGACTCCATCTCATATTGGACATACATTGAGTATGCGATAAATGACATAGTAGGCTAGTGTATGATACCAGTATAAGTGCCCATAATCGAATTAGTCAATGTACATGCATAGGTGCATGTACATGCACAGGTGCATATACATTCACAGGTGTATGTTTTCCAGAATTATTTGTTTGAAGAACAGTATGATAATATTACATTTGGTTCATTATTAGTTTGAGAATTTTCATATTATTTTTTATAGTGAAAACCAAGATTTATAATTGTTTCATACATTTATCTATGATGTAAACGAATGTTATACACAATCAATTGACCATTATACCAACTCCGGGCTCCAACTCATATTGGACATACATTGAGTATGAGATATATGACATAGTAAGCTAGTGTTTGATACGAGTATAAGTGCCCATAATCGAATTAGTGCATGTATATGCACATGTGCATGTTGATGCACATATGCATAACAGGTATATAATTTCTACCATGAAACCGATACATAATATAAATAATTTAAAAATTAAAACCATGATTAAATTGAAAAATTATAACTGATTCAGAACCCTAAACATCAATCAAATTATCACACAACCATCAAAAATACAAAAAACCATAATCCAAATAGTCATAAACAAAAATATGTCCATACTCCTAAAGAAACATTTTTCTTTTCCACAACTATATTAAAAACGCTTCTCCCTTTTGCTAAATGTATCAAGAGCACTTTCCATTAGAGCCTTTTGAGTTTCTCGATCAATTGCATCAAATTCATCCGCCAATGTGCACATTTTGGCTCGATGAATATTCATATCGGAAATTAGAATCTTGGCGGCGTATTTGTACCTCAACCGACTCAACTGAACATGTTGGTTAGAAGACTCTTTATCTAACCCACAGTCCCACCTGCTAACTGACTGACCCATATAAGTTTCCATGTGACACATGACAAATATGCCACAATCTGTATAATTCTGCTCTGTGCGCCACTTCATTTTAAGCCTAACCAAGTTGCACTTTTCAATAGTCGTGGCTTTTTTATGGGACACAAAATGGAGATATTCAACAAACACGGTTTGCTGAAAAATAAAAAATAACAAAAAATTAGACAAATAAACAATATAATATACTAAAATTAATAAGTGTATCAATAAACATGCACGTGTGCATATACTACTATAGATATGCATTCTAAAATGTATATGTGCTCACCAATAATAAAGGGGTCTTCCCATACTTGTTTTCAACTGGAACATCGACAGAAATGTTGTCTAATACAACAAACGCAACCCTCTTAAGGTTGAAGATTAATAAATAACAATGTTCAGCTTCAACGATTGGAAAGAAAACCTATTAAAATACAATTAATATTAACACATTAGTAACAACCAAATAACAAAAATAAATAAGACTATAACTAGACCGAACCTACTCACAAGATCAATGTTCTTAAAAGAAGTGGAATCTTGATGTCTATCCATAGCTTCAGTTAGGTTAACAAAAAATTTCCCGTACATCTCAACAGGGCTCATGTCAGAATTTATCATGTCACGTGTTTGAATAAACGACAACAAATACGTGTTAAATCTAATAACAATTGAATGGAAAAATTATCATAAACATTTATTAAAATATAAATATATATGAAATGACACAAACCAGCATTGACGTATGAAAAAAATATCGTGACGGAGATTCGGGGGCCTTGTGCATTTCTTCGGCGTTCAGCAACACACTCCATGTGTCAATAACATTGGCAATCACTTTAGCTCCAGGTATTAGGCTTTCCATTGTGACACGATAAGCCATGGCGCCAAAATCAGTCTCAAACACAGGATCTCTAACATTGGAACAAAGATAATACTTAAGGGATAATTATATGATTACAAAAACCGACAACGAACTGTATTCCTTGTAATATGGATATATACATGCACAAATGAATGGTATGCACAGGTGCATGTCATGCACAAGTGCATGCATGTTATGAAAAAAATACACTTTTATGCACATGTGCATGTTGTGTAAATTCTTGGATATTACAAAAAATGTTAGACCATAACTGGTTCATAACATGTAACACCATGTGTACGGCATTAAAAAGCATTAATATTCAAAAAAATAGAACTTACTAAATGTCACCCATCATCGCAAACAATGATCTTGAAATCTTGAACTCCACGCCGGCGAGTTTGGCATCAACATTAACATGCCTCATCACATATGGCGAACATAAAACGGCAGCGACTTTGACAACCCTTTTACCATCCTTCTTCGCCGGTTGAATTTCACCCCTTGCCACTTTGGCTGCTTGTACTACATCGTCCATTTGTTGAGTCAAGTTCATGGAGAAATCAGGGCCATCAAAGGAATGAGTACTCTCCTTCAACCTTTTTTCCACAGATTTTTCTACTTCGACAAGATAATCAAGAACTTTCGGGTGGTTGAAAAATTGGGTTGGTGTCTCTATACCTTCATTACACAGTGGTTGGGGTCCTACCATTGGAGTGATCACATTACTAGGAGCAGGAGTAGCTATAACGAAATCTCCTACTGGTTCTTTTCCCTTGCGCCTCTCATACGTCTGTCTGATCGCTTTAATAGACATAGCCTCCCCATCATTAGATAACTCTCCCACTACCTCAGTTGCCTTTTCAGAATAGTTGTGTCCACAAATTTTTGATTTCCATTTGTATATCTCCTCGTTTTGTGGAAATAAACTGAGTCCTTGGTTGACATAAGACAAGATGCTGGCCTTGAGTTGTTGCATCTCTTCATACTTCGTCTCAATCAACCCTATGAACCCCTATGTAATGTGACATTAATTACTAAATATAATCAATAAAAAATTGTCATTCAGAAGTGCGCAATGTCCATATACATTTTATACTTTTAAAACAATCCAATGTTGATATACATACATACACATAGATTTAGCACATAACGATGTGTATTTAAAAAGGTGTATGTGACCCAATTGTGCATTTGATGCACAAGTTCATCGCATGCACTTGTGCATGTGATCAAAATTGTGGCATGTATATGCATAAGTGCATGTGTATGCACGCATGCATATGATGCAGGAAAAAACCTATTATGTATAAACAACTGTTATGCACAAATGCATGTTATCAGTTACAATAATTACTTTCAATACCCTTGTACGAACATGATCAAAATGGAGTTCATATACTAAAAAAAGAGATAGATACACGTATTATACAATTCATATACTAAATTAGTTATACAAATATTAACCTGGACATCTTGTGGTTGGGGGTCGGGTCTACGTGCATCACGATCGATTACCTCCACATCTTGAGCAAACTCATCACCATGCACACCCCGGTAAAGGATGTTAACTGGACCATGAAAATCTTGATTGATATGGAAGATACCGAATCCCCCTTCCATAAGATCCTCATGCTCTCTTGTCTTCAATAAATCCGTTGTCCATCCTAGTAACGCGGGTCTTTGTCTCAAATTAGGACTATGCATGGAATGTGTCGCATCAACATACAATAACTACCAAAAAAAAAATCCATAAAAATATTTATTCACATGTGGTTAACAACATTAAGTTAATTAATTATTAAACAAGTAAACACTAACCGCCAATAGCGTTAATGGACCAACAAAAAAACACTTGGGATCTTCTCGTGACCATCCATCTTTGCATTCAGCAATACAGCTAACCATAATCGAGCACCAATCCATCTTATCGATATCATCTCTACCAATAATTCGATGAACTATACCCAACATGCATCTACCCATCTTCATTGTCTGACACATGGTGTTTATAAACAAAGCCAAAAAATTCATCCTAAAAAATGCCCCCCCTCACGATTGGTCGTAATAAATCTAACAATGTCAGAAGGGGTAATCTGAGTACTAGGAAATTGACTATACCAATCCTTAAGTGTTGGATCTTCCCTATCCCGTAATCCTAAGCTTAGTATATCAATCCCTCCATTGGGAATACCAAGCATGGCATGCACAAGATATTCAGACACATTGATCAGACCCCTTATAGTCTTGATCTTCAAATTTATAGGATCAAGATTATCAACAACCCAATACCCTAATGTAGACGGGATAGAGTCAATTTGGAGAGATAACAACGACCCAAACCCCATACGAAAAACATCTTTTTTTTGTTCAAGCGACAGTGAATGTAAGACACCAAACAATTTATTGGGAGACATTCGGGTTCTAATAGTCGGATGATTGACCTCCTCTAAGTCCCCTTCATCTACAAGTACTCTTGCCCATTTTATTGCCTTCGGAACTTTTTCCTTCTCACCTTGCCTATGTCTTCGTTTGTCCATGATAATATCCTTGTCGGGATTCACAACGACCAAGGATGTACTTGGTGAACCTGTTATAAAATTGATTGAACATGATCAGTTAATTGATTTTGGTGTTTATCTATCTCATATACATATTTTTTTATGTGTGACATACTATATGCACAAGTGCATACTGGACCAACTATAATGATTACTTGAACATACTGGAACAAACATAAACAAAATTATGGATTTGACACATTCATTAAATCCTATTTGAACATAAATGTTTAAAGATAATAACCTCTACTTACTTGATTGAACATAATAAGTAATGATTTTGTTGTGTATCTATCTCATAGACATATTCTTTTTAATGTGTGGCATAACTATATGCACAAGTGCATACTAGACCAACCAACTGTACTGATTAATTGAACAGAGACCCTAATTGAATATACTGGAGCAAACATAAACAAGATTATGGATTTGACACATACATTAAATCCTATTTGAACATAACGGTTTAAAGATACTAACCTCTACTAACTCTGGTCTCTGACTTATCGGAGTTCTTGATTAACCTAGGACTTTTCCTAGTTAAACCTGGAAAAAAAAAAAGATTTTATGATATCAATGAATAAAATATGATGAAAACTAGAGTTTAAAGGTTTAGCAAACATAGGAATTATATGACAATCAATGAAAGTAACATAAAAATATACCTTGTTCAGCCATTGACCGAATGTTGCCTCTCTACCTGTCTGAAAATCGGATTTGTGCCTTAAAACTGCAAGTTATATGACCCATAAACAGATTCAAATGGATTAGAGGTACTAGTAATGGAAAAGGAATGACAAATATCAAAATATCCTCAAATCCATTCAAAGAATATGAAATAACGAATATATTGCACTAACCCTAACCACGATTGCGGTATGACAGAAATCGAGTTCAAAATAGAAGGAGATGACGAAGTACAGTACCTTAATAACAATACTGTAAAAAAACCCTTCAAGTGAATCTGATGAAGATGAATCGATGGGGATTGCGTTTTCTTTTTCCACAGATATGATGATTAGAGCTTTCAATCGATGAAGTTTCTGGATACAAATCAAGAATAATGGTCTGTATTAGCTTACGAAAAATACTGGAAAAAAAACATTCAAGGGAAGATGATGAAGATGAATCGATGGGCTCTGGTCTTGATTTTCCACATCGATAATGACTAGAGCTTTCAATCGATGATTATTCTGGTAACAAATCAATACAGATGGACTGTATTAACTTAAGAAAAGACTGAAAAAAAACCTTCAAGGGAGGATGATGAAGATGAATCGATGGAACTAAATACTTGATTTTCCACAGCGATGATGATTTATCTTTCAATCGATGATTGTTTTGTTAACAAATCGATAATGATGGTGTGTATGAGCTGAATCGAAACTTTGATTGAGAGAATCTATGGTAGAATTAGAGATAATCATCGATTTAGAAGGAAAAGATGTAGGGAAATCAATTATGGCTATCCAATCGGTACAAGGAAAAGGATAAATTTTTTTTCCAATTTTACCCTCTAATGCAGCGTAATGTGTTATAAGATGTACCCTTATATTCTTTTCATTTACAAAATTGCCATTGAGATAACAACCATTGGATTATCACATCCTACGCCTATTAGATTGTTCTTTAGTTTTTCGATTATTTGAGGTTTTCCCTTGAACCTCTCTCTGTATATATATATGTATATATATATATATGTATGTATATATATATATATATGTATGTATGTATATATATATATGTATGTATATATATATATGTATGTATATATATATATGTATGTATATATATAAACGCACCATATATATATATATAGGAAAATGAAAAATACATAGAATTTTTTGAAACCGGGTCAACCACCCAGTTGAACCGTAACCCGGTCACCACACCGGATTAACTAAAAAACCGATTTTTAAAACATTGGTTACAAAATGATGTCGGAAAGTTATTTTTTGTCACAGGTACGGTCACAACAAATTAAGTACAATTTTTTGCTGATGACGTGTACATCATCATGACCAACCAACGTATATGACGTGTCTCCCTTCAAACCGCAACCTCCATTTTCCCTCCACTTTTCTTCTTCTTTTAACTGAACTATTATCATCCCCTTCCCACCGTGATTCTCTTCGATGGCCACCACTGCTGCTTCTTCTATAATAGAATCTACATCCGTTCAATTGGGCAGAATTAGGGTTCTTAAGGAGGGAATACACCAACATCCGCCATCACTATCTTCGTCGTCTAATGTCGGTCCTGTTGTATACTGGATGTTTAGAGATCAGCGGTTGAGAGATAACTGGGCGTTGATTCATGCCGTTGATCAGGCCAACAGGCTCAATGTCCCTGTTGCCGTTGCATTTAATTTGTTCGATCGGTTCTTAGGTGCAAAAGCTCGTCAACTAGGGTTTATGCTAAGAGGATTACAGCGACTTCATCGTGAAATCGAAGAAACTCTTCAAATACCTTTCTTCTTGTTTCAGGCGAGTAATGAATTCGATTTTGATGGTGGTTTTCTTACTCGATTTCGCCAACAACTTGATGACTCATTATTAGGGATTTTGATGAAGTTTTATGATCTATTTCGAGAGTTTATATTAATTTTTATGTTTAAAGTGCAAGCCCTATCTCTTTCCACAAAAAAAAAAAAAAATGAAGTTCTTAGCTTATATTTGGGGGACCATTATCCAAAATAGCCATTTAGGACCATCAATTCATTTTATTGTCGCTTTTCTACTCAATTGACCGAAATAGCCAAGATTTCGAAAATAGCACTTTAAAAACTTACGAAACCTACTTTTATACTTTTTATCAAGTTGCTAAAGTGCTAGTTGCAAAGTGATGACGAGACAATTAACACTTTAGCAAGCTGGATAAGCAGCACTTCAACAATTTTAGCAGGCAGTACTTTAGTAAGTTGTGTAAATGGCACTTCCATTCCATGTGAGCGTTTTGGAAGCCGCACTAGTGTTACTTTATGAATATCAAATTCATGAAAAGATTGCGAAATCTTGGCTATTTCTGCCAATTGAGTAGAAAAGTGGCTATAAAGTGAATAGAGGGGTTCGGAATAGCCATTTTGGACAATTTCCCTATATTTGGGTGTGTTTGTTGACTGAGATCTGCCAATTTGGTAATTTTTTAGTGTTCTTCCAAACTTTTCCCGAATTTATTATGTTGAGAAAATTAGTATAACATGCCCACTCCAATGGATGCTAGAGGTATTGTCCCAGAGTGTCAAGAGGGGGATAGCTGACGAGTTTTGCCGAGTATGTCGAATTCCTAGAGTGGTAGACTTTGACTCTGATACCATCTAAAAATATGTGGAACCCCATTAAATTACTTTTCAAAAAAGCCCTTGAGGAGAGAAGGGAGGTTTCAACGTGTATTTTGAGGAGAGAAGGGAGGTTATAACAAGTGAGATGATATCCTATCAGATGTAGTTTTTTACAACTTAATTTGATGAAACAATAATTGTTTGTTTTAAATGTAGGGAGAAGCCACAGAGACCATTCCCAGTTTTCTAAAAGAATGTGGAGCTTCGCTTTTAGTTACCGATTTTTCACCTCTAAGGCAAGTTCGGGGATGGAAGGAAGAAATAAGAAAGAAGGTATCTGATTCCATATCGATTCATGAAGTTGATGCCCACAATGTAGTACCCACATGGGTGGCATCAGATAAGTTAGAATATGGTGCTCGAACCATTAGAAGAAAGATCGATAAACTGCTTCCTGACTATTTGATCGACTTTCCAACATTAAAGTGTACAAATAGGAAATGGGCTGCCACGAATACAAGTATCGACTGGGAAATGCTTATTGAAAATGTAGTAAGGTAAGATTTTGATAGAATCTTGTTGGCTTTTACAATCGGGTTAGAAAAGTATTGAAACTTTAACAATCATATGGTTATTTATGGCAGGAAAGGAGCTGAAGTCCCTGAGATTGAGTGGTGTGAACCGGGAGAAGTTGCTGCATTAGAAACATTGATGGGGAATAACAAGGGTTTCTTAACAACTAGAATTACGAACTACTCGGTTGATCGGAATAACCCATTGAAATCCGACGGGCTTTCTGGTCTTTCTCCATATTTGCATTTTGGGCAGATATCGGCCCAGCGTTGTGCCCTGGAGGCGCGTAAAGTACGCAAAGTTAATCCTCAGGTTTGCAAGAAATTTGCTTTTGTTAGTGTAATTGGAATTCTTCTCTACAAATTCGGCTTAATATGACACCAAAGATGTTTAAATGTCCTAATGGACTGCTTTATATGACTTAAAGTTTGTAGGACCAAACAATTGTGATCCTATATAAAGGTGTTACAATAGAATGATATAACGTATCTGGGCATCCTAACAAGTTTTTTAGTACGCTTTTAAAATTAAGTATCCTGTTAGATTTTTATACGACACTTATTAGATTTTTATAGGACACTTATGAGGAGTGCTCCTTGAACATATGTCTTTTAACAGGACACTTGTTTTTTACAAGGCACTTTTTCAAATAATGTCATATAAAATGACTAATAAGACGCTTTATTTTAAAATTGTCCTAAAAAATCAGATGACTAAAATCGTTTTATCAACTTATTGTAACACAATTATATAGGAGACACAATTGTTTGATTTTATAACTGAAGTCCTATTAAGCAATCTATTAGGACACTTACACATAACATCACGTCCTAACCGATTTTGTTGTAGTGGTTGATGATCCGACATGCATATTTCATAAGTTCTTTTTTTTTTTGGCTGAAATGAAGGCAGTTGATGCATTCTTAGAGGAACTGATCGTGCGCAGGGAATTAGCCGATAACTTCTGCTATTATCAGGTTCAATATGATTCGTTGCAGGGTGCATGGGACTGGGCTCGTAAAACGCTTATGGACCATGCCTCAGATAAACGTGAACATATATACACGTGAGTCCATTGTTTGTTTCAATTTTCTTAGGCTTCGATTGATCACTCAAATACGATATGCATGATATGCAGGAAGGAGCAGCTGGAGAAGGCACAAACTGCAGATCCTGTAAACTACTACACTTTCTTGATGAACATTCTTAGGAACATTCTTAAACATGGTTTCTTATATATTCTTACTTTCTTTCAGCTTTGGAATGCTTCTCAGTTAGAGATGGTTCATCATGGAAAGATGCATGGTTTTATGCGGTAAGTAGCAATTATTTCAGCAAAAATGCACTACAACAAAATCAGGTTTATAGGACGTCAATAATGTTTAAGTGTCCTAATAGACCACTTTATAGGACTTAAGTTATAGGACCAAACAATAAAGCATCCTATCTAAAAGGGTTGAGGATGCTTTTGAACGTCTCAACAAGTTTGTTAGTACATTTTTAAAATAGAACTTCGTAGCAGCTATTTTATAGGGCGCTTTTGAGATGTGTTCAATAAACACTTCTTTTTATAGGTGTCCTTTAAAATAGCTAATACTGCGTTTTACTATAGAAATGTCCTAAAAAACTTGTTAAGACGCTTAAAAGCGTCTTATAAACTTATTGCAACACTTTTATATAGGACGTTAACATAAGTCTTATAAAACAGTCTATTGGGACACTTCGGACATTTTTTGCTTTTTTGCTTCCTATAAACCCAGTTTTGTTGTAGTGAACCAAAAAAACAAATGAATTTCTTGTTGAAATTTCATATACTCTAGGTTTCTTTCTATGTCTTTTTATTTTGGTTTCAAGCTTCAAGAAATAAGACTTTAGACTTCAGCACCTCTTAAAAACCAAATGCATCTAAGATTGACCGATCGATATGAGTTTCCTACATTACAATGTTGTACCTCGCAGTGTCTTAAACGAAGCTAATGTGTTTGAACTCGAAATCAAACAACAGACGTAATGTAGCAAACAAACGTTGTAACTAGTTTGATGTAAATATGCAACTTCTGGAATGTGGATGGCTTTCTTTTAACGTTTACATTTTGTATACGAGAACAGAATGTATTGGGCAAAAAAGATCCTTGAATGGACGAGTAGCCCAGAAGAAGCTCTAGAAATCGCGATCTATTTGAATGACAAGGTACTTGAATTCTATTTATGGGTCTTAATTTGCTGAAAAATCTGAACTTACCGAATGATGTTGACAGTATCATATCGATGGGAGAGATCCAAATGGATACGTTGGTTGTATGTGGTCAATTTGTGGTGTACACGACCAGGTCTGTATTTCTTACATGCAGTTGGGATTCATTAGTTTACATCGTTTGAGAAAAAGGAAACTTGTATCAAGATGCTTTTGGTTACGTTTGTGCAGGGTTGGCAAGAGCGAGCGGTCTTTGGGAAGATACGATACATGAACTATGCAGGTTGCAAGAGGAAATTTAACGTTGACGGATACATTGCATATGTGAAGAGGTTAGTAGGAGATATCAAGAAACGAAAAGGAGAAGCATTGCTTAATAACAAAGTCAAACAACTAACCAACATTCAACGGTTGCGTACGGAGTAGCTAACTTGGTTCTCACATTCAACCTTGTATTGATACTAGTATAAAGTTTTAGATATACGTATTGCCTAAGTAAAAAATATATTTTTGATCCATAACTCGTAAGCCACAAATACAAATATTGTGATTTTTCCATGTACTACCTATTTTACCCGTGAGGTGGACATCTTTGCATGTAAGTGAACAGGTAGTAGGTAAGGAGATAGACATCTTTGCAGAATGTTACAGAACGGTTTTTTAAGGACAATCAAGCGCAGCAAAGTATATATCTTTCGAAGACAAACACCTGAGGCGGAAAACAGTTTTATACGAGAAACCCGAAGTTCATAAACTTGGAGAGTGCAAGATGTTTACACGGACCAAGCTTGATGTAAGAGTTTTACATGAATGGTGTAACTTGAATAGTAGAAATAATTGAAATCTAGACTAGTTTATGATCACAAACCGGAAACCATGCAAAGAGAAAAACATCATTTCCAGCTTTTGGGGTATATTCGGTATCTAGATTTCAAGATCATCCAACGAGATCTCATTTGGAGTCAGTGACTTCACTTTCTGCAAAACCAACATTAAACAGAGATATCTTCAGTTGAGAATTATTCAATTCCATCAAAAATAGAAAGATTGCCAATTTGATGTTGGTGATTTTAGTGTCATCAATCATTTTGGTGTAATTTGTGATTTACTTGAGATTGATTAAAGTGATAAGGCAAACATACTTGTGTTAGGAGGTGCGGAGTGCACACTTACAGTTGTTGTCCCTATCCCTTAGATCGCCATAAAGGGGGGGGTCAAGGGGGTCGAGCCCCCTTGCGGGGTCCTAGGGGCAGCGCCCCTGGCGGGTTCCAAGGGGCAGAGCCCCTTGGCGGTGGTCCAACTTGGTGAAAATTTCACTAAGTATAAGTTTTGGCTAATGTGTTCAGAGATCTGATCATTCAAATAAGAGTTCTAAAGTTGTCTTGATATTCAACTAAGTCATTAACTCTGACCGTAAGGTTAGAGATCTGGACCCTAGGGTCAGAGATCTGGACCTTGTGTCCAGACTTGTGGTCAGAGTCAGTGATCAGGACTTTAAGTTCAGACTTGTGATTTTCTAGACTAAGGAAAATTGAGTAATAGAGTCAGATATATGAACTAATGGAGTTAGATATTTGAACCTTCTGTTCAGACTTATGGTTTGCAATCAAACTTATTTCCATGTGGATTCAAATTTTGATCTTTGAACTCTGATTAGGTTGTAACTACCCTTAATCCTGTAAAAACGAGAATCTGGGTATAAGTTTCTCGATTTCACAGCCTTTGAAATCTGAGAAAAACTCAAGAATTATCCCAATACTGAATTCGTGAACCCAAGGTTGTTAGGGTCGAATTAGTGTATTTGGAAAGTGTTCCCCATACGATTCTTGAGATTATCCCGTCCTATAATCATCTCCCGATCCCCGTTACTAACATTTGAGCTTGTTAGTAGTTTAAGTCTCATACTCGTGTATATTGTGCATGAATGAAGAAATAAAAGTTTACCCTCGTAACAATAGGTGTCCGGGCTAGCTTGTGCACCTCGATTAATCCTACGGGTCTTGAAGTTAACAGCCGGGGAGGAAAATCCCCAAAGGGGTAGAGTTATACCATCTTTTATTGTACGGATTTATTGTAGGGTTCAAATCCGGCCACGTTTAGACTACCCTAAAAGACACCGCAATTTACCTCTCCCATGATGGTCGTGGGACCGGTACGATTGGAACAACTATATGAATTCAATCTTTATGATTTGACACGAGGGTGAAGGGTGTTGGTGCTCTCATAGGCATCCTTTTTAATTCAGTTTTTCTGCCTCACAAAAATTGCAATGTTTAACCAAATACATAATCTGAAATGGATCAATTTCAATAGCATCAATAAGTTTAATGATGATAAGGGACAAACCATTTCAACTAGAACATTTTGCCAAAAATATTGCAATTTATGTAGAATATCCCAAAAGTAGAAATTGTCTCCCTTTTACGGCATAGAGGGAGTATTTCTTTTTTCCTTTCTCGTCTATTTGTGCTCACCATTTACCTCCATTGAAATGATATATACATGAGGCCCAAGCAACAACATTTTCTTAACAAGGGTAGCTATTTCCTTTGGGGTTCACATACTTCGTCAAGACATGAACCGTCCAAAATGCTTGCATAAAATATATCATAGTTCCTATGATCTACATCATGTACTCTAACCCCATCTTATCCCTTCTCTCCCCGTTTTTCTCAACATTTCTTTCACTAGTTCCTATGATCTACAGTTCGGCACATATGAACATATATGAAAAAAAATCATTATTATTGAAAAAGAGATAAACCCGCCTATAAAACATGTGAATGTAGTCCCCCATGTAACAGTGATTTGAGTATATGACTTGGCTACATGACACCAAATAAAAATCACATGTCCCCAAATCCCTTGTCCCTCCCTGTCCCGCCAATCAAAATAAGACACATCATTAGTTCAGTTGATGATACATTTATTCAATTTATTTTGTGTTCTCTCTCTGATGAATGTCTTATTTTGATTGGTGGATAGGGAGGGGAAATGGGGTTTGGGACAGATGATTTTTATTTCATGACACCAGTGCATATGTCTACAAATCACAGGATGCAGAAATCTATTCTTAGTCTTACACTTTCATACCTGAGATGCTTGAATTTAAATTTAAAGATACTTGAAAAAATGAGAAGTTACTGACCTCAACAAATTGCGCAGGATCATCAAGACTAGATGAACCTAGAATGATTTCTCTACTCAATTTTGTAGTTAACTTGTGACAAGCCCGCAGCTGAAAGAATTGAAGACGTTAAGGATTTCATGCGTTTACCATAGAAGCTGTTATTTACAACAAAACAGAAAGTTCTTACCTCTGACCTAGTTGCCCCACCAACGATGAAAACAAAAATCCGTTTACCCATCCTCTTGAACTCACTAGTCGTACGTCTCAGAACTGATTCACTGAAAGAAAAAAAGAGATTGAAGGGTTATGTCTCTTTTCGCAACAATGAAATAACCAAAAATAAAATAATGACAGAAATGGTGGTATGCATCACCACTCAAATGTGATCACAGACATATCTGTGGTAGTTCAAGCATTGGATCTTCTGCACACACATTATTATCTATATACATTTTTTAATCACACGAGGATATAACTACATGCATACCTAGAATACCCATCATCAGAAGTGCGGGGCCGAGCCCATGTTGCTCGCCTTGATCTCATTGAGTGAGCAGATGGAGTATCAAGTACCCGTGCTGACACAGAGTGTGACGCCCCATGAAAAGTTGGACTTGGGTCGTTCATACATGGGTATTCATTCACTGGTAGGTCATTTTTGCTAAGTTTCTCAATGAGTACCTGAAAAGATGATATGAGCTTGAGTTCTTCACACTAGATTTTTTTTTCTTTTCTTCAATTGGAGATACTCAATGGGAATAAAGAAACAAAGAAAAGTAGAATAACAAACAATTGCACTGTTAGTGTGATGCCATGCCCAAAAGAAACATATTGACACAGATAACTACCAAGTCCAAAACCAAGAAATGAAGTTGGAGGACAAGGAATATTACAATCTATTCCACTTAGGTTGGCAGGTGCGATCACACCTTCGTAATGGTGTTCTTCTAGGTTTGTGAAGAGAGAGATAATGTAAAATGCAGGAAGATGCTGGACATAATGATGGAAAATCTGATTCACATACTAGGTACCATAGGCAGATCCACAAAATTTCCATGTGGGGGAACAAAATAATTAGATGATATAAAATAGCACAAAAATTAATTATAAAAAGTATGATTTTATTAAAAATGAAATACAAGTGTTTTTTCCTTCTTCTCTGATGTTCGTACCAAAAAATTATCATAGCCAAAGGGATTCGAACTTGCAACGCCATATGCAATGACACTACCGGTAAGTTGCAGCCACTTTTTGTTAACTTAGGGGAGCACACATCAAATTAAAGCGAATGCACTTTTAGAACTCCTAAAAAGACTACCACTAGATCGGTGCGATAGAGTGGTAGCACGGGCGCCCCCTCCATCCTTAAATCCTCCCCTGCTAGGTAAGTTGTGCATGTAACAGTCGCTCCACTTTTTGGGGTAGAGGACAGGTCACATACATCTCAATCCCCCAGACCGCACCTCTGGGTGGGATATGCTGGGCGTTTGGTTTGGTTATACATTGTGCAGGTACTACAATGTCAGAGGGACGTGAGTATCGTGAAGATATGACAACTCCCCAATCATAAAAATGGAAGTGGTTACAAGGTTATGCCAGGTATAGAAGAAGCACTTTCCAATATAAATATCATGACAACAAGTGTTCATTTGGAAATTAGTCTGTCGCATGCCCACACCATACCTCAATCATGGGATAAAAGCGTGATAACTGCCAAACCGCTTCTTCACCAGGACGATCTTTTCTAAGACCACGCTTCTTCTGAATTGATATCCAAAAGGAAGAGATGGATTAGTCAGAGATGTGGTTCATTAAACAAGTAAGGCATCAAACCATAGTATCATGTATTTACCTTGCGAGCATCAAATTTTAGTGAGAACGCATTGTTTGAGCTCAGCGTGGTATCTGTAGCTCCCTCAAGAAATCGCATGTTGTAAACAGCATTCTTATCATCAGGAGATAGGTCTGCTAACTGAAAACAAAATAGGAGGAATAGCAAAGTAGTAAGATCAGCCAAGAGTAAAATGTCAAATAATCAAGCTTCCTGATCATAGTATTGGAGCTTGGTTAAAAGGGATTAAGCAACTCAAGTAAATAAAGTGAATCTGATTTTCATGAATTTTATTAATGATTGGACCTAATGAGATGGATAATTTAAATCTTCATTGTAACAAATATTTGTACAAGAATTTGCAGCAGGAAACGTGCAGGAGTTACATCTGAAGGCTTGAACCAATTAGGCCTAGCCGCCTAGGTAGTTCAAGTCTGCAACAGCCGAGAGTGTTCAAGCGTAGAACTGTTTTCTTTTTGCTTCTAGTTATAGATCCTACAGTTCATGGAAATATGAGCAGGGAGGGGATGCAGATATCTTGCCTCAAATTTAAGCTTATTTTCACATATAAAAAATGTAACGAGTGCATACTTATTTGTCAACTAACAGCCTGAATATTGTTGCATCACTATTTCACATGATAAGGCCACACAAATTATCTAATATACAAGATAAAATGATTAAAAAAAATCCTTACCTCCAATATCTCTGTAAGTTTGTCACTCTCAAACTTCTCGGGATGGGTTGCTGCATAGATCATTAATAATCGCACCTTGTACTCATATTCTACATCCTGCATGAAGAGTACAGATACACACACACACGCTCATAAGATATCAACAATATTTATTCTACAGGTTGCATGGCATTTTCTCACCGGTTTTGTTTTAAGAAATTCAATGACTTCCTTGGTTCCTGCATCTCCAAAGACAAGGTCCTGCTCTAGTTGCCCCACATCTTTAAGCCCTGTCTCGCGAATAATACCGTTAATCTTCCCAGCAATCTGTTTTAATCAAACTAGATATCAGGCCAGCTTGCATTAAAACTTCACCTATTGTGTACGCATTGTAGTAGTTAAAATGCCTATTTATATATTGTTTGTGGATTAGGCGACAAGGTAATTGGTGTGTGGGGTTTTTATTTGCTGTAGTGCATGTGTCATTTCAAATAGGTGGCAGGAGAGGGTGTGGTTTCTTGAGGTCATGTCATGTTAGGGGGTCAAGGGGGGATAGAGGGAGAGATGAGAAGAGAGTGGTTACTCCTAGGTTGCGTATAGGTAGCTTGAACAAAGGAACTTTGAGTGGCAACTTTTTAGAACTATGGATGTGCTTAGGAAGCGAAAAGTGAACATCGTGTGCATTCAAGAGACTAAGTGGATGGGGGAACGGACTAAAGAGGGAAATTGGAACAAGCTGTGATATTCAGATATAGTTAGCTTGAGAAATGGTGTAGGAATCATGGTGGCGACAGAGCTCTAGGACAAAATAGTGGAAGTGAATAGGTGTAGTGACAGGATCATAGCCCTCTAGGCAGTATTAGGGGTGGAGTTGGTTAATGTCGTATATGCTTATGCGCCACAAGCAGGATTAGGAGAGTCGTAAAAGAAGATTTTTGGGGATTGTCTAGATGAACTGATGAGAGGTTTTTCAGGAGACCAAAGTGTCTCGAAGGAGTGATGATACTCTCTTATCGTTCCCTCTTGTCATAACAACTGCTCAAGAGTTGTACCATATTGGGTTGCTCTAAATCCATTGATAAGAAGCAATTTAAGATTCACCACCTACTATCGGCCCATTGAAACCAGGCCAATGCTTCCTCTTCCATAAAATTCTATTAGTTATTTTCTCCAACTCTTCAAATCGATGCATATAGAAATAGCCCTCTTTCTTCTTAGAGCAGCACGATTTTATCCACCTTGAATGAACCGGACGTTTGCGATGGGCTCCCCCTTTAACGCGCAATTTCGGAGCCCCCGTTGGTAGCAGTGACTCTAGCCACTACCAGTTGGATACCCCATTCCAGGTCCACCATGTTGCTCATGCTTTTGAAATCTCCATTTCCCAATTTCACATCCTCCTTTATCTCCTGAATATTTTCACCTACCGACTCCAACCATGCGTCCGAAGCTTGGACATGCCTGGAGAAAATTCTTCAGTACTTCACTTTGGAAAACTTGGCATTCTGAACCACAAGGGTAGTGGCATATTGGTTAAGGCCCTGAGGGATGTGGTGGAATATCCCATCTGCCCAGGGTTCGAATCCAGGCGTACACAACAATTGTGGCCACTGAGGTTTAATCAGTGTTGATGTCTTACAGTCATAATTTGCCAAGGGATTAGTCTAGGCATAGCCTAGGACACCCTTTCCAAAAAAAAAAAAAAACTTGGCATTCTGAATGGAAGGAACTTGCACCATTCCATAATGTAACCGTTTAAGAAACACGCTAAACTCCCATCTAAAGCGCATGCCAACAAATAGTGATTGTTGCTAATGCAAGTGAAGGATAACAAACGAGAGAAGCTTTTGATACCAAATTAGTAATTGAGAACGCCATTCAACATTGTGTGAAAGAATATTCCACAGACTTACATCAACATGGAGTGATAGTTTCTCCATTTGTTCACTATATTGTGGCAATGCTTGAACCATCTTTTGCAAGTCACGAGTAGACAACTCAGCACCATCTCTACAGGGGACAAATAAAGAAAAATGAAGACCCCTTTAAAAACAATGTGCATGCATATATTGAATTATAAGCTATGTAACACATTCTACTAAGTACCAGAGCTAGTCAAGCATACTTGTGACTCTATGAGAAAAGAAGACCAAAAAAGGGCAATATACAGTAACAAATATGAATCACTTACTATGTGGGAAAATGGATTTTGAAAGATAAAGATAGCACAGCAGTTAAGGATGGACCATATTACATAAGAAATGCCTAGGAAAAAGGCTTAGTGAAGGGGATGGGCTGTAAAACTATGAAAATGTCAAGATCCTGGTGATACAGCTTTTATTGGGATAATTTCAGCTCAAAAACCAACAGTATTCAGTAGAATAAGAAATTAATGTCGAAGCACACAAAAAATCACCAATGCTTTATTAAGTCTTATGTTCAGCTTAAATAATTAGGTGGCGTTTGGTTCGTGGAATGGAATTCGATGGAATTGGAATTCAACAAGGAATTTGACTTTGAATGAATTGGAATTGGAATTTGATGGAATTTGACCACGCATTTTGGTCGCGTTTGGTTGGATGGAATTGGAATTGGAATTGGAATTGGAATTGGAATTGGAATTGGAATTGGAATTGGAATTGGAATTGGAATTGGAATTGGAATTGGAATTGGAATCTGTTGGAAAGAAAATGAATTCCATAGGATACCCCGTGGAATTGTGAAATCCGTGTTTGAAGGAATTTGATGGAATCCGCAGGATTCCTTAGTTTTAATTATGTGAACCAAACAAGACTTTGGAATTTGGTCAATGGATTTGGACATTCCAATTCCATTGAATTCCATCCAATTCCGCGAACCAAACACCCCCTTAGTTTTCTAATGATTTCAACATACCCCATCATTAGTCTGTAAAGGGAAGTTAGGAAGGATAATTAAGATTTACCTTCTCATCCAACTAAATAATGGTCCAAAATCCACACAGAAAAGAGATAGTATATCCAAAAGCCAAAGATAAAGATCTAAGTCCTACCCGACTGCCAAAAGAATGGATCTACACTTGTATGCATATATCTACAGACTCCAATGATGACTTCGAGGGGGTCTTCCATGTATCAAATTCCTAGAGTGAGATCTTTATGGAGTTAATGTGAATGTCCTGGCACTTAAAATTAAAACAAAAGGATGCACATAAACCAAATTTGTAAAAGAAAATTTCCAGTGTGGCTTCCATAAAATGTGTAAACAAGTAAACAGGCACTAGAAAGTTATACATGTTTAGCAAGCAGCTGCTTGAGAAATAAGTGTTATATTTAAATTAGAATTTGGCTGAAGAATATGGTCTGTGGAGACACAGTAGATTGTACATTTAAACAACTTGGATCATTAAAAATAGTGAAATTAAAGGATCTAACAGGATCATTGAAGAAGCATGATGATTAGATATGAAGTAGCTAGCAATATGGTAAAATTATAGGTCACCATTACAATCGCCATGAAAACAATCCATAGTAGAGATCCAAGTTACAGGCAAGATTAAGAAGGATATAGATTAACTAGTGATCTTACAGATCTCAACATATACTTCATTCGTCCCAAAAGGGAATCCAAATTTTGCTTTGAGCGTCGAAAGGATTAATTTCTAATTTCATAAATTGATTAAAAAGAAACTGTGTTGGTTATATAGAAAAAGTTGATAATTGCAGCATTGAAAGTATTATAGATCATGTTGGCAGGAACTTAAGTGGACTCTGTTTGTGCTGCACATGTAGCAGTTCAAACCTCTGAATTATAACCCCACATTGTTCCAACTTGCAAAACTTGGATGGGAAGAAATAAAACTTTCATGCTAGCAAACAACAGTTAGCTGCAATGTGATAGCCTGATGGAATGCATGCCATGATTTATAAATAGGCATGATTGACCAAAGAAATTCCAATACTTAGTCATATAATTGATCATAATCGTCCAGCTGCACAACATTTTCCCTAACTGATATGTCATGGTTTAAATGAATATGTAACACCCGTATTTTTGTTTTGTAATAATCTAGATTACCAACTTGTCTGGTTACGACTTTTCGGGTTATTTCAATTCTTTCCGTAGAATCTTTTCCAGCGTTGTAGGCTCGTGAGTCGCGGATTCGAAATCTGGAGTTTTTGAGGCCTTGTACCTTCTGCGCGATCATGCCCGCGATAGTGACAGTGTCACTATCGCCGGGGGCACAATCGCGGCCAGCCTATGGGTCACGGTACATTCGGCGCGAGTATGCCCCGCGATAGTGACAGTGGCACTATCGCCTGTCACTATCGCCAGCGGGGGCGGACCTATAAATCAGACAGCTCCGAATTTATTTCATTTATCTGATTTTTTGGGAAAGGTCTAGGTCGTTTTGCTCTGCTGTTCTTGGTAAGTTTCCAGCCCTAAAACTTCCTCTTCATTTATTACTTCATCCAACCTTCTCCCTCCTCATTAATGGTGGTGGTTAGATGTTTATACGCTTTGGTAAAGATCTCCAACTAGAAGTTTCTAGGGTTTTGGTGTTTAACCCCAAGGTGAGTTCATATTTCCTTTTTGCTAAACTTTATACACATCAAAATGCATATTTTGACTACTAAACATCTCCTTGTTTACATTATTAATGTTGATGAGTTTTGACCTAACTTGACAACTTTAGGAGATTTTTAGGGTTTCTCACCCCTTTTGTGAAAAGATGGTTAAATACATTTCTTAGTACCACAAACGTGTTGTTGTTATCTTATGTTGAATAAATGTTTAACTTTTGGCTTCTAGCCAAGTTTACAATTAAACATTTTAAGAAGGTTTTAGTGAAAAAGGTTATTTTGTGGAAAGGAAACAAATGGTTACAATATAAAGGAATTCATGTTTTTATAAAATGGTTTCCATTATGGAAAGGTTTATTTGGTAAAGAAGCATTTTGGGATTGAGATGTTAGCCTTATGATGTTATGTATGGGCTTGTGATTCTTATCAGCAGTTAACCATTAAATGGTGATTTGGAAATTAAATGGTTTTACGAACTATATGTTTGATTATAGTTGGTCACATGTGTGATTGTGACGAGTCTAGACTATTACTAATGGATCCATAGGTATGTAGTTGGCTTATTATTTGGGGGTAACTCCCGTATGTAGCTAGTTGAGACATTGGACCCTAGAGGGCAACTTAGTACGGTTGTGTGGGACCGGATACTAGCCGTGGGTCGTAAATGTAAATCCTAGTGAATGAGCATGACTTGGATCATCGGGTGCCACCCTCCCACATCGTTATTTGGACCGGCAGGTTCACGGCCTTGATCCTAGTACGGTGAGCTCAAAACTTGGAAAGTGGCTTACTGAGTGTTCTGCCACAATCCTTAGATTCGGGTTTATACCCGTCGTCGCAAGATGAGGTCTGGACCGGAAGGTCACTATATGTTTACCAAACCTTTTACAAGAATGTTGAAGAAAACAATATTTACGTTGCAACTAATTCTTTTCTATATTCATATAAATTGTATGTTCTCACTAGACTTTAAGCCTAACGCTTTTTCTCAAACGATGTGTATAACAGGTTCCCTTAGCGGCGGGTCGTCAAGGGGTTGAGCGAAGAGCGTAGTCTCTTGAGGGCATTTTGGATGATAGTTATTTTGGAAGCTGTAACATTTAAACAATTATTCTTTTGGTATTGGGTTGACAACCAATGTAATCTGGCCAGTTGTAGTTTAGATTAGTTTGTTGTCGTTTCCCTATTTATTGTTACAGGTTTTGTAAACGCTCACACTTGCCCATTTTGGATGGTTTGCCCTATTTATAAATGTTATGTTGTCGAATTTTCGATTTTTAAAATTACCCCGAATTTTAGAGTGTTACAAGTTGGTATCAGAGCTCTAGTTTAAGTGAACTAGGCATGAATGTAAGATGTCTAGACTTAGACTGAGTATTGTTAGGCAATGATCGTGAGTTGGGTAGAACTTCTAAGATGGGATAGCCTTAGAGTCGACGGAAGTTATATTCACCAAACGTTGTGATAATGATAACGAGGACCCTTATGTGTTATATGTTCATAATCTCACTTAGCTAATGTTATTATGAGGATATTTTACGTAAGTGTACTTAGTTTGCTAATGTTATGACAATTGGTTGGATTAGTAGTACGTTTCTTCCGTATTTGTTTCGGTTAACCTCTTTCTTACTCTTTCTCGTGCTTGTGTGGCAGCCATTGTTCTAGCATGGTGAACACTCGTAGTCGACCGTTAGTCGATGGGGATTTGCGTGATGACAGCTCGCCTGAACGGAATCCCGTAGTTCAGACAACGATTGTCGTTCCTCCGGGTATGCCACCCATATTCACGGGAGAGGTGGAGCAAGTGCCAAGAGTGGAGTTGGCATCCACGAATCCGGTGGTTCAGGAGGTAAACCCTCAAGCCGACATGATGGCCAGCATCATGCAAATGGTGTCGACGGCAATGGAGAAGCAGCAAGAAGCGTTCATGAAGATGTTGGAGGATCGTGATGCCAGCCTCAAGAGAAACGAGGCGGTTGCCGAGAACGTTGTGATTGGTTCTGGTGGCACCGATCCGGGTATCAGGACGGAAGAGCACAGAGTCGTGGGTGCTCAGAAAAATGGGAGAAGTTGCTCTTACAAATCCTTTCTGGGATGCAGGCCGCCAGAGTTCTCTGGTTCTGACGACCCAATCCTATGCGTGAAGTGGATTAGAGCTGTTGAGCAAGCTTTTGGCTCCTCAGAATGTGGAGACGATCAGAGAGTGCGGTTTGGCACCCAACTGCTGAGAGACTCGGCGCTCACCTGGTGGAATGTTACACAATCCACTCTCTCTCCTACTGTATTAGCTCAGTTGTCTTGGGCCGAGTTTAAAAGAAAACTGATGGAAGAGTTCTGTAGCGAGAGATCTATGGACCGCATCGAAAAAGAGTTTCGATCTCTGGTAAAAGGGAACTTGACAGTGAGGGAGTACACTCGTCAATTCTTGGAGAAACTCGATTTGGTGGGGCACGTAGCCCCAACAGAGAAAGAAAGGATCAAGGCCTACCTCAACGGCCTACCGGCGGACATGTTGTCCATGGTCCACAACTCCAAGGCTTCCAATCTTCGTGAAACGATTGAAGAAGCTCAATTCATGGAAGAAATCTTTGCGAGAAGTAAGGCGGAGAAACCGGTATTTGTTGGTGACAAGAGAAGATGGGAGGGCAACTCCGCACCTCCAAGGAGGAATCAACCTTTTGTCAGGAATAGGGGTTTCAACAACCGGCAAGAAGCACGATGGTGCCAAAGATGTAGGAGCAAGCATTACGGCAACTGTAATTCTAGTTCCATGGCTTGTGCCAAATGTGGTAAGATCGGTCACCAGGTCAAAGACTGCCCGATCAAAGGAATTGTTTGCTTCGAGTGCAAGACGCCGGGACATTTTCGAAAGGATTGCCCAAGGTGGAGAACGGGGAGCGCCCCGGAGAAGAAAGAGAACCTTCCTAGAGTTCCCGGCCGAGCTTTCCAGATGACGGCCGATGAGGCCAAGGCATCCGCTGATGTGGTATCGGGTACGTTTCTTCTAAACTCCGTGCCTGCTCGTGTACTATTTGATTCGGGTGCCAGCTTCTCTTTCATATCGGTTGTGTTTCGTGAAGCCCACTAATAGTCTAGAGAATGCTTTAGTGGTAGAGATCGCTAATGGGGAACAAGTGTTAATTCGTGATGTCTTGAAAGATTGTACCCTTAGCATCGAAGGAAAGAAATTCCTAATCAACTTGATGCCAATGGTCATTGGTGGATTCGACGTGGTGGTCGGTATGGATTGGTTGGCGGACAATCATGCCGAAATCCTTTGCTCCAAAAAGCTAATCCGACTTCCTACGTCGGATGGTGAAATGGTGGTAGTTTTTGGCGAAAGAAGGAAGGGAGATGTAGTGGTCATCACCATGGCTAAAGCGAGGAAGTGTTTGGTGAAAGGATGTCCGTCCTTTCTAGCTTCTGTGATAAACGCTAAGCTCGAGAAGAAGAAACTCGAGGACGTGAAAGTGGTACGCGAATTTCCCGAGGTCTTTCCGGAGAATTTGCTTGGTTTGCCACCCGATCGTCAAGTGGAGTTCCGGATTGATCTTATACCGGGGGCGGCTCCAATTGCAAGAGCTCCTTACCGGTTAGCGCCATCGGAGATGCAAGAGATGATGGCTCAACTCCAAGAGCTCCTAGAAAAGGGATTCATAAGACCGAGCTCGTCGCCTTGGGGAGCTCCGGTCTTGTTCGTCAAGAAGAAGGATGGCACAATGAGAATGTGCATCGATTATCGCGAACTGAATAAGGCTACGGTGAAGAATAAGTACCCACTCCCGAGGATCGACGATTTATTCGACCAACTCCAAGGAGCAGGTTGTTTCTCGAAGATCAATTTGCGCTCGGGATATCACCAAGTGAAGGTGAGAGAGGAAGACGTTCCGAAAACGGCTTTTAGAACGCGTTACGGCCATTACGAGTTCCTTGTGATGCCGTTTGGTCTAACTAACGCACCAGCGGTGTTTATGGATTTGATGAATAGGGTGTGCCGACCGTTCCTCGACAAGTCGGTCATTGTATTCATTGATGACATACTCGTGTATTCCAAGAGCAAGACAGAACACGAGCAACATCTGCGCGAAGTCCTAGAGGTATTGAGGAAAGAAAGTTTGTTTGCCAAGTTTTCCAAGTGCGACTTTTGGCTTGAAGAAGTTCAATTCTTGGGTCACGTTGTCACTCGAGACGGAGTGAAAGTAGATCCCTCCAAGATCGAAGCGATGATGAACTGGGAGCCTCCAAAGAGTCCTTCAGAAATCCGAAGTTTCTTGGGTTTGGCGGGCTACTATCGTAGATTCATACAAGACTTCTCCAAGATCGCTTCTTCATTGACGGCTTTGACTAGGAAGAATGTGAAGTTTGTCTGGACCAAAACGCAAGAGAAGGCGTTCCGGACTTTGCAAAAGAAGTTGTGTGAAGCTCCAATTTTGTCACTACCCGAAGGGTCGGAGGACTTCGTAGTCTATAGTGACGCCTCAAAGATGGGTTTGGGTTGTGTGTTGATGCAAAGAGGCAAGGTAATCGCTTACGCGTCGAGGCAACTCAAGATTCACGAAAAGAATTACCCTACCCATGATCTGGAGTTAGCGGCGGTGGTGTTCGCTTTGAAGCTTTGGCGACACTACCTCTACGGCACAAAGTGTACTTTGTACACAGATCATAAGAGTTTGAAGTATGTCTTTGATCAGAAAGAGCTGAATATGAGGCAAAGGCGTTGGCTTGAGTTACTTAAGGACTATGATTGTGAGTTGCTTTATCATCCCGGTAAGGCGAACGTAGTGGCCGATGCGTTGAGTCGGAAGGATTATAGCGGGAGCATTCGGGCCACCCTCTCAAGAATCGAACTCGTGTCGACTCTCATTGAAAAGATCAAAGCATCTCAAAGGGAAGCATTGTTGGAAGAGAATCTCAAGGATGAAGTCATGACAAAACAACAGTTGCTCTTAACGGAGGATGGTCGTGGAGTGAAGTTGTTCAATGGTCGTGTGTGGGTACCCAAGGTTGGGGGCAATCGGGAACTTCTCCTTGAAGATGCACACAAGTCCAAGTATTCCATTCATCCGGGAAGTACAAAGATGTACCGAGACTTGAGGCTACATTATTGGTGGCCGGTGATGAAGCTTGACGTGGCCCGTTACGTAGAGCGTTGTGTGACATGTTTGCAAGTAAAGGCCGAGCATCAGCGTCCGTATGGGAGTCTTCAGTCGTTGGAAATCCCCGAGTGGAAATGGGAGCATATTACCATGGATTTTGTGACTAAGTTGCCCAAGACTCTTCGAGGTCACGATACCATATGGGTAATAGTCGACCGGTTGACCAACATCGCTCATTTCTTGGCCATGCGGGAGACGCTACCGATGGACAAGTTGGCGAAACTTTACATCGATGAAGTGGTATCGAGGCATGGAGTGCCATTGTCTATTGTATCCGATCGCGACAGTCGGTTCACTTCAAATTTTTGGGATGGCTTGCAGAAAGAGCTTGGTACGCGCGTGAAGTTGAGTACGGCTTACCACCCTCAAACCGACGGACAGAGCGAGAGAACAATTCAAACGCTAGAAGACATGTTAAGATCTTGCGTCATCGACTTCGGGGGTAGTTGGGACTCTCACCTACCTTTGGTGGAGTTTGCGTATAACAATAGCTACCACTCGAGTATCGGTATGGCTCCGTTCGAAGCCTTGTACGGGCGGAAGTGTAGAACTCCCGTATGTTGGCTTGAAGCGGGAGAGAAGCAGTTCGCCGGACCTGAAATCGTGCAAGATACGTCCGATAAGGTCAAAGGCGTTCGGGAAAGGTTGAAAGCGGCTCAAGATCGGCAAAAGAGCTATACCGATAAGAAGAGGCGACCAATGGAATTCCAAGTGGGCGACCTTGTGATGTTGAAAGTGTCACCATGGAAAGGCATCATCCGGTTCGGAAAGCGCGGGAAGTTGAGTCCCCGTTTCCTTGGACCGTTTAAAGTGCTTAAGCGTGTGGGCTTGCAAGCATACCAGTTGGAACTTCCTTCAGAATTGAACGGGATCCACAACACCTTTCACGTTTGCTACCTTCGGAAATGCTTGGCGGAAGAGGAGAGCGTTATCCCTCTTTCTGAGATTAGAGTGGGCGAGGGTAACCGTTGTGTTGAGGAGCCCGAGGCTATTTTGGAGAAGAAGTCAAGGAAGCTTCGCCACAAAGAAGTCACTATGGTCAAAGTTCAATGGAAGCATCATCGAGGTGCCAATGTGACGTGGGAAGCCGAAGAGGATATGAAGCGAAGATATCCTCACCTGTTCGAGTAGTTGGGATTTCGGGGACGAAATCGATTTCAAGTTGGGGAGGATTGTAACACCCGTATTTTTGTTTTGTAATAATCTAGATTACCAACTTGTCTGGTTACGACTTTTCGGGTTATTTCAATTCTTTCCGTAGAATCTTTTCCAGCGTTGTAGGCTCGTGAGTCGCGGATTCGAAATCTGGAGTTTTTGAGGCCTTGTACCTTCTGCGCGATCATGCCCGCGATAGTGACAGTGTCACTATCGCCGGGGGCACAATCGCAGCCAGCCTATGGGTCACGGTACATTCGGCGCGAGTATGCCCCGCGATAGTGACAGTGGCACTATCGCCTGTCACTATCGCCAGCGGGGGCGGACCTATAAATCAGACAGCTCCGAATTTATTTCATTTATCTGATTTTTTGGGAAAGGTCTAGGTCGTTTTGCTCTGCTGTTCTTGGTAAGTTTCCAGCCCTAAAACTTCCTCTTCATTTATTACTTCATCCAACCTTCTCCCTCCTCATTAATGGTGGTGGTTAGGTGTTTATACGCTTTGGTAAAGATCTCCAACTAGAAGTTTCTAGGGTTTTGGTGTTTAACCCCAAGGTGAGTTCATATTTCCTTTTTGCTAAACTTTATACACATCAAAATGCATATTTTGACTACTAAACATCTCCTTGTTTACATTATTAATGTTGATGAGTTTTGACCTAACTTGACAACTTTAGGAGATTTTTAGGGTTTCTCACCCCTTTTGTGAAAAGATGGTTAAATACATTTCTTAGTACCACAAACGTGTTGTTGTTATCTTATGTTGAATAAATGTTTAACTTTTGGCTTCTAGCCAAGTTTACGATTAAACATTTTAAGAAGGTTTTAGTGAAAAAGGTTATTTTGTGGAAAGGAAACAAATGGTTACAATATAAAGGAATTCATGTTTTTATAAAATGGTTTCCATTATGGAAAGGTTTATTTGGTAAAGAAGCATTTTGGGATTGAGATGTTAGCCTTATGATGTTATGTATGGGCTTGTGATTCTTATCAGCAGTTAACCATTAAATGGTGATTTGGAAATTAAATGGTTTTACGAACTATATGTTTGATTATAGTTGGTCACATGTGTGATTGTGACGAGTCTAGACTATTACTAATGGATCCATAGGTATGTAGTTGGCTTATTATTTGGGGGTAACTCCCGTATGTAGCTAGTTGAGACATTGGACCCTAGAGGGCAACTTAGTACGGTTGTGTGGGACCGGATACTAGTCGTGGGTCGTAAATGTAAATCCTAGTGAATGAGCATGACTTGGATCATCGGGTGCCACCCTCCCACATCGTTATTTGGACCGGCAGGTTCACGGCCTTGATCCTAGTACGGTGAGCTCAAAACTTGGAAAGTGGCTTACTGAGTGTTCTGCCACAATCCTTGGATTCGGGTTTATACCCGTCGTCGCAAGATGAGGTCTGGACTGGAAGGTCACTATATGTTTACCAAACCTTTTACAAGAATGTTGAAGAAAACAATATTTACGTTGCAACTAATTCTTTTCTATATTCATATAAATTGTATGTTCTCACTAGGCTTTAAGCCTAACGCTTTTTCTCAAACGATGTGTATAACAGGTTCCCTTAGCGGCGGGTCGTCAAGGGGTTGAGCGAAGAGCGTAGTCTCTTGAGGGCATTTTGGATGATAGTTATTTTGGAAGCTGTAACATTTAAACAATTATTCTTTTGGTATTGGGTTGACAACCAATGTAATCTGGCCAGTTGTAGTTTAGATTAGTTTGTTGTCGTTTCCCTATTTATTGTTACAGGTTTTGTAAACGCTCACACTTGCCCATTTTGGATAGTTTGCCCTATTTATAAATGTTATGTTGTCGAATTTTCGATTTTTAAAATTACCCCGAATTTTAGAGTGTTACAGAATACTAAAATGATAGGTCATGTACTTTTGCATGTTTGTCTGCCAGATCACAAAATGTTATGTAGACATGGCAAAATGGATAATTTTTTTAGATTGGGTTGGGTTGACCCCCCAACACTTTCTATCCGGTTCAGTTGAATTTTATAAATAATTGATGTATTAAATAGGATTACAAAAACTATATTATTAAAAATAATCTAATAATTTCTATAATAAAACGATTTAGGATGTCGTAAACTTTCGACCCATTTGACCCCCTTTTTTAGCTAATATTTTAATTTTAGCCAATTGAGATAAAACATAACCCAAATAGACCCGTTTTTAAGTAAATGGATAAAATTGCCACCTCTAAGGTTCTCATGAAAAGCATATGCACAGACCTGGAACTTTGATGCATCATTGCAGCTTTATTCTTCGCCACAAAATTTGTCATCTTGTCATGCAAACGTTCACTAGCCTGACAAGGAACCATTGATCAAAAATCATATGATTGTCTCTGTTAAAATCTGAAATACAAAGCTGACTAAGACATACATCTGCTATGTGCGAATGGCGAAGCTCTAGCCATACTGGATCGTGTTCCTCTAGAAGGACCTCTTTCTTTTCATAATCACCTGTTTTGCTTGGAACCTAAGCAGTATAATTACTTGACATATAATAGCACACGAAGACCAAACTTAGCAAGCATTTCTTATAGACAAGTGTTGACTAACCTCATAAATATATTTATTTCCTTCCATATCAAGTAAATCATGGCACATGGCATCATACGTCCATTCATGAATGATAGGTGCAATCTAGAAGGTTAAAATCGGTAAGAGAATTAAGAGCACAAATTAAAGATGATAGGGCTGCAGAAAGCAAAATTATAACTAACATATTCAGCTGAAAACCTGGTCTATTGATCTATCCAAAATGAGCAACTCGCATGTTTCAATCTGCGGGAAGTTGTTGAGAGATTTATATTTCATAAGAGAATTCCAAACAGCAGCAGCAAGTTTTGTGGGAACCAAATCACAAAATGTTGTCATTGTGGTAGGGTCAAGGGATTTGGCAGCTCGGTAACGTACAAATGGGAATTCCTGAAGTAAGAGGAGCTTGTAAGATTCAGATATAATAAGCAAACAAGTAAATAAAACAGATTTTGCATCTACTATTGCATACCCTATTACCCTCAGCCTTGATAAGGAATCAGAACAACAGAATTACGTACCAACATTGAAGCAAAAACGGTTGCAATACGATTGGCCATTGCAGTAAGACATTCATCTCCTTTACGGCTAAATTCCTCATTGCCATAAAGTTCTTCCAAGGCCCTCCCATGATCAGTGATAAAACACTGTGGCATGATTGAAGCTTGTAAAAAACCACAAGACATCATATAAATGGGAACAGTGTATTTAGCCTCATTACTCCAATTTCCAGTTAAATATGTCGAGACTCGAGAGTTCATCTAAAAATCATGCAGAACTTACTACAAGCAAAATACCATTTCTGGCGCCCAGGAAATCGCAATGGCAAATACGTATCGTTTACAACCCCAAGTTCAGTAACTAATGGATTAAAACTACAACACAATTGATTCCTATAAATTTAGGAGAACCATTACAATAATTGAAATGCTTAGTTATTGCTTGTATATGACCCTTCTTTCACAAAGTTTACTGGAGAGTATTTGATTTCAATATATCTACTAAATTACAAACCTCATAACCTGCTTCACTGTAGAGACGCTACTAGTAGAGAGAGAGAGAGAAAGTAATGTATGTCATCCATATTGTGTGAGCTACAATACATAAGACAACTATTTAGAGTACATGTCGGTTAAAGCAAGAGCACGATATTCAGCAACAGCTAAAGCAAGAGCATCATATTCAGCCTCAGTACTAGATCAAAAATATGTTGCTTTTCGGAACTCTAGCTGATCAAATTTCCTACAAAAAAATAGAATTCATTGGCAGAGTGCTTATCATTAAGACAGCTGGCCCAGTTGTGTCGGAATAGGCATGAATATTGTTATTCCCAAGGGATCCTGGTAAGTCTCTCATGGTGTATGCTTTTCGCAAATGATATTGTTCTGGTTGTAGGGTTGAAGGTAGAGGTCAAATTGAGGATGAAGCAATGGAGGGTGGCTCTGGAAATACAAGAATTGCGTATTAATCTTTCTAAGACAGAATACATGTGATACAATTTCAGTGAGGAACACTTTGATGAGGGGTAGAAGTTAGCATTTGGGTGCAAAGGGTACCCCAAAAGGTCTGTTTCAAGTATTTAGGATCCATAATTTAGGCGGAAGGAGAGGTCGATGATGGTGTAACACATTGCATAAAGGTAAGTTGGCTAAAGTCGACAGCCGATGCTGTGTGACAAGGTCCCACAAAAAAGAGAAGGGGAAATTCTACATGGTAGCCATTAGATCAGCCATGTTGATAAGTTCCCAATCAAGATTTGCAGCAAGAGAAAGTAATACCTTGATCGAGTTCATCTTTGCAACCGGAGCAAATGTCTCCTCATAATCAATACCTTGTGTTTGGGTGTATCCTTGAGCCACTAGTCTCGCCTTGTATCTCTCTACTTCTCCATTAGGTTTGAACTTCACCGTGAATATCCATTTGCATCCAACCACCTTTTTCCCTTGTGGAAGATCAACTATTTCCCAAGTGTTATTCTTTAAGAGAGCATTCATTTCTTCTTCAACAGCAACCTTCCATTTTAGATCAAGAAGCGCACTATGGACATTCTTTGGAATGTCTATATTGTCAACTTTTGCAGTAAAAGCCCTGTACTCATGAGACAATTTTGCATAGGTTAAGTGAGTAGGCAAAGGGTATTGAGTGCACTTTCTTACCCCTTTTCTGATGGCGATTGGAAGATCTGGATTATCTGACGACGTCGTACCTTCGTTTGTGGAATCTGGACTTACCTACGGTTCCAATGATCGAGCAGTTTGGGGATCAGTTGGCCTTCTTGAATAAACCATAAGTGGTTCATTGGTGATAGGTTCTCCTCCTTGATATAACCCTTGATCATGTCTCATGGAGGAGGATGGAGTAGGCGAAGGTAAAGCAGGTGTAGGTAATGGTGAAGTATTTGTCGGAGGTGAAGGTGGTTCTTGTGACCGGTAAGATAGGGCAAGTGATATAGGTAGAGATATGGTTGGATCCCAATATGTTTCATGTATATGCTCCTCCTGAAGAGAACCGTTTGGGATAGTAAGATTGATCTCCAAGAAAAGAGACATCATATGATGTAAAAAACCTTTTAGAGGATGGATGATAACACTTGTACCCTTTTTGGGTGGAGGAGTACCCTACAAAGATACATTTGATTGTCTTATGATCAGGTTTACCTCTATGAGGGTTGTGATTGTAAATGAATGCCACACAACCAAAGACTTTGAGGGGTAGAGAATGAAGGAGATGAGCTGGGGGAAAACTCTCTAGAAGGCAACTGATAGGAGTACGAAGTTTTAGAGGTTTTGAGGGTAATCTCTTGATAAGGTAGGCGGCTGTGAGAACAGCTTCACCCCAAAATATGTTTGGAACATTTGTAGCAAACATCAAGGATCTGGATACCTCTAAAAGGTGTCTGTTTTTGCGTTCAACAACCCCATTTTGTTGAGGGGTGTACACACAAGAGCTTTGATGAAGAATCCCATGATTGACAAGGTACTGGGACAAGTCATGGGTGAAATACTCTCTTCGATTGTCACTTCGAAGAATTTGGATTTGAGATTGAAAAACAGTGGAAATATATTTATGAATTTTTTTGAAAATGCTTGTTGCTTCCGATTTGTCTTTCATTAGGTATACCCAACAAACCCGAGTATGATCATCAATGAAAGTGATGAACCATCTTGGACCCATGATGGAAGGTTCTCGAGATAGACCCAGATATCACTGTGTATGAGATGAAATGGTTTTGTTGGTTGATATGGATGAGGGTGATAGTTTTTTCTAGTTTGTTTAGCAACAATGCAATGTTCACAATGAAAACTAGAAGCATCTTTATTGATGAATAAGTGGGGATACAATGCCTTAGGTAAGGAAAACTAGGATGACCAAGCCGTTTATGCCACAAAATGACTTCAGAGTTTGACACAGTTGATAAGGAGACTTTTTCAAGAGATGAGTTTTTGAGGAGGAACCCATGTCATGGAGGAAATAGAGACCATCACGCTCCTTAGCACTGCCAATCATCTTCCCCAAAGATAGGTCCTGAAATACACACAAAGAAGGGAAAAATGTCACTGCACAATTTCTGTCTTTAGTGAGTTTATTAATTGAAACAAGGTTGCATTTTAGGTGTGGAACATGTAGGACTGATTTTAAATTTAGTCCTGAGATTTCTACATTTCCACGACCTTTAGCCTTTATTGTTTTACCATATGCCACTGTAATGTGAATATCATCCTCACAAGTGTCATAGGTGGAGAAGGTATCTCGACTGCCACTCATGTGGTCTGACGCACCTGTGTCAATAATCCAGTCTTGATGTGTCTCAACTTTAGTGGAGAACAAAGAAAAGATTATACCTTTATGAGCTACCGATACACTTGATGAAGAAGGCATAGTTTCTGAATCAGTAATGATCTTTTAGTGGCTAAGAATGGTTTGCAATACCTTGATCTGGTCAGGAGTTAGGCTGAGATGACCGTCTGGTTCTTGTCAATTGACGTTTCTGCTGTAAGAGCTTTAGTGGACTCTCTTTTGTTTCTTCGCTTCCATTCAACCGGTTTTCCATTAAGTTTCCAGTAGGTTTCTTTGCTGTGATTAGCTCTACGACAATGGTCACACCATAATTGATCTCCACCTTCCTTTCTGTTTCTCATACTCTTTGGACCATAGTTTGTCTTGGGCTGATGAGTAGCTAGGGCAGAACAAGTATGGATGCACTTGGTTCATTAGTGGAATTGAGTAACATGACTCGTTTCCGGCTTTCTTCTCTTCGAACTTCAGCAAAGACTTCTCGCGTCGTAGGGAATGGTTTCTGTCCCAGCAGCCTTCCCTTGATTTCGTCCAAGTCTTTGTTCAAGCCTTGTAGGAAGTCAAAAACACGTTTCTTTTCCACTATCAGCAGTGCACTGCCATTTAGTTTCATGGAATAAATCCATCTCTTGCCATAACTCAGTCAACGAGTTATAATACTATGTGACTGATTTCAGTCCTTGTTTGAGTTCTCGAAGTTTGGATCTAGCCTCAAAGCATTGTGAGGTGTTTTCCATGTCCAAGTAGATCTCTTGGACAGACTTCCAAATTTCATGAGCAGTCTTACAGAATAAGTAGGTGCGACCAATTCTGGGCTCCATAGAGTTAATTATCCATGCCATAACCATGGAATTTTCAGCATCCCATGTGCTAAATTTTGGATCAGCACAATTGGGCATGGAAGCATCTCCAGTGACATAACCGGCTTTTCCTTTACCCTTGAGCACTAAGAGGACAGATTGGGACCACTCTCTGAAGTTGGATCCATTGAGTTTGTGTTGGGTAATTTGGAGAGAAGGGTTTTCGATAGATGGGAATTGTGAAGGATTAGGCTCTGGTACCATGAACAAAGAGGTTGTGAAATGGTTATTCTTTTTTTTTTCTCTTCAATCAAGGGAATACAACAATTTATAGACAAGAACCTACCTAAAAGGAGAAAGGATTAAGGAAATCATAGGGAAATCAATTAGTGATTTCCTCATTACAACAGAATATCACACAATAACTTCCTAATATATCTTCAACAGTTCTTTATGTTCCCACTTTTCCAGATAGCTTAATATCCGTTAGCCAAATTACAAAAAGACATAATTGTTCTGTAACATTTTTTGCAACACAATGTGTCTTTCAGGAATTGGGGACGAACCGGTTGATCGGCACATGTTTTGAATCTCAAGGTCTCTATCATTTGTCTGTGTTGCGATCTTCAGTAGCACATCTTTGTGATTCCAAGACCAGGGACCAGGGAGGCTCACTGCCGGTTAGGCCACCCTTCTTTACCTGTTCTGAAACAGTTGTAACCGGATTTGTCATTTGTTCTTGAGTTAGTTTGTTAGTCATGTCAGTTGGGTAAACACACTCGTCGTCCTTATCCCCCTAGAGAGTCTCGTCGTGTCACCGCTTTATTTTAATTAATTCACTCTGATGTATGGGGTCCGTGTCCCGTGAATTCTACCCGTGGGTTTAAATGTTTTATTACATTTGTTGATGACTTTTCTCGTGCAACATGGGTTTATATGCTCAAGTCACGTAATGAAATATTTTCCATCTTTTGCAATTTTCATTCTTGTGTCAAAACCCAATTTGATGTCCCTATTAAAACTCAAAGATCTGACAATGTCAAAGAATATTTTTCTTCCGATTTTACAAGTTATTTATCTATGCATGGTATTGTAGATGAATCATTGTATGCCTATACACCCCAACAAAATGGCATTGCCGAAAGAAAGAGCCGCCATTTGTTCGATGTGGCTTGCACTATGATGATTCATTGTAATGTACCACAAAGCTTTTGGGTCGATGCATTTCTTATAGCTAATTATCTGATTAACTGCATGCCCTCTTTTGTCCTTAAAGAAAAACATCTTTTCTCATTCTATTTCCAAAAGACACTTCTTTTTCTTTGGCTCCTAAAATCTTTGGATGTGCTTCTTATGTCCACGATCATCGCCCGGGAAATAACAAACTTGCAGCCCATGCTATCAAGTGTGTATTCATTGGGTATTCACGTGTCTAAAAAGGCTATCGTTGTTACAGTCCTACCTTGCATAGATATTTTACTTTGGCTGATGTCACCTTCAGTGAGTTGAGTCACTTCTATGACAAACCTATCTCTAGTGGTTTAGAGTCAACCAATCTAGTTTTGGATCCTTTTGAATCTTCTGATCCTTTGGCCTTTGATATTCCCGTGTAGACACCAAATGTATCTATTCCGATAGTACCGCCTGATACTCGTTTCACAAATGTGTATGTTCGACAGCACCAGAGGCAAGTGCCTGAGACCCAAGAGTTCTTACCTGTGCATCATGATTCTGGTGAGTCTCCTGCTCCACATGCTACAGTACAATGTCTGACCCAGTATCTGATACACCTCAACCACCGCTTACCAGACCCTATGACCCACCTGGTGCCCCTCTTCCTGATATTCCAATTGCCTTCCACAAAGGCACACGGACTTGTACCCGGTATTCCATTCATGATTATCTTGCTTACTCTCACCTCTCTTCAAAATCGTGTGCCTACACCACAACCGTTGATAGCCATTTTATTTCCAAGAATGTAAAGGAGGCTCTTAATCATCCAGGATGGTTGCAAGCAAAGCAAGAATATATGGATGCTCTACAGAAGAATTATACTTGGGATTTGGAACAACTTCCTCGTGGAAAGCACAAAGTAGGTCTTCACAGTAAAACTTCATCCTGATGGGTCACTGCATCGTTTGAAAGCCAGGTTAGTTGCCAAGGGCTACTCCCAAGCCCATGGGATTGACTTTGATGAGACGTTTTCTCTAGTAGCCAAAATGTCTTTTGTTCGAATTTGTATCGCTTTGGCTTCCATTAATCATTGGTCGCTTCATCAGTTGGATGTCAAGAATGCTTTTCTTAATGGCATTCTTGAGGAGGTATACATGGAACAACCACTTGGGTTTGTTATTAAGGAGGAGTCCACAAACATATGCTGATTGCGACGTTCATTGTATGTTCTCAAACAATCCCCTCAAGCATGGTTTGGATGATTTTCAGATGTTCTCCAGGAGTTTGGTATGACTCGCAGTTCCAGGATTACTCTATGTTTTTTAGACATCGTGATAATTGACGAATCATATTAGTGGTCTATGTAGATGACATTATTATTCCCTCCGTCCCAAAGTAAGTGTCCACAATTGACTTGGCACATAGTTTTAGACATGCATAATTATTACACATTTTTGTTACCAAATGACATATTTTTACCCTTATTTAATTTTTCTCTCTCTTCACAACTCTTATATATTTGTGCATTAATTAAGGGCAAATGTGAGAATTTAGTTATCTACTTTTTGAAAGTGGACACTTATTTTGGGACAAACATAAATAGAAATATGGACACTTATTTTGGGACAAACATAAATAGAAATATGGACACTTATTTTGGGACGGAGGGAGTATCACCGGAGATGATATGATTATGATCTTGGACTGCTTCATTATTTCCTTGGGATAGAAGTATCTCGATCTTCACAAGGGATTCTTCTATCTAAACAAAAATATGTTCTTGATATGCTTACTGAGTGTGGTCTATTGGGATGTAAACGAGTCAACAGCCAATGCTCGCTATGCGAAAACTTCTTCCAAATGATGGACCTCCTCTAAAAGATCCAGAGAGATATACAGGAGACCGGTTGGAAAGCTAAACTATTTAACTGTTACTCGACCAGATATATCATTCCCGATTTGTGTCTTGAGTCAGTTCATGTCTGCTCCCTGTACAAGCCATTGGGAGGCGACACTTCGCGTTTTGAGGCATCTCAAGGCCACACCAGGCTTAGGGATACTTTATTCAGATCAGAGCCACTGTCGAGTGGATGCATTCACTGAAGAAATGGATGGTAGGATATCTGGTTTCTCTGTTGCCGATTGGGCTGGTTGTCCCGTCAGGAGATCGACTACAGGATATTGTGTATTTTTCGGTAGGAATCTAATTTATTGGAAGAGCAACTAACAACATACAGTCTCCCGCTCCGGTGTCGAGTCAGAGTACAGAGCCATGGCAGATGAGTCATGTGAAATGACGTGGGTAAGAAGAATTCTAAGAGACCTTGGAGTAAAGTCAGAAAGTTATCAAAAGGGAAAAAAATTAACATGGAATCAATTAGTTTCAACAATTCATTAATTTCAACGAAAAATGTTTTATCTGCCTTTCTCGAGAAAGATAAAAAAAAATTCATTATTGTAAAGGCCGATGGGGAAAATAAGACTCCCAACACTTAAAAAGGCCGAGTACTCTACCGTTGAGTTAGCAACCCAAATAGAAAACGAGCAGTTCTAGTAAGATTTATAATATGAATACCTTTACGTTTTGCAGAGATATAAGGTGCCATTTTAGGATTCCATTTCCTAGTACCAAGGCCAAAACGAACTTGACAACTTGATGAGATTATATTGTGATAATGAGTCAGCTATACATATAGCCAAGAATCAAGTATTTCATGAGAGGACTAAGCACATTGAAGTTGATTGTCATCTGATCAGAGACCGGGTTGTTGGAACCCAGACAGACCCTCCATCGATTCAACCGGTACACATCAGGACAGAGCACCAGCTTGTAGACATTCTCACAAAGCCATTGCGAAAACCCTAAATCAACTTCATTTGTAACAAGTTGGGCAGGATTAACATCTTTCCTCCAACTTGAGGAGTGTTAGATATCCACCTTAATTCGATATCTAGGGTTTTACTTTCTGAGCCTTCGGGCCTCTTTTGTACTTTCCTAATATAGGATCCCTGTGTGTGTATATATATATCATCTCCTATTGTGATAAGAAAAACATAATTCCCATAATAGTATCACTTCTATCACGGATTTATTGAGATATAAAAAGTGGAGAGAGAAATTAATCTGTATCATCTGTATTCTTGTGTGAGCTACAATGCACTAGACAACTAGCTAGTGCAATGTTGGTTGAGTTATGTTTGACTTAACTGTTGAACAAGTGTGTTGGGCTATCATTAACCTCTTACTTTAACACACATAATCAAAGCTCAATTTACCAAAATAAAAAGAGAAGGTACACTCAAACCACTAGAATAGAGGTAGACCCTTAAATTATAATAAGCCACCAGAAACTATGTTTGCTTTAATTCTTTGGCAGCTTTAGTGGATCTTAAATTTGACATAAGTGGAAGCATTCAAGCTTAAACCATCAGAAGTTACTGATACACACTAAGCTATTAACATTATTATTTATGTAACAAACTTAAAGTTTTGGACCCCAAGGTTACTCTAAGGGTGCAGTTTCATATCAACCTTCTAGTAGATTTTTAAATGATCAAGTAGTGATGCATTTCGATTTCAAAAAGACAATGGAGAGTTGAGATGGAATCATGGACTTCTGCCACTAGCGCAACTCCAAGATATCCAAATCCTTAATATTATCCTTTACATTCTTTCTTTATTTTTTAGTTTCCTACTCAAAACATTAAGGAGAGTGATGCTTCCCATCTAACTTCATCATTAAAGGTCAAGTATGATCTAAGAGCAGCTCTTCCCGCAAGGACTTGCCAAAGTTGAACTAATTTTTATTGCTCATTTATTTTCCAAAACTGCATTTTTGTCATTGGATCATATCCACACACGCCGTTTCCTAATGCACTCTAGAAAAGTTGCGACAGTACAAAAGTTGTCACACTTCATAGCTTCTCAAAATGTGTCCTTTACTAATACCTCTAGTTAATGCCAAGTGAATCCATCTGCGCTTCACATTCAGTGCGAGGTCCTAGGCCTGAACCACCTTCAAGATAAAACCATTACCTCTAATTAGTCCTAAGCACTATTCGTTGATAGCATCTTGCCCCAATGCCAACATCACTTGATGCGGATGGTACCCGCAAACAAGACATCCATCAATTCTTTCACTTCTGGGCTGATATCCAACGATTTGAGAATATTATGTTTGTATATCCACCAACATAGATTGATCAACAAGACTGGAGATGGTCAAGAAATATTCAATGAAGTCAGGATTAAGGGTAGGAGAGAAAAAGAACTAAAACAAAATGGCTGCTTCTTATGTTTCTAGGGGATTTCAATTTTTTTTCATATGTCTTGTACTTCAAAAATTCCATAAAACCCCTACATTCCTCCTTTCCTTCTCTGAGACCAGAAAGTTTCACTACATCTTGATTTTGGATGGAAGACTATCGCCATCGAGTTGCCTGCTTTTATAATAGTCTGTTGATAGATTCAGTTGCCAGCTAACTAATTAACCTCATTCATCAATAGTTCTCTACTGCCTTTTTTACATTTTTATTTGGGGGTGGGGTGGGGGGGTCCCCAATGAGGCAGTTAAGGCATACCAGATCAACCACAAGCATGACCAGCAAGAACCAAGAGGCAGCTAGCCATGCACAACAGTGAGAAAGAAATTTAAGAAAAAACCTTTCAACAACAGTCATAAACGTCCATCCTCTTTTATGTGCTTAAAAGGATAACAACTTAAGTTTATATACTGCATTTCTCCCGACGTGTGCTTGCAACATCTCCCAGAATATTTTTGAAGTATGAAACATAGAGTAAACGCTTGTCAAGTTTTCCAATAACTTTTTGCACCTTGTAGCATTCCATGTACAGCATACTGTCACTGTGGCCCATGCTGTGAACGGCAATTGGTAATAGATAGCCTAAATCCTAACACTAGTGAATATCATGGGATAATCATTCGCATAACTCCCTTACTACAATTCTTTTGGTATAACAGTTACCCCAAGATGCAAGAAAACAAGCAAAGACCTTTTAACTGAAATAAAGCTTATTAACTAACTAAACCAAATTTTTTAAGCAACATCTTATACCTGGCTATCAATGGCAAAGAACTCCAAGTTCATCTGCACATTCCCCTCAAAAGTTAATATAATGATGCTGTTACTTATATTACACGAAAAAGGGGTGATGAAATGTTTTAACCTCTTTCATGCCTCGCAAGCGAGATTTTATGGTTGGCTCCTTTTTTATGTCTGCAATCAATTCTTTTGGAACTGAAGAACTAAAGAAGACGTAGGCACTGAAAGGAGAAAGAAAGCAAATAGTAAGGAACCTAAGAAGATTTAATCATGATATCCTGAATTGATAGATAAACAACTGCAACATGAAAATAAGATATTTGATCTTTCACATACTCTCTATATAGAGGTGTTTTTCCGGCCATGTCAGACAAGAGCATGGCGACACTGCATTTCAACAGGAGCATGAGAGAACAGATAAGGAAGTTGACATATGAAGGAACAACGATGATTAAAGATAATGATAGTACATCCCCCAAGATTAGATGCAACTGCTCATTTTTGCACGAATCTTGAGGAGTCCTATGGACTAGTAAGGGTCTAATATATCGTTTTTTACAATAAAATCATATAACTTACTTTTATCGTCTTAATGCCTCAAGATAGTGGGAAAATGGATGGTGACATTTAGCATGACACAGAAGAAATATCTTTTGGACCACACCGAAAGAGCCAAATAGATTTGTAAAGATGTTTAAGAAAAAAAATAAAGATAAGGGCAAAATGCGTGAAATAGCAACCTACTTTCATAAATTTCCTTATTATAACATTATACTTTCACTTTTTCTTATTCTAGCAATGTACTTTCAAATTATTTTTTATTAGGACATTGTACTTTGAAAAATTTACCCATTATAGCATTAGGTAACCTTTTGATTTAGATGTACCCATTATACCAGGTTCTCATGCCATCTCATTGTCCACATAGGCTGTCCACATGTACTATATTGTTGACGTGTCATTTTTTTATTACAGCATTGTACTTTCAAAAAAATTTTATTATAACACCACCAGTTACTATTATAACATTGTACTTTTACTTTTAATATTTTTGTTATTTAGACATTGTACATTTAACAAAAAATATAATTTCATAAATTAAACATGTTTACAAAAGATCACTATTTCATGAATAAAATGTTCACAAAAGATCATTGGTGAACCATTATTATGTATTTGTTTTCAATATCTGACCTCGATTATTATGTTCTGATATCGAATAAATGTAGTGAAATGCAAACCCCAACTCTCTTTTCATTATCTTCATCCTCCACCACCTCCGGGTATCTCCCTTCTTCCCCATTTCACTTTCCACATGTTATTTTCTTTCTCATTTTTATCATCTAATTCTGTTTTGTTGGGAATTCGGGCGGTGTTGATTATGATTAGAAATGAATTACACTTTTCATTACCGTCTATGGTTCACCAATGATCTTTTGTGAACATTTTTATTCATGAAATAGTGATCTTTTGTAAACATGTTTAATTTCTGAAATTATATTTTTTGGTTAAATGTACAATGTCTAAATAACAAAAATATTAAAAGTAAAAGTACAATGTTATAATAGGAACTGGTGATGTTATAGTAAAAAAATTTTGAAAGTACAATGCTGTAATAAAAAATGACACGCCAGCAATATAGTACATGTGGACAGCCTATGTGGACAATGAGGTGGCATGAGAACCTGGTATAATGGGTACATTTAAATCAAAAGGTTACCTAATGCTATAATGGGTAAATTTTTCAAAGTACAATGTCCTAATAAAAAATAATTTGAAAGTACATTGCTAGAATAAGAAAAAGTGAAAGTATAATGCTATAATAAGGAAATTTATGAAAGTAGGTTGCTATTTCACGCATTTTGCCCTAAAGATAAAAGCCATAGCCACTGGTTTATGTTACATATTGGTCTATTTTGGTGATTGTTTGATAATAATCTTATAAGAGTATGAAAATGAAGGGAAAAAGAGATAACAACAGAAAGAAGAACTGCAGATAAATCCATGAATCCATCTCAGTTGTTGATTTTATAAAAGTAATTTACTTCTCTTTTGTTGGCTGGATGTAGTATACTGCATCCATGGTGGGCAGTGGTTGTCTCCGCTTGTTTATGTCTTCCACCACTGCAGAAAGAAAGAAAAAAAGCATGTTCACCTCCATGGAATACAATAATGTCAAGTAACTGCTTGAGGCATATGCCAATATCATTGTTACTCATCATTAATTCAAAAGATAATGCAATAATGACTTTGTGTCTATTGATAGAGGTGGTAACAACTTCCATTTTGTAAGTTACATCAAGATGAAGTGTACCTTTGGTGGTACTGATAAAAAAGAAGATGTATCAAGGATGCATGGGTAAGATCAGCCTAAGGATATCTTTTGGTGTGTAGGTTGATATTAGAGAAGGATGGGCATATAGAGGAGGATGTCAACCGTAAGATAAGAGAAAAGTGGATGAAGTGGCCACAAATATACTAGTATTGTGTGAAAGGTAAGTTTTACAGGACGGATGTGAGATCGTCAACAAGTTACAGGTAGAATGTTACACCATATATAACAGAATACATGAGAATGGGTGTATGAGAAAGCGAATATTGAGGTGGAAGTACAGAAGCATATGAATTTAACTACAAATGAGAATAATCAGGGCTGCTTCAATTCAAGAAAAACCAATGCAACAATGCTTTAAGATAATGATATCCAGCTTGGACCTTTAAATGAAACAGAGAATGGGAGGAACTAGTCAAGGAATTGATTCATTGGAATATAGATCAGGCATTGGCGTTAGATAAGAAAGAACGAGAGGATATTATTACTGTTCTCTAATTGTTATGTGTTTATATTCTTGAGCTTGAACGGTAAAACTAACTAAAAGCACTTTGGACATCTCAAACATGTGTTGATACTGTATGCACAACAGTTGACTCTACTGGTAGTGTAGAATATAGATGTTACACTGCGAATGGAGCAGACATTTAATTGCTTCTGGAAATGGAAGTGAATACATGGAATATACACACTCAATGATGGGTGAATCCACCTACAGAAAGAGTTGTGTTTATCTAAATGTTTCACGCAACGACAAAAACCTGAATTCTTCTGTCATGCCAAAATTAGGGAGCATCTAGGTGACTACGAGATGTATTGTGAATACCATGCTCATATGCCTCTACCAATCAACATAATTCAACACTTTCAAGAGATCAAGGCCTGTCTGGATCTTCATCCATGGTTTCGATTATCACTTGTAATACTAGAGATGTTGATTGTAATAGATGTAGTGTTCTTAGATATTAGCGCCTGCAACTGTAAGTAAGCATGTGAGTAAACAAACTAGGAATCTAATTTTGCAACAAAAATCTGTATAGCATGTAACAGTTGGGCTATCAGATGAAGTCTTAAAAGGAAATCAATGTTTCACGCTTGTTCAGCATTGATGATGAGATACTAAAAATCCTATGCAAACAACCATACATGTGCACAACCACAAGGGTTGTGGCGTACTGGTTAAAGCCTTGGGGGATGTGGTGGAATATCCCATCTACCCAGGGTTCGAATCCATGCGTACAAAACAATTGTGGCCACTGAGGTTTAATCAGGGCTGATGTCTTACCGTAATAATTTGACAAAGGATTAGTCTAGGCATAGCCTAGAACACCCTTCCCAAAAAAAAACCATACATGTGCAGATGCTCATACAGTAGTTTATTTTTGTGGCTTTATCATGTCATTCAGAGGGTTAACCATTATATAAGATTAAGAAACACGGAATTCACATTTTCTCAGACTGGCCTTTGTGTCTTACATGAAACTCCTTCATCTGTGATGTCTGCCATCTTGCATGAGTGTGACATAATTCTAACAGTAACTTTGTCCATGATGAGCACCTAAGAAAATGAGTGTCAGATATAAATAGAAAAAGAATAAAGAGCAGCATAACTATAAGATAAATACAACTGATTCCCAAGGGGAAAAGAAAGTAAATAGGGTCTTAAGACAACTATATAAATCTAAATAAACTACTAATGTGGCAACAGCACTAAAAGTTTTACTCCTAATAAGTCAAATTACATATTATTAAGGCTATTGTTCCAAGAAAAATGGCATGGGGACATAATCTAAAATTTAAAGTGGTTTTTTGGTAGTTCTATTGAAGTAAACTGGTTTTTTTGGACATAATCCAAAGAGTGAGGAACGAAGGCATCTTAATGCCACACTGAAAAGCACAATGAGGAAATACAATAGAGTTACAGTGGGAAGGAGAAAAATCATACCAGTACGGTATGGGTGACCAATATATAGGGCCACCGTACTAGTATGGTGGTGGTGAAGCATACACTCTGATATACCCAAAAGGTATATCGAAAGATTTTATTTTATCACTCAACGATTGAATACGATTCCGGCAATTAGAGAAGCCTGTTTTCTCCCAAGTTGGCTCTCGCCGGTTTCTGTCAAAAATATTGTCTAATAATTTCCTTACTAACAAGACCTATTTATAAAGGTATATCTAAAAATATTGGCCCCACCACTAACAAAAGTGATTCACCCTAACAAAAATAATAAATAACCCTAAAATACCAAAGTGGCCCCTCCTTATCTGATAAGATTACTTCTTGCCCCTGTGTAAACCGTATTGGGGGTTTATCAATACCCCGCCCCAAAACTCTTAGAGCATCTCCAACCTTACGCTAAAACCTCCAATTTGCCGGCTTCCTAGGTCCAACCGGCCGGCAAATTACTTTTTTTTTAGCGGCCACGAAATCCCTCCATATATGCCAGCCAAAGTGTTGACCGCCAAATTCCTTGGGCCCACTCACTTTACTATTTTTTTTGTTTTCAATTATTTTAATGTAATATTGTTTTGATAATATATATTTAATTAGAGTAAATTCCTTTATTATTTATATCTATATATATATTATTAATAACAACTTATTTAATTATTTGTTATTTATAAATATATATATATAATATGTTAAATTAAATTTTAAATAAGACAAAGAAATTTAACATTAATATAAAAATCATAACATAGTTAAACATATAACACTAGATAAACATAAATTAAAGCGTCCATTGGCTTCCATAGTACGGAAAGTTTTCTTCCACGTTTTGAGATCCTCCAGCCTGGTCTTGAACTCCTTCTCCAGATCCTTGTCCATACATTTCAACCTGAGCTTCTTTTATTCTCTTTCTCGTTATTCAGATTTGCTCACTTTTTATAAACTGAAGGACCACGGGATCAGTGATAGAACTTAAATCAGTAAACATAATTTTGTCGTCCGCCAACCTTGTAGTTATTGCATTTTTCTCAGCTTGAACTTCATTTCTTTTCATGGTAATTTCAGTGTTTTTGTTTATAGCTTTGCTCATTTTTTTGCTAGCTTTGACTAGAGTCTCTAGCTTCTTATCAGATTGGAGTCTTGATTTTGCCTTTCTTACACCGATTGGTCTTTCAGTTAAAGACTGTGTACCTTCTTCGTCGTTAAGATTTAACGATGGTAAACCAACATCTGTCCCTGACGATGAACCAGGACCGGGAGAAGGTGATTGATAAGGACTTTGTCTCTGATATTAAGTTGTTGCAGGTTCATTTGGACTCTCGAAATCTTTCATGAGGTGCCAGACATGATCAAACTTAAACCCCTTCTTGTAGAATGCGTCTAGTTTTAACAACTCTTTGGCGACATTCATCTATGAAAAAAAACATATAAGATATTTAAATTAATAAAACAATAATCTACTAAAACAATAAATACTTACGATATCTTGTTCATTAGAACCACTTGGATTCCTGTTTTGAACTTGATTGATACATCCTCGTAATTTTTTGGTAGTCTTCAGACGATGAGGCTTTTAATAACACTAATGCTGAATTAATGAGGCATTCAACCTGGCATCTGAAATGGATACCTATATGCAAAATTATGTTCAAAACAGCCAAGTATCTCATCGGGGTTCGATTCCTGGTCATATAGTTATCAATCGTGATCGGGAAAATGTTGATCTCAATCTCTTCAATGATTATTTTTCTGATAATCCTCGATTTCCTGAGTCGATGTTTCGTCGACGATTCTGAATGGGTCGTACTTTATTCTTTTGTATTTTGGATGCTATCCAAAGTCATGACAACTACTTTGTCCAACGAAGGGATGGATGCGGCAAACTTGGATTATCCGGGTTTCAGAAAGTAACTGTTGTGTTTCGTATGTTGGCATATGGTGTTTCTGCAGATTCTACAGACGAGTACATCAAAATAGGCGAATCCACGGTTTTGGAAGCTTTGAAGCGATTTTGCCGTGCCATCGTGGAGGTGTTTGGAGAGCGCTATCTATGAACACCCAATGCTAATGATGTGGCACGACTACTCCAAATTGGAGAACAACGAGGTTTTCCAGGAATGTTAGGTTGTCTAGATTGTATGCAATGGAAATGAAAGAATTGTCCAACGGGTTGGGAAGGACAATATTCCGGTCGTAGTAGATGTCCAAGTATTATTCTGGAAGTTGTAGCTGACTATGATCTTTGGATATGGCATGCATTTTTTGGTTTACCAGGGTCCAACAATGACATTAATGTGTTGGAGGCGTCCCATCTTTTCGCAAATCTTACAGCGGGTAAGCAGGTACTGCTCCTCCTGCTAATTATGTCACCAAAGGAAAGTCATATAATATGGGCTATTATTTAGCTGATGGTATATATCCAAAATGGGCCACTCTTGTTCAATCTATTCATGATCCACGTGGCCCTAAAAAAATTTTGGCATTGAAACAAGAAGCGTGTAGAAAAGACGTGGAACGTGCATTTGGCGTATTGCAATCAAGATTTGCAATAGTAGCAGACCTGCACGGTTATGGAGGAAGGAAATATTGCATGATATAATGACTTCATGCATCATTATGCATAACATGATCATTGAAGATGAACGTGATATTAATGCATCGATTGAAGAACGACATGAAGTGTCAGATGTGGAGTTGAGAGGGTGAACGATAACAATGATGGACTTGAACAATTTCTTGCTCGGCATAAAAAGGTCAAAGATAAAGACGCTCACTTTGAACTTCGAGATGCATTAATTGATCATTTGTGGGACGAGTATGCTAACTTGGAGTATTAGTATTATTTAATTATGTTTTTAATTTGTGTTCTTTAAATTGATGTAATTTTATTTAAATGTAATATTAATTAAAAAATTATTGTTTTTATTGTAATAAGTCTTGATTTAAAATAAATTAATTACTGATTATTTATTATTTATAATATATATTTACAAATTATAATTATTGTTATTAAAATAAAAAGTATAATAATAAATAAAATATGTTATTTTAATGTGGGGTCCACAAACTTGGTGTTTTTTTTAGAGGATGGTTGGAGTTGAGTTTTTTTTTTGTTGATGGGCCCACCATATATGGTGGTTTTGGTGTTTTTTTTGGTGCTAAGGTTGGAGATGCTCTTACCTTGTCCTCAAGGTGAAAGTTGGAAACTGATGATGGATCCTTTGATAATCTTCCCACGATGCCTCAAATTCTGGTAGTCCTTTCAGAATCTCCAAGTTGTCGTTGGTCTGTGGCCCAGACTGACGCACATCCAATATGTCTTCGGGTTCCCCTAGCAAAACCATGTCATTCGTGAGTTGGGGGGGGGGGGGGGGACCAAAGGAGATGAGGAACAATAACCAATTGCATGTCGTAATTGTGAGACATGGAACACAGGGTGGATGTTAATGGAAGTTGGCAACTCCAGTTTATATGCTACTGGCCCAATCTTGGCCAAAATACGGTAAGGTCCATAAAAACGTGGGGCAAGCTTCATGTTGCGACCCGTGCGCAAGGAGTGTTGGCGAATGGGCGTAATTTTAGAAATACCAAGTCCCCTACGTCAAAAGTAACATCCTTCCTCCCCAAGTCTGCGTGTTGCTTCATGCTATGTGGTGCCTTTAACAAGTGTAGCCTTGCAGAATCCTCAATTTCCTCTCGTTCTTGTAGAACTTGGTCGACCGATTGAAAAGCGGTGCTATTAATGCAGTAACGGAGCAGAGTGGGGGGTTCTCTGTCGTACAAAATGTGAAACAGGGAGCATTTGAGACCCGTGTGGTAGGCGGTGTTATACCAAAACTCAGCCCAACACAACCACTTGGACCACTGTTTTGGGCGTTCGGAAACCATGCAGCATAAATATTGCTCAAGGGTCCTGTTGACCATCTCGGTGTGACCATCAGTCGGGGGTGGTATGTAGTGTTGTAAGAAAGTTTGGTTCTGTAGCCGAAATATTTCCTTTTAGAATGCACTGAGAAAGGGTTGCCCCCGATCCGTGATTATCGAAGTTGGCACCCCGTGCAACCGGATGATATCTTGAGCAAATAAGAGAGCCACGGACTGAGCCGACTTGGGGACAATGTGTCTCAAAGGTTTGGAGTTGTTGTTTTTGATTTTAGTGGGTCAACTTGTGTGAACTTTTATTCTGATCAATTGAAATACATTGGTTGTATATAATGCTTAATTAATTGGAATGAAAACATATGTTGGTAGTCATTGGTTAGGTGAGTTAGAAAAACTTTTCTTGACATGCATACCTATTGTTGATTCGTGTTTATAGAGAGATAGTGTAGTTGTGTACACTAATTGTGGACATTAGTAGAGATCACCTTAGTGAGGTTTTAAGCTTTAATGCCTTCAATTCTGAGAGATACTTTAACTTTGTTCACCATCTTTATACACGTTTCAATCCTTTCAATTTGATAGTTTGATCTCTTTTGTTCTTGTATTGAGTAGTAAAGATTAATATTCAAGTCTAAAATATGTATTGTTTGCGAAATTTTGTGGACCTTGGGATAAGATATCGGGCGATGTGTGTGCATTTTCTTTTGGTCTATCATTTCCATCTCCTCTTTTCTTACCCTTTGTTGATGTGTGATCCCTCAACCACTTTGTAACCGTTACTAAAGCCAGAATACCTTGATCTAACCGAATAGACTAACCTACCCATAGTCAAAGTGCATCATGGATCGAGACAAAATGGCCAATAGCGGCAGAAAAGTTTTAGGGGTGAATCGATGAAGTTAAAAAAAATAATAATAATTTCAGAATAAAGTTGGTGTATAGCTATGAAAGACGAAGATGTTGCATTAGATGTGCGGATGTTAAAAGATTTGCAAATTGTAGAAAGGAAGACGAAAGTTGTGGAGCCACTATTAGTTTGATGCACTTAAAACTAATTGTACCTTGACCGTTCCTTCTTTTCCACTACCTTAACCCGTGTTACATCCCTCTTAGCCCTGATTGATCTTTTGGAAAACGTGATTTGTGAATAATACATGTTTAACTCATATCTTACGACTCAATTCCTTTCATGAGATCTTGTTTGATCATTACGTGTTTCTATACTATCACATGCGGATGAACTTGCTATTTTGTTGTACATTAACTATCCTGCATGTGTTTTTGATAAGTGTGAAATTAGGATTCAAGTGTTAAGAGAGCATCCCGTGAGGCTAGGGTCGAAGCGAAATCCTCCACTAATTGTGTACATGATGAAATAGATCTCGATGAGCATTCACTTGATAGTAGTTTCATGTCAATAATAGTTTTATCTATGCTCAGTTTAATCAAGAAGCTAATGATTGTATGTTGGTTCTTATTAACTTTGTATTAGTACTCCCTCGTGTTCAATGACTAAAATGGTTGTTCGCGCTGTTCCCTTTCGAAAACCCATCACTTTTGTAATCTTGCTTGTTATATCATTTTATTTGTCTTTACGCCAATTTTTGCTTGAGGACAAGCAAAAGCTAGGTTTGGAGTTGTTGATAACTTCGTTATCTGACGGGTTTTTATCCTCCAAATCATAAGTTTACGGCTCGTCTTGAAGTAAGAATTGGTATTTCGGACTAATATTTTTGTGCAAGTTGTGTGTAGGCATACAAGATGTTAAGTGGAAGAAAAAGTGCATATTATTACTCCATTTTGACATCACGGACGACGAATGCTTCAAACCAAGTGAACAGGCGAAGAAAATCGAAGATTTTGGTCTTGGCTAAAGTGCCTAGCGAAAGTGACAAGTGTTACTCTCGCTGGCACTCTCGTGCAGATTGTACCGCGAGCTTTGGAGTCCTGGCTAAAGTGCCTGGCGAAAGAGACACTTGTCACTCTCGCGTGGCACTCTCGCGGTCGGGGGCTGAGTGTATAAAAAGCTGCAGAAACTTAATTTTTAGGGTTATCTCGGGATTGTTGGAGGCTAGGACCTAGGGGAGCTGTTCTAAACCGTTTTTGGAGCTGAAAGAAGACTTTTCATTGATTGGGAAGGTGGAGACACATTTGGAGCTTAAAATTGGTAGTGTGTATCAATCATTGAGGGAGTTTTATCATTACACTTGTATTTTGTTGAGAAACAATGTATTTTGGTGTTGTCATCTTCTTCTCTATGGTTTTATTTGCTACTAGTAACATGAACTAAACCTTTTGAGGTTGGGGGAAGGATGGATTTTGGTTTTATACCGTTGAATATATGATTATTGCATTTATTGAGTTAATACACTTGTTGGTTGAAGTTTGTCTATCTTGTTCTTATTGTTTATGAGATTGGCCATCTTATTCATCTTTTTGGTTGTATTTCCTCTTGAGAAATTGGTTTTATAACTTGATAAAAGTTAGATAAACCTAGGGTGAGTTATTGGATAGAGATATACCAAGTAAACCCTAGTTTGTGTTTGTGATTCTTATGCTTAATGAGTTGAATGTTTATGTGTATTGGTTGAGAGACTTCAATATATATTACATGATACATTCTTGCTATTGCTCGAGAGAGAGTAGTGAGTATATTTGGAATTGCTAAATTTAACCTTGTGTATTGAGTCATTGAATGTGTATTGTTTATTTGTTGGTGTAATCCAAATGAAATCCGACCCCTAGCATTTCCCTAATCATATAAGTATTCTTTTTGTGGTGCTTGAATCAATTGTTGAACAGTATTTCCGTGCTTGTTTCCATTGTCTCTTGATAAATAGTTAATCATTCTCAAACCAATTTTATCAGCAGTCCAGTTAGTAGTTGTGGTAACCTTTGTGGTACTTAAACTCGTAGTTCCTTGGATCGATACTCATACTTAGTACGTATTACTTGATTGACACCGTACACTTGCGGTATATTTGGAGGGTTGCATAAGCCTTCTATCATATGTGGATCCCAATGTCTGAAGCCACTGGACACCTAAGATAAGGTCAGAATTTCCCAATTCAATAGGGAGAAATTCCTCAACAATCTCCCCCCCTTGTAGGCTCACCTTAACTCCCTTACAAATTCCTTCCCTTTTAACTGTGCCACCGGTACCCATTGTTATCCCATAGCTCTCTGTTGCTGTAACTACCAACCCCAAACTTTTTACCAAATCCTTCGAAACAAAGTTGTGTGTAGCCCCACTGTCGATGAGTACCACAATTGGTTGGTCATTGATGGTGCCTACTAACTTCATCGTCCTCGGGCTGGTTATACCCACCACAGAGTTCAAGTATACTTCCACCTTTTGGGGTACTTCTGTATCAGACTCCAATTCCTCGTCCTCTATTTCAGCATCTTGTGTATCTTATTCATTTTCCACTTCCTGCACCACTGATACATTAACCTCCCTACGTTTGCAAACGTGACCAGGTTTGTACCTCTCATCGCATTTGTAGCATAGGCCTTGAGACCTCCTTTTGTTGCAACTCGTGATTTGTTAGTCGACGATATTCGTACCCCTTCTTATTGGTTACAGCCCCTGCTTTCTCGGTTACACTTCCTAGAGTTTTCCCTTCCCCCTCCATCGATACAGTCCTCTTGTAGTTCCCTGCATAAGCGATTTTACTATTCCCCAATATTCGATTCTTCTCTTCGATTTTGGCCGCCGATTCAAATGCCTCTCCCAAAGTTACCGGCGATAATAGTTGTACCTTAACTCGAATGACGGGATCCAATCCATTAATGAACTGACCCAAGAAAACTTCCTCGGAGATCCCCTCGAGAGGGGATGCCAAATTGATGAAACGTTTCCTGTATTCAGTAATGGTGCCTTCTTGTTTGAGCGCTAAGAATTGTTCACATAGCGTACCTTCAATGAGGGAACGAAATTGGCGGAGCATAAGATGCTTTAACTCCTCCCACCGGGTGATCGGTCGCCTCTTGTGTTCCCACTGAAACCAACGCAGCGCATCCCCTTCAAACGAAATTATGGCCACTTCGATCTGTTCCTCCGAAGTTAGTCCATTTAATGCGAAATAGAGGTTCGCACGAAGGATCCATCTATCTGGATCCGTCCCATCGAGCAAGGGGATTTCCAGTTTGCATCCCTTGATCGATAGAAATCTGTTGGAATCGTTCTGCCCTCCTCTACGTTTTCCAGTCTTCCCTCCATTCAATTGGGCCTCATCCTCCCCTGGTGAGTGACTTGATTCTGCTTGCAGAGTTGCAGTTTTACGAGCAATTCCAACTGTTGCATCATGGTTTGAACGTTTTCTTTCAATGACCCTACTTCAGCTTGCACGCTTCCCATACTCCCCTCAATTTCATCAATCCTAGACGAAGCACTCCTCGTCATCGCATCGTGCTTAACCTGGCTCTGATACCAATTGATATACCCAAAAGGTATATCGAAAGATTTTATTTTATCACTCAACGATTGAATACGATTCCGACAATTAGATAAGTTTGTTTTCTCCCAAGCTGGCTCTCGCCGATTTCTGTCAAAAATATTGACTAATAATTTCCTTACTAACAAGACTTATTTATACTACTACAACCCTCCCAATAAAGAATTGATTCTCTTGGCCCCACCACTAACAAAAGTGATTCACCCTAACAAAAATAATAAATAACCCTAAAATACCAAAGTGGCCCCTCCTTATCTGATAAGATTACTTCTTGCCCCTGCATAGGTAGGTAAACCGTATTGGGGGTTTATCACACTCGGTAGGTATACAGTGACCTTGGCATATCAAAACAGGCTGAAGAACATAAACCATACAGGCTTAGGGGTATCGAACAACAAGAGAAATTTGATTAACATTATGGACCCACCATATCATGCAACCATTTCAAAATAACACTAGAAATGTATGCTCAGTTAAGACTTTACACAACTCAATCCCAGAAGGGTTTTCATTACATTGATCGCAACTTATTTTGGCTTTGCAGGTCTTTATCATCATTATTTTGATTCCTGTTGTTGCTTTAGAAAATCATTATTCATTGACATTCACAATCACTCAAATCACTTAAATAGGCGCAACCATAGGTTTCCATAGTCACGAATCTGCTTACCCTATAGGTAGAATAAATTGTATTTTAGGTGTGCAAACGACAACATCTAGTTAGGCCATCGTTGCCAAGGAGACAATGAAATAAAGCAAATTGTTGTTTTGGTGTATGATTAACATGATCCCATCAAGGAGTGAACTTAGGTCCCCTTGGCACGCCAACTTCTTATGGAAAATGGTGGTCAACAATGTGTGTCCTCAAGACTGGGATTTGCAACAGATGACCAAGAGGAAGATCATAGTATTCACTCATTGATACTGGAAGGCCAAGATTGAGTTGGGACAGAGTATAATTGGGAATTTATGAGATGCTTTTGACGATCCTGAAAAATGGGACAATCACCCTTCATGGCCATCTTGAGCTTTTTGAGGAGCTGTAGGGCAGTTACATGACCATGTATGAAAGATAGCTGACAGGGAAGAAAGATGATTAAGAGTGTTGAAGATGGGTTTACTTATAATAGATATTATTTCTAGGATTGTCAACGGCAAGAGCACAAAGTCTCAAGTATGGGGATGTTGGGAGCGAAGCCAATATAGATAGAGCAACTGCATTCAAAATCCCGCAAGGAGGGCGTCGATGCAGGCAGGGTTTTAGACCTGAGTAGCATAGCAGAAGAAGTACATGGGGCAGCAGCTCAGAATGAGATGATTATGGCTTAGAACAGGTTCGTCGCAGACCAGATGAAGGAGCAGTGGTACCAAAACAAGGAGAGGAAATCCAACAACAGCAGTATGTAGAAGAAACCCAACGTCAGGCACACTATGACAGTATGTCATCTATCAGTAGAAATAGACAGCATGACAGGACGCTCGGTGACCCAGACACTGATTCCAGCATACCCCTTTCCGTTGTGGTTCTCATATTATTAGATATATATGTCTTCACCACAACAAGGATTGGCCATAACCTTTCCCGGCTTGCAAAAAGTTTACTAAAGTTTGAAAGAAATATTAAAAGTTTTGGAAATTTTAGGGCATTAGAAATTATGTAGAAAAAGAATGTGCAAAAACGCAGCAGAGTTAGAAAGTTTAAAAGAGGTTGGACAATAAATACAAGGTAAAAGACGTACACTTTCGCACGTAAAACATCATACAAGAGGTATATCTAAAAAGATCGAAAGAATATCCTACCAACCCACCCTCTACCCCTCCCCCAGTTGTATAGCTAAAATAGCCCGTAGGGATAATCTGCAACCCTAATCCCTCGTCTCCAAGAACTCCTATCAGAGGTCATTCCCTTGAGGATGCTACTGGAATGTGATTTAACATTTCTATAAAATAGAGTGTTGAATTTTGGAACTATTGAGTCTCACCAGTCTTAGGTTTCTCTTTGTACTTGGTAAGTAACATTTGGAGCTTATCAAGTGATGAGGTGAGTGGACCAAGTGTTTCATGCTTAGGGGTTGTTTGGCAGTTGCTGAATGGTTTGGTGCAGAATGATTGAGTGGTCAGAATGATTAAATGATCTTATGATATAGTGCAAAATGAAATATGGTTGTCTAGTAATTGTTCAAAATGAAATTAGGGAGCTGAATGGTTAAGGAAGACCCAAGATACAAAATCATTCAGAGGGTTTTTGAACCATTAAGAGGCAGATTTTTTTTTTTGACAAACAAGATTCACCTCTTAACGATTCAGAGATTGCCTCTTAATGAAACTATTAAGAGGTAAACAAACAGCCCCTTTAATGGTTGGTCTGACTAACATGCATAAGTGTGATTGCACACTAGTATGTTAATGGGACAAGACTAATTTCTCACAAACAATGCTCATGTCTATTACGAAAATTGACAACTTGAACTAAGAATATATAGAACATAAAGTAATGATACGATTTAAACTAATGATCCAAAAAGAAAAGAAAAACAAAAGAACTTCCATTCATCGAAGATGCCGAATATTTGGCGTATAGGATTTAATCATTAGGTGCATATCAGACTAATTAGCTTGCCTAATTTCAGTCTAATTAGCTTGCCTAATTTCAGTCTAATTAGCTTGCCTAATTTCATATTTCCTTTATTATTCAAGGGTGCTAAGTGTAATTATGTTTTCTATATATTTGGGTGTATTCCTCCTCTTTTTATTCATTCAATAATAAAACCTATTTCAATATGGTATCAGAGCTTCGTCTTTAACCCTACGGCAGCCAACCAGCCCCGCCTAAAACCCTACGGCAGCCAACCTGCGCCGCCAACAGCGCCAATCTGCGCCACCCTAAACCGGCAGCCGCACCATTGCCTAAACCCTAAAACCGGCAGCCGTCATCCTCTCACCAACAGCGCCGACCATCCTAATCTCTAATCACCCCACACCCTAATCATGGCAGCCATCATTCCCTTCTCTCCTCAAGAGAAAACCATACACAACTCTCACAAATTTTCCTTCTCTCTCAAACCTACCAACTATGGCTATTGGCGATCCATGATAGAAGCCTTTCTTACATCTCACAATCTCTTTGGTTATGTTGATGGAACTGTACCATGCCCTGACCAAAAAGTCACCACTGATACAGCCGTCACCGACAACCCTAGTTACATCCCGTGGATATCCAACGATGCCCATATTCGGATGCTTATCATCGCCACTGTATCCGAAAACTCTTATCAACATATCCAGGGCAAAACATCACGTGATGTGTGGCTATCGCTTGAACGCGTCTATGCCCCTGTTACAGCCTCTCATGAATTTACCCTCAAAAACCAACTCCTTCGAATCACCATGAAAGGTGATGAGAAACCAGCCGACTACCTGAGCAGGGTTCACGAATATGCTACTGCCCTTGCTAATATTAGAGAACCGATGAAGGACAAAGACCTGGTTATGCTCACTATTGCCGGTCTTCGCGACGAATACAACGTCATCAAGGGCAATCTTCTAACTCGCTTACCGCCTGTTCGCTTCAATGAACTGCATGGTCTTCTGTGTGATCATGATTATGTCTTCACAAAGAATCTCCAACCACAGGCTTTTCTGGCTCCTATTGCTCCAACTTCCCAGCCCCAAACGGCTGCTTCAGCTTCACAACCAACTCTTGACCAACTTCAACAACAACTTCAAAGCATTCAACTTACTGCTTCTCAGCTTGGTTATCAATTGAATCCTCTTCCTGCCCCACGGGCTCAAGCTTACTATGGCTCTCGGTCTTCCAACAACAGCCACGGTGGACGGGGATCTCGTGGTTCCTCTCGCGGTCCCTCGCGTAATGGTCCCAACAATCGCCCTCGAGACAACCATGGCTCTCGACAGTTCTCTTGGGCTTCAGCCCAAAACACCGTTTATGGCCACTGTAACAGGTGTGGGATAGGTCATCTACCCTCCCAATGTCCGAATCAGCCGAACCAGCATGCTTCCGCACCACAAGCCAACTTTACGGCCAACTATGATGCTGCCTCATCTTCCGGCTCCACTTGGAAACCAGACACTGGTGCAACCCATCATGCCACACCAGACCTATCTAGCATGGACAACTCGGAAGCTTACTATGGTAACGATTCTTTATTTGTTGGTAACGGTAATTCTATACCTATTGTTCACCACGGCTATCGTTGCTTTGACTCGTCCAATGATCGACTTTACATTGCCAGACATGTCCGTTTCAACGAACATGTGTTTCCCTACCAACCCTTACCACCCCCACCACCCCGTCTCATTCCTCCTTACACCTCTATCTTTCCTGACCCACCCCTCTCTTTTCCACCCGAACCTCCCTCTACACCTCCGCCCACTCCTCTGTCGCCTCTTCCTCAAAACTCACCCATCCCACCTCCCTCTTCCGCTCCACCACCCGCCCCTACTTCCAATCCACCACCTGTCCCTCGACCTCGGCCTTCAAACCTACGTCCCAATCCCAAGCAACCTGACCGTTTTAACCCAGCCGCTTATTCCACCACCACCTCCTCATCCTTACCTCTTGAACCCACTAGCTTTATCGTTGCTAACAAATGTTTAGAATGGCGCCAAGCAATGGCTGATGAGTTGTCTGCACTTCATAGGAATGGCACGTGGACTCTTGTGCCCCCTGTTCCTAACGCTAATGTTGTTAATTGCAAATGGGTTTACAGGTTAAAAACTGATGAAAATGGACAGGTTACCAGGTACAAAGCTCGCCTTGTGGCCAAAGGCTTTCATCAACAGCATGGTGTCGACTATCATGAGACCTTCAGCCCGGTCATCAAGCCCGTCACTATCCGCACTGTTTTGTCTCTTGCTGTCACTAACAAATGGCCTCTCCGACAGTTGGACATTCAGACTGCTTTTCTGCATGGTGACCTCAAGGAAACTGTTTACATGAGACAACCCCCTGGCTTCATTGATCCAACCAAACCTGATCATGTTTGCTTGTTACACAAGTCGTTATACGGACTCAAACAAGCTCCCCGTGCCTGGTTCATCAAACTGTCCACCGCTCTCCATCAGTTGGGGTTCTCTGGTTCCAAAACCGATCCTTCACTCTTCATCCTTAATTCTCCAGGTTCGCTTATCTACCTGCTGGTTTATGTTGACGACATCATCATCACTGGTAACAACTCTGTTGTCATTACCTCGATCGTTAATCAGCTCAACGCTCTCTTTAAACTTAAGGATTTGGGCCAACTGCACTATTTTTTGGGGGTTGAAGTTGTTCACAAGGGTGCTGACTTAATTCTCTCACAACGCAAATACATTCGTGAGATCTTACATCGTGCCGGTCTTGCAGACTGCAAACCGATTGCTACTCCTATGAGCACCTCCATTGTATTGTTACCGGACGATAGCCCATTGCTTGATGACCCTTCTCGATATCGGCAAACCGTTGGGGCTCTTCAATATGCCACTCTTTCTCGTCCTGACATTGCCTTTGTTGTTAATAAAGTTTGCCAGTTTATGCATGCTCCCACTGAGAATCATTGGAGCGCCGTCAAACGGATCTTGCGTTACCTACAGGGCACCGTTAACTTGGGTTTGTGGATCCGTCATGATACGGGATATCAGCTTCATGCCTTCTCCGATTCTCATTGGAGCCCCAATCTTCAGGCTTATTCCGACTCCGATTGGGCTGGTTGTCCAATTGATCGTCGATCCACGGGGGGATTTGCCATATACTTGGGGTCGAATCTCATCTCTTGGTCTGCCCGCAAGCAGAAAACTGTCTCTCGTTCCTCAACGGAGTCCGAGTATAAGGCCATTGCTGACACTGTTGCTGAGTTGATTTGGTTGAAGTCTCTCCTACGAGAACTTGGTTTAAATAGCCAGGCACCCACACTTTGGTGTGATAATCTTGGTGCAACATACCTCACTGCTAATCCTGTTTTCCATGCACGAACCAAGCATGTTGAAGTCGATTATAACTTTGTTCGTGAGCAGGTGACTCAAGGGAGGTTGAATGTCAAGTTCATTTCCACCGATGACCAAATTGCTGATATTTTCACCAAGCCCTTATCTTGTCAGAAATTTGAGTTTCTACGGTCCAAGTTACAGATCGCTAACCGCGCTGAACTTGCGGGGGAATATCAGACTAATTAGCTTGCCTAATTTCAGTCTAATTAGCTTGCCTAATTTCATATTTCCTTTATTATTCAAGGGTGCTAAGTGTAATTATGTTTTCTATATATTTGGGTGTATTCCTCCTCTTTTTATTCATTCAATAATAAAACCTATTTCAATAGTGCAAGGGGTGTTCATCATGTAATCCCCCAAAACTGACTGACATGGAAATGATCAGTGGAAATGTATTATCTTGAAAGTCATGATCACATATTCCAAGATTAGAAAAATAATAATAAGAAAATTAACTTGAACAGGAAAAAACAAGTCTCGAGTGCCATGCAAAAGAGGAGCAAAGGATGCTAACAAGCACAACATAAGGAATTCTGCAAAAGGTCCCAACTGTTCTGTATTTCCAAATGATACGCTGGTTGAAGATTAGAGAAACTAAAGGCGAGGTCACAACGTTATTTAGCATCATGAACATGATAGTCGACCGAGTGAACTTGTACTAGGCTTTTCAATCTTATCATATAGGGCATGACATACTGAGCTCTTCCCAAAACCTCCTTCTAATATACGAAATTCAGTTTTACTTCAAATATTTGTCTAAGTTGCATATTTAGTTTTTTAAGGCCCTTTCATTACACAACTGAGGATGAGAAATCATGTAACTTGGCAAGGTGTGACTGTCTCATTATTCTGTAATTACATACGAAATTAAAAGCAGTGTACGAATGTCAGCTTTTTTAGTAGTGGTTTTTTTCTTAGGTGAGTAGGGTTTCCAGGACATAAAAATAACCACCCAAACTCAAAAAACATGATGAGGATCCCAGACACAGTTCACCCTTACTATAAGGGAACAACAGGGATCTTAAAACAAAACCATACAACTGATGCAAGTACGAAGGCCTCATACCAATATGATGGGAGGGATGACTCTGGTGTGCAAAAAAAGGAAGACGCACCTTATAGTCAAGTGGTCTTGAAGAACTTACATTGTAGAGTGCAATTGGAGAAAAGATGATCAATCAACACATAAACACACGATATTGTATGGTGCAATTGACTACCAGCCCAGAACCCATGGTAGGGGTACAGTGGGTTGAGCATGCAGGAACCAATACTTATTTTACCATATACATACACAATGAGATAAATGTATACATGATTAGATAGAATCAAAGCTCTGTAATTTCCTAATCTAAGAGATATTGTTTCCATAATACAAAGGACTAGGCTTATTTTTGTCCTTAATGATTATGATTTCAAGGATTTCTGATACTTCCATGTCCAAAAAGGATCATAAGACTTCAAGGATTTCACACCTTAGATTTTACAAATAATCAGGGTTGACATTATGTTTTCTATTTCTTTCATCTCCTCTATTTGTTTATTCATATCCACTCATCTTTTCTATTGTGTGTGTCCTTGCTTGTTGTTCTTGTTCGTATCCTCTCCTGTATATTTTCCTTTTCCTTCTAGTTCATTTTTTCTCAATATTTCCATGTTTGTTTGTGTATGTTTATGTGTATGTGTATGTGGGATATGGCAACCCAATAGACCTTGGATCATTCAAAAAACCTGATGTATCATTTCAGTATGGGTGTAAATGGTCTGATGATGTGCCGTAAGTTACTTTGTCTACTTCTTAACAGAAATATATGTATATGTGCATGTGTGTGTGTTTTTGTATGCAATTATGCATGTAGGCTTGTGTGTGTTTTTGTATGCAATTATGCATGTAGGCTTTGCCACACCTGGATTTTAGTATTTCTTAAGTGCCAAACCACACAAGTGTTCCCACTCTTCATAGGCTAGTAGAGGATGTGGAAAGAAACCATACCTAATAAATCAGTAGAAAATATAGTTAAAAAAGATCATGAGGTTACTTTGTTCATCAGAAACGGGCTTGTGGTGGATCCAGGTTTGCTTCAGTTTTGCAGAAAACAGTTTGAAAGAACCCACATAAAAATTCAACTAATATCACATAGGTAGTTGATGATTTCAATCTAAAAGCCCCTAACAGTACCAAGAAACGTGGTTAAAGTTGCAGAAAAAGTTAGTAACTTCAGAAAGGAAAATGTAGCAGAAGGGAGGGGGAACAGGCAAAGAAAACAGGAACTAAAGAATTTCATGACCCGTCTTTTCTTAGGATCCTGTGGTTTGCACCATCGGATGGAATCAAAGGGTTTACAACATATGATGTATGTTCATGTGTAATGCAGAAGCTCAATCCAAAGTGAAGCCACAAGACTGTGTCCTAATCCCTAAGTTTTTTATTTATTGATAAAAAATTCTTAAGCTATGACATATCCTTAATTTTCAGAGATTACTCCACTCCATATTTATTAGATCTCCAACCTTAACTTTTCCCTTAAATTGTGTATCTACGAAGATTTCTAAGAGGCCCTTAACAATCCACCACTGTTATTAACTTGTAGTTTATCCATCGTGCAAGGGAATTGCAAGGTTCTATCATCTAGATAATTGTTTTACAGGGTGGTCCAGCCACGCATGTGGCTCATAAGATATGTTTGCTCGATTGTAACCTAGCTGCCTAAAGACAGTTCTTGATGTGGCAATAACATGACCTCCAGGCTTAGCCTCACCATAGTTGACCAACTCTAATCAAAAGCAAAGAGATGAGTATCATCAAATATTATTATCTCCATGGTTACGAATAACTATAGTTGGATACTCGAAAACCAAACCAGTAACTGTTAGAATTGCAGAAATTCAAACCGCTGCCACCATGACTACGAGTGATCTATACCTTCCAACTTGATTTTGAGTCCTGTCTTTTTGCCGATCTGATCATTTCATACAATAAACCTATGAAAAACAACGATTACATTAAGTGACATAGTATCAGAAGCATATATGCAAATAACCAGGATAAAGACAACTTGTAGCTCTTGATAATAAAGAAACAAATCTAAAAGTTAAAGACAAGTGGTTTAAGGTCAAATAAATGATAATTCTGAAATACATAGATTTGCAAGTCCTAAAATAAGCCTAAATCATTGGTAATTGCACGGTTCTCTTATCAAATCAGAAGAAGGGGATAGATCATTGCTGAGATGAGCCAGGGATTGAAAAAAGACCAAAAGATAACAAAAGGAAATAACAACACAGCACAAGAGCACATTAATAAGCTTGACGCAATTTTAGAAAACTGCCTAAATAAGAGACTTCCCCATCAATGTACTAATCTAAGACCCGTCATATTGATGGTCACTATGACAAGTGCAATCTTAAGCAACTAGGAAGTAGCATGGGAATTAGATATACTTGCAACTCAATTAAGGAGGGATAGACAACATGTGATACTGATAGTGATAAAAGAAATATATAACAGAGTACTGTTCATAAGACAAGTAGATTATGGAAGTGGTGACCTTGATATGTAGCATAGAACTTTGGAATTAGCAGAAATAGTGATTTGTGTACTTGTTACAAACAGCTATCTTTTCCCTTCCTCTGTCTTTTTCACTAAAATAATTATAAACTCCATCTAAAATTCAAATATTCTCTCAAACAGCATATGGTTGTCTACATGTATCATGTTTCTGTTTTCAGCTAGATGCCTCCATCTAAAGCTCTCTTTATTTTCTCAATCAAAGAGACAGGGAAGATATCCTTACTGTTTTCACAGATATTCTTAGTTTTGATTCCCCTAAATTTAACATTAATTGCCTCAGGGCCACAAGCTAAGAATAAAAACATGAAACCCCAACAAGTGCAGGGGGAAGAGAACAGCAAATGAGATAAAATGGAATTTAAATGAGCAATCATAAGACCAAAGTTGCAATTCTTGGATTATGAACCAAGGTTTTAAGATCTAATCTATTGAAAAACCCTTTAATCATGAGGATTGGGAACTTGTTGATATCGATGCTAGTATAGATCACGACAAGTGGATATTTATTTAGAAACTATCAGCTACCATGCATAACAACTTCCAGTGCTTGAACAGATTAACTTGACATAAGGGTTGCCATTATTCATCCTGGATTCTGCACAGGTAGAAGTGGTAACCATCCTGTTGAGTGTTGATCAATGACCATTAGGAGGACAAGATGCTCACCTTACGTATGCTTTCACTTTTTTGTAGGCTTGTACACTTAGGATGTCGATTCTCGACTTCAATATATTGACATTTGAAGAAATTTGGAAGATCTGAGTTTGGGTTAGTGCTGGGACCATCTTCCAACAGTTGATAATTACAAACTGCTCTTTCAAGCAGACACATCTAAACCCCGTTTTCAATTTTAGTATATGGCCTACACACAATCTAGTTGGGATAAAAATTGTTGTTGATTTTCTATAGAAGACTACATTGTGATATGCACATATAATGAGCTTTATCCCATTTTAACCTATTGCTAACCTAGTGCCAAAATTTTCCAAAACTGCTGTATGGTGTAACTGGAAACAACAGTACGACTTTGCAATAGATTATCGTAACTGGCTATTTCAACTCATGAATCTCTAGAATATGCACAAGCTTAAGGTTAGTTGGTACCACTTTACCACAAGCATCTTAAAGTGGAGAGACCAGGTTTTCAAGCCTCGTTAAATTCATCTTAAAGTTGGAGAGGCCAGGTCTAATCAAAGGAATTACACACACACACACACACACACATATATATATATATATATATATATCAATATATGTACATACTAACATACAAATATATACATATAAGAACCATAATTCATATAAGCACTAATAAAATCCCAAATGAGCTCTTTTGTTCTAAATTGTACCAAAATAAATGACCAGGTGAGTTTGTAACTTCATAAAACAACTTTATATTTTTGCTTTTGTGATTTTCATCATGATTCCAAGATAAACTCAACTAGTTCCAAAGTCTAAACCATGTTCTCTTGAACTCTCTTCCACAGTCCACAATTCGCCATACCGAACGAGTGCTGTTGTTTTTTATGAAATTTCATGGAATGGAATATATTACTCTTTCTAATAAAATTGTATTCACTCCCGATCTTTGTATACCTAGTGATAAAATGAATCCAATTCATTTTTGGGAATACTTTAAATGTAATTTAATTTGATCCACACAACAAGTTTGTAAACAGTTCCCTTAAATTTTTAGGTTAGAAGCAAAAAAGCTAATTTATTTCGGAATGGAGCTAATATTTTGCATGATCACTTTTCTCTTTGTGAACGTTCATCGTGCCTGCGTCACCCTATAATTGAAATTTAGCTCGGTGGGCGTGGCAAAGTCCTTGATGTCATGGGTTCCGAATCCCCCTCCCCCTTGCCCTCACTAAAGAATCATCGAAATTGAACTGAAAACCACAACTCTACAAACGCCATTCCCAAATTCAAACAAAGATCACACACTACAGCATTACAGACCACTTAATCAACCTGATCATATCCACAATTAAACTACAAACGTACACATTCATACACATAGATTTACAACACAAAATTAGATAGTGAAATTGCAGAGAAAACTCACGATCACGACTAATTTTTCTGAAATTTTTATGGTCGTTGCCTCCTTGGAACGACATATCCGACTCCGACATCGACATATTTGATGAAAAACGCAAACTATATGAATATTGAAGAGGAAGCTCAAAATTCAACAGAAGAAAGGATGGAATCAAACAGTTTAATTGTTGGAAGGAATAATATTATATTGGTTGTTAAAGATGAATTGAAGGGGTGGAAATGGTTGACCTGTGGGTAACCCGAACCGTACCCGAAATTTCTTAATTTTGTTTCGTTTTGAATAACGGTCATGTCGGGTCGGACGGACGGAAGGAAGGTTGTCTGACAAGACAGATAACGTGTTTTATTGGAATTTATTTTCCAGTTAGGAATAACTTAGAGTAGAGAGAGATGGCTAGATAGAGAGATGGAGATACGAGAGTCAAAAGCTTATTCTCTTATTCAATAGATATATATATATAGATACATATTGCTTAGCTACTACGAAACACAATACATATATGGTACATATCTTTACCAAATACAAAGGGGGTTGACATCCATTCCATATTCATTCATAACACTCCCCCTTGGATGTCTATCAAGAGTACTATGCCTCGTTAAAAACCTTACCAAGTAAAACCCTATGGGAAAACTTAGTGAAGGGAAAAGAGTACATAATTACTCCAAATACGCTTGGGGTTGTTGCCTCGTTAAAAACCTTGTCAGGAAAACCTAGTGGGACAAAACCATGATCAAGGGAAAAAGAGTGCAACGCGTATTTTCTCCCCCTGAAAATCACATCACTTGAGCTCTTTCAGTCGACGCATCCCAATATCACTAAATTCCATAAATATCTTGCTCGTTTACTAAAATAGGAAATACATGAAAACAAAAGAAGAAAAAAAACTTGACATATTTCTTAATTTTGGGATAGTGCTCATTCATTGATAATAAAATCTCCAACATCCAAGTGAGTTGCTTTGTTGTGGTCTTCAGGACCATCAGGGCTTTCGTTTTGCTCATAAGTGTAATTCACTTATGCCCCTTTCCTCTCATTCTTGAGGGATTTCTGATAAAGTTCAACCAGATGCTTTGATGTTCGACATGTCCGGGCCCAATGATTTTCCATGCCACAGCGATTGCATGTACTACTTGTCGGTTTTTCTTTCTTCTCATATGAGCTTTTCTTTTCATGGGTATGTAGCTTTGGACTATTAAATTGGACACCAGGATATCCTCCACGACCACTTCCTCGACCGCGACCGTGACCATGGTCTCTACCACGACCACGACCACGACCATGACCCCGACCGCGTCCTCTAATTCTGTTTTGATCATTATATGTTGCTGCATTCGCTTCTGGGAATGGGGTGGTGCCTGTAGGACGGATCTCATGGTTTTTCATAAGGAGCTCATTGTTTTGCTCAGCTACTAGTAAGCATGAGATCAAATCACAGTTTTTCTTAAATCCCCTTTCACGGTATTGTTGTTGCAATAGCATATTAGAGGCGTGAAAGGTAGAGAATGTTTTTTCTAACATCTCCTCATCATTGATCTTTTCCCCACATAGGGTTAATTGAGAGGTAATTCTAAACATAGCTGGGTTATACTCGCTTACTGACTTGAAGTCTTGAAATCTTAGATGAACCCATTCATAACGTGCCTTTGGCAATATCACGGTTCTTTGGTGATCGTAGCGGTCTCTCAGATTTTTCCAGAGGATGAGTGGATCTTTTATAGTGAGGTATTCAATTTTTAGGGCTTCGTGTAGATGATGGCGTAAGAAAATCATCGCCTTTGCCCTATCCTAGGTAGTTTCCTGGTTTCCCTCTTTGATTGTTTTTCCGAGGCCTTTAGCATCCAGATGTATTTCAGCATCCAATACCCAAGACAAGTAGTTTTTCCCGGTGATATCCAAAGCCAAAAATTCAAGTTTTGCAAGATTTGTCATGTTTAAATATCATAAAATATAAAAGTTAATAACTTTAATAATAATTTTTTATAGTTTTATAACGATTCAATTGTTTAAAACAAAATTCCGATTCCATAAACAATTTATTTGAATTGGATACATGAATTAGGAATATAAAGCTTTGATTATTTTTCGAGAAAAAAAAAACGATACAATTGATTGTAAAAAAAACAAGTTTGGTTGTTATCAAAAATCTTTGTGCGCTAAAATATCAAAATTTATGCCTAAAGTTGCAAACTTTATTTATAAAATTAATTGTTTTGATGTTTAAAGACAGATTTTTATATTTGATGAACGTGGAAAAATAAACCTAAACGTGGTTTTATCTTTTGTGATAGGGTGGTAAAAAGAATGGGGTAGAATCAGATTGACCGAAAAAAGATTGTGGGGCAAAATTAAAACTGACCTTTAAAGGTGAAACCCTAGGGGATTTGAGCGTTCTTGTTTCGTCGTTTGCTTCTCCTTGGTGTCGCCTAGTCTCCTTCGTCAAGAGTCTCGTGCTGATAACGTGTTATGAATAACTGAGAGTAGAGATAGAGATGGAGATGGAGATATGAGAGCCAAAAGCTTATTCTCTTATTCAATAGATGATACATATATATAGATACATATTGCTTAGCTACCAAGAAACACAATACGTATATGGTACATATCTTTACCAAATACAAAGGGGATTGACATCCATTCCATATTCATTCATAACACCATCAACATTTTTTAACTTCAATTGTGGTCCTTGAGGTCTATTGAGAAATCTGAACCCGAACTTTAATAAGACATTAGACATTGTTTGGTAAAAATAAGTTAGCTTATAAGTTAATTATAAATTATTTTTTTGGTTTTTATTATATTTTAAAAGTGGTCTCTAGTAGTTAAGTTTATTTTCTTCTCAAGAGCAAAGGCATTTCAATCTTTCCATCAAAATCTTTAATTTTTTTAAATTTTAATAACATGATATATTTTGTATTTTATTTTAGGGAAGTTAATTAAAATACCCGTATTTCAATCCCGTATTACCTATATGTCCCAAATCTCTTTCATATTGCCAAAATACCCCTTTTGTCCGGGATCCGTGGCCGGGATGCTTACCAATCCCGGGGTTACCTTCAAAGACGGCGTGAATAGGGATTTCCCGGCGTTAGGCCGGGATGAACAGTGAAATCCCGGGTTTAGTCCGGGATGAACAATTAATTGTCGAGGTTGGGCCAGGATGGGGCCGGGATTGGGGAATTTAGGGTTAGGGTTTGAGAAATTAAGGGTTTGGTACTATGATTTCATGTGATTCCAGTGTTTTTCACGTTTTTGTTGCTGGTTCTTTCTACTGTTTTTTTCCACTTTGTCATACAATAATTGTACTTGTCATTGAATTGTATTTGTCATTGAATTCATCTTCGGCTATAAATTTTGCCTTTAAAGATCAGTATAATGCAAGACATTCATCACTTGCTTCTTTCTTCATCACATCCATTGCATTTTTCTTTCTTGCTCTCACTTTCATTGTTTGAATTGCTTCATTTTTCATACTATTGAAAAAATGAGTTCACCTGTTGTAAAAGCTAAGCTCTATTTATGTTTCGATGGTCAGTAAGTTCAAAACAACAATGAGTGGGATTATATTGGGTACACAAAGCGTGGTGTACAGATTCCAGTAATCTATACATATAAGAGGTTTTTTCATTACGCCATGAGAAAATGTGGAATCGAAGATTCTGCTACTTGCAAGTTGGTGTTCAAACGTGAAGATCGCTCACTAGTGGAGCTAAACAGTGATGAACTAATCCTTGGTTTTATGCAAATTACAGCCGATTCAGAAAGACCTCCAAAAGTCTTTGTGTATGAGGCAACATTGATGTGCGACGAAGGTGATGACGAAGATGATGCCGGAGGTGATGACTAAATCCAACTCGGTGGTAGTCAACAAGAGCCTGATTCTCAATTTCAGGCATCCTACGACACCACACTTTATTCTGATCATTCATATCGTCCTTACGACTCTTATCCCGATGTTGTTCCGGAGACACAACTAGAAGAAGAACAACAAGCAGAAGAAGAAGAAGAAGACGAAGAAAGACGGTTTGCTGGAGTTGCTCATGACGAAACCCATGTTTTCACAACGGGTATATCTGATCTGGACAGATCAAATACCGATACTGATGAGGACGAAGAAGAAGAAACATATACCCCTAGCAATAAATCACTTGGTGAGTATAACGATTATTTTGATATGCCTCTTTCCCTTCCAAACCCGGAGACCAATATACCACCCTACCAACTCGTACCTTACAATCGCGGTACAAGCATACATGAAGGACAATTATTTGATACGAAGGAGGAAATGGCCATACAGCTCGGAATTAAGTTCATGGAAGAGGTTTTTGTGTTTAGAACAGATAAATCCGACAAAAGCAGATATGTGGCTGTCTGTAAGCAAAAAAATTATAAGTGGCGTATGTCGGCGAAGTCCGTGGGCCCAAAAGGAGGGATGTTTGTCGTTAGGAAACTGAACGACGTGCACACTTGTTCCAGGACGCAACTGAATTCCAGACACCGACAGGCCAACAAAAGGACTTTGGGCCACATATTGAAAGGGAAGTTTATTGACACTAGCAGGTCATTTTGGCCGAATGACATCGTCGACGATATCAACCAGCGGTACGGGCTCAATATTGGTTACCACCAAGGACGGCGTGCGCGATGCAAGGCCCTGCTAATGGTGATATGCACTCCCGATGAGTCGTACGAACGACTCCCTATGTACTTATATAATTTGGAGTTGAAGAATTCGGGTACACACACCAGAATAAAGACGGATTCACACGGACGTTTTGAGTTTTGTTTCGCTGCTCTTGGATGTGCGGTACGTATATCAACACGCCATATCTTTACATATTATAAATTATAACATTTACAAAGTTGCTCCACGTATATATACAAGAATTATACGTTATTTGCAGATCTGCACGTTTTTAGAAAACCTGCATCCTGTCATCGTAATAGACGTTGCCCATTTAAAGGGACCTTACCTAGGTATGATGTTCTTGGCGGTTGCCATGGACGGAAATAACAACATCGTGCCCTTGGCTTTCGGAGTAGGCAAGTCCGAGACGGGGGAGGAGTGGGGTTGGTTTCTGTCCAGGTTGAGAGAATGTATCGGAGTCCCAGAAGGGTTGGTGTTTATGTCGGACAGGTCTCCTTCAATAAGTGCCGCAATTTCTGCCGTGTACCCATCGACCCCTCATGCCCTATGTTGTCGACATTTGGAGATGAACGTGAAAAGCGCGGACAGGCGTATTACTACAAACCGCCCGACCTACTGGAAGGCATGCAAAGCATATACGGTTACGGAGTTTGACCGGTACATGGATGCACTACGATATGAAGTAGATCGTGAAGCACAAGTTATGGATGCTGCTGGGAAGGAGAGGTGGTCAATGGCCCATTTTCCTGCACATCGGTATAACATAATGACCTCTAATAGTGCAGAGTCGGTGAATGCACTGTCCCGTTTTGCTCGTAGGTTACCGATTGTCGGACTTATGGAGTATGTCCGATCTTTTCAACAAGAGTGATACCTACTTCGACGACAAAAGGGAGGTTGATAAACTTTAAAATCTTGAACTTATATGTTATTTGCTCTTCTTATGTTATTTATAAATCGTATCATAATTAACACACACATGTTTATAGGTGAAATGCATAATCATCTCACTCCAATGGCGGAGGCGAAGATTCTCAAAAGGGCGGGAAAGTCTGCGCAATGGAGGGTAAGAGGGATTAGATATGATAAGTTCGATGTTCGGGATACCCGTGGACATGTGATTGTCGATATGCTCAACCGTGTTTGTGAATGTAAGCAATGGCAATATTCTGGGTTACCATGTGGTCATACCATCGCAGCTGCAAGATCTATGAACCGTAGAGATTGCAACGATCTAGCTCTAGGTTACTTCACGTCCCATACTTACCGGTCAACATATCATGAAGTAATCAATCCAGTTGGACCCCCTCAATCATGGGTTTTGCCACATGTCCCCCTTCCACCATGTTGGATACCGTTAATAACCAAGAGACGTACGGGGAGGCCAACAAAAAAACGATCGGCGTCCATCCCGTGGTGAGGATCCGATACAGAGAACGTGTACTAGGTGTAGAGCAGTAGGACATACTCGTGGTGAATGTCCAACTCCTGCCCCTTCAACCGTGCCCAGGAGTAGAGCTTCAAGTAGCCAAAGATTTCGCTCTCAGGGGCCATCGAACCTAGAACCACATGGAACCCTAAGGCATGATAGCATTGACCTTAACATTGACTTCCCATGGAGTACATGTACTCCCACTTATCTACGTATGGGTCTACATCAGGCATCCCATGATGGGAGGAGCTAGGGGGAGCCTGATATCCTGTGCCATCATCGTCATCTTCATCATCTTCATAATCATCGTCCTCGTCGTCCTCATCGTGGTCATCGTCATCGTGATCAGGATCTCTTCGTCGGGACCTCTTCGTCGGTCGCCTGGCCTCCTCTCTTTCAAAATAGGAGATGCTGGATAGATACCAACGACTCTGTTGTTCGACAGCCGTAGGAGTGAGGCGCTCGAGAGCCGGATGCCTCACCTAAATATATTGTAAAACATATAAGATTTAATATGCAGGACTAAGTTAAACAATTAATTGTTCACTTACTAAAATTAGAAATATAGTAATAGAGCGTACGTCCGAAACTGAGTTGAAGATTGCAACGCATGCAGCCTTATTCAGTATAATATTTCGGTCCCAACGAGTTCCCCTAATGGCCCTGTCGGTGCGACTGGTGAAATGGTGACGGCAGACAGGAAACATCTCCAAGATCCAAACCTGGAATTACACAACATAGAGAAGTAAGTAAAAAAAAACGAAAGATGACATAATATTTATGTTATACTACTTATCTAACCTTCAGAGCATGTGCGAACCCATTCAACGTACTCTTGTTGATGTTCTTGTTCTTTTGTAAATGGCGTCTGGCGGTGGCGTTGTGTAAAGAGTTGTATGTGTGGCTCCAGATGTAGCTACCCCATGGGTAGCTGTCGAATGTCACAAGGTCATCGACGGACCTAATGACAGTGTCGGTAACCACCTGACTCATCTCACGACCCATGAACATGATTTCCACCATCACTACCAAGCAAACACGCACAACATCCTCATCAGATAGCTCCTGCATGCCGTCTCTCATCGTCTGGATGATGGTTTTCATCTTCAAATTAGCGGGGGCGTGATCAGGCCAAAGCCTCCTGACGAAGGACCCTTCCGATATGACAGGAAGGTCGGGTGTTGGTCCGAAAAGGAGTCCTGTTATAAGACAGAACTCAAGACGACCAAAGCGCATGTGGTTCCCACGCACATCGAAATACATTTCCTCCTCATCGGCATTCATTACGTCAACCTCCAACTGTAAAAACATGTACACTAGGAGGGGGTCCTGCGCAGTATTGGTAAGCTCCAGCCATGGACCAAAAGGTGTCCGTCCGAATATTTGATGTAAGTTTTGTGCCCGTTCTGGTGGACACGCTGCAAAAATATCTCTAATTTTCTTGGCGAAGCCAAGGCGTGTTTTGAAAGACAGATCGACGTAATGAAAATCCTCCTACATAGTAACGAATAAAAGACAACGACTTTTGGTTATAGTTAATATTTGTGTTTTTTTGCAAAGTTAAGGAAACCTACATTTTGTTGATTTCGTCTATTTCTTAAGTTTAGAAAAGAAACCACTCAATCTATTGGACTTCCAGATAGTAGGGGAATCACGTGGATTTCTTAAATCCCTACAAACATTAGGATTATTTACACCCGTTTGACAAAATCCAAATCGATATGTTGCGATTAAAAGGTTTATGATTATAGTTATTTAAAAAAAACACAACACTATAAAATTAACGCATCACTCTAAAATTAACGCAACACTCTAAAATTAACACAATCTCTCTAAGATTAAAGCAACACTCTAAAATTAACGCAACACTCTAAAATTAACGCAATCTCTAAAATATTTAAAATTAACGCAACACTCTAAAATTGAAACAACACTCTAAAATTAACGCAATCTCTCTAAAATTAAAGCAACACTATAAAATTAACGCAACACTATAAAATTAACGCAATCTCTCTAAAAATAAAGCAACACTCTAAAATTAACGCAGTCTCTCTAAAATTAAAGCAACACTCTACAATTAACGCAATCTCTAAAATATTTAAAAATAACGCAACACTCTAAAATTAACGCAACACTTTAAAATTAACGCAATCTCTAAAATTAACGCAACACTCTAAAATTAAAGCAACACTCTAAAATTATCGCAACACTCTAAAATTATCGCAACCTTCTAAAATATTTAAAAGTAAAGCAACACTCTAAAATTAAAGCAACACTCTAAAGTTATCGCAACACTCTAAAGTTATCGCAACCTCTAAAATTAACGCAACACTCTAAAATATTTAAAAGTAAAGCAACACTCTAAAATTAACGCAACACTCTAAAATTAATGCAACATCTAAAATATTTAAAATTAACGCAACACTCTAAAATTAACGTAATCTCTAAAATTAACGCAACACTCTAAAATTATCGCAACCTCTAAAATTAACGCAACACTCTAAAATATTTAAAAGTAAAGCAACACTCTAAAATTAACGCAACACTCTAAAATTAACGCAACACTCTAAAATTAAAGCAACACTCTAAAAGTAACGCAACACTCTAAAAGTATCGCAACACTCTAAAATTAACACAACACTCTAAAAAACACGAAATACTCTAGCATATTAACAACATAAACATAACACATAATCTCTAAAATAAACGAATAATCAAACACATAGTCTAAATAACATACAACAAATCTATACATATAATAAATAAGTAACGAAAGTGACACGTGTCATCTTCTGGTCACTCCATTTTTTCATTTTCCCGCCTAAACATGAACCTGGACGCATTTTACACTATAAGTTCATTTAGCAAATTCACATTCATTCCTTATTTAATATTTCCTTAATTCAATTTTTTTAATTTATACCTTACATTTACTACCCTTATAATTAGATATGTAGTTTAATTTTAATCTCTTACTTTTTTTATTTTTCATTTTAGACTCTTATCATATAAATATAAATAGTGTATATGAACTAAATTGCATTGAAAAAAATATTTTTATTTTTTACAAATTATATCATTGTAATCGTTTCATCAATACCTTCGAAATGAGTCCAACATTGAATATTTTTGGATTTAATTATATAATCAAATATCATAAATATATACGAATTAATATGTCATGATTACTATGGAATTTGTCGAAATTAGTATGAGATAAAAGTTGAAAATGAGATTGCATATGTTCGGAAATCCAATTTAGAAATCAAAATTGTAATATGCATATCTTTTATTGAATTAAAATATATTATATTTTCTAAAAATAAAATAGAATATATTTTATTCTAATACAAATTGAAAATCAAATATTATTTCGTATTATTATTTTTGTAATACAAATTGAAAATCAAGTATTATCGAACATATGCAAATCTTTTTACAAAATTCATTTCAACTTTTATCTCACAAATTTTAATAATTGATTTTCAAAATCAATTATTAATACAAAAAAAAAAAATTGGCATGATTTAACCAGCTGCAAAAAAAAACAACTTTGAATGGAAAAAAGTTTGGAAAAATAGCATCGTACTTTCGATGACCATTCATATCTGTAAGATAAGTTTTTTGGCATTATTTAATTTTTTTAAATTACCCCGTGTAATACACGGGGGCAAATCTAGTATTTTATAAAATATAAAACTAGTAAACTACAATGGGGTTAAAAGAAAACTTATCAAAGTAAGTAGACGAGACATATCGGAGATTGCTAAAACACCAATAAATCGAGTCGAAATCCGAGCGTGATAAACACGAGATAGAAGAGAGAGTTAGAAGTAGAAGAGAGGAAGTGGTTGTGTGGGGTGGGGTTTGAATTGGGGACCATATGGTTTTATAATAAAGGGGGAACACTTCTAAACCTTATTTAAGTTAATCCCCACCGTCGATTATAAGTTGATCAAGACATCTCTTCCATCCCGGCCCCCAACCCCGGGAAATTACTGTTCATCCCGGCCTAATGTCGGGATTGCACTGTTCATCCCGGCCTAACGCCGGTAATTCACTATTCACGCCGTCGATTGAAGGTAACCCCGGGATTGGTAAGCATCCCGGCCACTGATCCCGGACAAAAGGGGTATTTTCGCAAAATCAAAGAAATTTGGGGCATATTGGTAATACGGAATTGAAATACGATCATTTTAATTAATTTCTCTTTATTTTATTATAGAATTTCTCTCTTCATCTAAAATTTATTGTACTTTAAAAGAAAACATAAAATAATATTTGTGTTATCTTTTAAAGATGAAATTAAATTTTTTGTTGAAAAGATTAAAATGTCTCTCGTTCTAATGGAAAAATAAACACGTTAGTAATCAGGGACCACCAGAGCAATATGAAAACCACAATAATAATTTCTAGACTTATATTAAATTTCAGGTCCCACTTTCACATTTTTCGCTAAACCTCAAGGACAATAATTGAAGTTTAGGGTTGTTTAGCAGTTGTTGAATGGTTTGGTGCATAATGATTAAGAGACACTTATGATATAGTGCAAAATGAAATATGGTTGTTTGGTAATTGTTCAACGTGAAATTAGGGCACTGAATGGTTAAGGGAGAAGCATGACACAAAATCATTCAGATGGTTTTTAAAACATTAAGAGACAAACTTTTTTTACTAAACAAGATTCACCTCTTAGTAATTCAGATGATGTCTCTTAATAGATTTTATTAAGAGGTAAATAAACAACCCCTAAAATAGAAAATAAGATTCATCACGTTTACTAATATAGGTTTAAATAGTTTAAATAAAATCAATAAATCTATATTTAATATAAGTGATATAATGTATTTTTTGTAATATTATCGAATATCTAAGGGGGCGTTTGGTTCACATAATGAAATTTGATAGAATTGGAATCCATCGAAGGAATTTGACTTTAAAGAAATTGGAATGAAATTTGACCAAACGTTTGGTTGGTAGGAATTCAATTCATTCACTTAAGACAAGGAATGATGAATTCCTAAAAATGTGGAATCCAATGGAATTGGAAGGATTCCATTGCTTTCATTCCGTGAACCAAACATGAAGATGAAATTTGATCAATGAAATTGGTCATTCCAATTCCATGAACCAAACAGCCCCTATGGTTAAATTGCTATTGTTATGGTAAATTATAATTGAATAAAATTCTCCTTGTAAATTATTGGTACTTAATAAAATGCATTAAACAATTAAAATAAACTCTTTTAATCCTCATGCTTATAAATTGATACTTGATGTTTGTTCCCTACATTTCTTTGGTTTTGAATAAATTATTTATTTTAAAAAAATATATAAAACATCAAATAACTATTGTGAATTTTTTATTATCATTCACTTTGATGATGTTTATTTTATATTTAAGAATACAATAATTAATTTCTAGAAAAATCATAAATGGGATGATCAAAAATTAATTTACTATTTTTTGTTAATTTTGCATTTTGTTCGCATTGTTTTTTTTTTTTAACATCAAATTCAATATAAAAATTATGTCAAAAATTGTAGTTTTGATTTGTAAGAGTGAAGGAAAAGTCTAAACGCGTGAAGAAATATGTAACAACCATTGAATTTGTTCAACATTTAACATCCTCATCATCAATCAAATATGTATTTTGAATAAAAATAAAATAAAAGAACTTGAAAATCCAAATTTTAAATACTTTTTTTGTGTCAAACGTAATTTCTTGTGTATATATTTTAAATTTGATATATGAGCATACGGTGGCATAGGGCACCGTTTTATGGTTCCGTCCAGATAAAAAAACAGTAAGTTACGTTTTTAAAAGGTGTGATTGTATTTTTTGTTTGGTGCCCTTATATTTTTTGAAACCGAAATCACGGCACGAGTCTTTAATGGTGGAATTGGTAAATGTTGTATTTGTATCAAAAGTCTAGGTTCTTCGAGTTCCAAATTTGTCAAATTTCTTAGTTTTCAGCTTAAATTTTGGTGATTTTAAGAAAATTTGTAAATAAGACTCTAATACGATTTCTTTTATTAGAGACAAGAAACCAACCAACAGATCTATATTAATATTAAAAAAGTTCACAGTCAAATTATGTTAGCACTTAAACAAAAACTTAGTCCATATCTAATTAGATTTGAATAGTAACTAACAATAAGTTAAAAAAAATTAGAAATATTTTATTTTCAAGATAATTCAAAATAAAAGGTATGCTGGAATATGTAGATGTCGATGCAGGTGTTGATGGAACTATTTGTTTTTTAAGACATCTGAAAATAAAAAAAAAGAATGATACAATGCAATTATAACTTTTTATGATCTATGCACCAGATTAAAAAGGATAAATTTTGTTGAATTTTATTATTATCTTTCTGTCCATCAATTATGTGAAGCTATATTGGGACGGACATACTATTGCATACATTGATGGATCTAAAAACTTAGGGTGCGTTTGGTTTGCCGGAATGGATTGGAATTGGAGGGATTTGAATTTCAAATCTATTCCAATCCCATGTTTGGTTTGAAGGATTGTCCGGACTTGAAATCCCTCAAACATTGGATTTTGAAATCCTTTGGGGATGGTTGGGATTTCAAGGGATTTCGAAGGATTTGCATATAATAATGTTTTAAAATATGTTAAAAACGTTTGTTTTCCAATATTAATTAATAATTTGACAATTTAATTATTTTTATAATTTTTTATAATTTTTTTATAAATAATGAAATTCAAATCCATTCTAAATCATACAAACCAAACACACAAAAGGATTCCAAATCCTCCCAAATCCAAATCCTTACATGAAATCCAATCCATTCCGGCAAACCAAACGCACCCTAAAGGTGACTGGGGTCCCTAAGGTATAAAAAATATTCCAAAACCACATAACTCACTCAAACCAAAACGATTTCGGGTTATCCGGTTTGTGGGTTAAACGATTCGGTTAACCAAATAAGATAAATTTCGATTTCGATTTTTTTTATCACATCGGTTAACCGAATAGCAAAACATACATAATTTAATTTATATAATTTACTTCCAGATGAATTGATTTGAACATATATAAAACTAAAATAACAAGAAATTGAGATATATTGAATAAAATCATCAACCAAACACGGTAAAAAAAATGATTGACAAGCAAGAGAGTTGGGGTTTTGTTAAAACAGACTAGGTCACTAGGCGGAACCGTCAAAAATGACTTGGAGGGGGGGGGGGGGGGGGGGAGGGGGGAACTAAATATATAACGGTAAAAAAAACAAAATGTTACCTACAACTTTTTTTTTTTTTTACATGAGTGGGGGCATTTCCCCCCACCTTTACAAGGCTAAGTTTGCCACTCATTGCATAAGGTGGTATGGGCCACAACTCCGTGCCTCATTTCCTCTGTCGTAGTGTAAAAAAATTTGGGTCGTGAAAGTTGCTATTGTATCATTTTGTTGTGTGCGACCATATATATTTTAAAACTACAATAATAATACAAGTTTCTCTTGGTAAAATTGGTTTACATGACTTTTCTTTCATCCCAAATGCAGATTCGAATCCCGTTTGGGTCATTCTTTTAGCTTTTATCTTTTAATTCAGATTTATTATGTGTGTGAAAAATAAAATTGCAACAAAAGACTCAAACACTGGAGACCTAACACACGAAAAACAAGGTACCAATCAAGAAACCAATGATAATTTTGTGAAAAATATATATATCTTCGTTTATTATTATAAATTTATAATTAAATGGTGTCGTGACTTAAAAAATTCTAAGTTCGTCTCTGGCCATATCATCTATTTATCGAGGAGAAATAATGAGAAGATGAATTAAATGAAATTATATTAAATTAAATGTTTATGTGGCTTTACACGATTGATGTACAAGGAGTCGACTAATAAACTTGGGAAAACATATTTTTATCCAATTAAAAGAGCTACAACATTTGCATATGTTCTTTAGATGATATCCTCTCTTGATTTCAAATAATAAAATAACTTGATTTTTGTTTGAAATAATAGAGGGGTGTTAGGGATTGCTTATTTAAAGTGTTTTTTAGTTTATTGCGGTTTGGCATCGGAGATAAGCACTTTCTAGTGTTTGGATGGAGAAAAAATGAAAGTACTTATAGCGGTGTCAAACAGGAGATAAACATTTTTTCATAAGTCATTTTGTTTTAACTTATTAGTTTATTTGAAAAGTACTTATGAGTTTTTAGGTTATTTTATATGTATAAGCAATCACAAACACCTTTAAACAACAACTTATTAACGTATTACGTTTTGGTACCACAATAAGCTAATCCAAACACTTTTTTAAAAACTCCGGTTTGACACCGCATAAGTTGATAAGCACATATCAAAATAAGCATAAGTTGTTTTAAATAAGCAATCCCAAACACCCCCATAATATGTGTGTTGGTCCCAAATAGCAGTAAGTAATAAGAAAAGTATTGTAGAAGGGGGGGTTGAATACAATACACACAGTTTTTCACTTAATTTAATTCTTATTGATTTGAAATCAAGAATTACACATAGAAAACTTTGATTGTTGCGGAAGAGAACATATGAGATATGTTCAAACAATCTTACACATAGAGAATGAAGAACAATTGTAAAACACTTAGAAAACAATAAGATCTTTGTAGAGAGAAAGTTCCCAGGCACTTAGAGAACTTGAAGGTAGTAGAGATGGTTCTACTGGATGTCTTGCATGTTGAAGCATCCTCCATATATATAGTGCCTCATGCATTAAATGCATGGGACACCTGTTGAGCAAAGGATGAACACAGGTCTTCAGCAAGGTACATGATGTACCTTTTGTCTTGAGGTGTTTTGGCTTGAAGTGTTGACCTGCAGAGAGGATGGTAGAGACCTTTCCTTAAAATGTTGTAGTAGACAAAACTTACTTTATCTGATCTTCAGATGAGGTCCACGTCAATGCAAGATATCACAATATACTTTGTTAGAAAAGTACAATGTGTTTGAAAGAATTCCTCAAGCATAGACTGCCGAAGACTTAAAAGATCTTCGGCTCCTGAAGATGTGAGAACACCTTCATACTCTAAGGAGAGATCATCGGCTGCCGAAGACTTGAGAGATCTTCGGCTCCTGAAGATGTGAGAACACCTTCATACTCCTGATAGATATGTGATTGACACCATCCTGGCCGATGGTGTTGATCACTTGGGCATGCTTGGCTTTAGGCTGAGGAGACTATCTTCAATCCGCTTTGAGAGCTGTACTCCTTCTTTGTCTTCTTCAGCTGATCTTCGACTTCACCGAACATTTGTATAGAAACCAAGCTGCTAAAAGAACCTCAAACATATTCTAAGTATGATGATATAAGATGGAAGATCAGGAGGTCATCTTCAAATCTTCAGATGACCCAACAATCTCCCCCTATTTGAGGATGACATCCATACTAAAGAATAGAACAAAGAGTGTACTGAATAAATTCATTTTGACCCATCTTTACTCTTTTTGGGTTCTTTTCACATAGACCATTTTTTTTTTGGTATATCTGACTTTTACATAATGAAAGAAAAAGTATAGCTATACAAACGAATAAATGAATACAATGAATAAAGAATGAGAAAGAGAAAGTACAAAGATATAGAAGACAGTAGTCGGGATTGTTTGAACTTGAGTGGTTGGTTGCTCCCCCTCAATTCATACTCCCCCTTAACTAATGTCAAGTGGCTTTGATCACATAGTCCATTGCAAAATTAGTTTCAAGAGAGTTTAAGCTTGAGTGGTAAGTTGCTCCCCCTCAACTCATACTCCCTCTCAACTAAGAAGTCAGAATATTTTCGAGATCCTCCGAACCTGCTCCTAGAAGGGCAGATTCATCCTTGGATCGTGCAGAAGCATCAGGACTGAGAATCCTGGGAGATAGGTTGTGAGGTGGAGAAGAGGCACCTTGGATAGGGAAGGAGTCCAAGTCATCCTTATCAACCAAGGAAAAGGTTGATGAGGGAATAATAGGGGTCCCCAATTTTACAATTGTATCCTTTTGTGAGGATACAAAGGAGGTGGTTTTGGGTTTAGCAGAGTCCCCGGGCCCGGATGGGAAAATTTCAACACCTGCCGATTGTGGAGAATCGGTGGGTGGAGTTTGTGGCTTGGCCCTTGAAACCTTCCTTAGCTTCTTGAGAGGAGAGGTAGGGGAAGAGGTAGAGTGCCGCCGCTTTGAGATATGGGGTGTGACCTGGGTAACCGCCGAAGGTTCTTTCGGTGGTATGGCCATTTGGGCAAGTACGGCGGTGCCAGTAGCAGTTGAGGATTTATTGTTAGCCGACGTCACTAAGGAGGGGGAAGAAGGGTCCACTACAGTTGAGGGACCTTTGGACACCGGAGTGTCCTTAGTATCACCCCATTGTAGATCGAGAGAGTTTATGAAGGAGAACATAACTGGGCTGAGAGCTTGATTGGTGGATAGAGAGCCCTTGTTGAGAGAGGTCTTCTTGAGTTTCTAAGTGTTGGTAAGAGAGCTTGATTGGTGGATAAAGAGCCCTTGTTGAGAGAGGTCTTCTTGAGTTTCTAAGTGTTGGTAGGAGAGTCATCACCAAATCAACCAGAGAGCCAACAATATTTCTCCCCCTATTTGATGATGACACCAACACATAGAAAAAAAAATACTAACACACAGAAAAATTACAAGGCACGAAGAACTCATAAATTCAGTGGCCCGTTTTTTTTTTTTTTTTTTTGGTGGGGGCTCTTTTTTTTAACAGGAAATTAAAAGAAAAGAAAAAGAGAAGGGGGTAGAAAAAGGTATGTAATCATGGTGAGATTGGAAGTGAAAAAAAAATGAGGATGGTTAAGAAGGAGGAGAAGAGATGGGAGGAAGGTATGTAGGAGGGAATTGATTGATGGAGGATATCTAGTAATTGGGGAAAGAAGAGAAGAGTGGAAAAGATTATGGAAGGAAAAGGTGAGATTAGTTAGGATGGGATAGATGGAAGGAAACAAAATAGGGAAGGAAAAGGTATGGAAGAAAAAAAAAAGGTTAAAGGGAGGATGGTAGGATGGGAAGGGAAGTAGGAGGTGTAAGAAAAGGAGGGATGGGATGGGTAGGTAAGTCCTGGGAAAGGAAAAAGAATGGGGAAAGGGGTTAATTAAAAAAGATATGGGATGAAGGAAAAAGTCAAAGAAAGGGGGGTAAGGGTAGGGGGTCAGCTAAAGGGTGAGGGGAGGGGAAGGGGTTGTTAGCCGAGAGAAAAAAAATGGAGTGAGGGGGAGGGGGGGTTCGGCTAGAGGGTGAGGGGAGGGGAGGGTGGTTGTTAGCCGAGAGAAAAAAATGGAGTGGGGGAGGGGGGTCGGCTAGAGGGTGAGGGGAGGGGAGGGTGGTTGTTAGTCGAGAGAAAAAAAATGGAATGGGGGGAGGGGGGTTCGGCTAGAGGGGAGGAGAGGGGAGGGTGGGTTTTGGTTCGGTTGGGCTTCGGCGGGGGTAGGGTTCGGTTGGGGGAGAGTTAGGTTGGGGGATGTTTGGAAGTCATAAGAGGATCGGTTGGTTCGGTGGGGGTAGTGAGAGAGTGAGCCGAAGGAGAGATGAGAAGGAAGAGAGAGAAACCGAAAGAGAAGTAGAGAGAGAGAGGAGGCAAAGGTGGGGGGTGTTCGGCTAGGGAAAGGGAGGGTAGAAGGGGTAGGGAGGGAGAGGGGGGAAGGGGGTTCGGCCGAGGGAGGGAAGGGAGAGATATGGACCGAAAGAGGGAGAAAGGAAGAGAGAGAGAGAGAGTGGTTCCGTGGGAGGGAAGCCGAAAGAGAGGAAGAGGGAGGGAGAGGGTTCAGTGGTGGTGGGTTGGATGTTTCGGTGGGGAGAGGAGAGGGGGAGAGAAAGAGACGAAGAAAATGTTGGGTTAGGGGGTGTTTGTTTGGTTTCGGGTAGAACAAGGGGCCGAAGGGTGGAGGCCGAAGGAGAGATGAGAGTAGAGAGGGAAGGGGGATTCGGTGGCTTAGAGAGTAATAAGGGGGTGAGGGGAGGGGGAGAGTGGTCGGTAGTCGAAGGGGTAGGGAGGGGAGGGGGTCGTCTAGGGAGAGATGAGGCCGAGAGAAAGAGAGGGGTAGGGAGATAGAGGGAGAGCCGAAAGAGGGAGAGGGAGAGATAGAGATAGATAGCCGAAGGAGAGGGGGAGAGAGAGGGGTTTCGGTTGGGAGAGGGGAGGGAGGAAGAGAGAGAGAGACGAGAGAGAGGGGTAGGGAGAGAGAGAGAGAGAGAGAGTGTTGTGTGTGAGATGAGGAGAAAGAAAAAAATAAGGGGAAAAATACTGATTTTTATTGGAAAAAAAACCTTTTTTTATTTTTTTTTAAACATGAACAATAAACATCGGTAGACGATTTTTTTTAAATGAATAGTACTTCGGCCGATGAACAGTACTTCAACCGATTTTTTTTAAAACGTTCGGTAGCCAAAAAATTAATTTTTTTAAATGAATAGTACTTCGGCTGATTAATAGTACTTCGGCCGATTTTTTTTAAGGTGGTAGATGAGGAAGAGAGGAATGTTGTAGGTGAGAGTTGGATGTAACATCTTTGAGAGAGATAGATGGAAGATCGACATGAATAGGTAAAGAAGGAATGTATGGTTGAGAAAGTGGGATGATTTGTGGTGAAGTTTGAGGTTAAGACGAGAATGAGATATCAAATATGGATGATGGAGGAAGGAGAGGTGATATAATGAGAAATGAGATCGGTAGGTGTGAAATGTAATGATGGGAGAAAGGAGAGATCTTGATCTTGAGAGAAGACTATCTGAAGATTAGGGATTGGAGATGAGAAGATAGGTAGTTCACCATTATGATGAGATGTGCCTTGAGAAGAAAGGAACATATGGATTTGAGTTAGATGAAGGATTATGAGAATTTTCACCAACACATGATGATATCCACCAATCATCATCTCATGAAGAGATGATGACTTAAGATCATCAAACTTCACATGAGTGGATGCAGTTTCTCCGAAGATGGTAGACTCGGTAGGCTTTTGAAGAGTGAGAGAGAGGGGTCGAAGATAGTGAGAGAGGTTGAGGGCCGAAGGTGAGGTGAGGAGGTATAAGGGAGGTTTGTGCTTTGGTGGGTTTAAGAGGCCGAGAGAGAGATAGAGAGATGAGAAGAGAGAGAGAGAGATGTACCTGGGTAGATGAGGTAGAGCACTCAGCAGACACAAGGGCCATAGAGAAGGATTGAGCTTCATTGTTTATCAACATCATCTATTCTAGCCATGAAGCAAAGGTTGACCATTTCTTTGTCACTTTCAGAAGTGGGTTCATTTGCCCAATCATGGGTTTCAGTCATTTGACCTTTTCCCTTTTTGAGCAAGGTTTCATTTCTCTCCTTCTCTCTCTTATATTTTGCCTTGTACTTTTCAACATGGTCAGAGTTTGAGGAGACAGACATATTGGCCTTTTGAAAAGAAGGTTGGTAAGAATTAGACTTGGTTCTGACAAACCTAGAGGAGGTACGGTTAGAGGAGGGCAGTCTGGATTTATCAGAAGACCTGCTTCTGCACTCAGAAGCAAAGTGTCCCTTCCTTCCACACCTGTAACGTTCCTCATTTGATTTGTCAGAGGGAGTGGTTTTAGAAAAAGTAGAAGATGATTTTCTTGAAGACTTAGATTTTCCAGAAGATAAATGAGGTTTATTGGAGTTTTCCTCACCTTCATCATCAGCCTCACTAAGATAGGCTTCTGAAGGATCATTAGGGTCCTCTTGACTATCACGGTCAGAATCGGATGGATAGGTGATTCTAGGAAAACACACAGAGTTTTTGGAAGAATCACTAATAAGAGCTAGAGAAGATCTTTTAATGTCATTTGTGATAGACTTCCTAAGCAATTTAGTCTGCTCATAGTTAAAGAGAGTACCAAACAAGGCAGTGAGAGGCATGGAGTCAAGATCCTTGGTAGACTTGATACAAGTACATATGTTTTCCCAAAACTCAGGAAGACAGTCCATGAACTTGCACAAGACTTCCTCATTATCATAAATGCGACCCACAAGTTTAAGATCATTGAGAAGACTGTTAAAACGATTGTAGTAGTCTGAGAGAGATTCACCTTTTTCATGAGAAAAGAGTTACTTTCTTACAAGAGCAATCTTTTTGCTCTTTTTCACCTCAAACGTACCTTCATAAAGAACACACAAAGTAAACCACATTTCTTTAGCAGTGGTGAGGTTAACAAGAGAGTGATAGACCTCATCAGGCAGAGCAAGGGCAATGATGGCTCTGACTTTAGTATCAAGAGCTATAAGACGTCTGTCTTCATCATTGTATTTACTGGGGTCCTTTACAATGTATCTCCCAGTAGCTGGAGTTCTTTCTTCCTCAGAAGAGTCCTCATCAGCTTTTCCCTTGTCTGCATTATATCGGTCCCAAACTCTAGGAATAAAAGGACCTTCATACAAAATAGTAGGATATCTGTTGTCAACTCCTTCTAAGAAGAGTATCATACGACTTTTCCACAAGAAGAAATTATTGGGGTTAAACTTTGGTGGTTTGGCTATAGAGCCATTGTCGTATGAAACAGAAGTGGTGTTTTGAGAAGAAGCATTGTTTAAAGAAGAAGAAGAAGAAGAGGCTGCCATTGCGGATCTAGTTTATTGAGTTAAACTAAACCGCTCTGATACCACTTGTTGGTCCCAAATAGCAGTAAGTAAATAAGAAAAGTATTGTAGAAGGGGGGGTTGAATACAATACACACAGTTTTTCACTTAATTTAATTCTTATTGATTTGAAATCAAGAATTACACATAGAAAACTTTGATTGTTGCGGAAGAGAACATATGAGATATGTTCAAACAATCTTACACATAGATAATGAAGAACAATTGTAAAACACTTAGAAAACAATAAGATCTTCGTAGAGAGAAAGTTGTCAGACACTTAGAGAACTTGAAGGTAGTAGAGCTGGTTCTACTGGATGTCTTGCATGTTGAAGCATCATCCATATATATAGTGCCTCATGCATTAAATGCATGGGACACCTGTTGAGCAAAGGATGGACACAGGTCTTCAGCAAGGTACATGATGTACCTTTTGTCTTGAGGTGTTTTGGCTTGAAGTGTTGACCTGCAGAGAGGATGGTAGAGACATTTCCTTAAAATGTTGTAGTAGACAAAACTTACTTTATCTGATCTTCAGATGAGGTCCACGTCAATGCAAGATATCACAATATACTTTGTTAGAAAAGTACAATGTGTTTGAAAGAATTCCTCAAGCATAGACTGCCGAAGACATGAAAGATCTTCGGCTCCTGAAGATGTGAGAACACCTTCATACTCTAAGGAGAGATCTTCGGCTCCTGAAGATATGAGAACACCTTCATAGTCTAAGGAGATATGAGATCATCGGCTGCCGAAGACTTGAGAGATCTTCGGCTCCTAAAGATGTGAGAACACCTTCATACTCCTGATAGATATGTGATTGACACCATCCTGGCCGATGGTGTTGATCACTTGGGCATGCTTGGCTTTAGGCTGAGGAGACTATCTTCAATCCACTTTTTGAGAGATGTACTCCTTCTTTGCCTTCTTCGACTGATCTTCGACTTCACCGAACATTTGTATAGAAACCAAGCTGCTAAAAGAACCTCAAACATATTCTAAGTAGGTTGATATAAGATAGAAGATCAGGAGGTCATCTTCAAATCTTCAGATGACCCAACAATGTGTAATGTAACACCTAGATTTTTGGTATGTTTATTTCAAGTTGCATATTTATATTTCGACCTTAGAATAGCTCTTGGTATCTATTTTGAGTTGGTTTTAATGTTTTGGGTGAGAAATAAGCTAATTAATTTTTCTAGAGAAGTTTCACGTCTGGGGTGAAATCTTAACGCATGGGGAGTTTGGGCAGAAAATTGGGTCTCATCAGTAGGACCCATCAGCTCGTTTAAAAACGTTTTTTTTTGCCCTAAAACCTCAATTCTTCTTCTTCTTTCCTTCTCTCCCACCATTGAAATCATTGATAGAGCTCTTGGATCCTGTTTTCAAGGATCTTGGGAGCATGTTAAGAAAGAAATCAAGAGTAAATCAAAGCTTCAAGATCATCTTCATCTTCTTCATCATCTCCACCACTTTTCCTCCATTTTGACCTAGTTCTTGGGTTTTCTTAAAAACCGAATTATAAGTTCATCTTAACTTTCCCAAACCTTTATTCATGTTAAAGCCTTTCACTTTAACCTCCTAGAACATCCCTTTTGATGTATCTTCAATATATTGAGTTTTGGTCAATTTTGGGCGTTTTGGGTGATTTGAATTTTTTGACTAAGGTTGGTTATGGATCTGATTTTGGGGTTACTTTTGGTACATTTCTAGGCTTGGTTGTGATCCAGATAAAGTTTCTAGAGATGGGTGTTTGTGGATCTAAAATCTTCACCATTTTGGAGCTACAGATGTGTTTGGAACCTAGGTTTAACTTAACCTAGTAAGGTGAGTTCAAGTTACTTTGCGAAAACTATGTACATGCTAAAAATGTCTATTTTGATGTATTGAAATATTTTCCTTGACATTTATTAAATGTGGTTATTAAAATGCAAATGTTTGCATTTTTAGTACAACGAGTTTATAAATCTTGAGAAATGCCCGTATTTGGGGGTTTTAGACATTTTGATAACTAAATCATAAGTGTGGGTTCTTTTGATGAATTATCTTATAAATGGAGATTATTTTGGCGTTAATGGATTCTTAGTGTATTTGGTTTGGAAAATGTATATTGTTATGTTATGGGACATTTTGGAAATGTAAATTATGTGATCTCAATTGGAAAATGGTTTGTCCCAACCAATGATGAGTTTTTGAGTTAATCATGACTTTAGAGCATGTGTTTGCATGAACACTGGTTAAATAAGTTTTATTGCTTATGATGACCTTTATTTGATGGTCAATTGATTTGTTGAGCTTTTGGCTCGGTTCTAATTCAGATGGATCTTGAGGGACGTTTGTCTAGTTTAATTTGATCTATGTGGAGTGTTTAGAGTTATATGCAGTTATGGCATATTTACTTGTAAATTACATGTTTTGAGTGTGTGAGTCATTCAGTTGGATTCGTGTAATTTAGACTATAATGCATTGGATCCATAGGCATACGAGTCAGTCTTGTGTTAAGGGTCGTGCCAATGTAGCGGGATTGGACTCCATGACTAGCAGCTGGGGTTGGACCCCGAGACCTTTGTGTTGAGGCTTTTGGCCTAGTTGAGTTGACACTAAACTTGAGACTTGAGGTGCTACCCAATAAGGTAGGCACTAAGAACCATGAGCCTTGAGGTGCTACCAGTGTTACTCCAAATAATAGGCACTAAGATTATTGACTCTTGAGGTGCTACTGGTGGGGGTAGGCACTAAGATCTTCGTCGCTTGAGGTGTTACCCATAGGGGGTAGATACTAAGTGTGTCGAGCCTTGAGGTGTTACCTTGGAGGTAGACACTAAAGTCAATTGAATCTTGAGGTGCTACTTGATAACGTTGATATGTGGCTTGCTTTGTGCTCGCCATATTCGATGGATACGAGTCTCCCCGTCACCATTAAGTGTTGTTTTTGGATATTGTATTATCCATGTTTTAGTATTATTCGGGTTTGACGAATAATCATAATTTATGGTTTTGACATATTGGATCCCCTCTATGTGTTAATGTTTTGGATAATAGTCTTAGCCATGTTTTCAGTATTTGGATATTAATCATTATTTGTGTTTCGTGTGAGCCTTTGGGTTTTGGTTTCATGATTTGAGGGGTGTTTTTATTAATGGGTTTTCATCACGAGAATGGTGGGTTTTGGGAAAGATATCGTTTTCATTTTAAATGTGTTTCATATTGGAAATATGATTTAAATAATATTCTTTCTGTTTTACCGTTTTATATAACTGATGAAAACTGCTTGAACTCACTAGGCGTTAAGCCTAACATTTTTTTTCTTTGTTGGCATGTGCATCAGTCCTTGGGACAATGGTACTAGCAACATTGTGATGTTATGAGTACTAGTTAGAAGTACTCAGAGGAACAAAAAGGAATTAGTTATATGGAAGACATCATCAATACATTGGAGATAACTTATGTTATTGGGTTTTAGTATCAACCACCCTAAATGTAGACTTATATAAGATTTGAAAAATATTATATTGATGTTAAATCATAGATTTTCATTATAAGTACTCAACTGTTGACTTTTAAGAAAGGGGTTTCTTTCTTATTTGATGTTCATTTGGAAATTTTAATTTAGTCGTTATTTCCAAATTTGAGGGTGTTACAAGTTTGTATCATAGCATAAGTTTGAGAGATTTAGGTATTGATTTGGGATGTCTAGACTCAAACTAGCGTCTTTTTAAGTGAATGAAAGTATGGATGTACGATTATGCACTTGAGATAGGATATTTTGAGGTCAATAGTCACTAGAATCGGGAATCAGGATAATGGTGGCAAGAATTCTCATGTAAAGTATGTTCATGATTGCACCTGACCAATGTCGTTATGAATTTACAGTTACATGTGTGTGTTTGAATTGCCTTGTTGTGATGATTTACGGGTAAAGAGTGAATTCTCGGTAAATAGTCGTTAAAAGAATTGATGTTTTTAGCAATGTCACTTGAGTGATAGTTGGTGATTACGTTAAGGCAACCATTTTGGGTCAGAGAGATCGATTAAGTTTGAACCATACGCATGTTGGATAATCACTTGTTTTGGGAAGAATTTGTAAGGTTAATCGGTTTAGTTTTCGAATACCGTCTTAAGATATTTAGGCATTTGGATGTCGGTAGTGTGACTAGCGGACTTGGCGAGCTTAGTTTCTGAGACTTCGGGTCTTGACCAAAAACATGCATGATATCTTCTAAAATGAATTGCATAATTATCCCATACTTTGTCAAGTCATTCATATTTGTCACGTTGCGAATTTTAGATAATGTTTTGGCACACCCGAGAGTGTAACCCATGTTTTAAAAGTTCATGGATTGGTTTGTTGCTTATAAATTTGCATACGAACTTTTATTGAAAGTTTTTTCCAATGTTGATTTTGCCAATATCATAAATAGCCAAAGGCGTACTTTTGAATAGTGTTGAATTTGAAACATACATGAATTATTTCATGTTATTCTCAAAATACATGTGCTTGTTATGTTGAATACTTTGATTTATAATTTAACGTATATCAAAGGATTCGGTTCAAATTTTGAATACATGAAACCAGTAACCACTCAATTGCATATGTTTGTTGCAAGTTTTAATGGAATTTTATATCTCGTTGTTTTGTGATTCAAGGGTGAACTTTTGAAAAACATAAGCTTGTCTTACTATATGAGTTCTTATATAAAATTTTATTGAGATTTTTATAAGATTTATTGAGGTTTGGTCTTATGCGATTTTATCATTGAAGGTGAAAATTTTGACATCATTCGGTAGTGCAAATGTCCCTTGAGTTTTGCACAATATTTTAGTGCATGAATTAACTTGCGTACATGGCATGAGTGAGTATATGTTTGGACTAGAATGGTCCATTTGGATAGATTTGTTATGTGCATTTTCGTTGGTTATCATGTGTGTTTTTGGATAACAGGGATGCATTTCTACTGTCTAATTTTATGTACATGGCATTTGTGGCCACTTTGCTCGACTACCTAGTAAGTGGTAGTAAAATTGTTGCATATTTAAAATTGTTGTAAAGATTTTAAGTTTGATAAATCTTTTAAATGTAATTGACATATTTGTTGAGTTAATGTACTAGAAAAACCTTGAACTCCCTAAGCCATAGATTAAAAGCCATTTTGGTGAATGGTATTGTATTGAGGGACTAGTAGGGTCTTTGAGAATCAAAGTGTCGGATGACCCGACTTGTGGTTTGTTTTAAATTTTGAGATATCCTGGAAAGCGAATGCACGTTTGAGTAATTGAGGTATTAGATTTATGTATCGTCCCAATTATTTAAATTGTGATTTTCCGGTTCAGCAATCCTTGGGGTTGGAGGTTTTGGCGACTGTTGCATCTGGATTATGAAGAACTCTTGGGATACTTTGTTAATATACACTATTTGAGGTGTAACACCCTCAAATCTGGAAATAGCAACTTAATTAAAATTTTCTAAATACATCAATAAATGAATCGTCTACAACCACGAATTTAGATTTAACTACAATACACGTATACCATCTTATATATACAGACTATAAGGGACGGGTGCTACTAATACCCAAGCATAGTCACTATCTCCATAGTGCGGAAGACTTCACCGAATACTTACTTTCGGATCTAGCTAAGGATTTACTCTTCACAGGATTGCTAGAACCAACTCTCAACCTTGAAACCTGATGCACATGCCGACAAATAAAAAGGTTAGGCTTAACGCCTAGTGAGCTCAAGAGTTTTAACATGAATGCATATATCTTTAAAGGAAAGAATGCAGTTTAAAGCAAGGACTTTTGAAATATTATACATCAAAATAGAAACGACACAATTTCCCATAATATGCACTTTTAAAGACAATGCTCCCAAAACACACGTTTCTTATAAAATGGTGCAACGCATAACTCACCCAAACGGGATCATAGTTCGACACTTAATTGGTAAAACATGAATGACAATTCATAACCCAAAATACCCAAAACGCGGGCAGGACATACTGCTTGACCCATGATTCGTTATCAAAACCACATATACCGTACATCCGAAAACATAGACACTAGGTCCAAAACTCACGCGACCGCAAGGAAACAATGACAATAAAATAAGACGTCCTCTTATTGAAATACTGAAAGCCGACAGCGGGGGAGACCCGCATCCGTTGAGAGTGGAGGAAACACAAAAGTATACCACCCGTTCAACGTTAATCGCATGACACCTCACGACATCTCAGCCCAAGTGTACCTACGACTTCTTTACCAAGTGTCACCCCAAGTCAGTTGACCTTGATGGATCATTCCGAATAACTCCATCCCGAAGGCCCGGCACACTTAAAGACTACCTCCCAGGCATTACTTCAAGTGGCGGAGGTCCTAGCACTCACTCCCCGATAGCACCACAGACTCAACCCTCCCAGCGATCACTTGTAAAGTTTCCGGTCATAAAACATGGGTACCGAAGTTCAACCCCGCAATACCCAATTGACCATCCAAAACAGACTGACTCACGTGCCTATGGATCCATTACACACTGTCTAACGTTACATGACTCCAATTGAAAGACCAAAGCTCCCAAAACATGTAACTCACCAATGACACAAATTAAGTGTCATCATATCCAAAACCCACGATGGTTAAAAATCCGGACAAATGTCCACACGACTCGTTTAAGCCAATACCGAACTAAAGAGCTCAAAATCCGTTTGACCAATAATTACCGGTCTCCAAAATAGTGAAATGTCTTTAAATAACGTTTATGAAGACACGTACTTCAAAGACTAGATTTACCCAAAACTCCATACGAGATGGGACTCAAGATTTCCAAAGTGTTTATGAATGCAAATACACCAAATGCATATAACGTGAATTAGACTTCATTTGTACAAAATCATCAAAGACGTATAACTCATAAAATAGACCTTACTTGTACAAAATCACTAAGAATACGTAATTCATGTTATTTAGTTGTTGGAAACGTTCAAAACCCAATAGAATCATTTTAAGAGGTTAACACAACCCAAGTTTACTAAGTAAGAAAACTTATCAAAATACTCACACTTTGACAAATAACCAAGTAAAACATATTTTACTTCGAAATACCCAAAACTCATCAGCAGTTAACCATTTCATGTAAAATACTTTAAAATAAATATTTTGGCATGTACACCGTTTTCACAAATCAACTTGAACTCACCTCGCTAGATTTAGGCTAAATCTAGATTTCACCCAACGAGCTCTTTTGAAGGCCACTTGAATCCTCAAGCCGAGAACTTCCAAAACCTAGATCCATACATACCAAACCACTTAGAAACATTTCCCAAACATTAAAAATACCAAGATCCCAAACAAGATCAAAACCCTAATTTCTCCAAAACCATCAAATCCAAGATTTGATATATCGAACCTTAAGAAACCACCGATGGAGCATTTATAACCTTATTACAAGAAAACTTACCCTTGAAGACAAGGAGACTTCCGAGAACACCCAATCCAACACTTCAACCCGAGCTCCCAACCGTTGAACTTGATGAGGAAGGTGAAAATGAAGGTTTTGTGGGTTATCATCCCAACTAGCTAGATGATTAAGAATCATGTGGTATGAAGAAGAAAAGCCTCCAAAATGGGTTAGGGTTCGGTTTTAGGGTTTGGGAGAGAAAAGGGAAGAAGATAGAAGTGAGAAATGAGAAAATAGGCTGAAATCCCGCACTTAACAGCACCTCTGTGCCCTGGTGCGACATTGCCCATGAGAAATGAGAAAATGTCGCTGGTCATAGTCGCTGGTATGTACCAGCTCTCGGTACACCCCCTGCGACTGTGACAGTGCGACTGTGACTCGTCATAGTCGTCGGACATTGTCGCGGGACCTTTCCGGAGCCCCGAAACTCGACCTTTTCGCTGCCAATACTCCCGATACCCCAAGGGACTTTAAACAATACATTTCCCAACAAACCCCCACTGTTTACAAGTCACAGAAATGTCCGAGTGACATTTACTTACCGAAAATTACGGGTGTTACATGAGGATAGTGTGCCTTATGGGCGAGTTTTCACGATTGAAATATTTGTTTTATAGTTCGAATAATTACGTGATATTAGGTCTCAACTTTTGATTTTGAGGTCAATAATTGTTGGAGTACTTAGGGGTGCTATCATTGAATTCTAAGGAGCATTTACAGCATATGCGGTGACTTTAAGGAGATTAGATGTTGGTAATTGAGTGTTAGGGTCTGTTTACCAAACGCTTACGCGGGTAAGCGCTTACTAAGCTTACCAAGTTATATTACCTAAACCGATGAATATGACAATGACCAATAATCTTACCCGGTAAGAGCAAAAGCAATGATCGAGAGTCTTACCCAGTAAGTGAGGGCGACGACTCTTACCCGGTTAGCATGTAACACCCTAAAATTTTAAACAAAACAATAGGGATTTTCCGAAAAAAAACGGGTAAATAAAACCTTCAAAAGAGGCACAACTTTAACAAAATTAGGGAAGTTTGTACAATCAACGTTGGAAAATAAATGAGACATAACTTAACAACCGACTTAATCTAAACTAATAAATGGATAGATTAAAATGGGTGTTGCTATATCTACAAAAATATCGCTCTTCACATGAACCCCAAAAAGCCCGCCTCCTTAGATGCTCTTAGTTGCACCCAACGACATATCAAAGCTTTCTAGACTCGCCACTAGAGGGACCTGAAAAGCATTACACAACACGACAAGTGTTAGGCCGAATGCCTAGTGAGATCTTACACAAATATAACGAAGTAAAAAGAGCTATGAAAACCAAATTCGAAGTTACCGGGTTCCCTTTCTTTTGATGGCACAATACAATGCACCTCAACTAATCACATGATGTCCCTTACCTGAACATATACATTTTGCAACAAGAAATACTTCTCGAAAATACAGGGGAGTCCTGCATCCATCCTAAAGACAAGTACACATGAGTGGAGTCTCTAGTGATGTTAATGGGTTACACCTCAAGTTTCGGCTTTAGTGCACATGCCATTTAGGCATCACATCCAAACCCTTTCCCAGCTTTATTGAATACTCCGTTGAGTTACATCTCAAGGTTTCGTGGAACTTTATTGCATACCCGAACTAGACAAGTTACACCTCAAGGAGGATTACCTTCCTTTATTTCTTACTTGCTAGTGGCCCAAGGAATGGCCTTCCCAAGTCTCAAAACAAGATGCAAGTACTACATCCTCATAAATGAGTAAAAGACATTGATTTAATATACAAAATAAGAGTCCAAGATCAAATTAACAAGTTCTACTTTACTCAATCTGCATAGGTCACCTTTACCACTTCCAAATCCACAAATTCTTTAATTTATTTAGTCAAGTAGCAACATATAAACCACCATAGCATATATAGTTCTAATAAGTACACATTCACCCAATCCATAAATTTCATCCACATTTCAACACATAAGACCAAGTTAGGTCAACAATACTTAAAACCCTTAGTGTATGCATGATTTTCATCTTTGTCAACAATCATCTCTTTAGGCAAGCATATGAGATTGAAGTCTACACAATACTCCCATTTAACGCATTTAGTCACAAAACAACTAAACCCTCATCTTTAGGTCATAACCCAACACCTCAACAAATATAAAAAAAATTTAGTGAAATAAACGAAGTGAGTCCCCCCTTCTAGACAAAAGATCGATCAATAAATAACATCCCAGGGCCTGTCGGCGACAATGCCAGATGAGAGTGCCCTTGGCAAGGTCGTCGGGCACTCTCGCTAGGAGTGTACCGCGACCTCTACTCGATCGGCGACTGTAACACCCAAAAAATGGGACAACAAAAATTTCCGGAAGAAGGAAATGTTGTATTTAAAATGTCATAGCATGAGCCTCCCAAAAATGGGGAATATAGAACCTGCCTAATTACAGATTGTAATTGTAAGGGAAAAATAAACAACAACCAACTAATCTAATTCCTTAAACAAAAATAAGATTACAAAAAAGGGGTGTCGTCTATAGTCCAACGGATGTCTTTACAAAAAGTGTGCACCCTCTTGCACTCCCCCAAGCTCACATGGGTCCGCCTAAACCTTCTTAGACGTGACGACACTAGAACCTGAGATACATGTAGACACCAAACAAGTGTTAGGCCAAAAGGCCTAGTGAGGTTGAATGACAAGTAATAAATGCATGAATGTCCATTACAAAACTTTTACCAACGATTATGTCCATATCCAGAATAAATGGGGGAGACCCATAACACCAATCAAATTACACCCAAGAGACGAGATACCTTAGTGTCAACTTCCATGAGCGACACCACAAGGCCCGACACATCCGGGGGTACAACAAGGCATTGCCCCAAATGGCGGGGGTCTAGGTACATACCAACACGGTGGCACCCAAGACTATGTCCTCCTAGTGCCTATTTGACTTGGTTCATCCACTTAACTCATTTATGACCAATTAAGCATAACAACTTCCTCATAAGGTGCATATAATGCCATAGAAAGTCACATGGTCCAAAATACATGTATCTGATACCCAAGATGTATATGAGTCAAGATATAACATACAACATATTTATCATGTACAAAATCCTAGAGAAGGGCCTATCCCCAAATGGGAGGACTTCCCAACTCTTAAGAGTGACCCTTGCATAAAATCAAATTTGAACAACAATATTTATCATTTCTTTCACATTTCCAACCCTAGATACCTTTCTACCTTCATAGAAAGCCATTATTCATATCCCCAAATCAACCATATCTCAAATAACAAATATGAGTAAAACCCTAGATTTCATGTGACAGAGAAATTCAGTATTAAAGCAATTAATGACATGTATCTCATTTGAAAAAGGGTTGGAACACTCACAATCTAGGTTTTGACAAAAACCTAGAAAAGTTGACAAACCTTAGATTTGATGGAGATGGAGACTTGGGACTTGGAAACCTTAAACTCTTCACAAAAAATGTTCAAATGCTATCCTTGATCACATCTTTAATGCCTCCAACAACCCAAAGATTGAAATTAATGAGGGGAGAGACTCGGAAGGGAGAAAATCGTCTTCAAAACTCCCAAAAATGGTTCTTCAAGAGTTAAGATAGCTCAAATGGGTGAAAACCTGATTTTTGGACCTGCAGGTGGTTCCGCGACTTCAGGGCCGCACCGTAAGCCGCATGTGTGCCTCTAGCCCCGAACTCCAGTGAGTTCCACGACTTTGGCCGCGACCTGGAACCCGTGCAGAAGCCCGCGCAAGTCGCTGTTCACCCAAAACTAAGCTTCCGATTCTAGGACACAGGTTCTCAGTCTCGCGCGATGAGACCTACAACGAATCTACTTAGGAGAAGTTTCAAGGATGCTAACATGGCTCAAGAGATATATAAGAATATATATATATATATATATATATATATAGATAAGTCCCAAACTAAATTGCGGGTGCTCCAATCCTCCTTCCAACACGACTTGCTTAGGCGGAGCAGTGGCAACCACAACTGTCCTCGGTTGATCGGCCGTAGACGCCGATGCTTCGTCACCTTCCGGGGGTGTTGGCAACCTGCTCCGAGTGTTAACCATGATGGTCTGTCATACACACGAGAAGAAGATAAGAGATATACTAAATATACGTACTAATGCATTTATTAAGTATCACAACAATAATGACTCAAGCATGCTCACGTAACAACCCCAAATCCACTCCTACCCAGCGAATACTTCAACTTCTCCAGTTAACCTCAAATCTACAACAACGCGCCACAATTAATCAAATAAAACACCCTCATTGGCTTAATAGAAACCCCTCCGAAGTTCAACGCAACCCAGAGGAACACGAGTTCTCCTTTTTGGTGATCGTCAAATATCACTCACCCTTTAACCTCAAGAACAACAATAACGCGACAACTTTATCCAACATACTTGCCACATTTGAATCTCTCCTCAAAGTCTCCAAATCCAACATTTACACCTACCCTTGTCCCACATCATCACTCAACATACAACAACCCATTAACACATCCATGACTTACACATCCATCTTGGCCCACAATGCCACCAACTTGTTCACACAGTTACCACACCATGATAACACTGTAGAACAGGTTCCCGTGATCATTTGTATACATAACCAATCTTGCTTTCATATTCAACTGTATGCATATAAAACCCATTCTATCTCTCGGTTTTGCCTCTTCCCAAATCCAGATGAACCACAACTCAACATTTCCTGATATAAACCATGAATTCACTTTGATTGTACTAACTACTTCATCAATTATGAACCGCTAGAATCTCGCAGGAAAAACACTCCTCCACGCAGCACTCTTCCATTACCATCATGCTCCTGCAAGGTTATCCAACATCAGGCGAGTATACCCCATTCCTGAACGACTTACTCCGTCTATGTACACTAAGGTAAATTCTTAAGATCCAACTCCTGACGATGCCCTAAACTCGTCACATCTTAAACAACTTCTAACTTCAAGCATAAAAAGGAATGACATGATGATACTTCCACAATATCTCCGACAATAAGAATTTCTAATGCCATCTACCTTTCCCACACACACCACATTTAGTTTTGCACTTCACCATCCTCACCTGAAGGGGGTCAAAGGTTTACTTGGTGCGAGGTCTAACTTACAAGACCATTCCAAAAACTTAGGCTCAATACTCTTTAACATTTCGTCTCTGTAGCTCAACTCTACTTCAATTACGACCATTCACTGACAACAGCATGCCAAATTACTAAGCAAGATTTCAAACTACAATAATACCATCAATGTCAAAGTCCATTTCCGACACTTTCAATATCCCCCCTCTCTTCCTTAATACAAATACCGGAACATAATTCATCTATCATTGGCTTGACCTACACATTTCTCACTCTCGAACCCTTCCTTATCCCTAAATCCAACAGCTCTCATGACCTAATGAGTTCATAGCCTTCATGCATGATGACTCGATAATTTAAAAGTCATTTCCCATAATTGAACATTCAAAAGGCAAAACACTTGAAAACATCTTAAGCACACATGACTTAACACTCTCATAACTTCAAAGTCATGCACAACGATCTCGAGAATCGTTCATGTGCAATCTTTTGGTAAAACATCACCTTGACCAACTAGAATGATTTTGCGACAACCGTAATATGGAAAGAAATCTTCCCGATACGACTAGAAAATTTATGAACGAACCCACTTGCGCGAATTAAAACAGTTGGCTCTCACCCTCATTTATAAGATATCAACGTTTCAAAACTCATTTTGGTTATAAAGAATTGCTGCCAAATGTGTTCATGGTTTTCGCAACGAATTTTATCTCAACATGAAAAGAAGTGATATAATTCACAAATCACTAAGTTTAAAGAAATTTTTTTATTACGCAACGAAAATAGGTTTGTCTTTCCTCTTTAAACACACTCTTCCACGCGTCGAATTATTTCCAAAACACGAAATTCGTTATGTATACATCTACCTTTAAACCATGAACAAGCCCTCGTAATACCTTTAAAGACACAATGCATGAACTCACTTTCAATTGAAGGTTATTCACATAGTCAAGGTCAATCGCTGCATCCTCACAACTATCACCGGCACCCTACCTTTAACTAAAGCGTCACTTTCTTTTCCTACTAACCACTTGTTGTACAGGTGATTCACAACCTACCTGTTTGATCACCCCACCAAATTCTTGTCTTGAGCAATGATTTATAGACCATATATTTTCAGTCTTTGACCCTTACGGGTCGAAAAACCACCAAATTCTCTTCACATTCTACCCCTCCAATAATTTAATCCATCCCGATATCATCTCTCCAACAACCTTGTCGCTCTATCATTCATTTGAGGGTCATAGACTCACTTCCTCTACTCGTCCTTGAGTTGAAGCTTTCAAAATCCTAACCCAATCCTCATCTTCTGTCTAAAATGATTGGCACAACAACTCCTTGCATGGGAACTCACTAGGACTAAGAGTTTACCCTTAATCAGTCATTCACTCAATCCGAACTCATGAAATTCTACCTTTGGTCGGTCTAAAATCGTCCTGAACAATACTCCTTCCAGGGTGTCATCAAATACACCATGATCGACGTCAAGCATCACGTCATAACAATTGCTAATGCCGTAAGATCAGAACTTTACTCCATGTTACCCCCTTCCATTGACTGCCTCAGCGATAACACCTCCCGGTCATGTCGCAAAAAACTAATACTCTATTGAAAACTACGCACAATAAGGCAATTTGAGTTCATACATGTACCCGTAAATTCGCAATTACACTGGAAAGGTGTAATGTAATTTACCTTACATGACATGACTCCCTACCTTATATTTAGTGCACTTAGAGTGATCTTCCTAAAGGCGTCCTACATCTCGGTTGTGTCCCCTTTACCCCATAGTTAAAGTTTATGCCCATCTGGTCACCTAAATCCCTTAAACTATGGCTCTGATACAAATTGTAACAACCCCAAAACAAACATAACATGAAATATAGATAGAATCCCAAAAATCGGGTCCCAATACAATGCAACAAACTAAAGACAACATATAGTTCAAAAGAAAAGCATTCTATCACAAGCAGAGTTCCACGGCTACCGCCACCACTAACTGACTTCCTTCGATTTCTTAGCTCTCAACATTTCTCTTTACCCTTTGACGAAGCACAACTGGCTCCCTTACCTGAAAATAGGTTTAAGAAATTTGAAAGTGATGGTTAGACCGGATGGTCTAGTGAATTCCTACCCTCGATAGATTTTAAAAATAATTTAAGAAACCAAATCGACAATATTTAATTAATAAATACCAAAAGTTGCACAACAGTGAACAATTCCACATCCGGAAACTTATCCCAAGAATCCACGGAAGAAACTCTCAATTGGGGCCCCCAGTAGATCCCCATTCGGCCCCCTAGTAGATGTCGCCTCCGTGTGCACAGGAAACAAATTCAAGGCACACAGTTCAACTATCCCCGATGGTTTCCATTAAGCCATGGCTCACATTTATTTTAACATAACGAATTTCCACAAGCATGGAAACACAAGGTAATATCGACATTATGTTGGTAACAATTACATAATGCACAGTTCCGTAATAAAGTAACTGATAACCCTCATTTTTTAGTGTTATTTGTTACTATTCTCCTTCACTTTATTTACTTTTATAATCGCTTTTGCTTCCATCTCTTTCCTTTGGTCTTTAAAGTTTGCAAATATGATGAAAACACCAAATGATGCAGTTTTGTCAAGAAAATATCGATTTTGTGGGACTGTGGGCACTGTATGCCCATTGTGGGAACCCAAGGATACATACGGTTTTAATACTACGTATTTGTATTCATAGGGTATTGCAGAAAAATGATGGAAATTAACTGGAAAATACAAGATGGATGCTAGCTAGAGGGATCTTGCCAATCATTGTACTCTTCTACCCAATGGTTATTATCTTTAAAACTTTGGGTATTACCCATTGGGTAAAAGCTTAATTTTCTCTTATAAATAGGTAGTTAGTTTAGCATTGAAGATCCATCAACATTCTCCAGCTCCAATAACTCTCTCCTTGGATGAGTTGAAGAGTTGAGAAAGTTGTCTTTAATTTTAAGTATTTAATTTCTTGTATTCCCGTTTCTGCCCATGGTTTCCCACTGTGGGCACGTCTGTAGCTTAAATTTAACTTTATGCAAGTAGTATAACAAGTATTTTCTTTCTTACTTTACGTCTTTTATTATTTCTAAGTCTTTTATTATTCATATGCCCTTTATTATTATGTTTTTTATTATTATGTCTTTTATTATTGTGTTTTTTATTATTATGAACTAACCATCTTTTGGGTAATGGTGTGAGCCAACTTGAGACTAGTAGGCAACAATTGGGTGTGGCCATCGTTACTAGCTCTTAAGCTTGGTCACTTAAGTCGAGACTTAAACTCAACGTTGATAAGTCGATCACTTTGAAGTGTTAATATTAAATCTAGACCCCGAGAGGGGCAGATTCGAAATACGGCTTAAGGGATGCACAAAGATTTGAGAGAGACTTTGACAATCACGTAGAGATACAGGTTTTGCATGATTTATTATGGTTCAAACGTCGGAGGAGATTTATATCACAAAGAGATTTGGGTGTAAATCTCTGTATCGGTAGAACTTGATTTATTTCAACGTAATTAAATAGGTAAGATTAAGAGTTGGTAACGATGGACACTTTAGAGGCATTTTGTAGGACCGGTCTTTAAAAATTCACTTTCGAGAGATCGGGATTTTTATATACATTCTGTACTACAAAAGGCCTAAGCACATCTCAAGAAAAGCTTACACCGTACTCATTCTTTAATTATAAATTTTATTTCGTACTCTTAGAATTAATCAGCAACCAAACAAGTATTTTTCTCAACTCGAAACTTGTGCAAGAAGTTCATGAAAATCTGTATTTCTCAGTAAGTCGGTCCCTGTGGATACGATACTCGGTACTTGTATCATTATATTACTTGTAGCGATCCCAGTGGTGGTATATACTTGTGCCCTCACTGGGAAGTACTGTGTCCACGTTGTACAGTGCACGATAATTAGCTACCAGCAACCAAACAGGGAAAAACATGATAAAAACCATCATAATACTCTGTTTTCAGTTTACAAACGAATTAGATAGAGGAACTCACCTGTTTGCTAGAATCCCACCACTCTCGTCGGGCCTACTTCGGTAAATGTGGAACACCTACACACGCTATAAATGCATGCTAATCAATAATCGGTCTCTCTTTATTAAACGTATAAAGTACGATTTTCCCGATAACCTAGGCCTATGAACACACGGCTCGTGCCTAGAATTGGGCTTGCCCCTCTTCTGACTTATCGCTCGGACCCCCGGGTTGTGCCGGGTGGTGAACCCCGGTTCCCCGGTGTGAGGACCCCCGGGTTGTGCCGGGTGGTGAACCCCGGTTCCCCGGTGTGAGGACCCCCGGGTGGAGCCGGGTGGTGAACTCACGGTTCCCCGGTGTGAGGACTCCCAGGTGGAGTCGGGTCTCGGTATAACTCCTGTGTTGGGCGACAACCCTGGGTGAAGTCTCGATTGACATTGTTTTCAAGCGAAGTCCCAGGTTGGGTCACTCTCCCGGGTCCCATTCCAGTCCCGGTTTCACAAGGGTTTTGGGAGATTACATTCGACTCCAGACCATCAGAAATCGAGTTTTTCTCCCTTCTTCCCATCTCATAATCACACAACTCAATACCAATAATCTCAGAAAACAAGTTTTAATACTTTAACAAAGATTTACTCTACCAATGGCTTAAGCTAAGAAATCTCCCAAGCTTACAGATGAACATTATAGAAAAACCTTCATCAGGTCTCCTACCCTTTAGATTATACAAAGAAATTAGATGCTTACCTTAGTGAATGGATTTCTTGGATTGAAGCTTGATTTCTCGATCACCTCCTCCCAATATCGATCTCGATAAAAGCCTCAAGTCTCCTTCCTCTCTATTCCAGGCGCTGCTTTCACCATATTTGATACCAAATGAGGAAATGGTCTAAGGTTTTAGGCCTAAATATGAGTATTTTCCAAAAAGGTACACCAACTTCCTTATTTCGTCCTTCCAACACCATTTAATTTTATTTTAAAGATAACGCAGAGATAATGAATGTTACATAAATCACCCCCTGCGCAGACCATTACAGTCTCACATGCACACGAACTTCTGTTGTGTAAGTGTAAGAATATGGTCAGAAAACCGTGTCCCTATTCATTCACATTCACCGGTATATATAATGATAATATTTACACTTTGGTACCACCAACTTTACAAATTAATATCTTAGTCTAATATACCCCCTCAGTCTAAGGAGGAGTACGACGGATGCTTAGACTGGATCTGAAGTCATGAAAGAGTACTCGTGGTAGGCCTTTGGAAAAGATATCTGCTAGCTGGTAGCGTGACGGGACATGTAAAACCCAAATTTGGCCGCGTTGAACCTTCTCTCGGACGAAGTGGATGTCGATCTCAATGTGTTTGGTCCGTTGATGTTGGATTGGATTCTCCGACATATAGATGGCGCTAACGTTGTCACAGTAGACTAAGGATGTGCGTGTGGGATGATGGACAAGCTCGAGAAGGAGGTTTCTGATCCAGCAAATTTCGGCAACGACGTTAGACACACCTCGATACTCAGCTTCGGCGCTCGAACGGGAGACTGTTGACTGACGCTTAGAGGACCATGACAGTAAGTTGTCTCCTAGAAATACACAGTAGCCAGAGGTGGAACGACGGGTGTCCGGACAACCCTCCCAATCAGCGTCGGTGTAAGCCATAAGAGTGGATACTGAGGTACGACTCATGTATAATCCCATGTCAATGGTGCCTTTGACATATCTAAGAATGCGTTTCAGGGCATTCATGTGTGACGTCCTCGGAGCGTGCATGTGCATGCAAACTTGTTGGACGACGTAGGAGATATCAGGACGTGTGAATGTGAGATACTGTAGGGCACCTGCGAGCCTGCGGTAGGTGGTGGGATCATCGATCAATTCCCCAGAGTTGTGGCTGAGCTTCCCGTCGGTGTCAACTGGAGTGTGGACAGGATTGCATTCAGTCATGTTTGCCCGAGTAAGAATGTCAGCAACATATTTCTGTTGAGATAGGAATAGGCCAGTGGGGTCACGCTTGACCGAGATACCCAAGAAGTAGCTGAGATGACCCAAGTCCTTCATAGTGAACTCATTGGACAAATGAGTTAGGATGTGGCGTTTGAGAGCCAATGATGATGTAATGAGAACGATATCGTCGACGTAGAGAAGAAGATAGGTCGTGTCTCGGCCGTGTCTGTAGATAAATAGGGAGTGATCGCAGGCACTATGTCGAAAGCCAAGCTTAATGACATAGTCAGTGAAACTTTGATACCATGCACGAGGTGCCTGTTTGAGGCCATAGAGATACTTATTTAACCTTCAAACATGGTTAGGATAAGACGGATGCCGAAATCCCATGGGTTGATGCATGTACACTGTTTCCGCTAAGTGTCCATGGAGAAACGCGTTTTTAACATCCAGTTGGTTGATTTCCCACTGGTGGGATAACGCAATGCTAAGGACCGTGCGAATGGTTGCCGGTTTGACCATCGGGCTAAACGTTTCGTCGCAGTCGACGCCAACCTGCTGTGACCTGCCATCACAAACTAAGCGCGCTTTGTAGCGCTCAAGAGATCCGTCAGATTTGGTCTTATGTTTGAAAAACCACATGCACCGGATGATATTCATCACCGGTTAGGGAGGTACCAATTCCCATGTATTATTGTCGATAAGGGCATTAAACTCATCAGTCATGGCTTGGTTCCAAACGGGAGTTTTGAGTGCCTCGGTAGGGGAGCGGGGCAAAGGCTCAAATGGGGCAGAGGTATGGAGATTGAAAGGTTGTTTTGGTTTTGAAATGCCGGTCATGCTACGTGTGTGCATGGTGCGGGTGGGTGGTGGTGGTGGGTCTTGGTTAGGTGAGGTTGTGGCGGGTGGGGGAGGCGGTTGGTGTGTGTCGGTGGGGTGTGGATTTTCGCGTGGTTTGGGTCGACGTGAGTAGGTTTGGAAGGTGGGAGTCGGTTGAGGTGAAGTTGGGGATGGCGAGGGAGGGGGTTTCGGCTTGTGGATGATGGGGGGAAGGGGTAAGAGGTTCATTTGGGGATGTGGATTGGTTTGTGGAAGTGACGGATTCCCAGACATACGGATGGAGCTCACTGGATTGGTGGGAGTGAAGAAAGTCGTAGGAAGGGGGAGGAGTGAAGTGTGGCAAACGGAAACACGGTCTCATCGAACACGACGTGACGAGAGAGGATGATTTTTTTTGGTGGAGAGTTCGTAGCATTTATACCCCCTATGATTGGAGGGGTAACCGAGAAAGACGCACGGGGTGGACCTGTTTTCAAGTTTGTTAATAGATGGAGATGGGATGAGGGGATAGCAGAGACAGCCGAAAGTTCGAAGATGAGTGTATGTGAGGTGTTTGTTGTATAGAAGAAGTGTGGGGGTGGCGCTGTTTTTGGTTTTGGAGGGAAGTATGTTAAGTATGTAGGTGGCCATTTGTAGGGTGTGATGCCAGAAGGTAAGAAGAGTGCGGATGATGTTGTTTATGGAACGAATTTTTCGTTCGGCTTTCCCATTTTGAGAAGAAGTGTGGGGACATGAGAACCGGAAAACCATTCTGTGTTGAGCACAGAAATCGTGAAACGATTTATTGTGGTACTCGGTTCCATTATTGCATTGGAAGCTTTTAATTGCACGTTCAAATTGAGTGCGGATGAGTGTGTGGAAGGATAGGAAGGTGGAATGTGTATGGGATTTGTGTGTGAGAGGGTAAGTCCATAGATAGTTGGTGTAGTCATCCAAAAACAAGATATAATAACGGTGACCCCCGGAGCTTAGAACCGAGGAGGTCCATAAGTCACTATGCACAATATCAAAGGGTAAACACGTAACAGAAGTAGAATCATAGAAAGGTAATTTAATATGCTTGCCAAAAACACACGATTGACATAAGTGTTTATCCGAAAAAGTCTTAACAGAAATAAAATTGCGTTTATTTAATACTCGTAACAGAGAGGAACTGGGGTGGCCCAAACGCTTGTGCCAAAGATCTTGCGTCAAAGCAGCAAAAGTAGTAGGTGGTGTAACTTGAGCGGAAGGTAATGAAAGAGGATAGAGATCGCCAGTGCTGTCACATCGGATGATAGGAATCCGTGTCTGAAAATCCTTCACAAGAAAACCAAAACGATCAAATTCAATGGAAATAGGATTATCAGTGGTTAGTCGGCGAACAGAAAGAAGGTTTTTGATAAGTTTAGGTGTGTGAAGGATATTGTTGAGTTTTAAAGGTGGGTAAGGTGATTGGAGGGTGGTATGACCGGTTCCGAGGATAGGTATTTGAGAACCATTTCCAACGACGATGTTGTTTTGTATACCATTATAGACATAATTGGAAATGTTACCTGTGGTGTGTGACATGTGGTTAGTGGCGCCGGAGTCAAGGTACCAGTTCTGGTTCGGATTTAATGTCATCGTGTGCATTGCTTGCTCGATGTTGGTCGGGCTGTATGAGTGCTCGGAACCCGGATTACCGTACGGATTAGCGCCAAGGATACCTGCAAATTTAGGGTTTCTGGGAATAGTACGGTACCTGTTGGCCGGTGTCGTAGGGAATGATGCAGGAGGGGTGTTCCATGGTTGTGTTGGCCATGGAGCATTCCACCCGATGGATGGTGGCTGTGGATAGTATCCCGACTGAGAGTGTGAGGCACGTCCGCGACCGCAACCACGACCGCGTCCCCGACCCCCTCTACCAGTATGGCGCCCTCTGCCGCCGTAGTCCAGAGACTCAAACTGTCCATGCCCACCGCCACGGTACGAGGTTTCGGTTGATGAACGTAGATCCTCATTAGTGGCGGTTGTTTGAGCGTTCATGGTTGTCGCTTTAGTCGTGGCCTTGGAGTTTTGATTCTTGCGAGTTTCTTCCAAGATCAATTTGGATCGGGCAGTGTAGAAATCCGGAAGAGGGGTGGATTGTTGGAGCAAGGTGGCGAGGCTTTCGTATTTCTCGCCAAGTCCGTTGATGAGTTGAAGAACCAGACGGTCGTTAGAAACAGGGGCATCAACATTGGTGAGTTGATCGGATAAAGTCTTAAGCTCTTGACAGTAAGTGGAAACATTAGAGAAAGACTCCAGCTTGACATTATTGAATCTGTTTTCTAGATACAGAGCCCGTGAGGGTTTGCTATTGATGAAAATGTTTTCCAACGATGTCCAAGCTTGAGCGGCTGTTGAATTTGGTTTTAGAATAGCAATTAATAAGTCTTTAGAAATCGTACCGTAGATCCATTGAAGGACAATGGAATCCAGACATTTGAAGAGAGCCACATCATCTGTTTTCTCTTTGTCTTTGCCGGCCGCAGGTTTGGATGAAGAAGATTCATCGGGAAGAATGTGATGGATGACATCGTGTGCACGACAGTGGATCTTGAATAGTTCGACCCATGACGTATATTGTCCGTCGTCCATCTCCAGAATGATCGGGATGAAGTTCCGGATGTTGGTGACAGTGACAGCGGGATGCAGGGAGGCCATGAGTCAGAAGTAGAAACCGGGATTTCTGGATCGATCCTGTGGTGAGAACGGCAGAAATCTGGGTCGATCTGCCGGAAGTACTGTTCACGCCGGAAGTACTGTTCACGTCGGGAGCACTGTTCACGCCGGAGGATGGCAGAAAATGATGGCAGAAGACTGGAGCAGCAGTGGGAGGAAGATGACGGCTAGGGTTTGTTAGGTGTTTGCGGCTAGGGTTTAGGTACGCTCTGATACCATGTAAGAATATGGTCAGAAAACCGTGTCCCTATTCATTCACATTCACCGGTATATATAATGATAATATTTACACTTTGGTACCACCAACTTTACAAATTAATATCTTAGTCTAATAGTAAGTTCTTTTAACCCACAAATCAATAACCACATTACATGCAATAATAATAAATCACATATAACAAATATCATTATCACGATTATCAATCATAAACGAATTGTACCAATACGATGCAACATTTAAATGATAACCATTTGTATATATATGCATTTCAGTTTGAAAATGGTTATAAGAAAACTCACCTCAAGTCCAAATATTTCATCCCGAGCCTTAACAATTAAACAATCCCAAACCGAACATCTGATTTAACCAATTAAGGATACACGTTAAACTCTCTTAATTATCCCCAAATACACATTTTATAAACCTTAAACCAACATCTAAATATGGCTTAAATCCTACATCGAAACGAGAAACGGAACAAACATGACCGCACTCAAACAGTCCATTTCCGCAGTTTCTTCCCCAAAACTAATCAGTTCCGATTTTTAACTCAATATCCCAATTCAACCATGAATTCAAAATATAATGTTCAATACTAACAATCTCAAATATAACTTATGTAAATCCATTTAATCCATATCAATAAAAACTTATCATCAACCTCACAAATCGAAGGACAAAGGATTACCAGCAATAAAATCTAATAAACACGCCTAATTAGAGGTAAAAATCCTTCCAAGACTCTAATACCAATTATAAACAAACATTAGATTAAAGAAATAGGAATTACATACCTTGAGAGATTCTAAACTAGACTTTTTAAATTCTCTCTCATTTATTCCTTCACCAACAATCCTCTTAAAGTGTTCTCCATGTACACACACATAAATGTGTAAATAGGGAATGAAGTCAATGAGAAGAATGAGGTGTCAAACACCTTTTTGATACCTAACTTACCACTTTGGTCCTCTAAAAATTATCATATATACCAAATTCACCCCTGAATTTCACTTCTGATAAAACTAGGTTATTACACATTTTAAGTAAATAAATCAAGAGGAAATCAAAGCTTCAAATCATCTTCATCTTTGTCACCATATTCACCACTTTTCCTACATTTTGACCTAGTTCTTGGTTTTTCTTAAAAACCAAATTATAAGTTCATCTTAACTTTCCCAAACTTTTATTCATGTTAAAACCTTTCACTTTAACCTCCTAGAACATCCCTAATGGTGTATCTTCAATATATTGAGTTTTGGTCAATTTTGGGTGTTTTGGGTGATTTGAGTTTTTTTGACTAAGGTTGGCTATGGATTTGATTTTGGGGTTACTTTTGGTACATTTCTAGGCTTGGTTGTGACCCATATAAAGTTTCTAGAGATGGGTGTTTGTGGATTCAAAGTCTTCACCATTTTGGAAGCTACAAATGGGTTTGGAACCTAGGTTTAACCTAACCTAGCAAGCAGAGGTGGCCCTGGGAGTGTGCTGAAGGTGCGGCCGCACGGGGCCTCCAATCTCGAAAGGCCTCGGATAATTTTTTTAACGTTATTTTATAATAAAAATTAAGTATAAAAAAATAGAAATACATAAAAATGGAGGATAAGCATTGGGGTACAGGTGGTAAAGGCTCCGTGGTTGTAGACACGAAATCTCACGTTCAAGTCTTTTGCCTTTAACCGCTTTTTTAATATATTTTTTTTCTTTTACTAAATCTAGTTTGAGAGTTCTCTTATAATTTAGTCTTTAAGAATTAACTGCTAATCTTTTTATTTCTTTATAGTTTAAGCTCACTATTTTTTACAGATATTTAGTCGAAGAAGCATATTCAATCACATATCAACAAATTTAAAATGACTGCTTATTTAAATAAAATATTTAGTTATATTTATTTATCTAAATCCGTTTCAATGGATTATGATTTATTTTTTTGTAATTTAAGTTTTCTTTACAACTTAGGGTTTATGATCATTTCTTCCATCTTTTACAAATATTAAATCGAAGATACATATACAATAATTCAACAACAAACAAGGTTAGTTCATTTTTTTTCCTGATGAGTTTATATAAATAAATAGATGATATATATCTCATTTTGTTATTAATTATTCTTTTAAGTAACATGTTAATCAATTATATAATTTAACGATATAATGACTAGTCTGTAAACTGAAATATATTTTAAGCTTAGTTAATGATTCTCTAAACAAAATAAAAACTATTTATAGGGCCTCATTTGTTCTTTGGCGCAAGGCCTCCGATATACTAGGGTCGACCCTGCTAGCAATGTGAGTTCAAGTTACTTTGCGAAAACTATGTACATGCCAAAAATGTCTATTTTGATATATTGAAATGTTTTCCTTGACATTTATCAAATGTGGTTATTAAAATGCAAAGGTTTGCATTTTTAGTACAATGAGTTTATAAATCTTGAGAAATGCCCGTATTTTGGGGTTTTAGACATTTTGATAACTAAATCATAAGTGTGAGTTCTTTTAATGAATCATCAATATATATATATATATATATATATATATATATAAAGGAGGGCCTAGGAGAGAGAGTGAAGGAGAGCATTTCCTTAGTATTTATCTAATTTTCTACAATTTTGAATTATTTATAAATAATAGTCATACATTAAATGCTTATCATTAATTATTAAAACTTTTCATTTTTCATTTTAAGATATATAAAAATCATTAAAAAAACTTTATAAATCACAATTCTTATTTATCTATTAATCATATATTATTTACTAACTAACAATATTTATAAATCAAAACTTATATTAAGTGAAAAATATTTAATAGAGTTTTTTTTAAGCTAACAATCTTTATAAATCATATTAACCTAAATTGTTTATTAATAAAAAAATAGTGTATTTTTTTTAATAAGCTAACAATGTTTATAAATCAAAACTTTTCTAGAATTTTGAATTAAGTGAAAAATATATAATATAGTTTTTATCATTAATTTTAGAACTTTTATTTATCTAATAAACATATATTATTTACTAACTAACAATCATCAATCAATATATATATATAAAGGAGGGCTTAGGAGAGATAGTGAAGGAGGGCATTTCCTTAGTATTTATCTATTTTTCTAAAATTTTGAATTATTTTTAAATAATAGTCATACATTAAATGTTTATCATTAATTATTAAAACTTTTCATTTTTCATTTTAAGATATAAAAAAGTCATTAAAAAAACTTTATAAATCACAATTCTTATTTATCTATTAATCATATATTATTTACTAACTAACAATCAATATATATATAAAGGAGGGTCTAGGAGAGAGAGTGAAGGATATCACTTTCTTAGTATTTATCTAATTTTATAGAATTTAGAATTATTTTTAAATAATAGTCATACATTAAATGTTTATCATTAATTATTAAAACTTTTCATTTTTCATTTTAAGATATATAAAAATCATTAAAAATTTTATAAATCACAATTCTTATTTATCTATTAATCATATATTATTTACTAACTAACAATCAATATATATATAAAGGAGGGTCTAGGAGAGAGAGTGAAGGATATCACTTTCTTAGTATTTATCTAATTTTCTAGAATTTAGAATTATTTTTAAATAATAGTCATACATTAAATGTTTATCATTAATTATTAAAACTTTTCATTTTTCATTTTAAGATATATATAAAAATCATTAAAAATTTTATAAATCACAATTCTTATTTATCTATTAATCATATACAGTATAATTTACTAACTAACAATATTTATAAATCAAAACTTATATTAAGTGAACAATATTTAATAGAGTTTTTTTAAGCTAACAATCTTTATAAATCATATTAACCTAACAATTATTTATTAATAAAAAAATAGTGTATTTTTTTGAATAAGCTAACAATCAATCAATATATATATATAAAGGAGGGCCTAGGAGAGAGATTGAAGGAGAGCACTTTCTTAGTATTTATCTATATTTCTAGAATTTAGAATTATTTTTAAATAATAGTCATACATTAAATGTTTATCATTAATTATTAAAACTTTTCATTTTTCATTTTAAGATATATAAAAATCATTAAAAAATTTATAAATCACAATTCTTATTTATCTATTAATCATATATTATTTACTAACTAACAATATTTATAAATCAAAACTTATATTGAGTGAACAATATTTAATAGAGTTTTTTTTAAGCTAACAATCTTTATAAATCATATTAACCTAACAATTATTTATTAATAAAAAAATAGTGTATTTTTTTGAATAAGCTAACAATCAATCAATCATCAATATATATATATATATATATAAAGGAGGGCCTAGGAGAGAGAGTGAAGGAGAACACTTTCTTAGTATTTATCTAATTTTCTAGAATTTAGAATTATTTTTAAATAATAGGCATACATTAAATGTTTATCATTAATTATTAAAAAATTTCATTTTTCATTTTAAGATATATAAAAATCATTAAAAAATTTATAAATCACAATTCTTATTTATCTATTAATCATATATCATTTACTAACTAACAATATTTATAAATCAAAACTTATATTAAGTGAACAATATTTAATAGAGTTTTTTTTAAGTTAACAATCTTTATAAATCATATTAACCTAACAATTGTTTATTAATAAAAAAATAGTGTATTTTTTTGAATAAGCTAACAATCAATCAATATATCAATATAAAGGAGGGCCTAGGAGAGAGTGTGAAGGAGAACACTTTCTTAGTATTTATCTAATTTTCTAGAATTTAGAATTATTTTTAAATAATAGTCATATATTAAATGTTTATCATTAATTATTAAAACTTTTCATTTTTCATTTTAAGATATATAAAAATCATTAGAAATTTTATAAATCACAATTCTTATTTATCTATTAATCATATATTATTTACTAACTAACAATCATCAATATATATATATAAAGGAGGGCCTAGGAGAGAGAGTGAAGGAGAGCACTTTCTTAGTATTTATCTAATTTTCTAGAATTTAGAATTATTTTTAAATAATAGTCATACATTAAATGCTTATCATTAATTATTAAAACTTTTCATTTTTCATTTTAAGATATATAAAAATCATTAAAAAATTTATAAATCACAATTCTTTTTTATCTATTAATCATATATTAATTACTAACTAACAATCATCAATATATATATATATATAAAGGAGGGCCTAGGAGAGAGAGTGAAGGAGAGCACTTTCTTAGTATTTATCTAATTTTCTAGAATTTAGAATTATGTTTAAATAATAGTCATACATTAAATGTTTATCATTAATTATTAAAACTTTTCATTTTTCATTTTAAGATATATAAAAATCATTAAAAAATTTATAAATCACAATCATTATTTATCTATTAATCATATACAGTATTATTTACTAACTAACAATATTTATAAATCAAAACTTATATTAAGTGAACAATATATAATATAGTTTTTTTTTTAATTTTGTATAAGATAACAATCTTTATAAATCATATTAACCTAACAATTGTTTATAAATCAAAACTTATTTTTAAATAGAGTTTTTTTTGAATAAACTAACAATGTTTATAAATCAAAACTTTTAGAGAATTTTGAATTATTTTTAAATAAATGTCATACGTTAAATGCCTATCATTAATTATATTTAAACTTTTTTTTTGGATTTCACAAATTGGATTTTTTTGGTTCGATGACTTATAAAATCGACCAACATTTATTTCTACTGCTACATTATTGATAAGTTCAAAAGATAATATTTTCATAGATTACACTATTCGTCGTACTTGCGTTCATATAATAATCGTTTGATTCGCTGCGCAAGGCGCGGTGTTGTTACGTATATATATATATAAAGGAGGGCCTAGGAGAGAGAGTGAATGAGAGACCTCCATGGTCATTTATCTATTTTCTTAGAATTTTGAGTTTTTTTTAATTGTATTGGCCTATTAAATGAGAAGTTTTGCAATTGTGCATTAAATGAGTTTAACCTTTTATTTTATTTATTATTTTTCATTTTGGCTTTTACTTATATAAACTTTTTTTTTTAATTTTTTTTATATGTTGATTTTTTTAATAAATGGTCAAAAGTTTATTTAACATTTACTAAAAAAATATATTTTTATTTTTATTACTTCATTTATATTATTTAAACATATATGTTTATTTGAATTTTTTTTCAATTTAATCATCTTATTTTCTTACTAACCTAACAATATTTATAAATCAAAACACACATGAATCTTATTTTTTTTACTAACCTAACAATGTTTATAAATCATATTAATCATCAATATATATATATATAAAGGAGAGCCTAGGAGAGAGAGTGAATGAGAGGCCTCCATGGTCATTTATCTATTTTCTTAGAATTTTGAGTTTTTTTTAATTGTATTGACCTATTAAATGAGAAGTTTTTCAATTGTGCATTAAATGAGTTTAACCTTTTATTTTCTTTATTATTTTTCATTTTGGCTTTTACTTATATAAACTTTTTTTTTAATTTTTTTTATATGTTGATTTTTTTAATAAATGGTCAAAAGTTTATTTAACATTTGCTAAAAAAATATATTTTTATTTTTATTACTTCATTTATATTATTTAAACATATATGTTTATTTGAATTTTTTTCAATTTAATCATCTTATTTTCTTACTAACCTAACAATCACTATCACTATATCACTATAAAGGAGGGCCTAGGAGAGAGAGTGAATGAGAGGCCTCCATGGTTATTTATCTATTTTCTTAGAATTTTGAGTTTTTTTTAATTGTATTGGTCTATTAAATGAGAAGTTTTTCAATTGTGCATTAAATGAGTTTAACCTTTTATTTTCTTTATTATTTTTCATTTTGGCTTTTACTTATATAAACTTTTTTTTTAATTTTTTTTATATGTTGATTTTTTTAATAAATGGTCAAAAGTTTATTTAACATTTGCTAAAAAAATATATTTTTATTTTTATTACTTCATTTATATTATTTAAACATATATGTTTATTTGAATTTTTTTTCAATTTAATCATCTTATTTTCTTACTAACCTAACAATATTTATAAATCAAAACTTACATGAATCTTATTTTTTTTACTAACCTAGCATCAATATATATATAATATTTCTTCTTCCGACTTTCCAGCAATATCGGGCAGACAACTTCACAAATACTATGTAAGTGATATTTGTGCCAAGAGTAAAGATTAAAATCAACAAAATCTTGGTACTAGTTCGACCAAGTGACTTCCTAAAGGAAACCTATTTTCCCCCTTACTTTAGCATAGGCTTTCGCCATCTTCAAACGGGTGTTTGGATTGATGTTAAATTACGACCGATTGATATTTTTGCATAGATTTGGAACGTGAAACTTAAACTCTTCTACAATAAAAATGACACACACAACATAAGTCGACGAATTTTGTCTTATTTATTTTAAAACACTCTAAAATATTCACGTACTTTTAAGAAACAAATGCATGCTTGGTTAAAAAAAGAATTTAGACGGTCATGAGTGTTCGAATCAACTTATGCACAATTCAGTAAATCTCACAAAGTTGGAAGTTAACAACTAGATAAAAGTCGAGTGGAGTTGATGGACTCAAAACAAATGACCACCCGTATCAAACACGAATACCCTATATCTTACTACTTAAATACTCGGCCCTGTGTTAAATAAAACCAAGAGTAAACTATGATTTTCGCCTTTGTGGTATGTTAAAAGCTACGACTCTCATTGCTGTGTGTTTGAAATTATGGTTTTCGTTTGTGTGGTTTATAATTCACCCTTGAGGCAAACTCCGCCAGTGAGTTTTATTCAACGAAAACAACGATGAATTGTAAACTACATGGACTAGAATTATAATTTCGAAATCACAGGGATGAAAAAGGAAATTGTTAACAAACCACAGGGACTAAAAACGTAGTTTACTAAAAAAACAAAACCAAAAAAGGTATAAATCAGTCAGCAATAGAATTCTAGAAACCACCATACCATTGCCGCTCACATTGATCACGCACCCAACGCTGGAACGCAGTTTAACCAAGTCTTTGAAACCCCAAAATTTACTTCCATAAACTCAATCTATCTCGTTGTAATATCTCATTTCTGGTATTCGTCATTCAAATCGTTCGATTTCCGCGAAAGGTATCTCTCTAGGGTTTAAATTCGAGTTACGACGATGCTTCCTGTATGTCGGTTCTGAATTGTTTTGGTTTTTTATTTTTACTGGATTTCAATTTTGTAGTAAACGAGATTGAGATCGGATTATTATGCTTTGTGTTTTTTTCCTGCTTTTCTAGGTGACTGAATAAGTGAATTATATGGTGGTTTTCGTGTTGATGAATTATGGAAAATCTAGGTTTAGGTTTTTAATTTTGTAAAGCAAGATCTGGTAAAGTGTTACCTTTTTTAATCATCAAATCTACTTGCCCGTTTTGCTTGATTGCGGAGCTCCTGATAAAATTAGAACCTCGATCGTGAATGCTCATAGCTAATTGATCTTATAAATTGTTTCTTTTTATAGCAACAGTTGGACATTCGAACACCTTTCTAAGGTGAAGGGTTATGTTTTGAGTACTTCGATTTCCATTTAGGTGTTTTTATTGCTTAGTTGGAGCAGCTTGTATGTAACCCATAATTCCAGGAGGACATAGTATTATTGTTAACAATGACCGTAACACCTTGTATCCAGATGTTTATTAACACCTTACCGCGTCCTAAGGTAGCTGAGGTGTGTTAACACACCAGCTGACGAGTTAGTATGTGGCAAAGAGGATATGCATGACCTGGTGTTATATCTAAATTACATTCCTTTTACATGCTATAGAATTTATTCCACTTTCCTTTCTCCAGCATAGAAAATGATTCCAAAGGGAAAAACATGAGAGACAAATAGTATGCAAGGCCAAAAGAAAAAGGGTATCTTTTTGGTAACTAAATATATGGTGGTTTTCGTGTTTATGACTTTCATGTTGATGAATTAGGAAATAGAGGTTTAGGTTTTAATTTTGTAAATCAAGATCTGATAAAGTATTACCTTTTTTTGATAATCAAATCTGCTTGTTGGTTTTGCATAATTGCAGAGCTCCTGATAAGGTTAGAACCTTGATAGTGAATTCTTATTTCTCATAGCTAATTCATCTTCTAAATGGTTTCTGTGTATAAGCAGCGGTAGGATATTTCAACGCCTTTCTAAGTTGAATGTTTATGTTTGAGTACTTTGATTTCATTTTAGGTGTTTTTATTCTTTAGTTGGGCTGTCGGAGCACCTTGAATGTAACCCATAATTCTGTGAGGACATATTATCATTGCTACTAAAGACCATGACACATGACGAAGGAACTTTATATCCGTATGTTTATACTAGCTTACAGCGCCCTAGTGTTACTCTTTTTAATCATGAAATCTGTTTGTTCGTTTTGCGTAATTGCTGAGCTCCTGATAAGATTAGAACCTCGACCGTGAGTGCTCATACCTAATTGATCTTTTAAATGGTTTCTTTTTATAGCAATGGTAGGACATTCAGGAAAAAGAAATCTAAGGTGAATGGTTATGTTTGAGTACTTCGATTTCAATTTAGGTGTTTTTATTCTTTAGTTGGACTGTTGGAGCATCTTGAATGTATCCCATAATCCCGTGAGGACATGTTGTTAATATTAAGCTTAGCACATGACAGAAGAACTCTACATCCAGATGTTTATCAATAACTTACAAGGTCCTATTTTAGGCTTTTAGCTAAGGTACGTTAAAATACTAGCTGACGAGTTAGTCTGTGGCAAAGAGGATATGCAAGACCTGACGTTACATCTAAATTAAATTATTTTTATCTGCTATAGAATATCTTCCATTTTCCCTCCAACTATGGAAACAGCCCAAAGAAAAAATATGAGACACAAATGGTATGCAAAGTCAAAAGAAAAAGATGGGAGAAAAGGGATATCTTTTTGTGAGCTTATGGGGCATATTACTAAAATATTTTTCGAACTTGGAACCATCAACATTCATTTTGAAGTGCAATTAGATGTCATCGAGTGCAGTTACTCGTGTTCCAGAATCTGGATTCTTCTATAATCATACTGCCACGTTCTCTTGTTATACATGTGTGTTATATGTTTCTGACATGACTTTCTGGGTTTCTATTTCAACCGCTATCTATTAACAATACTGGGTATTTCTCTTAGGGTAAGGATCTTGAACTTATTTGAATTGTTCTGATACTTTTCAGGGAGACGGTCTGAAGAAGATGCAGGGTGGGAGAGGACGTGGTAATCCTTTCTTTGGTTTTGGTGATCCTTTTGCTAGTGTAGGGGGTATGCCTAGTCTCTTTGGAGGAAGGGACCCATTTGATGACCCTTTCTTCACACGTCCATTTGGTGGAATGTTCCCGCCTGGCCCTGCGAGGAGTCCTTTTATGGGGTTAAATCCATTTGGATCAAGCTTATTTGGTCCAAGTGCTAGTCCTTTCATGGTTGAACAAGCACCTAGAATTAATGAAAGTAGACCTTCACTGCCAAATAATTCAAGGGGCCCAATTATTGAAGAACTGAACTCTGATGATGAAGAAGAGCAACCTGATGATGGAGAGAATAAGAAAGAGAATCCTCAAAAGCATGGTAGATCAGAGATACAACCTTATGTTGAGCATCCAGACGATGAATCAGAAGGTAAAGTGTGTTTTACTTGTTACATTTATGAATACTGCCTTAAAATGTTTCTGTGTGTTTATATGTGATTCCCCATGTTGAAAGTGAGGATGAACCAGTGAGAGCACGACATCTTCATGTCATTTAGTAGATGAGGTAAAACATTCGAGTTGTTAGTGCTAAGATGGGCAAGTAAATATGCCCCTAACGGAAGGGATTAGATTTACCAAACATCTAGATAACAAGGGAAGTTTTAAATAACCAATGCACAAAGAAAGACGGAAAGCAGCAACACCAAAACAAATATATAAGCATGTGTTGACACATATATGCTTTTTGTTATTTAATCTCTACAAACATATATTGATAGCACAAAACGCTATTATTGGAGTATATATTTTACTATAAAACATAAAGCCTAGCAATTTATCTAATATCTGAACTTTGTGCAAATTATATATGGTTCAAGTTTTGCTGTGGAACCTCAACAGTGAAGTGGAGTTCACTAATTGGGATGGAACATGAACAACTTTGGACCTGATTGTATTGTTATTGGCATAGTAATTTCTTTCTATTGAGAAAGTAATTGCATATGTGAAACAACGACCTCCAAGGTACTAGCACCTAGAGAATAGGCCAAAATGCCAAATACCACCTAGAGAATGGGCCATATACCACCAAGTTAATTGTTGATGACGTTATTAGCATAGTATTTCCCTGCATATGGTATTTTGTGAAAGCAATTGTCTTGGAAGATAAAAAGAACATAAAATTTGCAAAAATATGTGTATGCTGATGATGTACAGATACTGTGGAAATTAAAGAGATAGGTGATGTATCTAGAGTTGGGTACAAACTGAGGCATTATTATTATTTAGAAAAAAGATGCTGGGCCAAAGAGGTATCATTTCCTTTAATTTCTAATTTGTGTATCGGGCTCCTTACCTTCTAGCCACAAAGGAGTGATCTTACCATTGATCCAAGTAGGGGTGTAAATGAGATGAGACAACTCGTGAGCTACTCGAGATCGACTCGGTCAACACTCGACTCGAATAGGCTCGACTCGAACTCGAACTCGAGCTCGACTCGACATACTAACGAGTCGAGTCGAGTCGTGCGACCTAATACTCGACTCGATAAGCTCGTGAGATACTCGAATATATATTATATATATACACGTTCGTTAATGTTCGTTTACGTTCGTTTACTTATAATAGTAATCTAAAAGAATCTAAAGAACATATATTAAAGAAATAAACATTAAAATAATAATATAATTATTATTATATTTTTATTTATATTTATATATATATATATATTTTTTATTATAATTATATATAATTATAATTATTATTAATAAAGAATTACTAGCATTTTCTTTAAAAAAAAGTAATAACACCTAATATGACTTGTGGTACCATTATTTAAATAAGGATTGTCCTCCTTTTGCTTAAAAACTATCCCACATTGGTGGGACAATCCATCCAAGGCTTTTGCATTAACTATAAATAGGACTCACCCCCTTCCTTTCCCTTGCCATTCCATAGCCTATGTGGCATAGCCTTTCTATATGGAAGTGGGTGCCAACTAATTTGTTATGTTTGTTTACAATTTTAATCAAACAAACATAAACAAATATGAACACATTGAATTTTTAAATGATTGAATACGAACACTAGTTCGAGTTTGAGCTTAAAATTAGTTTGAGTTTGAGCTTGAAATGAGTTCGAGCTTGAGCGAGCTTGAAAGGAGTTCGAGCTTGAGCGAGCTTGAAACGAGTTCGAGCTTGAGCGAGCTTGAAACGAGTTCGAGCTTGAGCGACCTTGAAGCGAGTTCGAGCTTGAGCGACCTTGAAGCGAGTTCGAGCTTGAGCGACCTTGAAACAAGTTCGAGCTTGAGCTTTGATTCGAGCTTGAAACGAGTTCGAGTTCGAGCTTGGAAATTGGTTATCGAGTCGAGTTCGAGCTTGGATTTTCAATACTCGTGAGCTTTCGAGTCGAGTTCGAGCTTGAGAATTTTTTTTCGAGTTCGAGTCGAGTTTACTGATACTCGAGCTCGACTCGCATCATTTACACCCCTAGATCCAAGGTTTCAAAGCCAATTAAAATTTATGCGATGCATGCTTTTGAAAAAGCTGCAAATGCAATATATATATTGTGGGGTGCTGATCCGTGAACAAAGTTTGATGAACTCAACAACGATGCTAATGAATACCAGTTTCCTTGTTGCAGGTAGAGTGCGAAGACAGACACAATTCGGAGATGAGTTTGGTATGATGAATAATAGGCGCTCACTTCCGCAAGCTCATAGCTTCACCTTTCAGAGCTCTACTGTTACATATGGGGGTTCTAATGGAGCATATTATACTAACTCTACGACTAAAAGGACTGGCAGTGATGGAGTGGGTGACATAATCATGTTTTTTGGAAAATTTCTTTTATATCTTGTCATGATTCTAAAGGTGTGCTATGTGGGATTTCAGCTGAGATTTGAAGAATATAAGGAGGCTGATTCAACTACAGGCCAGGCGGCTCATAGGCTTTTGAGGGGAATTCATGACAAGGTATTTTGCTACCTGCTTGTGATGTTACAATTGCTCATGTTTTCTGACATTTACTCCTAACACGCTTTCACATTTTATCACGGCCTTTGACATTTACTCCTAACACGTTTTCACATTTTATCACGGCCTTTCTTATTTTAAAGGTCTTCTTATGTTCTTTCTCAGTAAATTTGTTTGTTAGCAAGTTTTATCCTTTCTTTTTTCATACTTTGCACAAGCCGAGGGTCTTCACGGAAGCAACCACCCTACTCTTTGAGATAGAGGTCAGATCTGCGTATATCTCACCCCTTCAGACCTCACCTCCAGGTGGGAATGTGGGATATACTGGGTTTGGTTTGGTTTGGTTTTATGTTTTCTCGCATTATGATGCACTCTTGTACCGAAATTGATTGTATTATGTGTTGCGGGCTAATAAGTTCCTTTATGCATGAACAAAACCTTTGTGATGCTAGGGTCATGCTGTCACAAGGAATCTGAAATCAGATGGTCAAGTGGAAACAATGCAAGTGTTGCACAACATCAATGAAGGTATTACCTATTTTTTATATTGTAATTAATGCGTTCAGAAGAATTTATAACATCAAGTAACCACATGTGTTGGTATTGGGCCTGTGTCAGATGAGCTTGCTGGCTTTGAAGAGACTTGGAAAGGAAAAGCTAGGAACCATCTGCCTGGTTGGACTGGTGGAGAGGGTACTCATGAAGGTAATAGAAGCTGAAAATTCTTGTGTTTGATACATATAGGGGAGGATTCGTGTGAGAACACGAATGATTTGAGAACTAGGGAACTAATTTTATAGTGTGTATTTATTGATAAATATACACTATAAATTTCATAAAAATATGTATATTGTCAATGAGTATATTCATCAATGAATATATAATATAATATTGATGAATATATTCACTGGTATTTGTATTATGGCAATGATCATATATACTAAAAATTAGTTCTATGGTTCTCAAAGTATTTGTGGTTCTCATTTGAACCAGGCTATATATATATATGGTTGGATTTGAGGGAAAACTACAAAAAATGAAAAACTGAGGAACGCCTGATAACCATTCATTTGATAGTATGCAGATGTGCATAAAAGTAATGAAAATGTTTCCTGGTTTCTATGCATGTGTGCATTTCATGCTTTTGTGCATACCAGACAAATTACTGATATGCACATGTGTATACCGGACAAATGAATGGTTAATTAGGGTGTTTTTTTCATTTTTTGTGGTTTTCCACTGAACCCAACCTTACATATATATATATACACACACACATACACATGTAGGATCAAACGAGAACATGGTCAAAATAAGAGAACAAGAAACGGCGAAATCACATGTGATTTTACATAGCGCTTACAGAACACAGTCAATGCGAGGGTGGTGGGTGACCCAAAGTCGCGTGAATCACATGTGATTTTACACATGATTCTAGTGTAATCACACTTGATTTGGCCATTTTCCTGTTCTCTTATTTGGTTATTGTTCTCGTATGAACATGACTCCATATATATCTAATATATGGGGAATTTGGATTTCATGGATGCTTTTATGATACTCTAGTGGATGTATTGATTTTGGTGTAGGAGTGTTATTTGTTGAATAAAGTTGAGCATATGGTATAATTGATTGATTGATGTTTTATTAGGGTTGGGTGAGGCAAGCGACAACAGGAGGGGTGGGTGGGCACTGCCTTCGCCTTCAACTGAAAGTAGTCCTCCTTCACACATAGGTGTGAGAAGGAGAGCAGCAGATGGTGGTGAGCATGGTCAATCATCATCAAAGCAGCTCAGGAGACGTTAGAGACTCTCTTGGTGCTCAATCTTTTTATGTTCTGGAGATTAATCAATGAATGAATGAAAGAATATGTTTGCCAAAGTCTTATGTCCTGCAATTATTTATGTCGTGTTTTTGCAATTCATTAGCTTTGTACATTGTTAATAAATAAGGATCTAAATGTTGGTAGCTTTAATTCATAGATCACAAATCAGCAGGAGGCATTTTGTTTGCACCTCTAAAAGATGTATTATGGATTAGTATTTAGGTTTAATATGATGCTCGATGTTGCGTTAAGAACACAGCAATGTGTCACTCGGTAGCGGCTTGATGGAGTTCGGTAGAACCTCAATTTTGGAAGTGGATGGTGTTTGTTGGAAAGTTAATCAAACCATATTTAATTAACCGACAATCTGTTTGAAGAGCTTGAGATCAACGAGACAATTTATGATCTCAAACTTGTGGTTTTTTAACACAAAGGCACACAACCAATTAGACTGTACTTGTTAAAAGAGATGCTCTGTTAATCGATAAAGCTCGATATATAGTAATACGATAGATGTCAGAATGGTCTTTAACCGTTTAATAGTAATCTTGTAAGTTTCAGAATCCTAGAAACTCTTACGGGAATAAAATGTTAGTGTTTACCAAAAAGAAAATATCTTTTACTTGGGTCAGATACAACCTTTTTACATATTTGAATTGTGGATTTAGTTCCCGTGTTTTGTTACTTTCTTTGACTACGGTCCCTATAGTATGTTTATTGTGGATTTGGTCCATGTGGTATTCAATTTATCTTGGTCATGGTCCCTCTGACTAACTCATCCGTTAACTCCATTAAATCAGGGACCATTTTAGTCATTTTGCATAATTTGTGCCTTATTATGATAAGAAAAATAATAAATATATTTTTAACACACACACACATATATATATATAGATATAGATATCAAAATAAATAAAATATGATGTTATTGTATGACTTGATTCTTTAAATTTTAAAAAAAATTAATTATATTAAATATGATTTAATTTTATTATTTTATGTAATGGTGGAAAAAGTTATGATTTTATTGTTTTAATGTAATTAAATTTTAATTTAAACAAACTAGATCATAAAATTATATCTTATTTTATTTAGAGCGAATAAAATAAGATATGTTTTTATGATTTGATTTATTAAATTAAAACTTTAATTATGTTAAAGATGATACAATTTTATTGTTCTTTATTATCATTGCAACAAACAAGCTTATTATCGATATTTTGACACCAAAATCATTGAAAACCATTGAGAAATGAACTCTAATTTTATCATCTTAAAATTAGAGGTTCCAATTTTTATATTGTTTTTCAATAAAAAAACTCAAAACAAACCGTTTAGATTTTAACGAAATAAAATATTTAAGTTACGAATATTTTAACTCACAACCACAAGGCAAAACATAGAGCATCATATGTCAGGTAACACCAACATGAAAACATGTTAGCATTTAGAAAATAGCGAAGATCATCTACAACATCCATTAATAGAAAGATACGACATGGTCTTATCATTATTCGGTACTCCTTCCGTCCCAAAATAAGTGTTCATAATAAAAAAGGCACATAGTTTTAGAAATGTGTAATTATTAGTTTATTACACTTGTTAATTTTATTGGGTTAAAATATTCGTAACTTAAATATTTTATTTCGTTAAAATTTAAACAGTTGATTTTTAATTTTTTACTGAAAAACAATATGAAAATTGGAACCTCTAACTTTAAGATGATAAAATTAGAGTTCATTTCTCAGGTTTTCAATGATTTTTGTGTCAAAATATCGATAATAAACTTGTTTGTTGTGATGATAGTAAAAGAACAATAAAATTATATCGACTTTAACATAATTAAAGTTTTAATTTAATAAATCAAATCATAAAAACATATTTTATTTTATTCGTTCTAAATAAAATAAGATATAATTTTATGGTCTAGTTTGTTTAAATTAAAATTTAATTACATTAAAACAATAAAATCATAACTTTTTCCACCATTACATAAAATAATAAAATTAAATCATATTTAATATAATTAATTTTTTTAAAAAATTTAAAGAATCAAGTCATACAATAACATCCTATTTTATTTATTTTGATATCTATATCTATATCTATATCTATATCTATATCTATATCTATATCTATATCTATATCTATATCTATATATGTGTGTGTTAAAAATATATTTTTTATTTTTCTTATCATAATAAGACACAAATTATGTAAAATGACTAAAATGGTCCCTGATTTAATGGAGTTAACGAATGAGTTAGTCAAAGGGACCATGACCAAGATAAATTGAATACTACAGGAACCAAATCCACAATAAACATACTATAGGGACCATAATAAAAGAAAGTAACAAAGCACGAGAACCAAATCCACAATTCACTCTATTTACCAAAAAAGAAGTTCCAATGCACTATGTACAAGTAGTTGTACCTAATTAGAAATTCCAAAATAGGAGCTATGTACAAGTTTGAATGCATTAAGTACAAGTCATCGTAAGAGGATTGCTATGGATTTGAGAAATCAAAAGAAGGATGAATAATGTCAACCCACTTTCTGATGCCTTCATTAGTTGATCCATTGTGCAGAAACAAAACATAAAAACATGGAATATGACTATATGAGTTCTACTTTCACTTTTATAGTTTGTACTTTTTAAGGGGTTAAAAGAAATAAAAAATGAGTGGTGAAAAGAGGACCATTTTCAACTTGATATATAATAGAGGGTAACAAAAACTTTGGTAAATGGTTAGATGTTTACCAAAAAAGAAAAAAAAAACGATCTTGTCTGATCACTGACCGTCGTCTTACCTATGGGTTACTTATAATTGTTGTCAAAGGCGACCATCCCGATTCCCGATGATACCCCAACCTTTTGTCTTTCTATAGGACGTGACATGAAACAACCCTCCGACCAGGTGTGGATTGACAGCAAAGGGGTAGGGGTCTTAGGCCCCCAACAAGATGATGTCACCATAGGCAATTTTTTTTACTTATAGTTTTTGAAAATATGATACAAGGACCCCAACAAAATAAAATTGAAGGCCTTGGCTCAACCCACAAAATAAAACCCAAGGCCTTAATTCATTACTAAATAATAATCAGTTCTAGATCTCTCAAGTATAATTAATAATAGACAGAGGGTATAATAGTATTTTTAACTCGATTAATTTTTAATACAAAATATTTAATAAATAACAAATTTTAATGGACATTTAGGTGGGTTAGACATCTATCCAAATTAATATTTAGCCATAAATTTTGATAAAGAGCCCCTTAATCAACTTCTCCCTATACATTATCAAAAATCATTGGAAGAAACATGTGAATAACTCATATTTTTAATTTTTAATCCAACAAAAATATGGGTTTTTTTTTTAAACCTCTTAATGGCTCTTAAGTCTGAATCGTTCAGACATTTTTACACACCACCTCTTATTAATCATAACTAAAATAAGACTCAAGACTTTAAAACTCTTAAAAAACAAACGACACCTATATATAAGATTAATATATCATCTGCATTTAAAAATCAAACAAAAAGATGCAAAACTGCCTATACCATTAACTCAATAAATGGAGTATGTCCCATTTGAAGAGTGGATATGCGATTGGATGGTAGTAATTATAACACCTAGGTATATTTTTCCTTGGTATGCTAATAAAATTGTCATATATATCATCTTTAAGAAAAAAATTTCAATTCAAACATGGGTTTAATTCACACGGTCTTTACTTTGATCTCTATCCGGACCCGATGAAAAAAATGGATAAAAAATGAAATTATAAAAAGCCTTTTCCTGTTCCAAATATTTTTACGAATACCTTTTCTTTATTTTAGTTATTATTTAAGCAAAGATTTTGACAGGTGTCAGGATCGAATTCTTAACAAGAATTAATTCTCAGAAACAATATCAAAGAAGTTTGCGGAATAACACTTTGATATTCAATGAAACAGTAAATCAACACAGTAAATATGAAGAACAAACTGTAAACTTGTATTGAATGCTTGAAGTTACAAGATTAAACACACAACCTCAATATTGATTAACAGACTCACCAATACGAATTCTACTTCTCTAGAATTAGGATCTATGCCTTGAGGTTGATTTCTCTCTTAAGCTTAGAATTAATCGCCTCTAAAACTATTCTGTATCTTCTATACATATACTAAACAAAAAGATAATTACAAAAAAATAAACATATCTTCAGTATATCTTCTATGTATATCTCTAAGCTTCCATGTATATCCTTTCATGCGAATCTTCATCATATAAGCAGTATTAATTCTTCAGCAGCATTAAATTTCTTCTAGCAGCATTAACTACCAAGCAGCACTAACTACTAGCAGTACTAACTAGCTAAGCAGTACTAACTTTGTTCAAGCAGCACTAACTTTGACTAGCAGTATTAATTCTACTAGCAGTAGTAATACTCAGCAGTACTAACCTTGAAGTCTTCTAGCAGCAGTAACTCTACACCAGCAGCATTAACCACACTTAAGCTTTTCTTCAGTTCCCAACAATCTCCCCCTAACTTGACTTTTAGGAAAAGAAGTCAAGTTCTTCAGATACTCTTCAAGATGCTTTCAACACTTCAGGTTCAGTTTCCCAAGTTTGGATCTAGGCCCAAACTTTGATTTACAGTCCTTCTCACCACAATCTTTGCCATCTCTGAATCCTTTGTACATACCAGTGTAGCTTTAAGCATCCCTTCTAACTTCTCCTTGCTATGCTCATATATTTTGTCCACCAGGTAGTATTCATGATAACAGTTGTCAATAGTAATCATGTATACTCCACAGTTTTCAAACAATATCCATTTATCAATCTTCTTGAATATGAACTCATGCTTATGATCTTTAATCCTATAGTTCACTCTTTCTGGATCAAACATCATGCACAAGTATTCCAATGTCACTTTGAGAAGATTCTCTTCAGTACCTTTCAACACAGGTTCATAAAGTTTCATTCCCACTTTGTATAGTTCTTCCATATCAGCTCTTGAACAACTTCTGATAACTTTCCCCCATGTTGAATAAGCTTCAAATGAACCATCAGCTCTCTTGATTCTGAAGAAATTCTTTCCACTGTCTCTTAGAATATCCCAGAAGATGATCTTTGGAGCTTGCATAGATATTGGAACAGCCTTCAAAGGTTCCACTATTGTCATGTACGGATCCATACTCTCATCAGTTGGCTTACTAGACTGCTCTGGAAGTTGTACTAATTCTGCTATATGTACCTCTGAATGCTCTGTTGTAGTACCAGCTGTTTCTTCTACTCTGGGCCTTTTAGACTGCCTTTTGGAAGCAATTGTCTTCACCCTTTTTCCAGCTTTGGCTTCAACACCAACACTCTCAGATTCTTCTCTCTTCTCTTCTGCTTTATCTTTTGAGGGTGTGGTCTCCTCAGGGAATGGTTTTTCAATATTCAAGTCATGTCTTTCCTTCATTCTTCTCTCAGCCTCCTCCCTTTGTGCTGAGTCCCCTTGAAGCTTAGCCATTTCCTTTTGATACAACTCTTCAACTTGAGCATATGCCATATTGGTGAACATTTCCCCCTTAACACCAATTGCACCTTTCAGGAAATTTATCATTTTTCTTCTTTCCTGATTGGCCAAAAATGTTTTGGAGGGTTGTCTTTTCTGTTTCAGTTGTTGAGTTGGCATCTTTTTAACTGGAAGTTTCTTGGCCTGGGCTGCTGTCTGAGCTGCTTCTTTTAAGCTCTTTTGGTATTCTGCATTTAACTTCTTAGCCATAATCTTTGCAAGTTCTCTATCCTTTTCTGTTTGCAACTGTTCCTCCTTCTCCATTTGGTCTTGAAGCTGTTTAGCAAGTGCCTCATCCATTTCAATTTGGGACTTCTTCTTTGCAGGTATTTCAGCTTCACCCATCTTCTCCTTTCCTTTTTCCTTTTGACTCTTTTTCCTTTTCTTTCTCCTTCTCTTGGCTTCCTCCTTCATTGATGACTACTCCCTTGGCCTTTTGAGTAGCCTTAGGAGTATCATTCTTGGCTTTGATCAAAGTTTCTGCTATCTCTATTTCTTCCACAGAGAGCCCTATTTCTGCTGCTTCAGTTTCTGCTGCTACTTTTACTTCAGCAACATTAACTGTTTCTTTTTCAATTTCTTCCTCTGTCTCCCCCTCAACTTCAACTCCCTTTCCAACTGAACTTTCTTTTTCTGATTCTGCCTCTTTCTCCCCCTTGTTGGAAGCATCTTTATTCTTTAACCTCTTCTTTAAGACAAACTGCCTTCTCCTCTTCTTTTGTAATAACCTTGTCACCATTTTCTTTAATTTTGCAATCTGGACTTGTTGTGACATAATCACCAGCTTCATCTCCTCTATGTCTTTTCCTTGTTTTATAACATCTAGATTGATGTTTCCCATTGTATCCATCAATTCCTGGTAGTTATATCTGTCCTCACCTTCTCTAGAAGTGTTACCCTCTTTTGAAGGATCATTGGATCTTTTAGTAGTGGAAGTCTTCTGCCTAGCAGAAGCACTATCCACCCCCGTGGTTTCTTGGCACCAGGGACCTTCGAATGATTGCTCATTCAAAGTTGCCATGGGGGAGGTCTTATTGATGTTACCACTTTCCTCCTCTGTGCTAGCAGGAGTAGTGGCAGCCTCATCACCCATATGCTCAACCTCCTCCTCAGAGAGTACCTCCTTGGGGTTGGGAGACACCCCTGTGGTTTCCCTATGGATATTCCCTAAAGGAGAATTCTCCTTTAGAGGGCTTAAAGGCTTGGGGGTTGATGGTACAAGAAGGGAAGGAGCCTTCTTTACCTGTTTCCTCTTGTATGTTTGGGTGATAGGAGAGGTTGGTTTTTCCAGAAGGGACTGGGGGATAGATTTTGAGAGGGAAGGTTGGGATTGGCTAGCAGTAGGATGGTCTAATGGGGGCCTTGACCCTGCTGCCATACCTTCATTGGTTTGGGACACCACCATCATTGTAGAGAACAATGGGGTGTCAACTCCTTCCGAGTCCCCAGCAGATCTTCTCATATTTGAGAAAACCTTGTCTTTGGGGGGTTTAGGTACATATACCCCAACAGGTTGAGGTATATCTGTCAATTCGTGAGTAATAACTTCTTGAACAAACCTGGGGTACATAAAGAAGCTCTTTTTGTTTCCCATGTTTGAGACAAGATCACTAAAAATCATTTTAGAAAAGTTATACTTTCTGGCAGTGGCCAAGCACACCAAAGCATAAGCAATGGTGCTGCTGAACTCACTCCATCCAGTAGTCTTTTTGGAGATGCAGTGCATAAGAGTATGGACAAAGAAACGCCATTGGGGTAAAAATTTGGCTTTAGAGAATTTGAAAACACCCAATGGGCCTCCATACCCCATTCTTGTAAGATTGGAGAACAGTTCATCGTTTGGGATAGAAGTTATACCAGAGGCATCGTCTAGACGTAGACTGATGCGAATAACCTCTTCAGTAACTGTTAGTGGCTTGTCACAGATCCTTGTCTTGATCATTTGCACACCATTCTCAGCAACAATGGTGGCATTAGCCCAGAATTGCCTTTGATGCTCTATATAGATTGTAGGTGATACAATAAGAGCATGAGCAATATGGCTTGACTTGAGGAAATCCACAATCTGATGAAATCCTGCAGCTTGCTTTGGCTTTTGTAGCATCGCGATCTCATTGTGTTCATCGATGAATGCCATGGATGCCATTGATCTTAGTGCAAAGCTTGCCTAAAAACTTCGAGTCTTGAGAGAGAAAGGGTTTAGAGCGCAAGTGAACAATATGCAAAGAGTCGTTATGAACTTTTTAGGCGGGCAAAAGGTATTTATAGTATTCGGGACATAAGCAGTATTAACCTAGAGCAGTAGTAACGGACAAGCAGTATTAACCGCGAGCAGTATTAACTAACTAGCAGTATTAACCACTAGCAGTATTAACTGAGAGCAGTATTAACTGCAAGCAGTATTAACCGCGAGCAGTATTAACTAACTAGCAGTATTAACTGCGAGCAGTATTAACCGCGAGCAGTATTAACTAACTAGCAGTATTAACCACTAGCAGTATTAACCACTAGCAGTATTAACTGAGAGCAGTATTAACTGCAAGCAGTATTAACTAACTAGCAGTATTAACTGCGAGCAGTATTAACCGCGAGCAGTATTAACTAACTAGCAGTATTAACTGCGAGCAGTATTAACCACTAGCAGTATTAACTGAGAGCAGTATTAACTGACTAGCAGTATTAACCATACTTACTCTTTGAAGCTTAGCCGAATTGAGCACTGCTTTTTATGCCCTACAAAGGAAGATTAGTAGCACCAAGAATCTATAATATTCAGATATTTAACCACTGTTTGAGAGGATGCTTATTCAGAGTTGATCATTCCAACACTTGTTACCAAGAAAGTGAATCTACCCACATCAAAAGCTTTGGTGAATAGATCAGCAAACTGATTGTCAGTATGAACTTTTACAACTTGAACAAGTTTCTTTTCATTACAGTCTCTTATGAAGTGATACCTGATTTCAATATGCTTTGTCTTAGAGTGCTTGACAGGATTATTTACAATGCTGATAGCACTGCTATTATCAATAAAAATGGGAGTGTGTAGAAAGGTTACCCCATAGTCCAACATTTGATTCTGAATCCATAAGACTTGAGAACAGCAACTTGCAGCTGCTATGTACTATGCCTCTGTTGTAGACGTGGACACTGTGGTTTGTTTCTTGCACTGCCATGAAACTAGTCTAGCACCCAAAAACTGACATCCTCCAGAAGTAGATTTTCTGTCCAAGTTTGCCCCACCTAGATCACTGTCTGAGTATGCTATTAGGTCAAAGGGTGAGTCATGAGGATACCAAAGTCCCAATCTGGGTTGCCCTTTGAGATATCTGAATATCCTCTTAACAGCTTGAAAGTGAGATTGCTTTGGCCTAACTTGGAATCTTGCACATACACAGACTGGAAACATTATATCTGGCCTTGATGCTGTGAGATACATGAGAGAGCCAATCATGGATCTATAATGATGCACATCCATATCCTCCCCCTCAAGATATGTTGTTATCTGCTTGAAATCCTGAAGGCATGACATGTTGCCTGTCATGTGCCTAGAGCAACCACTATCAACATGCCATATGCTCTTTCCCTTGAGCTGTTGGTTGCCCTGCACATATGATAGATCAGTTAGTATGAATTAGGAACCCAAGCCAAAGTGGTCTTGGGTACCCCTTTCTCATCAAAATACTTGCATTCTTTCTTGACAAGATTTTTGAACTTTAACTCCTCATTCTTGGAGTACTTTGTCACAATTATAGGCTTGGAAACATTTGTACTAGAAGCAGTACTGGTTTTAGAAGTACTAACTGCCTTAGCAGCACTTGCATGCTTAGCAGTACTAACCTTGTTAGCAGTAGTAACTGAGTTAGCAGCAGTAACTGTGTTGGCAGTATTAACCTTTGAAGAGGTACTAACTGTATTAGCAGCATTAATGTTTTCAGCAGTACTAACACAGGTAGCAGCAGTAATACTTCCAGCAGCACTAACCCTGTCAGCAGTACTAACAGTTTTAGTGCTTTTGGGCACCCACATTTTAAAACTTTCTTTTAAAATCCTTTTCTTCATGGGGCCTTTCTTTTCACCATGTTTCTTTCCAGCCTTCCTATAACCAACAGGTTTTTGCACAAATCTTTGAAAGGTCATCTGTTGATTAATAGGGTTAAAGAAGCAATATTTAGCCAAATGATTTAACTTTCCACATATGAAGCAAGGTTTTGGTCTATTGATTTTACTCAGATCAACTCCTTGCTTCTGAGCCCATTGATTATTCCAGTTTCTTTGATTTCCTCTTTTTAAACCAGAATTTAGGCTCTTGGCTTTACTGCAATCACACTGTTTACAAGATCCAGGATTCACAACCGTGGTTTGTTTGTAATGGACCTTGTTATCCTTTCCTTTGGTCTTCTCTATCTCCTTGGACTTGACCCAGATTTTCTCACATCCTTCATTGGTGATAATGTTGTTTTCTAATGGGATCTCTTTACTCACATCATTATCCCTATACTCACTGCTTCTTTTTCAGTTAAATCCTTAATTACTACTTCATCCAAAGGATCTATCTTAAAGGCTTTCTCAGATAAGTCCTTTTTCTCCTTGGTTCTAACAAGTCTGAAGTAGGAGAGATATAATTGTTGTTGTAAGGAGGAGGTGTATTGTTGTATCCAATACCAGGCTTCATCTTGTCATGAATCTGAGCCTTTAGAAGAGAATCCATTGCTTTTGAAGCACATGAAAACTTTTCTATGTCAAGTTTAACTTTAGACAGTTCCTCTTTCAGCCTATCACTCTCTTCTAGGGATTTAGACAGTTTGGTCTCTAACTCATTCTTTTCCCACTTCCAATAGTTAGTGTCATAAGAGTGTTGAAGTTCATTAGCTTGAAAGCCTTTGATTTGCTCTTCAAATCTCTCTACTATTAACACATAATCTCTTCTATCCTTTTCTAATCTTTTGAGGTCATCACACATACTTTGATTGTGATCCCTGTATCTTTTGACAGTGTCAATGCAAGATTTAGTGCAAAGATTAGAAATTACCTCAGAGGGGAGATCAGATACTTCTGCCATAAGAGCTTGATTTTGAATGGCTTCCTCAGCTTGATCACTCCAGTCAAATCCCATTCCTTGTTGAGAAACAAGGGCTTGAGCAGGATTCTTGTTCTGAGTGTAGCCTCCATTCTGAGCTTGTTGGTGGTTGTTGTTTGGAACAGCACTCCTGCATTCTCTAGCAAAGTGTCCTTTCATGTGACACTTATAACATTCCACCTTGGTCTTGTCAAAACCAGCTCCATCTTCTCTTCTTTGAGAGAAGTTATTCCTTCCTGTTCTTTTAATGAACTTCTTCACCCTCATGGATAACATGGCCATCTGCCATTTAATATCCATCTCCTCCAGGTCATCAGGGTGAAGTTGATCCAGATCATCATTAATCAATGAATTGTTACTATGACTGGACAAAAAGGATTCAAAGATTGTTTCAGTTCCTTTTTCTGAACTTGCTCCATTAGCAATACTAACTGCTTCAGGGATGGCAGTAGTATCAGTGGATGCTGAAAGAAGTGCAGCATTGTGGACATAACCAGTGGGCTTCTTCTTGATCTCTACCTCAGTTTCAAAAACTCTTAGATCATTGTATAGATCATCAAGTTCTTTCTCTTCCAGATTGTCACTCTGTCTATATGAGACAGTGTACATAGTCCATTCATCCCCAAGAGATCTGAGGAACTTTCTGTTGACATCATCTTGTTCCATCTTCACTCCTACAGTAGCCAGTTCACCAATGAGCTTGTTGAACCTATCAAAAGTTTGAGTCATAGACTCATTCTTTGAGGAAGTAAAGTTCTCATACTGCTGCTTTAGAACATCTCTTTGATTTCTTTTGATGCTCTTAGTTCCAGCAAATCTTTTCTCTAGAGCATTCCAGAGAATCTGAGCATCAGTGCAGTTGCAAAATTGATGCTGATATTCATTGGGGATGGCCAAGAGCAAAGTGCTCAAGGCCTTCATCTCTGTCTGTCTGATCTTCCTCTCACCATCTGTCTTTGGTGGAGGTTTTTTTCCATCTGGTCCTATCCTTCCAGCTTCAGAAGGACCATTCTCAATGATATCCCACATTGAGTAGTCAGTGAGAAGAATATATTGTCTGATTCTGATCTTCCACATGTCAAACTCACTGGGTTTGAGCATTGGAACCTTAGAGACCAAAGTACTGCTTGATTCTGTAAGATTTTCCATGATGAATAGATGTTTCTGAGAGAGTTTGGCTTTGATACCACTTGTCAGGATCGAATTCTTAACAAGAATTAATTCTCAGAAACAATATCAAAGAAGTTTGCGAAATAACACTTTGATATTCAATGAAACAGTAAATCAACACAGTAAATATGAAGAACAAACTGTAAACTTGTATTGAATGCTTGAAGTTACAAGATTAAACACACAACCTCAATATTGATGAACAAGCTCACCAATACGAATTCTACTTCTCTAGAATTAGGATCTATGCCTTGAGGTTGATTTCTCTCTTAAGCTTAGAATTAATCGCCTCTAAAACTATTCTGTATCTTCTATACATATACTAAACAAAAAGATAATTACAAAAAAATAAACATATCTTCAGTATATCTTCTATGTATATCTCTAAGCTTCCATGTATATCATTTCATGCGAATCTTCATCATATAAGCAATATTAATTCTTCAGCAGCATTAAATTTCTTCTAGCAGCATTAACTACCAAGCAGCACTAACTACTAGCAGTACTAACTAGCTAAGCAGTACTAACTTTGTTCAAGCAACACTAACTTTGACTAGCAGTATTAATTCTACTAGCAGTAGTAATACTCAGCAGTACTAACCTTGAAGTCTTCTAGCAGCAGTAACTCTGCACCAGCAGCATTAACCACACTTAAGCTTTTCTTCAGTTCCCAACAACAGGAAAAAAAATGAATGGCAAGAATGTTAGAACATAAAGAAGCTACGTTGGATTTATTCGGGCCATTTCCCACTAAGAATTTCCAGGAACATTTAGAACATGGGGCTAATAGTTTTCATTTTCCATCTCATGGAAAACCCTTTTTCGTTTATCAAATAAAATTTCCTATTCTAAAATATTAAAACTTAAATATTTAACACGAGATTCGACTTGACTTTCTTGCCGATGGTCCTATCTTATTAGAAATACCGAAATTCCGTTATCGTTCAATTCTGACCGGAAATTAGAAGCTGATATTAGAAAGAAGAGAAAGATCTCAAATATCTGGAGGAGGAATCCTTAAGTTTTCGGGGGAATTGGATGGTAAAAAAGGGGGTTTGAATGTAGGGGTTATTCTTATTTTACGAGAGGGTTTTGCTCAAAAGTTGACAAACTGGGAGGGTTGGGACTTCTTCCTTTTCCGACGGAGGTTGTGAATGACTGGTTTTTTCCAATCTTTTCGATAGGAAGACTCGAAATTTTGTGTTCCCATCTCATGGGAAACTCTTTTTGCTCCAACTGTGCCGAGTGGAAGGGCCGACATCTTGAATGTTTAGTCAATGTTATTTTTTTTTGGTAACCGTGGGTTTTCGGGTCAGCTTACGCGCACCGACTAACCATCAATGTTAATTTAAACACCAATCATCAAGGTCTAACACCCTTTAGCCCCCCCTTTGTTTTAATCACTGGTACATATGGACTTTTTCTAGGTAAATGATGGTTAACGACTAATTCCCTGGAGGACCACAAATAGTCTGAAGTTATCGCAAGTGAACCTCCATAACGTTTTGTTGTTGTTGGTTCATCCCAACATCAAGAAAACAACTTGAAAAAGCCGCCTCCATTATTATCCTTGCTTGAGAAAGGTAGAAAATGAAAACATAAATAATTGAAAGCGAGATCCCGTGAAAAATATAGAGAGAAGTGAAAGTTGAGGTGGAATAAAATTATGGGTTTATGGAAAAATTGACTCATTATATTATATAAAATCAAATCATTCCTTTTATTTTTAATCTTATTAGTGATTGTTTAATATCTCTAACCAAACAATCTCTAAACATTTAAAACAAAATACATAACACAAATTTGAAGCTTATTTTTAACATTAAATTTAGGACAAATGGAAATGCAACATAATTTGTCTCATTCATATTTTATGTAACGTACTTTCAGGTACTTCAAATACGATATCTCAAATATTTAAGACAAAATATATCATATAATATTAAAATTAGACCAAAATATGTCGTATTTTTATATATTTTTGTATATAAATAAACTAGGTAGCTTAAATACGAAAATTAGGGTGTTTGGGATTTGCTTATTTAAAACAACTTATGTTTTTTTTTGTAAAATTGTCCATCAACTTATGTGGTGTTAAACTAGAGTTCTATAAAAAAATTGTTTGGATTAGCTTATGGTGCTGATACCACAACGTAATAAACTAATAAGTTGTTTTTTATGGGATGTTTGGGCGTTTATACATGTAAAATGACCAAAAAACTAATAAGTTGTTTCTAATAAGTTATATAAAATTATTTATCAAAAGCTTCTTATCATCGCTACCAAACGATATAAACAATTTTTTTTTTATATCCAAACACTAAAAACTACCTATAATTAATACCATACCAAAATAAATTAATAATCATGTAATTCCAAAGAATTGCGTTTCCATGAAAAATAAAGGGGTAATCGATCTGCTCGTGTGCTTTCCATGAAAAGAATTGCGTTTGATTCGGGCACTTGACGTTTGTTTGTAGTTTAGCTTCATTCAATGGCGGCAATCAGAACCACCGCCACAATCTTCGGTAGAGAGATATTCCGATCGTCGACGTCGTTAACCTTCATCCGCAACCATGCTCTTCGCATCCCTACTCGATGTTGCTTCATTTCTCGTTCAATCAGCTACACTCCAGTCCGATGTGCGGCAGGATCAGATTCCGGCGCCGGCGGTGGCCGTAACAAGGCTTCGGCACGGATGTCTCAGGTTCAGCAACTCTTGCACGACGCTAAGGAGAGATCTGCCGGCCGCGATGAACCTATTCCAAAGATTACTCTAGGTATAACTGAACAAAAACACCGGACGTTCTAAATTCAGCACAATGAAATGAATTGTTTCTGCCTTTTCTATTTATGCTAATAATTTAATTGAATTTATAAACAAATTTGTAGGTCGATTATGTTGTAATGTCGAACCTGCTTATACTTGTGGATTTTGCCTTTGAATTTTAATTGTGCAATCATGCCTAGACTCAAAATGACAACCTGCTAGTTGGACCGAATTGGATGTCTGCTTTAATAAGTAAACTCGAAATAAATAGAACGTTTTCTTCTTCTTTTTCTTCTTATTAATCTGAATGGAGTTTTTAATTCAATTAGCGCTTGTGCTAGAGTAAGTTTGCTATGGTTCAAGCCTCAAAGAACTAGAAATACGTATATACATATGACAAAAGATTTGGAGGGCATAATTGCTGCATTATGTGGAGAATTAGGTAAGGGGTGACCCCATGGCTCCTTAACTTTGTGAATTTGGGGAAGGGAAGTTTCTGTACATAGCTTTATCTTACATTTTGCAAAGAGGTTACTGAACCAGTGGGGATTAGATCAGCTAAAGTACTTGTTAGAACTTAGGGGGCGTTTGGTTCATTATAAGGAATGAGAATGAAAATGAAATGGGAATGTAGGAGAATGGGAATAGGAATGGACATTGCATTGATGTTGTTTGATTAAACCAATATAATTAATAAAAAAAAATGTTTCATATAATATTTTTAATACAAATATGTGACATCCAACATGAAAATCGTCAAGTAGAATAGCATTTTTTGTTGCCATCTTCTGAAATTGGAACCCTTGAATTTTTCGGGTTTATCCACATGCGATTTCAATAAAGAAGATTGATCCATCGTCAACGAAATTTATGTCTAAGATTGTTAGAACTTAGATTATTGAATCATAAATTTGTTATACAATAATCTTTGGAATTGATAAAATCAAAATAAAATTCATAAACTAAAAACGAATTCTACACAAGTATTCGTATACATAATCATAAAAGGTAAGGAAACGATGACTAGCTTGATAAACTTGATGATAAATTGATGAAGATCGTGAATAGGATTGAGGCCTGCAATCGCAGTGTCTTTAGACAGAAATTCGTCCCTCGTACGGTTGAATTGCGGACGTCTATCTAGAGGATACAACAACCCGATCAAGTTTCGAACTTGAACCCCACGAATCAAACGTATGCTTCCTTATGAATCGTTTGAATAGAACAAGAGAGGAAACCCATAAATTGTAATGAAAAGTCTGCCAAAAACGAGAGAAATTGAGATATATATATATATATATATATATATAGAGAGAGAGAGAGAGAGAGAGAGGGAGGTTCAAGGGAAAACCTCAAAAAAAATGGAAAAATGAGGAACACCCTGGTAGCTATTCATTTGGACGGTATGCACTTGTGCATACAAGTAAATTAAGGTGTTTTTTGGTTTTATGCACTTGTGCATATGCACGTGTGCATGTTACAAATTACTTGTATGCACAAGTGCATACCGTCCAAATGAATGGCTATCAGGATGTTCCTCAGTTTTCCATTTTTTTTGAGGTTTTCCCTTGAACCTGACCCTATATATATATATATAGGTATCTCACGTCAACCGAATTAACCGACAGTTAACTGCCGGACAACGAGTTGTGCGGCTTGGGAGGCGGCCTTAGGTCGCGTAAGTACCCGCGGGAAGGGAAGAACTCCAGCGAGTTTGGTGTGCGGGATGAAACCGTGGGGAAACCCACGTATGACTCTCATTCAAGTCAAGAGCCCCAAGGCCCAAGGCCCATCTTTGACTTCTAATATGTGCTAACCCAGTTGGTTGGGTAGCCCATTTTGATAATAGGTAGGAGATTCCTATTATAAGGCAACTTTGATTTCCTCATTTGTTCTATGTGGGACAAGCTTACAAGCAAATCCCAACACTTGTTTATGACGGTGTAACCTCATCTTATGTGATTGATCTCACATGGCCTTTAGCATTCATATGTCAATTGTTAGTTGCCCTGATGGAGCTATTCAGGTGTACATTTGTTTTGAATTTTGACCCCAGACAGAAAACTTCTTGTAGTCTAATATTTTTCTTTTGCCTCCATATAGCTGCTTCTCTATGTTCTATAGACCTCTAACTGGCAAAATAAGACATTGTTATGGAAGTATATGTTCCGTCATATATGAGGTGTGGAATTGCAATTTCTTGCTTGGTTGTTATAACTTTTGTTACTTCTATTGTTCCAAAAAAGTGCAGCATTTGACTTAGCACGTAATCTAGTATAAATATTTGATTAGTAGTTAAATATCTAAAATCCTCCACAATAAGAAAAAGGTGTGGACAAAAATCGAAGTTACTAGCATCGTGTAAAAATATTGGACATTCTTTTAGCCAACCCGAAAAAATTGTTGCGTCTTTTGATGAAGGGGGAGGGGAAGGGAGTATTATTCTTGCTTCTCTCCCAATTTTATATCATGACTGTAGTCAAGGAAGTAAAACTTCAAATGGATAAGTCTTAGGAGGCATTGTTGTTGTTATGTTGTCTCACCTCTTTTAAACTGTTGTTGTCGGTTAATATTTTTGGGTTTCCCATAGGAATCCTTGTGGAGATTTTATGCCGCTTGTCAGCTAATAGGGAAACTTCCTTTTCCTCTTTCTAGTTTTTGTAGAAGAAAATAAATGACAGAGGTTGCTTATCATGTTAATACAGTTTGATACTAGCTCTATTGATCCCTATGTATATTTGCTTCAGGTGCAAGCCTTTCCTCATAACTTTCATTTCTGTTATTTAGATCATGTCAGTGTGAGCTTTGCTAGAAGTGGTGGCCCTGGAGGTCAAAATGTTAACAAAGGTTTACTATCTTCCAATTCTTTTGAATTGCTTGCATTTAGCTTGGCAACCTTACTACTTTCCTTTCTCTTTTTTATGCCAAAATTTCTGTTTGATGATTAAATCATTTTGTTTGCAGTGAACACCAAGGTTGATATGCGGTTTAATATTAAAGAGGCATATTGGTTAAGTGAAAGGGTGAAAGAGAAGATTTTGCAGATGGTTAGTTTGCTATTACTTTTCTAACTGTTCCTTTATTTATGATACCGTGATTGTTGCTTCTTGGAAGTTGAAGGACCATCATGCCATGCCTTTTCAGGCTAATTTTAAGACCATCTATACACCCAAAGATGGTTCCCATGGGAGATGTATATTATGTTGTGACAATTGCTGATTCACATATAATTTTTTAACTTCCTGATGTAGTTTCCATTTACAGTTGTAGATGTGAGTGTACCTTCTCTTTGCATCACAACATGCTTTTGGTTTCAACCAACCTAGTCTTGGTCCTTTGGTCCAAATGCAATAACTGGTCTTGGTCCTCACTGGTCCTCCTTGGCAGAGGCGGATCCAGAAATAATTTTAAGTGGTGGCATAATATGACTACAAAAAAGAATATATAGGAAATCTTCACAATATTAGTATAAATCTGTTGGTTGACTCCTTGCCCCTGCACAGAAGGAAACCATGTTTGAAACCTGTCTACAAATCTTTTTAAAAATACAAGAGGTATATAAAGAACAACAAAATTAAAGCTGAAAACTAAGAAATTTGACAAAAGTGGGACTCGAACCCAGGCCTTTTGTACAAAGGCAACAACATTTACCAACTGCGCTAGTTAAAGACTTCCAGGAGTTCAGTTTCAAAAAAATAAGGGCACCCAACAAAACAATATGGTGGCACCCTTCAAAAACGTAATATTTTTCCCTTGCGATGGAACCATGAAGTGGTGGCCCGTGCCACCTGGTTCTATGTATTTTCCCCCCCTGCTCCTTGGGCCCAGTTCTTGGTGGGCCTTGCCCAGTAATTTTGATATTTCTTTTCAAATGTCTTATGCATATGTGTGTGTATGTATATTTATGTGTGTATATGATTATATTAATGTGTACATGTGTGATATGTAAAACCAAACCAAATGGACCCAGTAAATCTCCCTCGAAAGTAGGGTGGGGATGTGATGCACGCAGACTTGACCTCTACCCCAAAGAGTAGAGCGGTTATTTCCGTTTAAGACCCCCAACATGTGCAATAGTGTGAGCAAACAGGTAGCAGAACTGCAGAAGTAGAGATTAGCGTATGGTGTACGAAGCATGAGCAAAATAAGTAAGAAAAAGTAATGAATAGGTACAACGAAAACACACAAAAGGCAAGGCAATACATAACCCACACAGAGCAAGCAACGCAAAAAGCCAAAAATACATCCCCAACCTAAACTGCCAGCCCTGTACCCCCCCCCCCCCCTCCCAACCTGTTCAACTCCCTTTTGCCAACTATACTAGCTATAGGTCCCCACACCTAGTTTGCTATCCTAGTCCTCCGTTTCCAGTTTACCTATCAGAGGTCATATTCAAGGAAAAATATAAGGCTACCATGTCCACCTCAATTGCCCATCCCACTTCCTCTTTGGCCTTCCCCTCCTCCTCAGCCCCTCAACTGTCACTCTTTCTACACTCATCACTGGTGCCTTCACCAGTCTCCTACGAGAAGTATTTGATTACTATGATATGATGTATGTATCAAGAGCTCGTGAACTAGTTCCTATTACTTCTACTTCTAGAAATATAATATTGCAATCGGTTTCACGAAAGAAAACAAAAGCTAGCTACATCTATTCCAAAAGGATTAGAACTATACACAACACCAAGACAAATGAGTGAACTAAGGCCACAATAGTTCCAAATGCGGACAAGCCTTCAATCCGACGACATAAATTCGAATAAGAGAAAATTTGAGAGCAATTTGAAGATTTGAGAGTGTTTTTGAGATTTTGTGAAAAAGAACACCTACATAAACCTTCTATGTAATACATGGTTTGGTTGGGGGGGGGGGGGGGGGGGGAATAGTATTTAAAAAAGCCAAAAAAAAGGTCATGTGACTGTTTGGTGAAGTGGGGGCAAAATGTTCAAAAAGAAGAAGTCAAAATGACCGTTAATGGCATTTTGGCTTTCTGAATTTTAAAAAACCGGTCCTCCTGGTATCTGTCCAATTGGTCCGGTCCCTTAACCGGTTCATCGTCCAAAACCAGTAACCGGTTGGGCCCATTTCAGCATGTTTATGCGTGAGTATCAGTTTCATTGGTAGAATTGCTACATAGTTTTTGAAGACCGGTTCTTCTTTGCCTGATTTTTCCTTTGGCTATATGATCATCAGAACATCTTCTTACTGTCGACAGCATGTCCTTTGACCAGGAAAAAAACCGAATCAACAAAGATGGCGAACTTGTGATTTCTTCAACAAAGACCAGAACACAGAAGTTAAATTCTGTCTACTGCACTTTCACCTTATCTGTTTTTATATTATAAAACAAAGGTTACATGCTTAAAAAAATGTTTTTCTTCAGGGGTAATATTCAGGATGCATTGGAAAAACTTCAGGTATTATTACTTGGAATCTTCCTCTATATAAATTTTTTATTTTAATCAAATAAATATATAGGAAATCATTGATGCTGCATGTTACGTCCCACCACCCCCATCGGAAGAACAAGTAAAGAAAATTACCAAACTGTAAGCCCTCACCAAAACTTGCCCTCATTTTCTTGCCGTTTTCTTCTTTCTCCCTTCTTTTTTTAATATCCATATTACCATGGGCTTCAAGTTTTACTGTTTCCTATTTTGCCTTACAGAGCCGCCATATCAGAGTCGAGAAGGCTGCAGGGCAAGAAGGTCCTTTCACAAAAGAAAGCATTCAGAAGAAGCCGAGACAGTTATGACTAAATACCCAGAAAAGCTCAATTTCGACCTGCATAGATTATGTAAGATTACACCAACATGTTTTTGTCCTAATAACTGCTCCCATGAATCACTTATTGGCACACAACTTTAAGAGCTTCTTGATCCATCTAATTGAAGTCTCTTTATTCATTTTTTAGATAAGTTAGGCTGTCTTGGAATTAAATGTACTTTGCTGAAAGAAAAAAGAAACTTAACTAACTTCTATTTTAATGGACCAAAAACTTTATAAAAATGCATGCCAAATAGCAAAGATTGCAATTTTTATGGATAAATTTGAAGATAAATATAAGATGTGAAGATGTAATTTCATGGACATCTTTCACAGTTGCTCAATGAGAATAAGTAATCACCAAAATTCAAGAATTATAGGAAATATTTTGTTGAAGGTATGAACACAGATGTAATTTTCAGTTGTACATGACTCTGTATTTTTGGAGAAACTTATGCTTTGATTGTAGCTTAAAATGTCCAATTATTTTTGGAAGGGCCACAAAACCCGAACTTGTGATCTTACGTTGAGGCAGCATGAAAATGTCGACAATAGACTATCTTCTTACTCTCCATTCACTACTTTTCCCTGTATCTATACATTTTACATTACTTCCTTCAGGATGCATAGTGCTTGTGGAAGATGGCTTCCACATACAAGTAAGAATACCTTCTGTTTCCATATATTCTTGCTTTCTGCACTTGTGGAACCTAATGAAAATCATTTTGAAAACACTTTTTCACAAGCCAGGGGTCCCACACCTAATGTGCTTTATGTAAATTGTTACGGTAAGGTTGGAAACCTAGGATCATGGGTTTTACGTTCAACCAGGGGCCACGTCCGCTGCTAAAGTTTGCTCAGTTCATCTGGACACAGATACTATGGACTAGTTTAGTCAAAGGTACAAAATATGCGGAATAAAACTTCGTGGTTTGTTGGGAGATATTTTATTTTGTAAGCACTATTTCAGTCTCGGGTTTAATCTTTAGAGTTGTACTATTATTTAAGTGAAATATGCGTTTGAAAGAGCTTATTAAAGTAAAAGCTATAAACAACTTAAGTGAATGAGAACGTGTTATCCTAAACTTATTGTCAAGTAAAACATTGCAACTTTTTCAAGTGTATAATCTTTATATACAGTAAAACTTATATACTTTCCTCACTTTTGGAATATACCGATGACCCGGAGGATACTGCTTTACCAAAAACCTTGTAATTTTGTTGGCAAGAAGAGAGTACCATGGCGATCTCTATCCTTTTAGCAATTTTTGGTGGTGCTACGATAAAATCGACTCAAATAGCCTAATCCTCCTCTTTTCAACTCATAGTCATTTCTCCCCCTATTTTACAAAAATAGCCCTAGGTCCACCCCCGCAATTGTGGACCTAGGTCCACCTCTGCAATTGCGGATCTACGTGACACGTGTCACTCTCTCGTAAACCCTACTTCCACATGGCAGAACATTCTTTGGCAGGTCCATCCCTGCAATTGCGGACCTATGTGCCACGTGTGGGAACGGTTACATGCATTTAATACAAAAAAAATGTGGGGTTTGAGAGGGGGGGGGGATATTATATAGAATAAAGAAGAGAAAGGTAGGTGAGGGTGTGGAATCACTATCAATGATAATGAGGGGTCATTTAATAAAAACTATGCTTATCATAGTAGGAGAATTGATACAAGTTCTTTGTGGAATCACCATCAATGATAATGAGGTGTCATTTAATAAAGAGAAATGTCGAAAAGTCGTGGCTAGGTTTGTGGTTAAGGATGAACAAACTTTTAGTGTTGGTCCATGATCTATACCCTCCCAACTTAGCAACTCAACCGGACCTTTCGATTTCACGATTGACATTTGTTCTATGTTCAACCATCAAAAACAAGAATCGTTATAAAAATTTCATTTCACGATTGACATTTGTTCTATGTTCAACCATTGAAAACAAGAATCGTTATAAAAGTTTCATATTGATGCACAAAACATAAAAAGTGAAAGGCGAAAATCCGTATAATGTTATGTTTCTAGCTTACCGTTAGTCGCTGGTTAATAAGTTAGTTGTTGACTAATCAAATAGTCATATTTGGTAAAATTGACTGATAAGTTAGATGACTATATAAAATAATCAAAAAGTCCGTATTAAAAAAACATTGGAAAAAATATAAGGAGCATAATTGGAAGAAAAAAAACTCCCGAAGCTTATTGAAATGTTACTTGAGTTGGTTTTTCAAAAATCTATTTTATGACTAACCAAATAGGGATTTCAGCTTATGGTTGTCAAACATGGTCAAATGTATTGTTTATTAGGATTTGAGAAGATTACCGTCTAAAACTTTGTTGTAGACATCGGGAAGTTCTGCAAGGTATTTCAAGACGAAGGTCACGGTGCTACTTGTGGTCTTATAGCTTACAACGAGCAAACCGATGATGCTATTAGAGATTTCCATATCGTTCATAAACTCGCCATTTTCGTCCGTCATAAGTAGCATTTGGGACAAGTCTCCTCCGGATGTAAGTTTGGTCTTTGTTAGTTTCTTCTTCCTTGCTACAATAATATTCGTAAGTTCATCGCGAACTAATTTCTTGCCTTTAATGGCGCCGTTATAAGCAGTGTCGGGAAATTTTATCGGCATTGAGAACATCCCGTTTGTGATGAGCGTGAAATGGTTCGCCAACTTGTCCACATGCGGTCATCTACACTCATGAAGAGTTTACACGCTAACGCAAACATGTACTTCTTTGAAAGAGGGAAGATCCTGACTTCCCTGTGTGGTGCGCAGTCACTTTTCAAATGACTGCGTGCCATACAGTCCATTTGGGAGATGTAGCGTTTTAGAGCATTGGGTTTTAGAATATCGTGAATGAAGTTAGGTTGGAGTGACGTGACTTCTTTCACCAGATTATTTACAAACTCACGGAAAAGCAAGGCCTTTTTCATCGGACTCCGGCCACCACGATGTAAGAAGAAGCTTGATCTCGCTCGTGAAGAGGAACTTATGGCCTTGTGCTCCGCAAAAGACCGCCATTTTCTCCCCTAATTACGAAGTTTGGAAGACATCCAGCGAGTACTTGTTCATTCTTTCGAAAACGAACCTCTAAGCGCCTAACACTGCAAAATCCGTGTTTTCCCCGACAAACGGCCATCCACTCGACCCGAGTAGATTCGTCTCGTTTCCCGAGTGTTTTCTACGGATTACAAGAAAAAAGGAAGATGGAAATAGGAAGGATTAGAAGGGAAAGTAGATATGTTGTCAAAAGTTTCCATTTTTTTATGGGTGAAGAAATGTTGAACAGATGGATATTGTTTTGGTTGTGAAGTTGTTTTATATGAAATGAGAGCATATCGTAAAACAAAACAAAGAATTTAATCAAATAATTCCAATATTTCATCAACTTGGATGTTGGCAAAAATTGGAATTCCCATTAAACCTCCTGCTTCTATCGACTTGGATATGGAAAATAAAGGGAAATTGAATAAATTAGTCATTCTTGACTAAAGTGTGTAATTTTTAGACCACTTTTTTCCTATTGGGCTAAAATAGTCAAGATTTCGCAAGTGTCCATTTTGTAACTTGTGAAATGTACTTTTTCTGAATTAAATATGATTCTAGTGGAATCTGAAATAGACGTGTCAGCTTGCGAAATGTCATTTCGGCTTGTGAAATAGACGTGTCAGCTTGTGAAATGTCATTTTAGCATGTGAAATCTCCATTGCACATCATAATCATATTTTATTTATAAAAAATATATTTAATAAGTTGCGAAAATCTTGACTATTTTGGTTGAAAAACTGGACTAAACAAATGAAGAGGTTCGTCTAAAAATCGCTAGTTTGGTCAATATGCCGAAAATAAATCTTCTGGGGTTGGAAATAAATCTGAAATAAACACTTTTGGTCCCTATGTTTTTTAAATCTTCTCGGTTCTGATCCTAGGGTTTTTTATTACATAATCGCATAGTTTGTAGAATCGCTCGACATTGGTCCCTCCCTTAAACGGTCGTTAACTTTCCATCTCTTAAATGATGGACATTTCCTGTTTTCTCTCGCATTCGTTTTAAAAAAAAAACCGCAACCAGTGACAACAAAACACCTCATCCGTTCACTCCCCCCCCCCCCCCCAACCCTTCCGATACCCCCTTTCTCCTCGGCCGCAACTCCGACAAACATTTTGGTCACCTCCTCCGGATGTCACGCCACCTATATTTCAACCGCTGCCCAACGCTATCCACCACCAAAAACAAAACAACCATCGACCACGCACAACCAACCACCCTCCACAAAAACAGTAACCAAAAAAATATTGCTCGGGGAAGTAGTTAGATTGGATTTTTCAAACACCTTCAACCCGACCAACCCAATCCATATTCACTACTTGGACATCTAAGAATGATGCTAGTCTTTGTGCATAAAATTCAGTAATGGAAGTCGAAAGAAATCACACCATATCGTTTCAAACTTCGATTTCCAGCAACAAAAAATGCACTCAACGTTTTCGTAACCAACAAGATGAAATGAAAAGGTTTTATAAAAAAACAGTAATCGAAAAATATTTTACAAACAAAAAACTTAGCATTTACATGAACAATTGAAGCTTATCGTTGATGTACAAAGTTAACAAGCTAACATGAAGCTGATAATAAAGAACGAAAAACTTGAGCATGAAATGCTGAAAACTTGCGGCCAAAACGGTTTCTTTTTTCTCAAAGAATGCTTCAAGTAACAGAGGTTGAAGAGGGTCATCACCGAGCGGCTGGTTGTCTGGATTGTGAGAATCGTTACTTTCCGGAACAAGAGGAGGCTGACCCTCATTGCTGGAAGGGCCATCAGGGTTTGGAGCATCATCAGTGTCTTCTTGATCATCTTTTGGTTCACCAGAGCCACCAGCACCGCCACCACCCCCGCCATCAGCACCGCCATCGCCAGCTTGAGGGATTCCTGGAACCAGGTCTTCCCGAGCTTCTACACCAACCCGTCTCAGGTGCAACTGCCACCATGTTAAAGTAAGCATGACTCTTTTAACTTCCATCACCATTTCTCAACAGCACAAAATGGAGGATGGAGATATGATATAAAACATATATACCTGATCTCAAATGCACATTACAGACAACTAAATGACGTAAATGATCGGAAAATGTGTACCTTAAGATGGAGATTAACTTCATCAGGACGTGAAAGAAATGGAAAATCACCACCACTCTTAATGTATGCTCGTCTTGCACCAGGATACCTTTCGCTTACATGATCTTTGAGTTGCTGAGGTATTGCACATTTGTCGTTTGTCTTGAAGGAAAAAAAAACACAGATATCAATGGAATCAGTCCATAAAGTACTTTAACACAATAAAAATCAGAATATAACTAAAGAACATTAAAAAGTACCCATTGGATTCTATCTGTAAATTATTATGAGAATTTCTTCTTTTTAAGATGTGATAACGTTGTTCAAATGTGCAAACAGAAGAACATAGATGTGTGTCCTCAAGAGTAACCAAGAGGTGTATATATATTAATAAATGCATATGAGTTCTGGAAGCATACATCCATTATAGTGATCAAAGAGTCTGAAAGCATTAGCGGTCCAACCGAAGCATCATCACTTGATAAGGTCAACCTGGAAGCCAAATCCTCCCTTGACAGGGTCTCAACCTGCATGTTTTTACACTTATCAGCTCAGGGGAAAAGTTAAAATACAGGGGTGCCTCCACCCTTTGCCAAATCCCCGTATTTGGGTGCTTCGATTGATGAAGATATATACATTAAGGGTAAGAATCTAATGTGAAACTAACATGTTTATGCCTGCAAGTGAGAAAAAGAAAAGAAGGCAAGAAAGATGCCATTTGTTTCACTGATAGCTTAAATTAACATGGAGGTAGTAATTAAAGATAGAAGCTGAATAAGAGTTAACCTTAAGTACGTGTTTGTTTTATATATTTAATATATGAACTATGAAGTAATTTGTTTCTTCTATCTGTTTGGTTTTAGACACGAGTTATCCTGAAATTTTCAGAGCGATGCACAGGTATCCGTATCCTAGCATCCTTGAAAGTTGAAACATAGATTTTAATGTGTGCGCTTATAAATATGGTTCTACTGTCAACAGAGAGACAAAACTGAAAACCAAGAAACATAAGAACAAAATACCATCCCTTTCTCCCTTTTACTTAATTAGAAGTCACCTTCTATATCTTTTAAAATTTTAGCAATTTTCTGCCAAATCAATGGTATAGGTTCTAAAGTGGCAAACTCCATTCATTATCAGACATTTTGCAGCTACAAGCTATTAATTAGACAACAGCTCGATGTAGTAAATTAAAAATTCACCTGTGCGACAACAAAGTCCACAGAATCCGCAATAAATGGTTCATGAGGACCACTCGGGATTCCTGTTAAGACATATCGTTTCAGCAGAAAAGAAGGGGTCCAGCCAACGCTGCAGCAGGAGCAGAGATAGAAATAAGTTAGTATTCCTTTTAAGCTTCAAACGCTTTTTAATTCAATTTTTTCTCGATCCCTACATCTGGATGCAGCATAAGTTAGGCATAAATTACCAATGCCAAAGTGAAGACAACTTTAAGTAAAACTAGAAGCAATGAATAGCGTAAATTAACTAAAGTTCCAGTAGATTCATATCAGAGAAAACACATATCAAAGCTGACAGAATACCATTAAGACGCTTGACAAATCTAGATTGACACAAGTCAAACAAACAGCAAGTGTACTAATTGTAGATATTATAGGTAGGAAATTTAGAGCAAGATGAGATCAAAATAGACCTCATTGTAAAAGATACTGATTCAATTGAAAGGGCCAACATGTGAACCAATAGTTGCTAGGTTGGATCGGACCTCACATAAAAAAGACAACAAAACCCCTCAACAATGATCAAATACAAGATAACAAGGAAGATCAATCTGATAACTCCAGCTAAAAAGCATTTTAATTAAAATAAATTATATAGGTACATACACAGGAGCCCAAGGCATGGCAGCTGCAAAATATTTCGTCTCCAAAAACGCATTTGAGAGTACCAATGACTTTACTCGCCGTGGTCGATGCTGAGCAAAAAGCAGTGCTAAGAATCCCCCCAGGGATGTGCCATAAAGATGTATCTGTTAGACAAAGACTGATCAGACAACTAAGTTTTGTCATGATGAATACTTTTAACAGATTACTTACAACAAATGCATGATATAACAATACAATGATAATAACAGTGGAAAAATCTATAAATTGCAGTCATTTGTGTGCGTTACTGCCAAATGTCAAGATTTCAAGGCTCTTGCTTTTGCAGACAAAGATTACAGCCTGCAGTAGGTCACTAAATTTTCAACAGCACACAAATGCTGTAGAGTCGTAGTAGTACTTTATCGGTTTATCCTCGATCCATCTGATTAGTAGTACTTTATCGGTTTATAATAGATATTTCGACTACCTTTAAACTCTTAATACACATATATAAATTTAAATATATAATTTAACTTTTGATCAAAAAAAATCATAATGGCCAAGTTTTACATACGTAGGTCATTTTATCGTTTAAAGTGATACAACCTGATTTTTCTAGCAGTAAAGTTCAGACATTAGACACCACAGTAACCAGGCAGAATTTGAGATTGAACATGAGGCAGGTGGAAACTGATAAGCCATAGAATCATTTGATTAATGAACAAAAAGAAGGTAGCAATGGTTTGGCAAAGTAGGAACTGGTGTTCTCCAAAGTAGGACCTTAAACGCTGAGCTTCATTTGGTGCAAAGAGGCTATGGGCAATGAACTTCTTGAGAGCCATGCTGCTTTTTAACAATAAAAGCTTAAGCTCCAGTATTACTTTAACTTATTCCAGACAAGAAGTCTATTGGAAAGATCAGATAGAGTATGTCACATACACAAAAAAGCCACCCACCCCATGAAGATGCTCTCCTCTTAACACAAGAAACAATCCTCTGGATGCAATTATGCTCTTGCTCTAGTCCATAGAATAAGGTAGGTATCATCTGGTTTTTTTCTAGCCAAAAGATTTTAATTGCCAGAGACAGTAGTATCTCCCACAACTTATTGTTCCTTCTTTCATACAAAGCCTAGCTAGTCAACAACTATAACAATGATCTTCTAATGACAAACCTAATAGAATATGAATTGAAGATAAAAGTTCTACAATTTCCATGGAATAGGAGACGATCAACGCTCTCATGGTACTGTTTGCACATGAAGCAGAAGTTCACAGAATTTTCTGCATCTCCTCGAAATCCCCCCCCCCCCCCCCAAACCGCCACCAGAATACTAATATGAGCTGTCATCGGATCAAAAATTACTTTCAATGGGGCTCTGCTTCTCTAGTTGCCTCTAGGCTCTCACACAAAAGAAGCTACATCATCTCTGGCTCTAAATATGAGATGAATCTACATAAGCTACTTAATCAGATGGTTCTACTTTCTGTCCTACGGAACCCTTGAACATGTACAAGAGAATGAGAAGGAAAACAGACCTAGAAATTGGATCAGCCTGTCTACTCAGCTTAAAAGCATGCCTTAATTTACTAAAATAGATTTCTCGAGAAAAAAATCCAATGTTATTCTGTTATTTATCTGTATGTCTAAGATCATAAAACGAAGCCCCTTTCAAAGAGTAATTTTGTGAAAAGGTAGTCAGATAACTAAATAAAGTGACTGGAAATCTTACATGGTGAACATCAATAACATCCAAAAACTTCTCAAATGCTTGAACCCACTCCTGATTGTTCCATACGCAAGGAATATCAACAGAAATCACTCGATAACCCTGACAAAGAAAAAAGAAACAAGGACTTGCAGTCAGCACAGCCTGGCATCATGGACAATTCCGTTATAAAAACACTAGACCAAGTTTTATCTCTGAAGCTTCAAAAGCGTGCGCACTGCAGATATATATATTAAAAGGCAACAGCAACACATGTTTATGGACGGAAATAGTAATACATATTTCATTTGAATTATCATGCATACCTTAAACTTTATTATATATACTTGAAATTCATTTTTTGTCAACCGTGATAGGGTTGAGATAGTTAACAATGTTAGAAAGTCCTCAATGGAAATGTACTAACCAGGCCCTTACCTTCATGGAGAGTGCCATGATTTGTTTGTAGTAGACATCTGCTGTGCCAGCAGTGCCAGGAAGACATATCAGTGGAGGCACAACTTTAGGACCAAAGTCATAATATCTCCATTGCTTTGTACCAATCTGCAAAAGAACATATCAAATCAATGCTTCTTGCTCTTGATCATTGGGCATTGACGGGTTAATGTCACATTGCAACACATTAACAATACGAACAATGAAAGTCCACCCAGTATTGTTATAAACATTGGGCCGTATAATCCATTGACCAACTAGATTGGGTTCTGATTAATAACTAGAAACATCAAATCAGAACCATCTAAGCATCGACATGAACTCATAGATTGTCCCATCTTCCCCAGGATTTTGCAATCACATTAAATATTGCAAAATTTCAGACTAAAAGTTTCAATATAAATACGAAAGACAACCCATTGGAAAGATGATATTATCAGGGAATCCACAGCAAATGTAGAAGACTAATTGTTTTTTTAGCCAGATCATATCTCTAGGCAACTAGAACATAACTAGTTAAGGGAATAACATTCCACTCGCAAAGAGCACGACTTGCCTTTAGTGCATTCCTTTTATGAGTAATACTGGAGAAGTTGTATATCTAGCGAAATATAATTTTGGTTCCTCTATTAATCACTCAGGGGGAGTATACCATTAATTTCCATATATATTATTCTCACATCAAATTACGATAAAACAATGAAAAAAAAAGACTAATGCAATGAGACATCTGCCAAAATCAAAATCAGGAAAAACCAGTAAGGTGAGAGGTAGAAGAAATCTGCAAATATATACACTATAAAATAAGTGTACACTCAACCTTGACCCCGATAACACTGCCTTCATAATAAAAAAAATGCCAAAAAAAGGGACAGAATCCTAGCCACAGACACACATATAAAAGGGCAGGGAAAGCAAACAGGTCCATAATACAGAGGATTGGTGGTCGGCTTTAGCCATCCATGATTCTCCTTAAAAGCCTAAACTTATTTTCCATTACCTAAAGGTCTCCAAAATTCATATGTCAATTCAGAACCTTATTTGGATACGAGACATGAGTGGAGTCGCTTTTAACAATCACTCAATGTGCAACCAACTAAATGTCTTTTTCATAACTTCATCACAGCTTAATTCACCATCATAATGCTACTTCTCTTTATAGGATTCCAAGCTTTTTTCCTTAAAAAACAATCACCAAAGTCAAAATTCAAAATTCATTGTATACTGTGTGGCTAGTTGGTTCATATGGAATTCTGTCCCAAAAAATGAGTTACACTTTCACCCTTTTGGTGAATCCTAGTATTTCTCCACAAATAAGATTGTTAGCTCGATACCAATCTTGATGCAACCTAATACCAACATTTATCTATTTATAACACCTGTTATAAAGTTTAATGTTTGAATTAATATACAAATCTAAAGGTGCAAATAAGCCCATTTAATCTCAAAAGTTGAAGTAGAGCTCCATTCGCGAAATTAGGTTCACTGAGACAAAACATCGAACGGTTGATGCTCAATCAAAACTATAAATAGGGTTTTAACATAAAGAATCGAGCAATCAATATCCAAGTGAACAAAACGAATTGGGTATATCCGAATATGCATAATCAAGTAAAAAAGATAGAGAGAAATTTGATAAAAACTCACAGGGATCTTATGAAGAGGGACCTGCGACTTGAAGTAGATGTAATCACCAGGCGCTGAAAACCCGCCTTTCATTGCTTAATTTGATGATGATCGTGAAGAGGGTTGCTAAATTTGGTGCCCATTAACAAAGATTCATGATACGAATTCTTGATCGTGGGCGGATTGTGGTTTTGTTGAATGGCAGAATCTTGTTACATGAACATGATTGAGAGGAGGAAGAAGCTGAACCACGTGATGGGGTCCCCGAATATGAATGAAGGTATTCAGCAGGCTGACAGATAACCTAATTGCACCAATTTCCTTTTTAAATATTTTTCTCTTCCAATCCAGGTGGCCGAGGTTTCGAAACCAATTAAACATACGTGTTTTTTTAATAACTACTAGAAGCGTACTTGCGCAATCCAGCGACATACATCACGATTTTAATGTTTGTTTTTATTTTTTGTTTTTTATTGATTTACAGTACGATTTTGGATGATTTTTATTGAGTAATAATGATTTTTTTTATATATAAATTTGTTTATTTAGACTTAACAATATAATGTTTTTTATATAAAAAAAATTAAGTAGTTTGTTAAAATTCATTAATTATCTTATATATTTTATATTTAAATTGAGATGTTTATCCTGTTTTGATTATGTTTATCAGAATTCAAATTTCATAATTTTAGGATTTGGGGATTAGAGATAAAGATTTTGAAGGATAAGAATGATATTTATTAATTAGGGTTAAAAACATTTAAAAGTAGTACATATTGCTTCATTCATTGTTTTTTAAGAGATTTTAAGTAGATTAGCATTAAATAATAGTACATAATACTTAATACATCACGATTTTAATGTTTATTTTTATTTTTTGTTTTTTATTGATTTACAGTACACTTTTGGATGGTTTTTATTGAGTGATAATGGTTTTTTATGTATAAATTTGTTTAATTTATGCTTAACAATATAATGTTTTTTATATAAAAAAAATTAAGTAGTTTGTTAAAATTCATTAATTATCTTATATATTTTAAATTTTTTATATTTAAATTGAGATGTTTATCCTGTTTTGATTATGTTTATCAGAATTCAAATTTCATAATTTTCGGGTTTGGGGATTAGAGATAAGGATTTTGGGGGATAAGGATGAAATATATTAATTAGGGTTAAGAGCTTTACAGGTAGTACATTAGGCTTTAGTAGTTATTTTTAAGAGATTTTAAGTAGATAACTTTAAATGATAGTACATAAAGTTTAGTGAGTTGTAATTAAGAGTTTTTTATGTCATCTTTATAATATAGTATAGATATCTATACTATATTACAAAGCATGGATAAAAAACTTTTAAATATTATTTTCTTAAAACCATTCAAAATCATACTATAAATCGACAAAAAAATCTAAAATCGTACTGTAAATCGACAAAAAAATAAAATGAAACATTAAAATCGTGATGTATCTCGCTGCATTGTGCGAGTACGCTTCTAGTATTATAAAGCAGGGATAAAAAAACTTTTAAATACAAATTATTAGACACAACGTACCATCATTTTATGCAAGATTTTAAAAATCTCTTAATTTACAAGTATTAAAGCACAAGATACATATTACTTCTGTAGGCTTCTAACACCCACCAATTTGGTATGTGCAGGGTCTTCCTTTTATGCAGACATTTTCATGTATCACTATTAATTAATACTAGAAGCGTACTCGCGCAATGTAGCAAGATACATCACGATTTTAATGTTTCATTTTATTTTTTGTTTTTTTGTCGATTTACAATACAATTTTGGATGATTTTGAGAAAGTGATAATGTTTTTTTTATAAATTTTTTTAATTTAGGCTTATAATATAATTTTTTTATATAAAAAAATTAAGTATTTTGTTAGAATTCAATAATTATCTTATATCTTTTAATGACATCTAGAAAAATAACCAATTACATATTTAATAATATAATTAAAACAAATTTATAGTAATACAATATATTAATTAATAATGATACATGGAAAAGTCTGCATAAAAGGAAGACCCTGCACATACCAAACTAGTGGGTGTTAGAAGCCTGCAGTAGTAATATGTATCTTGTGCTTTGATACTTGTAAATTAAGAGATTTTTAAAATCTTGCATAAAATGATGGTACTTTGTGCCTAATAATTTATATTTAAGAGTTTTTTATCCGTGCTTTCTAATATAGTATAGATATTATATTACTATAAATTTGTTTTAATTATATTATTAAATATGTAATTGGTTATTTTTTCTAGATGTCATTAAAATATATAAGATGATCATTGAATTATAACAAAATACTTAATTTTTTTATATAAAAAACATTATATTATTAAGCCTAAATTAAACAAAATTATAAAAAAAAACATTAACATTTTCTCAAAACCATCCAAAATCGTACTGTAAACCGACAAAAAAACAAAAAATAAAATGAAACATTAAAATCGTGATGTATCTAGCTGTATTGCGCGAGTATGCTTCTAGTATATTATAATAGACAAAGGATCTTGCCTGAAGTTTAATTAACGGTGAGAAGTGAATCTGAATCGTTGAATTGCGCTTATAGGTAGCGTTCGGTATTAGGGGTGAGCAAGGAGTCCCAAATCCCGATACTGAACCGGTACCGTACCGATCCCGGACCGTCCCATGTATTTCGGTATGGTAATCGGTTCCATGTTTTTCCTATAATCGGTAATCGGTTCGGTACTGATGGGGTACTAGTACCGAAATATCGTTAGTATTACCGGTACCGGTACCGAACCGGTACCGTACCGTTCTAATCGGTACGGTATTTGGTATCGAGTTTTCCACATTTTCGGTATCGGGAATTTTCGGTACGGTACCGGTTCGGTACGGTACTGGTCCCATGCTCACCCGTATTCGGTATGCAGACATGATTGGACGGGACAGGACAGGACAAAACTGGACAGGACAAAACAAGAGGCTAGGACAAGACTGGATGGGACGGGACTGGACTGGACAAGACAAATGTCTGTCTTGTGTTTGGTACAGCTAGGACTGGATAGAACATGATTGGATAAATTTCTCTAAAAGTTGTTTGATGATTTTATATGTCATATAATGTTTATAAATAACACAAATAAAGTATATTTTTAAATAATTTAATTAAAAAACATTTTTATTTTTTAAACGATTTTCATACATATAAATACATACAAAAACAATGGTAGGAAATTTGAATGAAGAATCTGAAATACTTGATGGTAGTTCAAAAAAATCCGATTCATATAAAGAAAATATAATATTTGATTCAATTTGGAAGATCTGAATGAATTGGTGGATGCATAGTTGCAGCGATAGGTAAAGATAAATGTGATGGGTGGCCCGTGAAGGACGGTAGTTGTGAAGAACGTGAAAGATAGTGGATAGTGGTGGTGCAGGAGGTTGTTATGGTTGATGTGGTAGAGGTATAGGTGGTCGACAATGGTAGTGGTGGTGGCGATGGACAAGGGTAATAGAGGTTATTGTAGTGGAGGAAGAGGCGGAGGTTACCGACGATGGTTGGCGGTGAGCGTCGGTGGTGGCGGCGACAATGGGTGGTGGTGATCGATGGAGGTGGCGATTGGTGGTGGTTGTGGATGTGGTGGAGGAATTTGTTGTATTAGTAGTAGAGGAAGAGGTGGAAGTGGTCGACGATGGTTGGTGGTGGCTACCGGTGGCCGTTGATGGTGGTGACGGCCAAAGGTGGTGGTGATCGGTGTTAGTGGAGGTGGTCGACGATGGTAGTGGTGGTGGCGATGGCCGATGGTTGTGGAGGTGGTGGAGGTGGTGGAGGAGGTTGTTATGGTGGAGAAATAGGTAGAGGTGGTCGATGGTGGTTAGCGGTGGCTACTGGTGGCCGCCGATGGTGGTAGTGGCGGCGATGGGTAGTGGTGACCCTTAAGACTAATATCATATTAGGATTATACATCAAATGGAGGTAGATCAATGATTTTTAGTTTATGTCTCACTTATAACAACCCAAACTAAAACATTAAAGCAATCTAATAGCATAAGAAATCTCGCCAAAAAACGACCCAAACATAACAATTAGATTCTTAAATGTATGCTAGGTTTGCATTAAAACAACCTATTACAACTGAGATCAACAAAAACAGAACGCTAATAGGAGGTCTTTTATCCCAGAGCCCGATCAAGCTTTCTCCTTACCCTTGCAAGAATTTCCTATCTCTCGACGACCTGAAAAGATTTTTAGTTTTGAAAGAGCGAGGGTTAGACCAACGGTCTAGTGAGATCCCTCAAAACATAGTTCAAACGCAGTTAACGAAAAATAAATCAATCCTTTCAGCTTTACAGAAGAACATAAACCACATATAAAATTCTCTTCCGGTACACACTACTGTCACTAAAAGTGACAGCATGTCTATCTCATATTGCCTTAGATGGGACACACCCCCATATAGCATAAACGGGACACCCCCCCGGTATGAGTACAGGCGGGCCACACCCCCCGACTTTGGCCGCTCAAAACGATGTATGCATACATATACACATCAATGAAACATATATTGCGTTAAAAAGGAACTCACATAAGAGAAGCTCGCGTACATAAAGATATGTCTTAAAATAACTTCCTCATATCTTAAACAGATAAGGCACCATAAACATTTAATTAAAAGTCCACGTGCATAAATAACTTTATAAATTGACGAGGTACTTTAAATTTAGAAAACTCACCTTTGATGCTTGCTCACAACCCGACTCTATGAATCACAACCTACGACAATTCGATAACCCGATAAGATATTACTAACAAGACTTTAAAATTCTACAAACACTCATCCCACATCCTACAGAAAATCTGGGTGACCCTGGATACGGAATTCCGCCCGACCGAACCCCCCCGGTCCCCTACTCCCCGACCGAGGTCTCAATGACCGACCGGGGTCTTCAACCGGACTCAATCAATGACCGGTGTCTCAAAGACCGACCGGTGTCTATCGACCGGTCCCCATCATCGACCGGGGTCTTGATGACCGACCGGCCTCCTCATCGACCGGGGCCTCCTCACACCCCGGTCCCTGATAGGAACCAACGCCCAGGTCGCCACTTCGCTCGGGGGCGATTCTGGGTTATCGAACAACCCTCTCTTTCGAACTCAGACCATGAATACAACACCAAACAACTTCTAATCTCATTAAAAATAAACCAATACTTTTCCTTAATCCAATCAATACTATTAGGCAACAAAGAATAAGAATTAAGAAGAGCTATGGGTTTTTAATCATCCCAACCCCAAACTCACAAACAGACCCAATCCAACCTTAGGCATTCAAAATCAAAACCAAGAAGAGAATGAGATTTGAACCTTACCTTGGAATTAATCGAACACTCTCGAAACTCTTTGATCCTTTTCCTTCTTCAATCGGTCCTAGCCTTTTTCTTCTTCACTCGTTCTCTTCCAGCCACCAATAGCGGGAATGAGGCAATCCCTAGGAGTAAAAACCTTTTAATACCCCATTTACACTTAGCCCCCCCCCCCCTTGACTTTGGTTTTAGACCACTTCTCACCCCCACTCTAGATTTATTAAATTTACTTGGTTATTACATCACTTTTGTACCATGTTGTTCCACCTATTTTGGTGGAACAAGAAAATACCATTTTTTGTCCCATCTTGTCCCACCTTGTCCAGTCTTTGTCTCTGTCCCATGTCGCGCCAAACATGGGACAGTGAATTTTTGTCCTGTCTCATGTCACGCCAAACATGAGACAGTGAGTTTTTGTCCTGTCCCGTCCCATCCAGTCTGCAAACCAAACGCACCCATAAGAGAATTGATCGTGTGCATCTTGATGTATCTTATCTCGGTGCATCTCATCCTAATGTGCGTTCACTTTTCATCTAACGGTCGATAATAACTTCTCACGTTCTCTCCATTAACTCAACTTCTCACCGGAACTCAGCCGTATTATAATATATCATATTTTATTTTAGTTATACACTATTTAATTTTTTGTTTCTTTGGTTTTTTTTTTTATTAAATTTTAGTTATATATATATATATATATATATATATAGAGAGAGAGAGAGAGAGAGAGAGGTGGTTTCAATTGGAAACCATATTAGATTGGAAACTTTGGAAACCGTCAATTTCATTGGTTAAATTAATGAAATTGCTTCATAAAGTTGTTTAATATGATCAAGTTGTTTCATATAATTCTTTTATTAATGAAATTGTTTCATATATTTGTGTTTTTTATGTAGTTTCATCTATTTTTCTCATTCTGATGAAATTGTTTCATGTATTTTCGTAGTCTGATGAAACTTTTTCATTCTTACATAAAAAACACAAATATATCCAACAATTTCATCAATAAAAGAATTATATGACACAATTTCATCAAATTAAACAATTTAATGAAATAATGTCATTAACTTAACCAATGAAATCAAGGGTTTTCACGGTTTTCAAAATTAGAGTGGTTTTCATTTGATCGCTCCCCTATATATATATGTTAGAACATTATAATAGATTTTAAAGAAACAGAAAATTAAAATTTTTGAAAAGAATTTATGTTCCAACTCTAACAGTTTTTATATTTTAAATATTATAAGATTAATTATGTTAGTAAAATAGATTTAAGAATCCAAATAAAATTTTAATTTTAATTAAATAATATATGAAATAATATTATAATTAACTCCATTTTTAGAAACAGCAAAAAATTATTTTCTTCCACTAAACAATTATTTTTGAAGATTATTTTTCAAATTTGGAGATTTTTAAGTTTTACTTCTTTTTTGGAGATAGTTTTAGATAAATATTAGAGCAAAAAAATAATAATATAGTAAAGTTCATTTTTGGTCTCTGACGTTTGTCATTTTCAACGGATATCATTCATAAACTATCGACACTCAGATTTGGTCCCTCACGTTTTTCATTTCACTTTGGTCTAGGACCCTCCCACTAATGCCCGTTAACTTTTTTCGTTAGATGCAATTAAATGAGGGATATTTCAGTCTTTTACATATATTCTTAATTTTCTATTAAATTTTTTAAAACACATCATATATTATGATATTATAATAAAAAATAAATTACAAAATTAATCAACTTATCCCTCTCACCTCTAAACCACCCCCACACACCTTCATCTTCTCCGGTGAAACTTTTCCTCCAGTCATCTTCTCCGGTGAAACTCTTCCTCCGATCATCTTCTCCGGCCACTATTCTATCTCCGGCCACCACACAACATAACACACACCAAAAACTCAAAAATAAACATTAGTTCAAGCCTCAAAATCAAAATCAAACATCAAACCTATACCCAAAACTCAAAACATTTTTTTTGATTCATCACCCATCAATATATATATATATATATATATATAGAGAGAGAGAGAGAGAGAGAGAGAGAGAGAGGTTCAAGGGAAAACCTCAAATAATCGAAAAACTAAAGAACAATCTAATAGGTGTAGGATGTGATAATCCAATGGTTGTTATCTCAATGGCAATTTTGTAAATGAAAAGAATATAAGGGTACATCTTATAACACATTACGTTGCATTAGAGGGTAAAATTGGAAAAAAAAATTCTCCTTTTCCTTGTACCGATTGGATAACCATAATTGATTTCCCTAAATCTTTTCCTTCTAAATCGATGATTATCTCTAATTCTACCATAGATTCTCTCAATCAAAGTTTCGATTCAGCTCATACACACCATCATTATCGATTTGTTAACAAAACAATCATCGATTGAAAGATAAATCATCATCGCTGTGGAAAATCAAGTCTTTAGTTCCATCGATTCATCTTCATCATCCTCCCTTGAAGGTTTTTTTTCAGTCTTTTCTTAAGTTAATACAGTCCATCTGTATTGATTTGTTACCAGAATAATCATCGATTGAAAGCTCCAGTCATTATCGATGTGGAAAATCAAGACCAGAGCCCATCGATTCATCTTCATCATCTTCCCTTGAATGTTTTTTTTCCAGTATTTTTCGTAAGCTAATACAGACCATTATTCTTGATTTGTATCCAGAAACTTCATCGATTGAAAGCTCCAATCATCATATCTGTGGAAAAAGAAAACGCAATCCCCATCGATTCATCTTCATCAGATTCACTTGAAGGTTTTTTTTACAGTATTGTTATTAAGGTACTGTACTTCATCATCTCCTTTTATTTTGAACTTGATTTCTGTCATACCGCAATCGTGGTTAGGGTTAGTGCAATATATTCGTTATTTCATATTCTTTGAATGGATTTGAGGATATTTTGATATTTGTCATTCCTTTTCCATTACTAGTACCTCTAATCCATTTGAATCTGTTTATGGGTCATATAACTTGCAGTTTTAGGGCACAAATCCGATTTTCAGACAGGTAGAGAGGCAACATTCGATCAATGGCTGAACAAGGTATATTTTTATGTTACTTTCATTGATTGTCATATAATTCCTATGTTTGCTAAACCTTTAAACTCTAGTTTTCATCATATTTTATTCATTGATATCATAAAATCTTTTTTTTTTCCAGGTTTAACTAGGAAAAGTCCTAGGTTAATCAAGAACTCCGATAAGTCAGAGACCAGAGTTAGTAGAGGTTAGTATCTTTAAACAGTTATGTTCAAATAGGATTTAATGTATGTGTCAAATCCATAATCTTGTTTATGTTTGCTCTAGTATATTCAATTAGGGTCTCTGTTCAATTAACCAGTACAGTTGGTTGGTCTAGTATGCACTTGTGCATATAGTTATGCCACACATTAAAAAGAATATGTCTATGAGATAGATACACAACAAAATCATTACTTATTATGTTCAATCAAGTAAGTAGAGGTTATTATCTTTAAAAATTTATGTTCAAATAGGATTTAATGAATGTGTCAAATCCATAATTTTGTTTATGTTTGTTCCAGTATGTTCAAGTAATCATTATAGTTGGTCCAGTATGCACTTGTGCATATAGTATGTCACACATAAAAAAATATGTATATGAGATAGATAAACACCAAAATCAATTAACTGATCATGTTCAATCAATTTTATAACAGGTTCACCAAGTACATCCTTGGTCGTTGTGAATCCCGACAAGGATATTATCATGGACAAACGAAGACATAGGCAAGGTGAGAAGGAAAAAGTCCAGTATGCACTTGTGCATATAGTATGTCACACATAAAAAAATATGTATATGAGATAGATAAACACCAAAATCAATTAACTGATCATGTTCAATCAATTTTATAACAGGTTCACCAAGTACATCCTTGGTCGTTGTGAATCCCGACAAGGATATTATCATGGACAAACGAAGACATAGGCAAGGTGAGAAGGAAAAAGTTCCGAAGGCAATAAAACGGGCAAGAGTACTTGTAGATGAAGGGGACTTAGAGGAGGTCAATCATCCAACTATTAGAACCCGAATGTCTCCCAAGAAATTGTTTGGTGTCTTACATTCACTGTCGCTTGAACAAAAAAAAGATGTTTTTCGTATGGGGTTTGGGTCGTTGTTATCTCTCCAAATTGACTCTATCCCGTCTACATTAGGGTATTGGGTTGTTGATAATCTTGATCCTATAAATTTGAAGATCAAGACTAGAAGGGGTCTGATCAATGTGTCTGAATATCTTGTGCATGCCATGCTTGGTATTCCCAATGGAGGGATTGATATACTAAGCTTAGGATTACGGGATAGGGAAGATCCAACACTTAAGGATTGGTATAGTCAATTTCCTAGTACTCAGATTACCCCTTCTGACATTGTTAGAGTTATTACGACCAATCGTGAGGGGGGGGGGCATTTTTTAGGATGAATTTTTTGGCTTTGTTTATAAACACCATGTGTCAGACAATGAAGATGGGTAGATGCATGTTGGGTATAGTTCATCGAATTATTGGTAGATATGATATCGATAAGATGGATTGGTGCTCGATTATGGTTAGCTGTATTGCTGAATGCAAAGATGGATGGTCACGAGAAGATCCCAAGTGTTTTTTTGTTGGTCCATTAACGCTATTGGCGGTTAGTGTTTACTTGTTTAATAATTAATTAACTTAATGTTGTTAACCACATGTGAATAAATATTTTTATGGATTGTTTTTTTTTTTTGGTAGTTATTGTATGTTGATGCGACACATTCCATGCATAGTCCTAATTTGAGACAAAGACTCGCGTTACTAGGATGGACAACGGATTTATTGAAGACAAGAGAGCATGAGGATCTTATGGAAGGGGGATTCGGTATCTTCCATATCAATCAAGATTTTCATGGTCCAGTTAACATCCTTTACCGGGGTGTGCATGGTGATGAGTTTGCTCAAGATGTGGAGGTAATCGATCGTGATGCACGTAGACCCGACCCCCAACCACAAGATGTCCAGGTTAATATTTGTATAACTAATTTAGTATATGAATTGTATAATACGTGTATCTATCTCTTTTTTTAGTATATGAACTCCATTTTGATCATGTTCGTACAAGGGTATTGAAAGTAATTATTGTAACTGATAACATGCATTTGTGCATAACAGTTGTTTATACATAATAGGTTTTTTCCTGCATTATATGCATGCGTGCATACACATGCACTTGTGCATATACATGCCACAATTTTGATCACATGCACAAGTGCATGCGATGAACTTGTGCATCAAATGCACAATTGGGTCACATACACCTTTTTAAATACACATCGTTATTTGCTAAATCTATGTGTATGTATGTATATCAACATTGGATTGTTTTAAAAGTATAAAATGTATATGGACATTGCGCACTTCTGAATGACAATTTTTTATTGATTATATTTAGTAATTAATGTCACATTACATAGGGGTTCATAGGGTTGATTGAGACGAAGTATGAAGAGATGCAACAACTCAAGGCCAACATCTTGTCTTATGTCAACCAAGGACTCAGTTTATTTCCACAAAATGAGGAGATATACAAATGGAAATCAAAAATTTGTGGACACAACTATTCTGAAAAAGCAACTGAGGTAGTGGGTGAGTTATCTAATGATGGGGCGACTATGCCTATTAAAGCGATCAGACAGACGTATGAGAGGTGCAAGGGAAAAGAACCAGTAGGAGATTTCGTTATAGCTACTCCTGCTCCTAGTAATGTGATCACTCAAATGGTAGGACCCCAACCACTGTGTAATGAAGGTATAGAGATACCAACCCAATTTTTCAACCACCCGGAAGTTCTTGATTATCTTGTCGAAGTAGACAAATCTGTGGAAAAAAGGTTGAAGGAGAGTACTCATTCCTTTGATGGCCCTGATTTCTCCATGAACTTGACTCAACAAATGGACGATGTAGTACAAGCAGCCAAAGTGGCGAGGGGTGAAATTCAACCGGCGAAGAAGGATGGTAAAAGGGTTGTCAAAGTCGCTGCCGTTTTATGTTCGCCATATGTGATGAGGCATGTTAATGTTAATGCCAAACTCGCCGGCGTGGAGTTCAAGATTTCAAGATCATTGTTTGCGATGATGGGTGACATTTAGTAAGTTCTATTTTTTTGAATATTAATGCTTTTTAATGCCGTACACATGGTGTTACATGTTATGAACCAGTTATGGTCTAACATTTTTTGTAATATCCAAGAATTTACACATAACATGCACATGTGCATAAAAGTGTAATTTTTTCATAACATGCATGCACTTGTGCATGACATGCACCTGTGCATACCATTCATTTGTGCATGTATATATCCATATTACATGGAATACAATTCGTTGTCGGTTTTTGTAATCATATAATTATCCCTTAAGTATTATCTTTGTTCCAATGTTAGCGATCCTGTGTTTGAGACTGATTTTGGCGCCATGGCTTATCGTGTCACAATGGAAAGCCTAATACCTGGAGCTAAAGTGATTGCCAATGTTATTGACACATGGAGTGTGTTGCTGAACACCGAAGAAATGCACAAGGCCCCCGAATCTCCGTCACGATATTTTTTTCATACGTCAATGCTGGTTTGTGTCATTTCATATATATTTATATTTTAATAAATGTTTATGATAATTTTTCCATTCAATTGTTATTAGATTTAACACGTATTTGTTGTCGTTTATTCAGACACGTGACATGATAAATTCTGACATGAGCCCTGTTGAGATGTACGGGAATTTTTTTGTTAACCTAACTGAAGCTATGGATAGACATCAAGATTCCACTTCTTTTAAGAACATTGATCTTGTGAGTAGGTTCGGTCTAGTTATAGTCTTATTTATTTTTGTTATTTGGTTGTTACTAATGTGTTAATATTAATTGTATTTTAATAGGTTTTCTTTCCAATCGTTGAAGCTGAACATTGTTATTTATTAATCTTCAACCTTAAGAGGGTTGCGTTTGTTGTATTAGACAACATTTCTGTCGATGTTCCAGTTGAAAACAAGTATGGGAAGACCCCTTTATTATTGGTGAGCACATATACATTTTAGAATGCATATCTATAGTAGTATATGCACACGTGCATGTTTATTGATACACTTATTAATTTTAGTATATTATATTGTTTATTTGTCTAGTTTTTTGTTATTTTTATTTCTCAGCAAACCGTGTTTGTTGAATATCTCCATTTTGTGTCCCATAAAAAAGCCACGGCTATTGAAAAGTGCAACTTGGTTAGGCTTAAAATGAAGTGGCGCACAGAGCAGAATTATACAGATTGTGGCATATTTGTCATGCGTCACATGGAAACTTATATGGATCAGTCAGTTAGCAGGTGGGACTGTGGGTTAGATAAAGAGTCTTCTAACCAACATGTTCAGTTGAGTCGGTTGAGGTACAAATACGCCGCCAAGATTCTACTTTCCGATATGAATATTCATCGAGCCAAAATGTGCACATTGGCGGATGAATTTGATGCAATTGATCGAGAAACTCAAAAGGCTCTAATGGAAAGTGCTCTTGATACATTTAGCAAAAGGGAGAAGCGTTTTTTAATATAGTTGTGGAAAAGGAAAATGTTTCTTTAGGAGTATGGACATATTTTTGTTTATGACTATTTGGATTATGGTTTTTTGTATTTTTGATGGTTGTGTGATAATTTGATTGATGTTTAGGGTTCTGAATCAGTTATAATTTTTCAATTTAATCATGGTTTTAATTTTTAAATTATTTATATTATGTATCGGTTTCATGGTAGAAATTATATACCTGTTATGCATATGTGCATCAACATGCACATGTGCATATACATGCACTAATTCGATTATGGACACTTATACTCGTATCAAACACTAGCTTACTATGTCATATATCTCATACTCAATGTATGTCCAATATGAGTTGGAGCCCGGAGTTGGTATAATGGTCAATTGATTGTGTATAACATTCGTTTACATCATAGATAAATGTATGAAACAATTATAAATCTTGGTTTTCACTATAAAAAATAATATGAAAATTCTCAAACTAATAATGAACCAAATGTAATATTATCATACTGTTCTTCAAACAAATAATTCTGGAAAACATACACCTGTGAATGTATATGCACCTGTGCATGTACATGCACCTATGCATGTACATGCACCTATGCATGTACATTGACTAATTCGATTATGGGCACTTATACTGGTATCATACACTAGCCTACTATGTCATTTATCGCATACTCAATGTATGTCCAATATGAGATGGAGTCCGGAGTTGGCATAATGGTCAATTGATTTGTGTATAACATCCGTTTACAGCACAGAGAAATGTATGAAACAATTAAAAATCTTTGTTTTCACTCCAAAAAATTATATGAAAATTCTCAAACAAATAATGAACCAAATGTAATAATATCCTACTGTTGTTCAAACAAATAATTCTGGAAAACAACTTGATACTAGACATTCTACTCACCCACCTTATTTTTTAAAGGACAATTCCGTGAATCATGCCTAACTTTTTCGCCACATTTTCTACATAGTCTTTTTGGTTTGGTACTCTCAGATATAGCTTTCTCAACCCTGCTCTTCAATCTTTTTCCAGTTCCACATCCTTTGTTTCGTATTCCTGTTGGGTTATGTATATCAATCACATCAGGTTTGGAGATACCGACAATTGATTCCATCACGCTATCCTTGTTCTGAGTTGTTTGTGAAGGCATACTAGCTGCGATTTCCTTCTTTAACTGAATTAGTTGCTTCACATATTCTTCCAACTTATCATCGTCATTGCTTAACATACTAACACAATGGTCAAATGCAGCTCTCCCTTCATGCACAAGTTTTGTCCGTCTCTCATTTGTTTCTCCCGACCATATCCTTTTCATCAACATTTCTGTAGGTATTAGATCTCTTGTCCATCGCTTTAATATGTATTTCTCCGGTATTCTTTGAAATTTGTGACGCCTCAACACACAAAATATATGACGACATAAAATCCCGTGCAACACAAAGTGTAAGCAAGTACATTCTATTGTCTCGTCACTCTTCTGCAGTACAACCTACAAGGTTTAATTTTTATGTCAATTTACTAGTCAATGGTTAGAACACTTTTGCAATATTCACAAGTGCATTTCTATCAAACATGTGTGAATTTTGAAAAAAAAATACAAATCTTGATTAGAACTAACAAAGTATACCTTATTTGTGAACTCTCTTGGGAAGGGGGTGGCATTTGTATCACCTTCATTATCGTTCACTTTAATATCTGTAGTTTCTGTTACAGTAGACACCTCTGTACCGTCTTCTGAATGTTGATTTGTGATTGAACATGACCATATTGAATCTTGTATCTGCTTCTGAACCAAGATGAACATGTCACGAGTGTACACCATACTTGCATTCCGCTCAATTGCTAGCGGGGTTTTCAAGGTAGGTGATGTCGTTGCTGTCTTATGGTCAAGGATGGATTGATCGTGTCGTTGTTTATCCATTGCAGCATCAAATGAATCACCAAAGGCAAGCAGTGTTGCACCAAAATGTGCAAATTGTGAGAAGAAATAATTCTCACTTTCTGATCTTGATGTTGTCCTCATCAAACCTGAAAGGGGTAATTCTCTGAAATACACCGGTATCCATATTTCCCTCATATCAAACATCATAGCCAACCATGTATTGCCTTGCAGATCAAATTCATCAATTAATGAGCGCCATTTACTCTCAAACTCTTCTGGTGTCAACTTATTATTCCAAACCAATTTGTTGTATCTTACCTTGAAGTCAGTGTAGTGGCAGACGTTGTAATTGACCTAAAAATAAGATATAATGTATTTTTTAGTGCAATATATAGAGAGTAAAAGTAAGTGTATTGTATTAGGATCTACATGCCAAAAAACAAGTTCATGTGATTCACAAGTGCATTGATGCACACGAGCATTGATGCACACGTGCATGTGATGCACAAGTACATGCAAATCTAAAGTGTTTGTCGTGCACTACCAATCTCGTATCATAAATTGTGCAAAGGGCATGTCATATTCAAGATCATATCTTTATACCTTTGATGTCAACTTGTTACCTATGTGCCACATGCACAACCTATGTCTTGCTGTCCGGAAAACAATATCTATTGCGATCTTCATAGCCGCACACTGATCTGTAACTACTAAGGTTGGTTCCTTTTTATGTGCTTTTAAGAAAGCTCTAAGCAGCCATTCAAATAAGTTCGCATTCTCATGCGCAACCACTCCTGCTCCGAATGTGACACATTTTTTATGGTTATCAATACCGGTAAATGGTACAAATATCATTTGGTGTCTGAAAGAAATAAACATTGTTATGATTGTTAATGAGCATGCACATGTGATTATTGTTATTTTAAAATACAGATAATTGATACCTATTTGTACGGTATGTACCATCAAACGAGACAATATCACCAAATGCCCCGTAATTACACTGTGCAGTATCATCCGCCCAGAAAGCAACCACCATTTCACTGTCTTCACATTTGTATTCAAATACAAAATTTGGTACGTGTTCCTTCCGATTATTCATTTTCTTAATCCACATTTTTGAATCCCCCTCTCCAATGTAGTTGTTATAGTCTCTTTGATGATTCTTGAAATCCACCTTTGTTCCACTCACAGCTTCATGCCCACCTTTTAGGCCACACAATAAGGTATGGGTCTTTGAAGCACCAAGTTTTTGTGTCGCACATATCTTTATCAATTCCCTGTCACAATATAGTAATTGTCTTCTCTTCCGTGTAAGATGCATATGTTCGCGACGGATCAGTGGGTGGTTGTGCTTATCTTCAAATCCATATACTCTGTATGATGATGTGCCGGGAACAAGTTTAAACTTTATGCACGCCTTACACCCAGTTTTTTTGAAACTTCTGTTTCGCTTCTTCTTATCCGGTTTCCCGTTCAATGTGCCAACTTGTACATCTCTTGGGTACCCTGACCTACTGCACAAAACATATTTCAACTTGACTATGTCGTTTGTTTTTGTTTTTTGTGTTCCCCGTCGCACCTCGAACCCCGCTATATCTGCATAAGCTGTATAACATTCAATGTCTAAATCAATTGACTCATACACCAACCCAAGTTTAGGTATAACACAAGGATCCACTCTTGGTATCCAGAACATTGATCCTCTCGGAGTATTGATTTCAATTGCTTGTCCTGCATATTTAGATTAGAAAATAATTAAATTAATTATTAATTCACAATTTCATACTTTCACTAGTATTCATAGAAACGCATATTGCAAACAGTATAGTACTTGTGCATTTCTGTTACGCACTTGTGCATAACATGCGATTGTGTACAACATGCACTTGTGCATATTACTCATTTGTGTATAACATCACATGATACTCATTGAATAACAAGCACTTGTGCATACACATGAACCTGTAACTTGTTATTCAGTTGTTAATATGCATTTGTGCATGTTTTACAACTACTGTGCACTTGTATATGCACTTGTGTATGTTATTCAACTATAGGAACACATATTCTTTACACACACTCGTATAAGCATTTGTGCATATACTACCTGCAATACTTAATTTCGACCAAAAGCAAACAACTAAGATTATAAATTCTTTTTCACACTCGTATATGCACTTGTGCATAACATGCGATTATGCACAACATGCACTTGTGCATATTACTAACTTGTACATAACATCACATGATACTCATTGAATAACAAGCACTTGTGCATACACATGAACCTGTAACTTGTTATTCAGTTGTTAATATGCATTTGTGCATGTTTTCCAACTATTGTGCACTTGTATATGCACTTGTGTATGTTACTCACAAGCAAAAGCAAACAACTAAGATTATAAATTCTTTTACACACTCGTATATGCATTTGTGCATATACGACCTGCAATCCTTAATTCCGACCAAAAGAAAACAACTAATATTATAAAATCTTATTCTCACTCGTATATGCATTTGTGCATATACGGATTGCAATCCTAAATTTCGACAAGTGCAAAACAACTAATATTATAAAATCTTATTCTCACTCGTACATGCATTTGTGCATATTCCTGTTGCAGACCTTAATTTCGACCATGGCTACTTTAGAACTCAAAAAACTAGTTCACTTCAATCATCATACTTAACGTAAATCATTAATTGTCATTTAAATAATTGTTTAGGATGCCTACCTGATTGTAAATCGTTACCCTCTAGCTCACAATCAACGTCTTCATCATCATTGAATCCATCTCTGCCCAGATTTCCTCCATTATTTGATTCTTCGTTTATGTTTTCCACCACTGGTTCCATATCGCCCATTTAATCAATTGGTTGAAGCCTAATCGATTGGTTGCAGGCTTAATCTTCTCAATTGTAGTCGATTTCACGATTTTGGTTGAAGAATGCTGGGTCGAATTGATCTTCTTGCTTAATACGTTCATTTTGCTTACAATCAATCACCTAACAAATTTGCCTACATTTTAGGCAAGGATTTCTTGCATTTATTATTATCTTTTCCAATTATAAAAAAAGCTAATTTACTATAATAACCTTTTCATTTATTAAAAATCATTTAATTGTTGATTATTAATGTCCTTTGGATTGGGTTTAATCTATGATTACTAGGTTGTTCTTTAGTTTTTCGATTATTTGAAGTTTTCCCTTGAACCAGACCCTATATATACATATATATAACCAAGAATTTGATGTCTATAAGTTAAAACATTAAAAATACACATAACAACAAGTTTTACATCAATCCAAAAGCATTAAAAAAACACATAACAATAAGTTTTACATCAATCCAAAAACATAAAACACACACATATAAGCATAAGTTTTTCATCAATCCAAATACATCAAAACGAAACATAACGTTCAAAACAAATCATGGATCTTGAGACATTGGAGTGTTAAATGCATCAAGTTCACGATCGCTTAGTAATTGAAATTCACTATCAACTTCATGGTCATCAACAACATGGTCACTTTCTATAATATCAAATAAAAAAAATATTAATGTCACATAAAAAATCGATTTTTTATACCAGTTCAATAAGACCGGTTCAACCGGTTCTATCAAAAAACCGGCGGTTCGATCCGGTCCGTAATTTCCCAAAAAACCGGTCGTGATTGACCCGGTCTCTTCACCGGTTCAACCGGTCGGGTCAACCCGGGTTTTAAAACATTGTTTGTAACCATATACTAATTTGTTTTATTTAGAGATAGTCAAAAATCCATCTTGACCAAATATTCATCTAGGTCTGGTCATCGGTCCCGGTCCCATTAGCCAGTCCCAATCATGTCGCATGCTCGGGGTGGTTTAAAAAATATATATATTTTCAAATTTCGACAATCTTTTTTACATAAAAATATTAGAGTATTTTCAACGGCTTCTCCAAAATGGAGAATCAAAAGTCAAAATTTGCAAAAAAAAATTACATTCATTTCCAACAGATTTTTCATTTTTAGAATCCAACATTAATTATAATGTTAAAGTAATCCATTTATTTATTAAAATATTATTTTTCTCTCTACGTATTTATTTTCAAAGTTTCTTATTGGTCCTCTCATTTGATAATCATTTTTGGGTTAATCTTCACATTTGGAGAAAAAACCCTTCTCTCTCCTACTTTTTCTATTTTGGAGATAATTTTGAGGAAACTGTTGGATCATAATTTAACCCAAAATTCCCATTTTCTTTATTTTCTCCAAAATAGAGAAGGTGTTGGAGATGCTCTTATACGTGTTTCTATAATTACAGTTTCTAAAATTTGCTATTAAAATACAGTTTAAATAATATATTTAAGCAGATAAGATCTTGAAACACTTAAAAAACATGAGAAACTTGAAATTTAAAAAAAAGAAAAAAAACTTCAGAAACTTGTTATATAATTTATGAAATTTTTTTTTTTTTAAATCAGACCTATATATAACCAATTATGGTCCGAACATGCCTTCAATTTTGGTAAGAAGTGTTACTGGACGGTTGGTCCTAAGCCATCGAGACATAACCGGTCCCAAGCTAGCCGGACCTAATTTGGTCATCTCTAGTTGTAACTCATTCGCTAGCCCTAAAAAATGGGGTCCAATTTTTAATGTACGTAGTACTATTAGGTAGTGTTTGGTACGCAGACAAGATTGGACGGGACTGGACAGGACAGAACTGGACAGGACAAGAGGCTAGGACAGGACTGGACAGGACAAGACAAATGGCTGTCTTATGTTTGGTACGACTAGGACTGGATAGGACAGGACTGGACAAGTTTCCCTACAAGTTGTTTGATAATTTTATATGTCATATAATAGTTATAAATAACACAAATAAAGTATATCTTTAAATAATTTAATTAAAAAACATTATTAATTTTTTTACAAAATTTTCATACATATAAATACATACAAAAACAATAGTAGGAAATTTGAATGAAGAATCTGAAATAATTGATGGTAGTTCGAAAAAATCCGATTCATATAAAAAATATAATAGTTGATTCAATTTGGAACATCTTAATGAATTGCAGCGACGAGTAAAGATAAAAGACGATGGGTGGCCAGTGAAAGACGATAGTTGTGAAGAAGGTGAAAGATAGTAATAGAGGTAGTGGTGGTGGCGGTGCACAGTGGTAATAGAGGTTATTGTAGCGGATGAAGAGACGGAGGTTACCAACGATGGTTGGTGGCGAGCGACAGTGGTGGCAGCCAGCGATGGTGGTTAGCGGTGAGCGTCGGTGACGGCGGCGGCAATGGGTGGTGGTGATTGGTGGAGGTGGCGATGGGCGGTGGTTGTGGAGGCGGTGGAGGAAGTTGTTGTAGTAGTGAAGGAAGAGGTGGAAGTGATCGACGATGGTTGGTGGTAGCTACCGGTGGCGATCGATGGTGGTGGCGACAATAGGTGGTGGTGATCGGTGTTAGTAGAGGTGGTCGACGATGGTAGTGGTGGTGGCGATGACCGATGGTTGTGGAGGTGGTGGAGGAGGTTGTTATGGTGGAGAAATAGGTAGAGGTGGACGACGGTGGTTGGCGGTGACTACTAGTGGCCGCCAATGGTGGTAGTAGCGACGATGGGTAGTGGTGACCCTTGAGACTAATACCATATTAGAATTATATATCAAATGACGGTAAATCGGTGATTTTTAGTTTCTGTCTCATTTCTGTCCCATGTTGTTCCACCTATTTAGTTTTTGGTGGAACAAGAAAATACCCCTTTTTGTCCCATCTTGTCCCACCCTGTCCAGTCATTGTCCCTGTCCCATGTCGCGCCAAACATGGGACAGTGAACTTTTGTCCTGTCCCATGTCACGCCAAACATGGGACAGTGAATTTTTGTCCCGTCCAGTCCCACCCAGTCTGCAAACCAAACGCACCCTTACAAAACAATTTTATAGGTAAAAGAGATGTAATTTTTTTAACATATAATAATAGTCCAAAACTAATTTAATAGTAACAAGGGATCAAGTAGGCATGGTAATATTGTATCCGATCCGTTGGGGAATCTAGTTTGCCCGCCCCGATCGGGGCCGGGGATTCCCTGTAAACCGGGTATTGGGGCCAGGGCCGGGGATCCCTATAACACCCTAATAATTTGAGCAAATTTTAGACTTTTAAAATTTCGGCAATATGACATTTATAATTTGAAGGATTTAAACCTGGAAATTAATCGGGGAATTAACAACTATAAAAATGCAATCACCCAAAAAGGGGAAGAGTATAAGCGTTAACAATTTTAGGAAGATAATGGAAATAAAGATCGACAACCTACTAATCTAAACCATTCTAGCTTATATTACAAATAGGGTGTCGTCATCATTTCCCAAAAGTATGTCAAGTATTATGCACGCTCTATGTCCCAACAATTGCTATATTCCCAAAAGATTGTCCACGACGGGACTTAACTCCACACTCAAGGCTTCACCACCCCACCCCGCTAAAGGAACCTGCTATACACATCAATTCAGAAAAAGTGTTAGGCTTCGAGCCTAGTGAGAACAACCGATAAGCATAAGATTATAAAAGACAATACATAAATATGTTTTCAAACAATCCCAACATTGTTAGAACATTTATTTAAAGCTTCAATAGTATATTATTTTCTCATGAAGACGGGGGAGACCCACCTCGCCATAAGTTGTGACAGAACAAAAAAGTAGGCTACACGCATACGGCCTGCATATCGAAGATGGATATTTACAGACATCAATTCTGTCAAAGTTTTTAGCCATTTGAACATCAACTCTATCCAAGTTTTTAGTTCGGTGTAAATATGGGTTCAACTCTATCCAAGTCTTTAGCCCAAAGAATCCCAAGTTCAACCCTATCCAAATCTTTACCTTGAGACCTCACTATCTCCAATGACTCATTTTTCGCAAAAACATTATCTAGCCCTTGGCATCAAAATCCAAGTATACAAGACACATAAAACACATTACCATTATAAGATAAATCCTGGGAGGTAACATCCCAATCTACCCGGGTTCGAATCCAAGGGGAGTCATTCTGAGGGCATGAGGAGTACCCAGTCCTTGGGCCGGTCCAGTCGTTGACTGGGCTGCCCCTAGCCCAGTCTTAAGACTGTGGTTGGGCTCTAGGTTCAACGTAAGCTGGGACGGGACAGCGGCAGATTAGTGGGCTTCCCGTGGATGCCCGATACCGCCGGAGAGGTGTGCGTGCATGTGTGCGTGTGTTCGTGGTAGTCGTTCGTTGGTTCGATGCCGCTATGCCTTCCAAAAAAAATTATAAGATAAATCCAAACCCCTTTTGCATAAACTCTCATTTCATAATTGCTTTATATATATCCATATCTAGAGCATGCCACAAAGATATCCAACACATTTAATGTCATTACCAACCAAGGAATAAATAATATTCAAGCCTATTTCACCAATTACAAAACCCATTTTGTTAACCACAAAACCCCTTTTATTACCTTGCCCATTTGGGTTCCCAAAATTCCCATACAACTTCAAGAAGACATTATTCAAAAGTAACTAACCATTTATCATCATCAAATCTCCAAATATTACATTTATGGTAAAACCCTAGTTTTGATCTAAATAGTCAAATAATCAAATAAATGTAAAACAATGCAAGAGTGATCCTAAGACATAGATGAAAGGTTTTATTAGATGTATATAGCTCTAGAAAAGTAAAGATGACTCACAACAATGGATTTTGATGAAAACCCCAAAACCCTAGCACTTCCTTGAAGAAGACAACAATGAGGATGGTGGGTTTTAGCTCCTAGCTTCCAACACTTGATGGAGACACCAAACCTTGCAATAAATGTGGAGGTTTGAGACTAGAATGCTCAAGATCAGAATTTATGAGGGTTAGAGAAGTAGAGAGAGTTTTGGGAGAAAAGTAGGTGAGATAATGAAGTTGGGGCCGATTTCTTCTTTTATTAGCGAACAGAGGTCGCACGCATGCGGTGGCGCGGATCGTCCCGCACGGAGAGCCGCGTCTGCCTCTGGAATAGTGAAAGAACAGAGTCTCGTGCGGTTTATTGCGTGGTTCCACTCGCACGGAGAGATGCGCGGAACACTGCTGGCATATTCGACTTCTTTTCGGCCAAAAATCGGGGTGTTACAATCCCCGATTGTCTAAAACCAGGGTCGGGGCCAGGTAATGCATTCCCTGCCCTGCCCTGCCCCGCCCCTTCCCCATATATATTTAATATATATAATATTATTATATTTTTGTTAATTTACATAATCCTAATCCTTTTTAAATATTAATTTTTATATGTTTTTCTTAATTTATTTACGACAAAATGTGCTTTAAATTTCTTTTTAACTTCATTCACTTAATACAATCACGATTTACGAATCTATTAAAAAAACTCGATTTAATTCTTAAAAGTAACCGGGTTGGGGATGGGCCGGTGATAGGCCCAAGAAAAAACGGGGAGGAAATTCCATTCCCCGTACCCGCCGAGGACTGGGGTCGGGCCTAGGGTAAGATACATAAATCGGGGTCGGGGTCAGGGATTGTATTCCTCGCCCCGTTGCCATCGCTAGGCCCAAGATGTATCAATGAATTACATTGGAGAAATAAAAGTTAAATATTCATTTGTTATAGTTTATTGCAACTTTGAGCTTTTATCTATTACGAAAATCCAAGATTATTGACTATTACTATTTCTATCAATTTGACTACTTATGTGCTTCAACATTAGACAATGACATTAAACTATAACCTTTAAGCTCACGCCCTCCGCCCCTACAGATTTTTGTTCAAACACATTTTTCTACAAACTCAAATAATTGATAATTAAATTATATACCAATTGAAGTGAATAAAAGTGTGGGGTGCAATGACTATAGAATATTATTACAAAGGGTTACGTAGTGTTTATATAAAAGTAGTTTGTTGTTGTAAGCGACCTCCTTTCCTGTCCAACTGTAACACCCTCAAATTTGGAAAGAGCGATTAATTAAAAACTTTCAAAAATACCTTCAAAGATAATAAAATCTCTCACTAATAGTCCATAATTGAAGTACATTTATAAATTGAACCATCAACGAATAAATAAAGTCCTACATAAAGACTGACTAAAGTCGAGTGTTACTATAACCCAATGCCAATCACTATCTCCAATATAAGTGCGGAAGACTTCAACGAGATAACCACTTCCTTGAGTAACCAACTAGCACTCATCTCATCTCAGTGCTGCTAGATAAATCGCAGAATGGAACCTGATGCACATGCCGACAAAATAAAAGGGTTAGGCTAACGCCTAGTGAGTTCAAGAGTTTTATATCATGATTATAGAGGAAAAACGTAAGGGAAAGTATTGCAACATTTAATCATGATCATTTGAAAAGATTTACTAAAGAAAATAAGAAAGTAGCTCATTTACTAATAATAAGCATTTTATAAATGGATGTCTCAACGCCAAAACATTCTTTCATGAAATAATGAAATCCAACACTTGATCAAAACGAGAATACTGGTAATGCTCGAAAAATGGAATTGAATAAGCTTTATAAATCAACCGACCAAAATATGCATAAACTCCAGTTTATATGATTATAGCCTAAGAGAGAGAGAGAGAGAGAGAGAGAGAGAGAGAGATAACTCGACTCAAAACGTGGATATAAATTGACTCCCGATTTATGACAATGTAAATAATACTTCATATCCCAAAACACCCCAAAACACGGGTAGGGATTAATACTCAACCCATAAAACATGGAATGAACATATGTATGCAAAATGTCACCGAAAACAAATACATAAAGACAGCCCAAAGACAACACCTTTCGGTGACGGGGGAAACCTGATTCCGCATAATGCGACGTGCACAAAGTAAGCCACACATTACGTTAAACTGGTATTAAATATCGGGCTCAACATCTTTCAGAATACACTCATAAATAATAGCACAAAGGACTTACACCATACCGAAGAAGCCAAACCGCACCTCAATGGGGATTAACTAGCGTTCCACCATTGGACAAATAATAAAGTATCGAGCTCAGCATCTTTCAGCATACACCCATAGATACTGCACGAAGGACTTACAATCCCAATCCTATGCCAACGTGCCACGATGTGAGAGGCTAGTCGTCCCAACATCGCCCAAAATAACAAAAGAGCTAATGGATCCATAGCAGACGGGCTGAAACATTACATGACTCAAAACGAATGAACTAAAGCATTCAAAACATGTAATTCCCAAATAAGATGCAATAATTGCAAATCATAACCAAACGCTCTACAATGAGTTAATAAAACGGACAAGTGTCCTCATAGCCCAACTGTTGGGTCTGAATGTGCTAAGTATGGTTTATGCTGCTCAGTCTTTATGATCCATGCTGCTAAGTGATTAATACTGCTAAGCCATCAAGATTACTACTGCTAGTAGAATTAATACTGCTTGAAGAGTTAGTCCTGCTACTTGAATAGTTAGTACTGCTAGTAGTTAGTACTGCTGAAGATTACTACTGCAAGAGAAGAATTAATACTGCAAGCATGATTAATAATGCTGAGGATGTTAATGATGCTTCTATAGATAAAGTTGGATTGATGCGAAAGAATAGGAGATGAAGATAATTATGGTATTGATACTGAAGATCAATTTTATTTTGATAATTATCTTGTAATCTGTCTTGTATATATACTATATATAAGGCATAGTTTAGCATATATTTTTGATATAGATTATTCATATACGTTTGTTTAGAGAGAATTAACCTCAAGACTAGTTTTGATCCTTTCTATAGAGAAGTATAGAACGTCTGTTGAGCTTGTTCAACAGATTGAGGTTCTGTGTGTAATCATCAAGTTGAATTAATATAACTTGTGATTTGAGTTTTATATACTGTTCCATTGATTTTCTGTTAAAGTGTTTTTTCGCAACTTCTTTAACATTGTTTCTGAGTTTGTATTAAAATCTTGTTTGAGTTTCGATCCTGACAAGTGGTATCAGAGCTAGAAAACTCAGAAATCTATAATCATGGATGGATCAAGCGATAGCGTTCTGGTCTCAAAGGTTCCCATGCTCAAACCCAATGAGTTTGACATGTGGAAGATCAGAATCAAGCAATTTATTCTTCTCACAGACTTCTCAATGTAGGATATCATTGAGAATGGTCCCTCTGATGGAGGAAAGATGGATGCAGATGGAAAGAGACCTCCACCAAAGACTGATGGAGAGAGGAAGTTGAGGCAGACAGAGATGAAAGCCTTGAGCACTCTGCTCTTGGCTATACCTAATGAGTACCAACACCAATTCTGCAACTGTTGTGATGCACAAATTCTATGGAATTCACTAGAGAAAAGATTTTCTGGTACCAAAAGTACCAAGAGAAATCAGAAGGCCATCCTGAAGCAGCAATATGAAAACTTCATGTCTACAAAGAATGAGTCCATGACTCAAACTTTTGATAGATTTAATAAGCTAATTGGTGAATTGGCTACTGTTGGTGTCCAGATAGATCAAGATGATGTCAACAGAAAATTTTTAAGATCTCTTGGTGATGAATGGACTATGTACACTGTCTCCTTCAGACAGAATGATCAACTGGAGGACAAGGAACTGGATGACCTCTATAATGACCTTAGGGTGTTTGAAGTAGAGGTAGAAGCAAAGAAGAGGCCCTCTGGATACTCATACAATGCTTCTCTTTTATCATCCTCTACTGATTCTACTGCTAATACAGAATCAGTTAGTGTTGCCCATGGATCAAAGCAAGATGGATCTAATGACTCTGTTTTAGAATATTTTCTAGCCAGTCATGCTAATTCCTCTCTAATTAATGATGAATTAGAACAGATAAATACTGGTGATCTTGAAGAGATGGATATCAAGTGGCAGATGGCTATGCTGACTATGAGGGTAAAAAGATTCATCAAAAGGACTGGAAGGAACAACTTTGCTCAGAAAAGAGAAGATGGGATTGGATTTGATAAATCCAAGGTTGAATGTTACAAGTGTCACAAGCTGGGACACTTTGCAAGAGAATGCAGAAGTGGAATGCCTCAACAGCATACTAGCAACCATCAACCATCACAGTCCACTAGCTTCAACAACAGGAACTCTTCTCAAGCTCTTGTTTCCCAAGAAGGAATGGGATTTGATTGGAGTGACCAAGCAGAAGAAGCAGTTCAGAATCAAGCTTTAATGGCTAAAGTTTCAGAGTCAGCAAGCACTGATATTCCCACAGAGGTAACATCTAATTTTTGCTCTAAAACTTGTATTGAAACTGTTAAAAAGTACAGGGATCACAATCAGAGTATGTGTGATGACCTAAAAAGGTTAGAGAAAGATAGAAGAGAGTATGTTTTGATTGTTGAGAGGTTTGAAGAACAAATTAAGTCATACCAGGCTAATGAACTTCAACATTCTTATGATACAAACTACTGGAAGTGGGAGAAGAATCAGTTAGAGGTTAAGCTTAAAAAGTCTGAAGAGGAATGTGAAAAGATAAGGGGTGATTTTGAGAAAGCAAAGCTGGACATTGAGAAATATTCCAATGCTTCTAAAGCAATGGACTCACTTTTAAAAACTTAAGTCCATGACAAACTTAGAAAAGGAATAGGCTACAACACCACCCCTCCACCATACAACAATAACTATATTCCTCCTACCTCTGATCTCTTAGAAAGACATGACAAGAAGGAATTACCTGAAGGAGCCACTGAAGTAGATCCTTTAGACAAAGTAGTGGTTGAGGCAAATTCTGAAGAAGAGGACTTTGAGAGTAAGAAGGAGAAAGACCAAAAAGATATTCCCCTAGAAAACCACATACTGACAAATGAAAGAGGGGGTAAACCTTTTGTCAAGAGTGAGAAAGTAAAGTCTGGGGAAGAGATTGTTAAGAATGAAAAAGATGAGACCTCTGAGAAAAGGAAGGGAAAGGCACAGGGAGTCCATTACATGCAAACCACTGTTGTTAATCCCTGTACTTGTAAACAGAATCAGCCCCAACAACATGATAAAACAAGGGGAAATCAAAGAAATGGAAATAATCAGTGGGCTTTAAAACAAGGAATTGATCTGAAAAAAACTAACAGACCAAAGCCTTGTTTTATCTGTGGCAAGTTAAATCATCTAGCCAAACACTGTTAATTTCTATCCTATTAACCAAAGGACCACTTTTCAAAGAAATATACAAAATCCTGTTGGTTATAGGAAGCAAATAAGGAATCTGTTGGGTCATCTAAGATTTGAAGATGACCTCTCCTTTAGTTTGTGTTTACTCTTCTGTAAATGATTGTACATATTATAATTAGTATGGTTCTTTGTAATAGCTTAGTTACGCATGAAAAGATCGGTGAGTCGAAGACCTACCGAAATCAACATGAAAGAAGTCTACTTTGCGGATTGATGTGAACTTCAAGGAACTAAGTCTTATTAGCCGAACCCTCTTCGGAAGTTTAACCCTGTGCCGAATCCTCTCATGTTCGGCATAACTCTCTTCTACCGAACCTTCACATGTTCGGCATACCCTTTGCCACCTTTCAGCAAATCTCTTTCTTGCCGATCCTCTCTGTGTCGGCAACACCCCTTTATGTCAAAGCCTCTCGATTTGATATACTTCACCATTCCCAATGTTCTTCTGACAATGGGAATGGAAGCTTCCTTCTCTTAGAAGATATTCTCACAAGTTTTGAAATGATGGAGACTTTCTCCAAAAGATCAGAAAAAGGACATGTACCAAATATATTTTATTGAGGTGTTGTCTTATCAAAGTACAAAAGTCTACTTTGCTTTATGATAAGTCACATTAAGATCTTATTGCTTTTGCAAGAAGATATTTGGTATCCAATACCAAGATGACAAGTGTGCTTTGCATTATTGCACTTGATAGTATTTAAAGGTGAAGAACGTCTCCTTCCAAGCTAACCTTTTTTTTAAAAGAGAACTTAGTGCTCAAGAAAAGTTGGCAACCTCTTTATCTCTCTCTCTCTCTCTCAAGAACTTCATAGCTTTGATATTTGTATTTTCAAGTTATGTTTAGTTTTCTAGTTTCTAAGTGAAAGATTGTTAGAATAGATTTATCTGTTCTTTTCCGCAACAATCTTAAAAGTTTTCTATGTGTAATTCTTGATATTCATTATCAATAAAAGAATTAAAATTAAGTAATTTTGTGTGTATTGTATTCAACCCCCCCTTCTACAATACTTGTTTTGCTTACTTGGGACCAACAGAATCATATGGCTGAGGATAGGGCACCTATAAAATCTCATGCTCAGAATAAGTTTGCTAATTCTAAGAAAAATACTCCAAATAAGCATAGGAGTAACTTACAGACAAAAAAAAGCAAACAACTTTGTCCAGGTTTGGGTTCCAAAAGTAAAGAAATCTGTTAGTACTGCTACTTCAAATAGTACTGCTGACAGAAATAATGCTGCTGCAAGCAATACTACTGCTAACCCTGTTAGTACTGCTAACAAAGTTGGTACTGTTAACTCAATTAGTACTGCTAATGATGTTAGTACTGCTAACAAAGTTAGTACTGCCAATCAAGTTAGTACTGCTTCCAGTGACAGGCCCATTATTGTGACAAAGTATTCAAGCAATAAGATTTCTCAGTTTGATAATCTCATCAAGTCTGAATATGAATATGTTGATGAGAATGGGAAAACCAAGACCACTTTGGCTTGGGTTGCTATTAAAAACTAACTGCTTTATTATATGTCCAGGGCAACCAACAGCTCAAGGGAAGGAGCATTTGGCATGTTGATAGTGGTTGTTCCAGGCACATGACAGGTAACATGGCCTGTCTTCAAAACTTCAAAAGAATTGATGGAGGACATGTTGCTTTTGGTGATAATCCAGTAGGTGGTAAGATAAGTGGAAAAGGTAATGTGTCAAAAGGTAAGATGACCTTTGAGGATGTATACTATGTTGAGAAATTGAGATACAACCTGTTAAGTGTATCATAGGTCTGTGACAAGAAACATAACATATTATTCAATGATACTGAATGTATTATCCTTGCTCCAGGGTTCAAGGTAGTTGATGAAAGCATGATACTACTTAGAACTCCTAGGAAGGACAATGTTTATTGCTTAGACTTGGAGAGTGTAGTTTCTGATTCATCTCTAAATTGTTTATTTTCAAAAGCTTCAGTGGATGAATCATCTCTATGGCACAGAAGGATGTGTCACTTGAACTTTAAAACAATGAACAAACTTGTGAAAAACAACCTTGTAAGAGGTTTGCCATAAAAGGTATTTTCATGTGATAATCATTGTGTTCATGTCTTAAAGGCAAACAACACAAAACTTCTCATAAGTCCAAAGAAATAAATACAATCTCTTTACCTCTTAATTTACTGCATATGGATCTATTTGGCCCTACAAATGTGATGAGTATTGGTAAGAAATCCTACTGCTTGGTTATTGTTGATGATTTCTCTAGATTCACTTGGGTCTATTTTATGAGGACAAAGGATGAGACAAGTGGACTGATCAAATCCTTTGTTCTTAGAATTGAAAACCAAACAAATCTAAGAGTTAAATTCATTAGGTCTGATAATGGAACTGAATTTAAGAACAAAGACCTAAACATCTTTTGTGAGGAAAAGGGCATTGAGAGACAATACAGTGCTCCTAGAACTCCTCAACAGAATGGTGTTGCTGAAAGGAGAAATAGGACTCTGATAGAAGCTGCTAGATCTCTATTGGCAGACTCAAAACTTCCAATTAAGTTTTAGGCAGAAGCAGTTAATACTGCCTGCTATGTTCAAAACATAGTTCTAGTAGTAAAATCCCAAGACAAGACACCTTATGAGCTTTTTAAAAAGAAGAAACCTTTTATTGGATTTTTCAAACCATTTGGGTGTCCTTGCACAATTCTCAATACCAAAACTCACTTAGGCAAGTTTGATAGCAAAAATGAGGATGGGTTTCTTGTTGGTTATTCATCTCAAAGTAAGGCCTACAGAGTTTTTAACACCTCTTCCAGGATTATTGAGGAAAGTGACAATGTCAAATGCAATGAGAACATACCAAATCAACTTGGTTCAGGTCCAAATTGGCTATTTGACATTGATTCACTGACTAATTCTTTGGGTTTTAGTAATGAGCATAATGCAGGAACAGGGACAGAAAAGGTACAAGTACAAAGACAAGAGTTTGTGTTGTTCCCAACACCTACTGCTGATCCTGTTGAATTCTGTGACCAACATAAGAAAGATACTTCAGATTCAAAGGACATTGAACCAGCTCAGAATGAAGAGGACAGAGGTGAAAAGGAAGATCAACCCTCAGATTCAGGAATCAAAGGTCCTAAGATGTCATGTTTGGAAGAGGATGACACAGATGATGATTCTTCAGTGTATGGTAGAAGCACTCCAGAAAAGAATGACACCAATCTTGAAGTCAATCTTAATGAAGAGGTTTTCAATGCTACAAGAACTCAGAAGAATCATCCTCCTCAATTAGTGATTGGTGACATCAATTCTCCAATGATCACAAGGCAACAAAGTAAGATAGGGGGATTGAAAGACCTACAATCAGGTTTATTATCTTGTTTTCTATCACAGGTTGAACCCAAAAAGGCATATGATGCAATGAAAGATCCAAGCTGGATAGAAGCAATGCAAGAGGAGCTACTGTAGTTTGTACTGCAGGATGTATGGGATCTAGTAGATCTTCCAAAAGGACACAGAGCAATTGGCACAAGATGGATCTTCAGGAACAAGAAAGATGAGAGAGGAATAGTAATAAAGAACAAGGCCATATTAGTGGCACAAGGGTATACTCAAGAAGAAGGAATTGATTATGAAGAGGTATTTGCACCAGTGGCCAGGATTGAGGCAATCAGGCTATTTTTAGCCTATGCTTCTTTCATGAGGTTCAGGGTCTACCAAATGGATGTAAAAAGTGCTTTCCTATATGGAAGAATTGAAGAAGAAGTGTATGTCTGTCAGCCTCCAGGGTTTGAGAATCCAAATTATCCTGACAGAGTATACAAATTAAAGAAGGCACTCTATGGGCTACATCAAGCACCAAGGGCAAGGTATGACACTCTGTCTACCTACCTCTTGGAAAATGGTTTTGAAAGAGGAATAATAGACAAGACTCTGTTCATCAAAAGGAAGAAGAAGGACATTCTACTTGTGCAGATCTATGTAGATGACATCATCTTTGGATCCACAAAAGATCAATTGTGCAGAGATTTTGAAGAACTGATGCACAAGAGATTCAAGATGAGTTCTATGGGTGAACTTACTTTCTTCCTTGGGCTACAAGTTAAGCAGAAGAAAGATGGGATATTCATAAGCCAATCCAAGTATGTGCAGGATATTCTTAATAAGTTTGGTTTCTCAGACTCAAAACCTCCAAGCACACCCATGGAGACACACAAACAGATCACTGCAGATCTTGAGGGGGAGGATGTGGATGTTCATCACTATAGATCCATGATTGACTCCCTCATGTATCTCACTGCTTTAAGACCAGATATCATGTTTCCTGTTTGTGTGTGTGCAAGATTTCAAGTAAGGCCTAAGCAGTCACACTTTCAAGCAGTCAAGAGGATATTCAGATATCTCAAAGGCCAACCTAGATTAGGTCTTTGGTATCCTCATGACTCACCATTTGACCTACTTGCTTATTCAGACAGTGACTTGGGTGGTGCAAATTTGGATAGAAAGTCAACTTCAGGGGGATGTCAGTTTTTGGGTGCAAGACTAGTGTCATGGAAGTGCAAGACTAGTGTCATCCACAGTGTCCACCTCTACAACAGAAGTAGAGTATATAGTTGCTGCAAGCTGCTGCTCTCAAGTACTCTGGATTCAGAATCAAATGCTGGACTATGGTATGACTTTTCTTCACACTCCAATCTTCATAGACAACAATAGTGCTATTAGCATTGTTAATAATCCAGTCAAGCACTCCAAAACAAAGCATATAGAAATTAGGTATCATTTTATCAGAGACTGCAATGAAAAGAAGCTAATTTAGGTTGTGAAAGTCCATACAAGTAACCAATTTGCTGATCTATTCACTAAAGCTTTTGATGTGGGTAGGTTCACATTTTTGGTCACAAGTGTGGGCATGATAAACTCTGAATAAGCCTATTCTCTTTTGACTCAAGTACCTGTATAGTTTCCTTCCTGTCTACTTTCTCTTATTGTATTGTGCATGGTGCTGCTAACCTTGTGTGTTTAAGTGTTTCAGGTTGCTTAAATTGAATACTTGGTACTTCTAGTTAAGATAATACTGCTCTCTATATTACTCATGTTGACAGTTCAAATATGGCTAAGTATGGTTACTACTGCTAGGTAGTTTATACTGCCAGTGCAAAGTTACTACTGCTTACCTTGTTTCTACTGCTAATTAGTGTTACTACTGTTGGCATGTGTTAATACTGCTAGTCTGTGTTAATACTGCTAGTCTGTGTTAGTACCGCCAGTATGTGTTACTACTACTAATATGAGTTAATACTGCGAGTTGGTTAATACTGCTAGGGTACTTAGGTACTGCTTCTAACTGAAACCCTCCACCTATAAATACCCTTTGTGACCGCCAAAATACAAACGGCTCTTTGAACTTCCATTGCTTCTCTTTCTCTCTCTCTCTCTCTCGATTTCTTGCTCACCAGTGTAACCACTAGTTGCGATTCGAACCCTAGAATCAATCAGAACGATGGCAGGACTACAATTCTTTGATAAACACAATGAAGTTTCTATGCTGCAGAAACCCAAACAGGCTGAAGGCTTTCATCAGACTGTGGAGTTCCTACAATCCTCACACATCGCCCATGCCTTAACTGTCAATCCCACAATCTATGTGGAACATCAAAGACAGTTCTGGGCCAATGCTGCTATCCAAGCTGAAGATGGCTCTCAGATCATCAAAACAAGGGTATGTGATAAACCCCTGACCATCTCAGAAGAGTGTATTCGCATCCATCTACGATTAGATGATGCCTCAGGTATTACCTTTCTTCCTAAGGAAGATCTCTTTGCTGCACTTAGTCGTATGGGGTATGAAGGTCCCACTGATGTATTCAAGTTCTTCAAGAACAGATTTTCACCTCAGTGGAGATTCTTTGTTCATACCCTACAACACTGTATTTCACAAAAAACAACTGGATGGAGTGAGTTCAGCAGTACCTTAGCTTATGCTCTAGTCTGCTTAGCTACCTCTAGACAGTTTAATTTCTCTCAAATTATTTTCAATGATTTTATGTCAAACCTGGATACCAAAACCAAAAGCTTTTATATGTATCCCAGGTTTGTACAAGAAATTATACAAAAGGAATTGACGGATCTACCCTCCTTTGAAAAGGTGTATGTATGATATGCATTGAGAATTCAATGCATAAGAACACCTTTTCTTTCTTTTTAGATAGATCATTTTGTTTAATCCCAACTTTGAGTCCATTTTTCTTATCTTATTTTCCCTTTTTTGTTATATGGAGCTAAGTTTATGATTTTCCTGTCTTTTACTACTTATGGAAGCTAACATATGTTTTACGCTGATTTCATTACTGTCAGTCAATGCTACATCATCCCGATCTGCTTGTTGGAAGAGCCATGGACGAATTTGATGAAGATGGACAACGAAATTAATCCAAATCCAACCTTTTGTTACAATGGAACCAGATATTTTTGGCAATAATAGAAGTAGTAGTTGGCTGGAGTTGGAGTGTTGGCATCACTTGGAGTGTAACTTTGGAAAAAACTTTAGTTGTTGTACTTTTTTTATTATTTTAAGCTTTTTATTTACATCTTTGCCCTCCTTGTTTGGTATAAATAGGGGTGATGACTTTGTGTTTCTAGGATGTAATAAATCAGTTTTAGAACTGATATTGTGACTCTCTCTCTAGAACTTTTAATATCAAGTCTTTAATCTTTTAGAATTCTTGTTCTTACACATGGGTTGCTATAGCATTGCATGACATATTATTCTAGTTTAATTTATTGCTTTATGTCATTTACTTTATGCTATTTACTTTCAGTCATTTATATTTAATAATTTACATTCCGTCATTTACATTCCGTCATTTACATTATGTTTTTACTTTATTTAAATTTCTTGCAATTTATTTTACATAATGAGTAGCTAATTTTATAGTTTGGGTGTGAGACAAAAAAGGGAGGTTGTAAACCAAAAACTAGTGGACTTTGTTCTTCAATAACATTGTTCCACTATGTCATTTTAAGTTTTATAAATCCAAACGCATTTCTTGACGAATTGATCACTTCTTAAAGTGTGAAAGTGCCATGGACTTAGGAATAAGCCATGAAAAAGCACGTCAGTTTGAATGATACGAGAAGTATACTTGGAAGAGTTGCTAGCAAGGGAACTTGCTATCTTTGTTTTTCAAACCGATTGATTCTTGACGGGTTGATCACTAGTCAAAGTGTTAAAGTGTAGTGGACTCAAGAATGAGCCACTAAGAACATGTCAACTTGAATGCTTTGGGAATCGACTCGGAAGGGTGATTTTTATACAAAGGCATTTGTTTTTCCATATACTTTAAAGAAACCATTTGACACTCACACTGGTCCGGACATTTGCATAGGCATATGTTGATTGAAGGCTAAACAAAAGTGCAATGGTAGATATCCGGAAGGATACTCTTTAAAGTACATGGTGGAACTTGTTGTTCCTGAACTAGTGCTATAACTTTTCTATAGCATTGACCTCCAGAATTTGTGTTTACTCCTCACTTTAAGTCTTGCACCCATTCTATCTTTATATATCTTGTTAATCATATCACTGTTAACCAACCCAAACAAAGTCTTCAAACTCGCCATCTGAAGTTAGTTTTTCATCTTGAGATCTTGCAACATAAGATACCTATCCCTGTGGAATACGATACTTGGTTCTTACCATTTTATTACTTGAAAAGATGATATTGGATCCCGTTGTATACTTGCTATGAGATTCAATTATCACATGTTCTAGAGGTGTGCAAACATTTCGTATCAAGTTTTTGACGCCGTTGCCGGGGATAGGCGTAAATCTATTGTTGTTTAGAGATTGAGTTTTGTTAAGCTAATTTTTCTACCATCTTTGTTGCTCGTCATACGTCTCCATGTATGTTCGAGTAACAAATCTTTGAGTTTTTCTTTCCGTGAATATGGATTCCATGGGACATTCGTTTGGGTCGTATGAAACTGTTTTCTGTGACTATTGTGGTGGAAATCATTTCTCGTACAATTGTCCTTCGAACCCCGAACCCCATTATTTCATGGGAGATAGTAATTGGGATACCTCACACTTCAATGGTTACAATCAATCATGGGAGGATCATCCTAATTTGTTTTTAAGTGGTCAAGCTCATGGCACGTTCACATCACCAATACCTCCCTACCAAGATTGGAGTAACACCTATTCAAATACTTTTGACCAATCTTGGGAGGAACAAGTTGAATTTTCTGGGAGTTTTCAAGGGGATGATTTTAACAACTCATTTTTACCCCCTACACCCTCTTTAGAACAAACTGAAAACTTCGAATCTCTTGAAGCTTTGATGAATGATTTCTTACAGAACATAAATGGAGTTGTTATTAACATAACGACCTGTGTTAGAGAGATCATTAGTGAGCGTAATAGACAAATCCAAAATCCTATACCAAGTGAGATTGAAAAATATGAGAGTATTAGTAAGGATAAGGATGAGGTCAATACTTTGGAAAATAGTCAAGAGATAGAGAGTTCCGAGGAAGAATCTGAGCATTTGAGCAGCCCCTCTTCACTTCAAAATAGTGAAGAGGTGCAACAAAATGCCAAGATTGTCATCAACCCATGCTTTGAATTTGTGCATAACAACCATATTATTGCAGATGCTGCAACATCCTTGCAACAAAGTTGTGCAGAAAGTCTTCGAGCTGTTTTGAAAAGGGGACGTGACGATCAATCTAAGGGCTCAGGAAGCTTCAGAAAATCAAGTTCTAGTGTTGGTGAGGTGGTGTGGAAAAATCATGATGGGATGAAATACTCCCCCATATGTGACATCGAAGTCTTGTGCCATGATCAAGGAGTGAAGGAAGTGATAAGGGAAGTATATAAGCATAAGTGGAAAGAGAAACACCAAAATGAGTTGGTGAGGATCGTTCAGGCTGAGGAGCATACTGATGTCTCCAACAAATTCCAGCATTCCACAAGAAGTTGTCAACAAGTGATCCATCAGTTGAAGAAGGAGAGCACCTTACTAAAAAAATGCAGAGCTTGGTACCGCAACATGCAACATCAGCAACAAAGGCTTCACAGCCTACTCCTAAGGAGTAGGACAGGTTCAAATCACTTCACTTAGTCTCCATTTTTATTTATTTCTTTTGTTTTGTGTCTGGGATTAATTTGTTGATTTATAGGTTTATTTTCATGTTAAGGTCATCACATGTTACTTGCATATCTTTTGAATTCATAGCCTAAATAATTTATTGGAACACATCATTGCACCTAGTCTATGTATGCATTAGAGCTAGCTTTCACTTTCTTGGGACACACTGGAAATGAACAATCTGTTTGGGACATGATCTAGGCCATCTTTCACTCACCATAAACCACTTGTAGCCATTATACACCAAAGCACATTGTTTCCTCACAATGAGGATATTGTGAATTTCAAAGTTTGAGGTTGTAAAGTTTGGGGATATGGAAGTTGCATAATGGCAAAACAAGGCTTGAACATCAATACAAAAGAGCATAGCTCTAAATTGATGCCTTAACAAAACACCCAAAAATACCCCATAGGGGTAAGGTGCACACAAATGTCCCATAGGGGCAAGGTGCATAAAAACAGAAAAAGAGCACAAAAGTGCCAAAATTGAAAAAAAAAATTTGTTGGGAATTTGTGTGGAAAAAGGCTAGGTGAGACAAAAATTGCCAAAAATGGGTGACCCTACCAAAGCCCTTTTGATCCTAAATTTGATTGTGATAAGTTGAGAAAGAAGAAAGTGGATACTAGCTTATGAATCATGCACATACCTAGGCTAGTAATGGATGACTAGGAATTTATGAAAGGCTATGGATTTTATGTGGTATCTTTTCGCAATGTGTGTGCACTTAATGCCTTGATCTTGCATATCTTTTAATTGAGTCATTTTCTTTCTTTTATTTTATTTGCTTGGGGACAAGCAAAAATTCAAGTTTGAGGTTGTGATATGCATTGAGAATTCAATGCATAAGAACACCTTTTCTTTCTTTTTAGATAGATCATTTTGTTTAATCCCAACTTTGAGTCCATTTTTCTTATCTTATTTTCCCTTTTTTGTTATATGGAGCTAAGTTTATGATTTTCCTGTCTTTTACTACTTATGGAAGCTAACATATGTTTTACGCTGATTTCATTACTGTCAGTCAATGCTACAGCATCCCGATCTGCTTGTTGGAAGAGCCATGGACGAATTTGATGAAGATGGACAACGAAATTAATCCAAATCCAACCTTTTGTTACAATGGAACCAGATATTTTTGGCAATAATAGAAGTAGTAGTTGGCTGGAGTTGGAGTGTTGGCATCACTTGGAGTGTAACTTTGGAAAAAACTTTAGTTGTTGTACTTTTTTTTATTATTTTAAGCTTTTTATTTACATCTTTGCCCTCCTTGTTTGGTATAAATAGGGGTGATGACTTTGTGTTTCTAGGATGTAATAAATCAGTTTTAGAACTGATATTGTGACTCTCTCTCTAGAACTTTGAATATCAAGTCTTTAATCTTTTAGAATTCTTGTTCTTACACATGGGTTGCTATAGCATTGCATGACATATTATTCTAGTTTAATTTATTGCTTTATGTCATTTACTTTATGCTATTTACTTTCAGTCATTTATATTTAGTAATTTACATTCCGTCATTTACATTCCGTCATTTACATTATGTTTTTACTTTATTTAAATTTCTTGCAATTTATTTTACATAATGAGTAGCTAATTTTATAGTTTGGGTGTGAGACAAAAAAGGGAGGTTGTAAACCAAAAACTAGTGGACTTTGTTCTTCAATAACATTGTTCCACTATGTCATTTTAAGTTTTATAAATCCAAACGCATTTCTTGACGAATTGATCACTTCTTAAAGTGTGAAAGTGCCATGGACTTAGGAATAAGCCATGAAAAAGCACGTCAGTTTGAATGATACGAGAAGTATACTTGGAAGAGTTGCTAGCAAGGGAACTTGCTATCTTTGTTTTTCAAACCGATTGATTCTTGACGGGTTGATCACTAGTCAAAGTGTTAAAGTGTAGTGGACTCAGGAATGAGCCACTAAGAACACGTCAACTTGAATGCTATGGGAATCGACTCGGAAGGGTGATTTTTAAACAAAGGCATTTGTTTTTCCATATACTTTAAAGAAACCATTTGACACTCACACTGGTCCGGACATTTGCATAGGCATATGTTGATTGAAGGCTAAACAAAAGTGCAATGGTAGATATCCGGAAGGATACTCTTTAAAGTACATGGTGGAACTTGTTGTTCCTGAACTAGTGCTATAACTTTTCTATAGCATTGACCTCCAGAATTTGTGTTTACTCCTCACTTTAAGTCTTGCACCCATTCTATCTTTATATATCTTGTTAATCATATCACTGTTAACCAACCCAAACAAAGTCTTCAAACTCGCCATCTGAAGTTAGTTTTTCATCTTGAGATCTTGCAACATAAGATACCTATCCCTGTGGAATACGATACTTGGTTCTTACCATTTTATTACTTGAAAAGACGATATTGGATCCCGTTGTATACTTGCTATGAGATTCAATTATCACATGTTCTAGAGGTGTGCAAACATTTCGTATCAATGTACCAAAACCCCCAAAGGGGAAGGTGTTCTCAAACATGAAGAGGCCCAATAAGGACTTCTCAGGTATAGACACTCCATTGTTCTCAACAATGATGGGTGTGTCTCCTTCCCATGGTGAGGCATCAGTGTCAAAGCCCTCATCTGACAACCAAACTGATGACCTACCTACACCACTTATTTCTATCAATATCCTTCAGTTTCCTATTGACAAGCCACAATCCCCCATCACCAAAACTTATATAAGGAAAAAGGTACAGAAGGTTCCTTCCCTTCTTGTACCATCACCCCCAAAGCCTTCAAACCCTCTAATGGAGCATTCTCCATTAGAGAATATCCAAAGGGAAACCACATGGGTGTCTCCCAACCCCAAGAAGGTGCTCAATAAGGAGAAGGAAGAGCATGTGGGAAGTAAGGCTCACACTACTGACTTTGCACAAAGTGCAGGGCAGGACAGTGTGAACATCTTTAAGACCTTCCCCACGGCAACTTTGGGTGAGCAATCATCTAAAGGTCCCAGGTGCCAAGAAACCAAGGGGGTAGAGGATGCTTCTGCTAGGCAGAAGACCTCTACTAAAAGATCCAAGGATCCTTCAAGGGTGGTAAACACACCCAAAGGAGGTGAGGACAGATATAACTATGAGGAATTGATGGAAACATTGGGTAATATCAATCTGGATGTAATCAAGCAGGGCTCAGAAATAGAGGAGATGAAAAAGGTTATTGTTTCTCAACAAACTCAGATAGTAAAGCTCAAGAAAATGGTGTTGAAACTTGTGCACCAAAAGAGAAGGAAGCAATTCATTCTCAAGAAAAGGAGAAGTGTCCATGCTGCTTTCAAAAAGGGGGAGAGTCAGAAAAAACAGGATGAAAAGAAGAGTACAAATGAGATGGAATTCCAGTTTGAGGGGGAGACTGGTGCTGATAAAGAAGAGAAAGTTGGTTCAGAAGCAGAAACTTTTGAGAATATAGCAGATATTGCAAAAGCAACAGTAACTGAGGCTGCAGCAGTAACAAATGAACCTAAAGCAGAAACATAATTGTCCAGAGAGTAAATTGAAATTGCAGAAACCCTTATGAAAGCTAAGAATGACACTCCCAAAGCCACTCAAAAGGCTAAGGGAGTAATGATCAAAGAAGGAGGATTAGAGAAGAAATTAAAAGAAGTCAGTGTGGAGGATGCAAAGAAAAAAGGAAAGGAGAAGATGGTTGAGTCTGAGCAACCATTGAAGAAGAAGAAATAGATTGAGTTGGATGAAGAAGTGGCCAAAAAGCTTCAAGAAGAGCTAGAAAAGGAGGAAGAAATTCAATCTGCCAAAGATAGAGAGCTTGCATTGGATATGGCTAAAAAGATAAATGAAGAATATCAAAGGAGTTTAAAGCCTGCTGTTGTTAAGAAAGTAACAAAGAGAGCTACTGTGCAAAGACAAAGAAAGCCCTCAAAGACATTTTTGGCTAATCAAGAGAGAAGGAAAATGATAAACTTCCTGAAAGGATCTTTTGGAGTTCCTGAAGGAATGTTTACCAACATGCCTTATGGTAGGATAGAGGAGCTGCATAAGAAGCATATGGCCAATCTGAAAGGGGACTTCACTCAAAGGGTATAATTTGAAAGGAAGATGAAAGAGAGGCATGACCTCAACATACAACAACCCTTCCCTGACAGTGAAGAAGGCACTCCTAGCAAAGACAAGGAAGAGGTGAAACAAGAAGAGACATTAGCCCGAAAGATTGGTGATTTTAAAAGAAAGAAGTCCATTGCTACCAAACCAAAGCCAAAAGCAAAAAGGGCAAGAATTGAAGAAGAGGAGAATGAAAATGAAAGAGCAGAAGCAGAAGCAAAACCTATTGTTGCACCTTCAGCAGAGCCAGAGCAGAATTCAGAGCAGTCCAATCAACAATCCAATGAGCAATTCCATTTGTACATGACTTTGACAAATGAAGAACCTGTGCAAGGTGACCCTATCTCTATGAAAGCACCATAAATTATCTTTTGGGATATTCTGAAGGACAACAGGAAAGAATACTTCATATTCAAAAGAATGGGTGATCAGTTTGAAGTGTATGCAACTTGGGGAAAAGTGATCAGAAGTTGTTCCAAGGCTGACCTAGAGGAAATGTACAAGGTTGGAACAAAGCTGTATGAGTCTGTGTTGCAAGGGACTGAAATGAGCCTACTCAAGATTGCCATGGAATACTTATGCATGATGTTTGAGCCTGAAAAAGTGAAGTATAGGATCAAAGATCTACATCATGAGTATGGCTTTAAAAGGGTTGATCATTGGATGCTATTTGAAAACTGTGGTGTCTACATGATAACAATTGACAAGAGTTATCATGAATACTATCTGGTGGATAAGATTTATGATCACAGCAAGGCTAAACTGCAAGCAATGTTGAAAGCAAAGTTGGTATGTCCAAAGAACTCATAAATGGCAAGGATAGTAGTAAAGAGAACCATCAATCAGAGTCTAGGTCTGAATCCTGATTTGGGAATCTGAGCTGAAGTTTTGAAAGCATCATGAAGACCTCATACTGAAGAACTTAACTTCTCATTCTAAAAAATTAAGTTAGGGGGAGATTGTTGGGTCTGAATGTGCTAAGTATGGTTTATGCTGCTCAGTCTTTATGATTCATGCTGCTAAGTGATTAATACTGCTAATCCATCAAGATTACTACTGTTAGTAGAATTAATACTGCTTGAAGAGTTAGTGCTGCTACTTGAATAGTTAGTACTGCTTGGAGAGTTAGTACTGCTAGTAGTTAGTACTACTGAAGATTACTACTGCAAGAGAAGAATTAATACTGCAAGCATGATTAATAATGCTGAGGATGTTAATGCTGCTTCTGTAGATAAAGATGGATTGATGCGGAATAATAGGAGATGAAGATAATTATGGTATTGATACTGAAGATCAATTTTATTTTGATAATTATCTTGTAATTTGTCTTGTATATATACTATATAGAAGGCATAGTTTAGCATAGATTTTTGATAGAGATTATTCATATACGTTTGTTTAGAGAGAATTAACCTCAAGACTAGTTTTGATCCTTTCTATAGAGAAGTATAGAACGTATGTTGAGCTTGTTCAACAGATTGAGGTTCTGTGTGTAATCATCAAGTTGAATTAATATAACTTGTGATTTGAGTTTTATATACTGTTCCATTGATTTTCTGTTAAAGTGTTTTTCCGCAACTTCTTTAACATTGTTTCTGAGTTTGTATTAAATTCTTGTTTGAGTTTCGATCCTGACACCAACAAAATCCGAACGAGCCATAAGCTCAACAAACCCAAAGACCCAACGTTGAAAATCATAAAGTTGAAATCAAACGTAAACGACCCAAAATAATGCAACCCATGCTCCAACACACCCAAATGACTTCAACATGATTTAGATCGGGACAAAACATTTTCCAAAGTGGGTTTATACCTTTTATTCTTTCAAATCATCCCATGACACCCAATAGAATGCTTTTATACTCATAAACATGCTCAATGCAGTACATCATTGAAATATCCAAAATATATGATTTATTTATCAAAATGCTCAAATCCTAAATGTGGGTGTTTTTATAAGTTTATAACCAAAACTTATCAGATGATTAGCAGTTAACAATTCCATATAAAACATGTAAACACTTTAAAATAGGTATTTTGGCATGTACACGGTTTTCACAAATCAACTTGAACTCACCTTGCTAGATTTAGGCTAAATCTAGATTTTACCCCTCCCCTCAAGCTCCTTTGAAGGGCACTTGAATCCTCAAGCCGAAAGCTTCCAAAACCTAGATCTATACATTCGAAACCATAAATACTCATATTTAACCATTTAGAAACATTCCCCAAACTTTATTTACTAAAATCCCCAACAAGGTCAAAACCCCAGTTTCTCCAAAATCATCAGTTTCAAGGTTCGAGCCACCCAATACTAGGAAAACATCAATGGATCATTTATAACATTAAATCAAGGAAGATTACCATTTTAGATGACGAGACTCTCCGAGGACACCCATTCCACTCTTCAACCCGAGCTCCCACACATTGAACTTGAGGAGGAAGATAAAGATAGAGATTTTGTGGTTCAAGATCCCACTAGCTAGATGATGAAGAATCATGTGGTTCAAGGGGGAAAACCCTCAAAATGGGTTAGGGTTCGTCTTTGAGGTTTGGGAGAGAAAAGGGGAGAAGATAGAAGTGAGAAATGAGGAGAGTGGTGAAAATTTCGGACATTTAGAGGACCAGACGTCGCACGCGACCTTGCCACACGATAGTGACAATGTCACTATCGCGAGGGCACTCTTGCGGGGATTGTATCGCGGGTGGTACTCTCCAAGCGATTGTGCCACGCGATAGTGACACATGTCACTATCGCGAGTCACAATCGCGCCACTCGTACCGAACCCAGAAAAAGGTCAAAACTCGAGGTTCTCGTATGGGTCGACTTAAGGTTCGAAAGAACAACATAATTCACCCTAAAAGATAGACGGAAGGTGAAGAGATTGCTGGAGATGAACGGAAAACTTACTAAGCGAAAATCCGGGTGTTATACCAACCCTACAAATTATCGTTTAAACACGTTTTTTAACAAAATAATAATTAAAATTATATAATCGACATATTGGCAGGTGTAATGACTATTATTAAGGATTAAAGAGTGTTTATATATATATTTTGAAAACATATGTAAAACCAGTTTGTCCAAACTGTCTTACAAAAAGTACAAGTTGAAGGGTTTGTTGTTCTCAAATAAAGGGTCATAACTGTAAGTTATTATATGCCAACGACACGTGTCACACATAGATACTGCTGAGGAGTATGTAAACCTATAGGGTCGCACACAAAGAATGCGTTTGTTTCCATCTTTAGAAACCCGGATTAAATCAAGTTAATTATGAAAATATGTGTTAAACTGTAATTATCATACAGGGTAAAAACGTAATTATGTTAGTTACGGGATATAATCGGTAATTATATATATAATTATATTTAAAGTTTAAAAGATAATTATATATATATATATATATATATATATTTGAATTTGAATTTGAATATTACAGATAAATACCAAACCTTATTTATACATTATTTGAATTATAGTCTAACTATAATTCTTCTGGTATAAATAGGGCCTTGGGCTAATCTTTTTCTTAACGATTAAAATTAGAATAGCCTATCAAAGAAATACAGAAAAGAAACGTTTTCTTTTCTGTAAAACACATATAGATCTAGGGTTCTTGGGCAAGCACCCGGTGGAGACTGGAAACATGTTCGTGTGTGGACTGCCAATAGAGGAAACCTACTTTAGTTTCTTGGTGCTCCGTTTCAATCCTGACTGATCTATTATAAGGTACATATTCTAAACACCCTATGATGTGGTTTACTATAATTAAATGCATCATTGGATCCGATTGGGTTTTAAGTATTTAGAAAAGTTTTTTTTATCTATAATATTTTGTAACGAAAATTTATTATTAATTTTCGTTGCGTTTTATCGGTTACAAATTGTATTAAAACCCAACAATAACAATAACTTTTTGGCATATTTGGTAATACCAAAATTGAAACATCACTCACAGTGGCGGATCCAGAAAAAATTATTGTAGGGGGCACGATATAAAATAAAATAATAATTAACTAAAAGATACGATTTCTTTAAAAATGATAGAAAGTTACCTCTTACAATTGTGCCCTACGACTCTTCATCTTTTGGAATCGGCCAATTGCATCATCATTTGTAACATTGAGAAGTATTTCTTTTTCTTTTTCTCAACGATCAAAAGACCTTACTCCTATGTTTCTGCATCCGATGGATATTGATGGTCTCCATCCCAAGTGAATTGATCTGATCTCTATCCTATACTTTTTCACTGCTAGATTTTTCTGATATTGATGGTCTAACAATTCAAAAGGGAGTGTTTGATCTCTATCCTGTTTTATCTGACATATTTCAGATGCCTAATTTAAGGGGGAGTAAAGGTGATGACTTCTGATTACTTCAGATCAGAACTTATACTATAAAACTGTTTTACTGCTTTCTGCCTTTTATTTTTGAATAAATGATGTGAATAAAGTGGCTTCTGATCACATGACAGATCAGGACCCGTTTTTCAATGTTCAAAGAAGGATATTGTGCTAATATCCAGGGGGAGCTCAAAAGACATAAATCATTTAATCATGATTTGAGGGGGAGCTGAAAAGGTAAATATCTTCTGTCCTAGATCTCGGATTGTTTGAAAGAAGAACAACTTTCGAACATGAAAAACAGTTTCTTAAATGTTCAAACCACTTCTTATTCTCAAAAGATCAAAGAACTTGAACAGTCTATTTCAAGTTCAAATCAGAAATTCGTCTCCTCACAAAGGTCAGTCAAATCCTTTAATCAGATTCGTTGCACTAACCTTTTCTATGATGAATTTTTAGATGGTTCAAATACTTATCCGAGAAAAAGTTTCAAGAAAGAGAAACTGGTTTGGCAAAAGAAATCTGTCAAAGAAGACAAGAAAGAAGAGCTAAATGGAAAGACATCATGTGTACATCCTCATCAAGCAAAGAAGAACAAAGAGCATAAAGGTAAACCTGACCTCAAATACTCAAAAGACCAATTACTCGGGTTTTCAGGTACTAAATATTATTGTTCTTACTGTTGTACATATGATCACATCCACAAGACCAGTGATCATTTCTGGTATGGTTCTTACTCCATTACCCCCACACGCACTGCAACTAACATTTCTGGACCCAAATACCAGTGGGTACCAAAGAAGAAAACCGATTCTGTGTTGCAGGCATCTCAATCCAAGGGGGAGTAAGAAAGACAATGGATCTTGAATAGCACAGTTCAAGACCCGCACCTCAATGTCAAGAATATGGCTTCCAAGCATATCAGCGTAGGACCCGGTTTTCAAAGGAGTTCGACTTCTAAACATAACAGTTTAGAACTCGTTCTTCAATGATTAAGCTTCTGACTTAATGAGATACTGTGAGTACATCAATTTTAATTCCGCTGCATTTATCTCTGTATATGATGTTATTCCAGTTTTTTTTCAATGTTTCAAGAATCTGAGCTTGTTTATCTATCTCATGAATTTGTATTACCCAAAATTTTCTTTTAATATGAGACACACATTTATTTTCTTCAATGTAAAAGATGAAATAGTTGAATGTTATTTTGTTCCAACTAAATATTAATTAAAAGTTTAAATCTTTACAAATTTTATTCTATAAAATAAAGATTTTACATTTTTTATTTCCTTTGAATAAAATATGTGTTTAGGATAAATTTTCAAGTTCTTTTGCTTATATTAAAGTTTTTATATGGTCAAATTTCAAGTCTTACAAAAGTCGAAAAGTCAGCAACATGTTTGAAACTTTTATTATTGCTTTAAAGTTGTGTGCTTCGGAATATTTATAGTTTAATTTGCTTAGACAACACTAAACGATCAAAATTTTAGATTGGAGTGAAAATATGGGCTAAGCACTTAGATGTTGACCTGAGTGATTGAGATGAATAATAAATTCTTAAAATTCAGAAATCTCTAAGTTTGAAAGTTTGTACCTGTGACCTTTCTGGTTTGGGAAAGTAAGTTCCTCGGGATGCTTGTCATTTGGTCCCCTAAGGTCATTTGGTCTGGGAGTGATCGAACAAAAATCCTTCTATAGAATCAGATCGAAAGTCATGTTCTACTGGTATAAATGGATATGTCGATGTAGCCTTTCTGATCTGGGAGAGTAAGTTCCAAGGGGTGCTTGACACCTAGTCCCCTAAGGCCTTCTGGTCTGGGAGCGGCTGACCCAAATCCTGCAATAGGGTCAGATAGAAAGTTACGTTTATGGCATGTTATTTACTTAATAAACTTTTTGATCAAAAGATGCCAAAGTGCACGAGCTTAAAAGATGCCAAAGAGCACACTCATGTTAAGATGCCAATGTGCACAATGCTAAAAGATGCCAATGAGCACACATCTCATGATACTTGGTGATATGTTTGAGTTGCGATAAATCTATAAATTTGTGAAAATCTTAATTTTTGATGCCTTAGTGTCAGTACATGCAAAGTTCTCTATAATATTTTTAGAATTGCATTTTCTTGAAGCTAATCGAAGATTCGCATGTGAGCACACTGAATAGATTGCTGGAAGTTTTTGAAACTGAACATGTCTTAACTTGATATGCAATGAAACTTGTTCTTGTATCCTACAACATTTGTTTGATTTCAAATGTTTGATAAATTTGTAAAATTTTACTCTGTAGAATTTAATTTGTTTAGTGTTTAAAATTTTATATGTTTAGTCGTTTCAAAATTTACATTCAGTATATTTTTCTTTCTACATTAATATCTGATCATAGTGTTCTCATAAATATATTTTAATGGGTTTATGCATTATTCAAGGGGGAGTGAACAAAGAGACTATTTTTCAAAGATTATATCTGTTTTTGAGGGGGAGTATCTGATTTTCTTTATATGAATGCTAATTTGAATTGTCATATCTAAGTGCATTTGTGTAGGGGGAGTCAAAGGGTTTCAAAAGGTAATTTTTTTTCTAAGTCAGTTTTGCGCTTCCAGCTAGACACGCAAACTTCGTTTTGCGCTTCCTTTGAGAAACGTAAACCTTGCTTTGCGTTTCCTTCTTGAACCGCAAACCTTGCTTTGCGTTCCCTTCATGAAACACAAATCTTGGTTTGCACGTCCAACATGAAGCGCAAACCTCCTCTATTTTCTCTGTTTCTTTGATTTTACAGATCTTACGTTGTCTCGTCTCCAACATTGGCATGACCTAGTTGAACCAGTTCATCACGGTCATGAGGGTGAGAAATCAGAGAAGTCAAGGAGGTTTTAAAGAGACAAAGAGCTCAAATGTTTATCTGCTGATCAAGATTCGCTCAAAGATTCTATTCTCTCAGCTACAACTAATTCTTTTGCTGTTTCTGCTCCGAACACCACAGTTCATTCAAGATCATTCAAAAGAGGTGTATCGTCTAGAGCTCAAAACAGTAAAGACAACTTTATCTGAAAGATGCTGAGAAGAAATTTTTCTCAGCATCTTTATAGTAATCATTGTATTTATAGGGCTTGGTCAAATACTGTGTTTAGTGCTTATCTGTCTTGTATCTGACCAAGGGTATTTAAGTCCCTTTGGTCTTTGTTCCTTGTAAGAAATACATGCACTCTTTTACTGAATACATACTTTAGGCTTCCTTGTTACTCTCTCTCTACTTTCTCTCTCTAAGAATCAGTGATCTTGGACTCTCAGGTACATATCAATGCATCATTCAAAAATTCATCACCGATTTTGTTGCGCAAATCAGACTTCACAATCTTCATGGTAGAAAAACATCTTTCGACTGTTGCGGTAGCAACGGGCAAAGCCAAAGCTAGCTTTAATAACCGATATACTAAAGGAAAAGTTGTATGTTTTTTTGTTTCCACCATCAATCTAGCAAGCTCGGCAATACCACTCAAATCAGCGAATCTTTCATCTTGATGCACAATCACATAGTACATGTTAAGTTGTTTCTCAAGAGTGATCATTTCCATACGACTAAAATCATAAGGATGCAACTCACTCAACTTCAATAAATCTGATACATTGAACTGCGAAAATGAATCACATGGACTTAAAGCTGCTATATTTTTAAGCAATTCAGTGCTTACCTCACTAAATTGATCCCCAAACTCTTGAAGTTGCATGTCCACAACAGTGTTGAAAATATCAAACTCGTAATAATGACGATTAGTGATGTTGGTCCTTTGTCTTCCGTTTTTTGAATAACGGTCCGCCATATCCAAAGATTTAATACCATTTTCTTCACAAAAAGAATACATTTTCTTCAAAAGTGGCTCAAAACCAGTTTCTCTAAACTGTTGCAATAGTTGTTTGGTTCCTCTTACCAATGAAACCGCTTCCAAAATATCTTGATCCTTTATTTGAAGAGCCTGTGACAACAAGTCCGTGACCTCTAAAATATGAAACATCAAGTGCAAATAAATCACAAAATCAAATGTCTTCAAATAAGCTAGAATACCAGTTACTTGGGTGCGACTAAACCCGTTATCGTCGTCCTCTTCAACATATTGGAGCACTTCAACAACATTTGGAAACAAAGAAATCAAGCTCAAAATGGTTTTGTAATGAGAATCCCATCGTGTATCTCCGGCTCGTATAAGAGAGAGCTCTTGGTACATCCCCGTTCCAGTTTCAATTTCACACTTACCAATTGCTTCTTGCACTCTATCTTTGTAACTTTGTCGAAGCATGTCTTTACGTTTGCAAGAAGCGTTCACCACATTGATCGCCATGTTTAACATATTAAAAAGGTTCTCAACTCCGTCGTGTTTATTTGCAACCGCCACAACAACTAATTGAAGTTGGTGAGCAAAACAATGGATATAATATGCCGAGCTATTGTCATTCAAGATCAAAGATTTTAATCTATTAAACTCATCGCACATATTGCTTGCTCCGTGATAACCTTGCCCTCTTACTTGTTTTAAACTCAGTCCATGTTTGGCAAATAAAGTATCAATGGCAGATTTAAGAATTGAAGATGTCCCCGTCACATGAACAATACCAAAAAATCTCTCCTTAACAATACCATGTGCATTAACATATCGCAAAACCACCACCATTTGTTCCTTTTTAGAAACATCACTAGACTCATCAACTAGCAATGCAAACACATCATCACCAATTTCTTCACAAATGGATTTGAGTATTTGATTTGCAAAGCAACTAGCAATATCTTTTTGAATACTCGAAGACACCATTTGATTATTTTTTGGAGCATTTTTTAATATAACCTTACCAACATCCTCATTGCAATCACCAATTAAGCTTAATGTTTCCAAGAACATGCCTTTAGAAATAGACATTTCAGATTCATCGTGACCACGAAACGGTAACGCATTCTTCAACAAGAATCTAATGGCCTTAATCGAATTCAATGTTCATTCTTCTCAATCTCAGTTTGCTTTTGAAAGGCAACGACAATAGATCGATTTTGTCTCATTAGATCCTCACTTTTCTTAAGTGCTCTATTGTGAAAACTATTAACGTCGCCAACATGAAGACTAAGTCTCTCTATTTTATTCCAACTATTAAATCCCTCTGTCACAAAAGCATCACTCCAACATTTTCCCACGTGATGATCTCTAAACAAGTAACAACATAAGCAAAAAGATTTATCTGCTTTTACACTATAATCCAACCAATCAGCGTATTGATCAAACCAAGACGGACAAAAACGTCTTCCCTTGCCCACGATAATTTTTCTTGGAAAGTTATGGCCTCGTGGTTGACAAGGTCCTCTAATCAAATATTGTCTTCTTATTTCATCTCTTTGATTAGGATGATACTCTGAATTTTTTTTCCTATCGGCTGGATCCCAAGGAAGATCATTCAAATTAATTTCACTAGGCATCGAAGGAGCAGAGCTAGATTCGGGTGTTGATGCTTTTCTTTTAAAGAATTTTTCCATTTTTTCTAGCAATAACAATAGCAAAATAAAAATCAATATTTCAGATTTTCAATAACATATCAATGATAACTATTAACTAAATAACTAATACATTAGATTCATCCAAAAATAAGCTAACAAAATCACATTCACTTATAAATCAGAAATTAAAATTTAAAATCAAAAGTTTGGGTTTTACCTAAAGCAATCCAGATGGAGAAGGAGACTAGGAAGCCAAACAACCCAAGTCCCAAAAAGAAATCAAAATCAATTTTTAGGAGAGAACTCAGATGCCTCGAACTCTCAAAGTGGACAGCAGATTCAACAGGTGAGAGAGACAGTAACTTGACTCTATTTGGCGTTCGCTTCTTTCATCGTTTGGAGACTAATGGAAATATGGAATGGATTTTTCTAAATGGATCAATTAATTGAAATCAGATATGAATTTGCTATTTTTCTAGTTGGGAGACTAAGTGGATCAATTAATTAATTTTTTATTGGGCCACTGATCTAAATTAGTGGACCAAATTTAATATGAAATCAGATTGTATTTGTTAGTTGGGGTCCTTAGCTTTCCCAAGTTGGGGGCCCAATAGGAAGACTTGTTTATTTAAAAAATAATTAGCCTTCATGAGGGAGATTAGTTGGGGTCCTTTGACCCCTACTACCTCCACTTTCGTCCGCCCCTGATCACTCATTTTGTTCATCTTAAATGATTCATTCCCATACTGTGTATGCTACTGCAATATTGTTGTTGTCTTGAATTTTAACAAGTATTTATAAAATTTGCACATAAAAGAATAGTTATTCATTTAGTAGTTTGATTCCAAAATACAATACCACTTTTCATTCTAAAAAACCAAATAGTCCATTGTTATCTCACAATGTATGTTTTATTGACAACTATTGTCTCATTTTAATACAATTTTAGATGTCAAATTCAATAACCAAATATTATCTTTTTAATCATGAAATTATAACAATTATTCTGAGGTGATCTAATTAATGCCAAACTCATAAATGACATCCAAGGAGGTTGAAACACTAAATAAACAATCAGGAAACATGGATAATTATTTTAAATGATATCTGAAATCCTTTGTTGCATATTTTTTAATCTTGCATTTATTTTTAATAGATTTTTTTTCTATGATGATATATATAAATATATCTATATAGATATATCAACATTTATATATTCAACAATATTTCTTTTTAACTTGATGCTTTTGTGACTGGTGTTTCTTTAAGCAAGTAGAATATGTCAAGGATAAACATGCTTAAGTTGAGTCAATGTATACTTAAATGCAAGTTTTCTCCATATGGTATCAAAGCATATGATTCTAGTCTGATAACTTATTATCTTCCTTTCACCCAACAGATTGGCGTTCCCAAAAGGACGTCAACTCTGCTCAAAAGATATTTATTTTCCTCCTCTTCCGGTTCTATTAATAACAAGGCCATCACGGACCAAGATCCAAAGGGAAATTCCATGTATGCCACCTTCTAATGATAGGAATGGAATTCGAGCTCCTAGGCAACACCAACAAATCTGTACGTTTTTTTCCTTTTCATCTCTCTAATGGTTGTTACACAAACTATTCTGAATGATTCAAACTCTAGCACACCACTTGTTTTTGTTTCTCTCCCTAATATTATCAAACTCAACTCCATAAATTACTTATCTTGGAAATTCTAGATCGAAGTGCAACACCGGTATCTTTGGTACGATCTCATTTTTAAAGCTTCAGTTTACCTTTAATCATTAATCCATCTTGCGTACTTTTATCGTTAGACTTAATGCTTGGACCGTGGGCTTCGCGGGTCAAAATCTGGAAATCTGAGGTTCAGTACATTCGGGGCGATAGTACCCGCGATTGTGACAAGGGTCACTATCGCGGTACACTCTCGCGATATTTGTACCGCGGCTCGAGTAGTGGGGGCGATAGTGCCCGCAATTGTGACATGCGGGGAACTCTCGCGATATTTGTACCGCGGGTCTTGGGTAGCGGCCGATTGTGACCGCGATTGTGACATTTAAATCTCATTTTCACGACTCATAACTCATTATCTGATTTGGGAAGCTTACTTGGGCGATTTTTCTTGGTGAAAGGTAGGGTTTCTCTTCTCTCTTCATTGATTGCTTCTAGTATTGAGCATTAAATGCTTATTTGTGATTAATCTAGGTTTTGGTAACTTTGACCTCAAGGGATTAAGGATTTAAAGCTTCTTGTGATTGTACTCTTTCTCTAAGTTCATCCAACACCTAGGGTTGGGTATAATCTTTGCAAGGTGAGTTCTCCACTATTTAAAAACTCCTTTATTGTTATACATGTTAATATATTAATGAAGGACTTGATCATCCAAATATTTTAACATAAGTGTGGGTTTTGTAATCCCAAGTAAGAATGGGAGAAATGTTCCTTTGAACTAAGATTTATGGTTTTCTATGTTTCTTACTACTTTGCTAGACAACCCTAAGTCCATGGGATTTTGGTGAACCTAAAGTGGAAAACTAGGGTTTTTGGGAAATGCAAGTATTGGTTCAATTTAATGATAGACATGATTTTAATATGGAATATATATGGTATATTGTTGTTGGGTTATGCTTTCTAAGTCCCATCATTTATAAGAGTCGAGACTTTATGTTTTGTACCATTGTACATATGCATTGCTTATATACTTGATTTAATATGAGTATGGTATGTAAGGGCATGTGTTGGTTCTAGTCTTAAGTGCAATGGATCCATAGGCACGGTGTTCCTATGTCCCCGTTTTGGACATTTGGTTCACCACATTGGCACAGCATAGGCATCGGGTCACCATGATAAGTAAGGTGTGGGACTATACGGTCGGGCAACGTCTCATGGGCAGTAATGTGTAATTCCCTTGTGCTAGAGTTCCCCGTTTTGGAACTCTCAAGAATAGACCTAGAGGGGTTGACTTGATGTTTTTGAGCAAGAGACTTAGAGGAGTTGAGCTCATTATGTGATTGGTGTTATTTGTACCATGTTTAATCACTAATGGTTTATTTGATTTATTGGTTTTAGCTCACGACTATATTCTCCGCGTGACTCCATATGGGTTTAGTATTCCTATTCTTATTTGACTTATTCTCGCTAGGCTTTAGCCTAACACTTGTTCTTTGTTGTCATGTTTGGCAGGCTGTCACAGCGATGGGGCACGCCGGGACTGAGGGAATAACCTTGGGATCGTGAATGGTCTTTTTGAGGAAATATAGTGACCAATATACATTGATTTTGAAGATACACATTTTGGAAGGATAGCGACATCCAACCATAATCTAGTTAACCAAATTTAGATTAGTAGGTTGTCGTTCTATGCTTCATTCATTGGGTTGTAAATGTCTTACTATATGCCCCTTTTCGGGATGATACACTTGGATCTCCTCATTTATTTTATGGTTTGTGTTGATGATATACTTCTTATCAGTCCCAATGCTCATTTTTAGAAGATTTTGTTAAAGAACTTGCAAGAAAATTTACTCTAAAAGATCATCACTCTTATTTTCTACGTATGGAAGTTATACCCACCTCGTGTAGGGTCTTTTTCTTTGCTAATTCAGTGACTTTCTTGAGCATACCAAAATGACAGGAGTAAAGTCGGTACCAACTCTTATGGTCAAAGACTCAACTCTATCAATTTACTCCCATACCCTTGATAGATAATACGATAGATTACATGGCTAATATCTCACCCTAACTCATAGATGTTGCATTTGAGATCAATAAGTTATTGCGATTCATGCATCAACCTCATTCAACTCATTGAGTAGTTTTAAATAGGCTACTAAGATATCTTTCTCCAACATAGACCAAAATTATCACCATATACAGGGACTCCCCACTCAATCTTCATGAAAAATTGTCACAAAAGATTGAATTGTATCTTTTATAGAATATCTTATTTTAATAATAGCAAACATAAGATTTAGGCGGTGTTTGTTTTTTCAAAAAAAGCTCTTATTTGCTACTTATGTCTGATTCGGTCAGACATAAGAAATTTTAGACCCTTTTTTCCCTTTTCAAAGCCTCTTAACCCTTAATGTTATTTGATAAATTAAGTGATAACTTAGCCACTTAATTACCTCTTATTTCTGTCCAACACCATTCTTTCGATTTCAACGTTGAATTTAGCCTAGATGCACCGCGAATTTGCAAAAACGCAAAAAACAAAGATTGTAGATCTATATGTTGGCTTCCAAAACATATTGAATCGCTTAAATCGGGGATTTGGTGTGTGAGATATGATTAAAACTCCACAGCCTCGCAAATCTGCCATCATCCTTCTTTTGTTTCTTTTTTTCGTTCCGTCTTTCGATCATCGATGCTCACTTCAACTGACCTATTTAAGTTGAATTTTTGAGGGATAAAATAGATAAATATACGTATTCTGACGAATGTCAATTTACAAAAACAAACAATCTTATTGATTCAGATTTGAGCACCACCTCTTAAAAATCAGAAATGAAATTAGATTTCAGCACTTTTTAAAAAACAAACGCCTCCTTAGTATCAAAATATTCTTGGTCAATTTTTTATTTTATTTTAAAGTATGTAACTAAAAGAATATGAAAGTATAATAACCTTTTTGTCTATTAGTACTAGAAAAAGAATATATATATATATATATATATATATTAAAGTAAAACCTTAAGGGTATGACGTGACAACTTCTCAACACTTCATTTGTATTTATTTATTTTCCTAGAATTTTGAATTATATTTTAAATTATTTTAAATAAAAACCATACATTAAATGTCTACTATTAATTACTAAAACTTTTTATTTTTCATATATATAGATATATAAAGATATTTATTATTATTTTGCTTTTATTTTTAAATTTTAAAAAATCAATTAATATATGTATTGAATTTTAAAAATTTTCATGAAAATATAAATATTTTATATACATTACATCAATATATATATATATATATATATATATATATATATATATATACTCTATATATAGCTGTCTTTTATATATATATATATAAAAAGAACCACCAAGAATGAGGTGTCATTTTCTAAACACATGAATTTCTAATATCTTTTTTTCTCAATTTTAGCTTTTTTTAATTACTATAATTAAAACAAACATTTAATTCTAAAACTACTCATCTCCTTCGGTCAAGCTATGGTTTTCTCTTCATGGTACAACTTCCTCTATTCCCTAGGATTTTTCTTACTCATGTTGGGAATATTTTGATAATCTTTTGCAGGCATTGCACAAAGTATTCAATCGTGTTCTTGGTTTTGGGTTTTAATTATGTCACTTTAACATGTTGAAGATAAGAAGTTGATATTAGCATCCGAGTTTGGTTTTTGAGAAATGCCTCAACAAGGTTAGTTTTGTTTCATTTTTTTAAGAACCAAAATTTCCACACATCGTAAACTGATTTGTTTTTAAATTCATAAATCTTGGTAGTCCTTCATTTTTATACTTCTGTTGAGATTTTAGGGGTTTTTAAACTCTGTCTTTTACCATTTTTATAGGTTTCATGGTTCGCTTTTTATACATATGCCTTTTTTACAAAGTAAATGGCAGAAACAAATGGCGTCTTAGTTTTTACAACAACCAAAGATAATATGGGACTTCTTGGGTCTTAGGACAACCATATATAGAAACCATGTGAGTGTTTTATCTCGCTTTAATTGTTTTTGTTCGAGATTTGATGAGTTGGGCAACTAACATCGACGACATGCTAAAACCATTGGGTTTTAAAGTTGGTAGAGGGAAGGAATTGAGGGTTTCTTGGGTTTTACAACAACCCCCACATATAGGAATGAGGTGAATGATTTCTATCAATTGGATATGGATTCATAAATGTTGGATATGTTTTATAGCTTGAGTATTGATATTTGTAGTATATTTTCTTTGTCTTTTTGTTTTTGAAGTTAAAATTATCATCTTTAATAGTTATTACAGTTTATATTTTAGTATTGTTCAAGACGATTAATCTGCTTGGATGTGTTAGAATTGGATATTGTCTTTACTCTTTTGGATAACATAAATATAGTTTTTGTCCCAATTATTGACATTAGGCAAATGCTAAAACAAGTCATCAATGACATATACTTAAACTACATTCGGATTGTAATATTCATGTTTCTTATTTTATTAGCCATATGTTATTATCGGACGTTGTGTTTGAAATTAATTTTCAGGGAGTATGTAGAGGTTTAAAATTTAAGTTATGATTTGTAAAACTCAAAAACTCTTAACAAAATTTAAGCGTTTGGTAAACAGAGCCTAAGTGTCTACCAAAATAATTTACACCTAAAACATACCAATGATACATTGCATGTTATTAGTTGTCAACTAATGAATTAGGTTTATCTTAACGTAGTTACATATTTCCTAATAAAAAAGTTCGTCACCACGCAACGCGTGGTGTCATGCACTAGTTGTATGGTAAATCCATTTGTATAAAGATCAGATAAGGCAACGACTAGAAATAGTGTTTCGATAGAGAGAGGGAGAGTGATCTTTGTTTAATTGATCGATTGTTCTTCAAGAAGAAAACATAGGTATCCATCTAATCTGTTTCCATCTGGTTTTTTATCTGATCTTCGTACAATCAATCTGTTTCTTTAAGGGTTTTGAGTATCGATTGGGTTTTAGGTTTTGATTATTAGATCCGATTTTTGCTTTATATTACGTGAATCCCATTGTGTTTTTGTTCATTTGAAGTTGGGTCTGTGAGTCTTGTGTTCTTTCTGATTCAAAGTATCTAAATCATTGTTGATTTCTCTTTCTCACTTTCTTTGAGGGTTGTAAAAGTTGAACTCAATTTGACACCTCTGATTTTTAATCGTTGTTAATGGTTTTTTATTTTTATTTTTATAATAATAATGGAGTGATTATTTGTTAATTTAGATCCCTTTTTTTCTTGTATGTTTTTGTTCTTAATTTGGTTCAACTGATGAAAGAAGATTTTGGTTTGGTACTTGTTTACAAAAGAAAATCAGGTAGCATCAGAATGCAACCACTTTCTTGAACCTAACAGTTTTGTGGAAAACCCTTTTCAACTTTGATATTGTGTTCAGTAAAGAGCTCTCCTGTTGTGTTGTGGCAGCATGTTCACTTATTATATCTATTAGATTATGTGAAGTGGATTCATGCCTATTGTTTACTGTGATTAGATTGTTTTAATTTGAAGCAAATCCATTTGGTTGTTTGCTTATGACATATTTGTTGATTGGTACCTTCTTGTTGTTGTTTACATTTGTATCTTTAACCAGATTAGATTGACAAAATTTGGTTCAAGTTCATCGAGGTAACAAATTTCTTTATTAACTTCCATTTTCACAAGAGTTGAAGATGATTTGGAAAGCACTATGGATATTTCATTTGAAATAATCATTGTATGTAAACCTGCATCTTCTTGAAGTTTTTTTTTGTTTTTTCAAGAGAACAACTTTGTAAGAGGGAAAATGCTTCTAGCTTCTACCAGTAGTTGAAAGAAGCTTGGTAAAACAGGGTAATAATAATAAGAGTGAATTGTGGATTTGGTCCTCGTGCTTTGTTACTTTATTTGACTACGGTCCCTATAGTATGTTTATTGTGGATTTGGTCCCCATGGTATTCAATTTATCTTGGCCATGGTCCCTCTGACTAACGCATCCGTTAACTCCATTAAATCAAGGACAATTTTAGTCATTTTGCCTAATTTGTCTTTTTATGATAAGAAAAATAAAAAATATATTTTTAACACACACACACACACACACACACATATATATATATATATATATCAAAATAAATAAAATAGGATATTATTGTATGACTTGATTCTTTAAATTTAAAAAAAAATATAATTATATTAAATATGATTTAATTTTATTATTTTATTGTAATGGTGGAAAAAATATGAATTTATTGTTTTAATGTAATTAAAATTTTAATTTAAACAAACTAGATCATAAAATTATATCTTATTTTATTTAGAACGAATAAAATAAGATATGTTTTTATGATTTGATTTATTAAATTAAATTTTAATTATGTTAAAGGCGATATAATTTTATTGTTCTTTTACTATCATCACAACAAACATGCTTATTATCGATATTTTGACACCAAAATCATTGAAAACATGAGAAATTAACTCTAATTTTATCATCTTAAAATTAGAGGTTCCAATTTTCATATTATTTTTCAGTCAAAAATTAAAAATCAACTGTTTAGATTTTAACGAAATAAAATATTTAAGTTACGAATATTTTAACACACAATAAAGTTAACAAGTATAATAAACTAATAACTACACATTTCTAAAATCGTGTGCCTTTTTTATTATGAACATTTATTTTGGGACGGAAGGAGTACCGAATAATGATAAGACCATGTCGTATCTTTCTATTGATGGATGTTGTAGTTGATCTTCGCTATTTTCTAAATGCTAACATGTTTTCATGTTGGTGTTACCTGACATATCATGCTCTATGTTTTGCCTTGTGTTTTTGAGTTAAAATATTCGTAACTAAAATATTTTATTTCGTTAAAATCTAAACAATTTGTTTTGAGTTTTTTTTTTTATTATTGAAAAACAATATGAAAATTGGAACCTCTAATTTTAAGATGATAAAATTAGAATTCATTTCTCAATGGTTTTCAATAATTTTGATGTCAAAATATCGATAATAAACTTGTTTGTTGCAATGATAGTAAAGAACAATAAAATTGTATCGCCTTTAACATAAAAAAAGTTTTAATTTAATAAATCAAATCATAAAAACATATATTATTTTATTCGCTCTAAATAAAATAAAATATAATTTTATGATCTAGTTTGTTTAAATTAAAATTTAATTACATTAAAACAATAAAACCATAACTTTTTCCACCATTACATAAAATAATAAAATTAAATCATATTTAATATAATTAATTTTTTTTAAAAATTTTAAAGAATCAAGTCATACAACAACATCCTATTTTGATATATATATATATATATATATATATATATATATATGTGTGTGTGTGTGTGTGTGCTAAAAATATACTTTTTATTTTTATCATAAAAAGACACAAATTAGGCAAAATGACTAAAATGATTTTTGATTTAATAGAGTTAACGGATGCGTTAGTCAGATGGACCATTACCAAGATAAATTAAATACCACAGGGACCAAATCCACAATAAATATACTATAAGGACCGTAGTCAAAGAAAGTAACAAAGCACGGGGACCAAATCCACAATTCACTCTAATAATAATATGTATATATATATATATGTATATGTATATATATAATGTTGTTGTTTATTGGTTTCACTTTCATGTAGCTTTTATTTTAATAATCACAACAAGTAAGGTTGGTTTGTGGTTCTTGACTTATACATTTGCAACATATTGGTTTTGCATTAATAATTTGAGATATATAAATTGCTAAAATTGGGATATAATATCGGCTAAAAGTAGGTCCATTAATTAGACATGAAATTTGCTAAAAATGAGAATCTTGCACTTATATTGTTGATACATGATAGCTGAATTTTTGCACTCACTTGCTACACTTTTTATCTTGTTGCATTTATTCTTAAGAAACATCTGTATGTAAAAATGATAGCTGAATTTCTGCACTCACTTGCTACACTCTTTATCTTGTTGCATTTATTTAATAGATTTATTCTTTTCTATGCTGATTTTTATATAATCAAGAACATTTCTTTTTAACTCACATACTTAATGATTTTTTACCACTTTGTGCAAGTAGAATATTTTATATTTCCCAACTAAAATACTCCCTATTACCAGTTGGGTTGTTTTATTTTCAAATGTTAACTGCATTACGTGGATACACAATTAGTTATAATCTAATTAATTCTATTCGTAGATCATCAACAACTGTTCCATTTATTGCCGAATCGACAGATGAAATATCAAAATTGTCTTTCCCACAGTCGAATATGTTGCTCGTAAGTGCTCTCTCTCACTCTCATATTTTCTACGTCTTCAATGCATCTATTTGTGATCATGATTTTTATTTTATGAGTAATAGGGTCATCCCAAATTTAAAAGTAGGTTTTTAGAGACAAAAACAAATTAGGCCTAAAACCATTTTTTATTATGTTTTTGCATTTTCAAATTTATATTTTTTATTAAGCATATTTAGTCCTTAAGGATATTAATATAATTATAATAGAGTAAACTTCAATTTTGGTTCTTTTGGTTTAGTGAAAAGTCTGAAAGTGGGACTTGAACTATGATAAGTGTAAAAATCATGCTTGTGGTTTTTATTTTATTCTGAAAGTGGCCATTGGTCATTTACTTTGTTTATTTTCTTCGTTAGAGCAAGGGCATTTCAGTCTTTTCATGAAAAGTTATAATTTTCTTTTAAAGAATAACATATATCTATGGGAAAAGTTCAAAAAAACCAATAAACTATCATATTTTGAATGGTTAAGTCCCTGAACTATTTTTTTGAATGAAAAAACCATTAAACTTTCTCATTTTGAATGATTAAGTCCCTCAACTATTTTTTTGAACGAAAAAACCATTAAACTTTCTAATTTTGAATGATTAAGTCCCTCAACATTTTTTTTGAATAAATAAACCATCGAACTTCTAAAAATTGGTTATCTTTTTCTAAAAATACCTGGAACTGACGATGAATGTTTTAAAGTAAAAACAAATCAAAATCAGTTTTACAGTTCTCAAATTATACGCCATTAAAACCCTCATAGACAATCGTATCGCTCCGCCTCACCTCTCCGCATTGCCCTTACATTGTCCGTTCTCCATATCACCTAACACATTGTTGCTCCTGGCATCGATCTCCCTCTTTTTGATTTATTTTTTATTTATCAAAAGAGGAAGAATTAAAAGATAATTGGTTCCATGTGGTTTTTTTTGGGTTAAAATGATGTAAGTAACCAATTTTTAAAAGTTCGATGATTTAATTTATTGAAAAAAATATGCAGGGACTTAATCATTCAAAATGAAAAGGTTTAATGGTTTTTTCATTCAAAAAAATAGTTCAGGGACTTACTCATTCAAAATGAGAAGGTTTAATGGTTTTTTTATTCAAAAAATTAGTTTAGGAACTTAACCATTCAAAATAAAACAATATGTTGGGTTTTTATGAACTTTTCCCTATATCTATTTTATATTTTAGTATCCATTTTATCCACCTAACCCCTCCCATCACACCAAAATCTCATCCTCAACCCATGCACATTTATATATAATGGTGAACGAATGAGATTTTTTTTTAACAAAATCTTTTTAAGTAACGATATTTATTTTTGTTGTTTTAGAAAACATTAATTATTTAATTACAACTTAAAACAAAATTTAATTAACAAATTATAAATATTTAGGTGCATGAACATTGAATTGGTTCATCAATATATTACATATTATCATATTAGTAATTTACAAAGGGAAATTAATTATTTTACCTCAAGTTCAAAATTGAATTACAGATATGCCTCATCTCTCTCCGGTTTAACCAAAATATCCAAAAATCCAGTGAAAACCACCTCGATCGCGGACTAAAAAAATTTCATTTTTAAACCTTGGAGTCCGCGATGTTTGTCTGCAGAGTCCGCAGAGCACCCTGAAAAATGTCAAGTTTACAACTTTGATCCCTGAGTCCGCGGTGAATAATTACATTATTGACCCCAGACCGCGATCGCAGACTTGCCGCACCACGTGTTGGCTTAGGGTGTAACCCTAGTTTTTAATGCCGACAACCACCTCACCCATCCCAACCTCAATCGCGGGCTTATAAACCCCCCCCCCCTTTCTTGGACCATAAACCCCACCATTTCTCAAAACTCTTTCTACTCTCAAAGATATCGTGCAACCCACGCACTCAGATCTCGACTCAGTTCGTGAGTGCTTTTAGAAGTCGGACATGGCTCGTCAGGTTTGTAAGGTAAGTTTTTATAATCCCATTGTAGTTTTATATTTTTTTAAAATACATGTTATATATGTGTTTATTTTAGACTATGTGTTTGTTTGGAAAATATTTTAGAGTATTGCGTTATTTCGAAAATATTTTAGATTATTGTGTTTATTTCGAGTATTGTGTTAATTTTAGAGTATTTCATTTATATTGAAAATATTTTAGAGTATGTGTTTATTTTAGAGTTGTAAGTTAAAGAATGCGTTTGTTTCCATCTCTAGAAACCCGGATTAAATCAAGTTGATTAAGGTAATAATTATTCTTGAAGAATAATTATGAAAATATGTGTTATACTGTAATTATGATAATTACAGGGTGAAAACGTAATTATGTTAATTACGGGGTATTATCTGTAATTATATATATAATTATATTTAAAAGATAATTATATATACACATATATATATATATATATTTGAATTTAAATTTAAATATTACAGATAATTACTAAACCTTATTTAATCCTTAGTTGAGTTATAGTCTAACTATAATTTTTTTCTAGTATAAATAAGGCGTTGGGCTAAACCTTTTTCCCAAGTGGTTGGAAATTAGAATTAGCCTTTCAGAGAAAAGAAAAGAAACCTTTTATTTTCTGTAAAACACATATAGATCTAGGGTTTTTTTTTGCTAGCACCCGGTGGAGACGGGAAACGTGTTCGTGTGTGGACTACCGATAGAGGAAACCTGCTTTGGTTTCTTGGTGCTCCATTCCAATCCCGATTGATCTACAAAAGGTACATATTCTAAACACCCTATGGTGTGGTTTTATTTTGATTAAATGCATCATTGGATCCGATTGGGTTTTAAATTTTAGAAAAGTTTTCTATTTAATTTTGTAACCAAAATCCCTTTTAATTTCCGCTGCGTATAACGGTTACAAATTTTCTGTAAAACCCTACAGTGGTATCAGAGCCACTTTGAGCATTTAATTAAAAGGAGAACATCTGTTATATGGCAAATTAATTTAAATTAAAATTAAACCTAATTGAACCCTAAATTCTAAATTGAATTTAGTTTTCTAATTGGACCTCATGTTTAAAGCCCACTTAATCCAAAGCCTAAAAGCTTTTTCTATTAAATCCTAATTAATTTTGAAAGAAAAAAAGGGAAGGTTATTCTTGTGGTTTTGTCGGCTGAAAATCCAAAAGGATTTGTTAACCCATCACCATCTGTTTCCTTTTCATCTCTCATCTCTAAGAAGCGATAACCAGAGAGGTTTCATTGTCGTCGGGCCTAGTTACCGGTTTTCTTTTTGCAGCCACAAACATCGTCGGTTTCATCACTACAGGTCGCCGCCTGTGACCGTTGTCCATCGTCGATACACCCAAAAGGGTTTGTTAAACCTGATCGGTTCTTCGTCGGTCGTTTGTGGCACTTTTTGCCGGTAGCTTTCATCACCGGTCGACCGCATCTCTCCCTCTTTCTCCGTTGTCCAAGTCGCCGCCCTTCAAGGGCGGTGATGTTGGTTTGCTTTTCCTCCTAATCGACATCTCCGCCGGTCTTCCCGGCTGCCTTGAACCACGGCCAAAACCATGGTTATGGTCTTGTTATCAGCTTTTCACCGGTCTCCGGCCACCGCTATCTGGTTACAGCCGGTGAGGGTTGTTGCGAGGGTTGCTACCCTCTCTTTCTCATCGCTTCCCCTCTCTCTCCAGAGTCGGCCATATGCAGCTTCATCGACGCCGGTGTTTTTCATCGCCGACTTTCTGCGATGATTGCTATCGGAACCGGACATCGCCGGCTGCTCTTGTTACTTATTCCCGTCTCTGGCAAATAAAAGGGGTTATGACCCTATTTTGTTAGGCCAATCTCTTGTTATTGATGGCGGGGCTGCTGTCCCTCGGCGTTAGATGGTGCCCAACAGCCGGTGTTTGTTTTACATATGTTTGTCGTCTCTAAGACCCCACCGAAGGGTGTTGGAGTTGGATTTCCTAGCTGTCCCCGATAGCTACTTTTCTGCCACGGCAGAGATGTCGTCCCCTTGTGGCCATTGTTTTAGTTTTCGTTGCCGCTACCGGTCTTGTTGCCGGTGGCCGCTAGTTGCTGGCCCACGGGCTAAGTAGCCGGGTTTTCTGGTAACTTCGTGTTCGGCAGACACCACTGTCGATGATTGTAACCATACATCGCCTTAGATGGTTGGTGGTGTTTAAACGGATTAAGTTTGCTAGCTCTATCAAAAGATGCGATTGGGTTAAACGATGGTGCGGCCAGAATTACGGCCCAAAGCTGCCGCCACATTTGTCCCGTTATTCCGGCCATTCTTGTTTTGTGACCGTTCGGCACCCACCATATCTTGATGGTTGGGCATTTGTTGTTTATAATCGATCGTCAGGATAAGTGCCACGTTTTTGGAATGTTTCCCTAAAACAATTTATTTTGACCTTAGGCCCACAATGCGAATCTGGTCTTATTTTGGGCATAGATCGAAAAGGCTTTTATCCTTATTTTGAATCATGGTTTGTTAACCATGGGTTAGTGATCAGGTTCATTTAAACTTATTCTGCCATATAATAATTTGTTCCAATTAAATTGGTCATTTAATTATGTTAATTATAATTCGGCCAAATTTATATTTATTTTATGTTTAGAATAAATAAGACAATATATGGTTTGCCCCAAAGACCCGTGGTTGATTTATTTTTCTGTTTTGGAAAATTAAAATGTATTGATTGCAAGGATTGTAATTTTAAATTTTCCTAGATAAGGACAAATGTAAATAGTATAGATATGTTATCTTTCTATTTTTAAAATTGTAATCAAACCGAGACGGAGTTTCAAGAGATCGAGACGGAGTCCCTGGAGTTCACCAAGATGGCGAAGCTAGTGGGAGCTTGAAGATGTCCTTAGAATTGACCGTGACTGTTGTGTTGGCTCACAATACCACATTAGAGGCAAATCCATATATTATTGTTGTGATTGTTTATTTTGTGTTTGCTTTTATTTATTGCTTTATTATTGTTATGATAATTGCAAACGTTTTAAAATAAAATCAAACGCAAAACAAAATTTTAAATCGATAAATAAAATATGATATTTTATAATTGATATGTTTATCAAAATCAAACCGATTTAATAAGATAAACTTTTAAAACAAGTTTTTTAAAGATAAAGTCAAACGCTTTAAAAGAATTAGAATGTTTTCTAAAATTAAACCTTTTTACAAAATGTAAACTTAACGCCACCCATTTAAGGTACTTGTCAAGCATACAGGATCCCGGTATGGTCAGTGCTCAGCCAATCATGCCGGTTGAATGTAGTGTAAGATAAGGAGCCAAAATAACGAGATTTAAGTGGACAGTTGCTTGGCCATTCACTTAAATAGTCGTATTTTGGACGACTGATTCCAGTAAACCCTAAGTCTAGTATTTAGGTGGGATCACGATACCTTAGTATGGTTTGTTTATTTGAGAATATCATAGACAGTTGCTTGGCCATTTATGAGTATTTTCAAGGCGTTGAAGTGGGATTAAGCGTGCCAATTTCAATATATGATATATTGAATAGGATCCCATGACATCTAAGAGTTATGTTGAACATAATTGGATAATGCCTACCTAAATAGCCTAATTCATAGACAGTTGCTTGGCCATTTATGGAAGTAGGTGAAATATGGATCTTGGCTCAAATCAAATGATTTTGAAAGGTTAATCCATTTTATTTGAGATATTAAAGTTACTAAAATTAAAATCATGTCTTTGTAGATGTCTACCTCAAATTCAAACTCAAACAACTTATCCCAATTTACACTACGGTTAATCCTGGATAAGGAAAAATTGGACGAAACGAACTTTATCGAATGGTTTCGATTCCTAAGGGTAATTCTTAGGCATGAAAAGAAGTTCTACGTTCTTGAAACCCCCCCTCCAAATGCTCCTGTCAGAAATGCTCCAACTGAAGTCATAACTGTTTATGATAAGTACCAAAATGACTCTCTGATTGTTGGTTGCCTAATGTTAGCCACCATGACTCCCGAATTACTACGGGATCATGAAAACATAACTGCTTAGGATATGATATCTTCACTGAAGTCTATGTTTCGGTTACAAATAAAACGGGAGAGATTTGATACAATTAAAACATTGTGTGCTTGTAAAATGACTGAGCGTTCGTCAGTTAGTACCCACATTTTGAAAATGAAAGGATACTTTGACCAATTGACCCGTCTTGGTTTCCCACTGGGTCAAGAATTGGAAATCGATATGGTTCTCAAATCTCTACCCAAAACATATAAGTAGTTCATTAAGGACTATAATATGAAAGGTTTGAATAAAACTCTCACAGAGCTTTACAACTTACTTAAAACTACTGAGAAAGATATGAAATCTAAGTTGGGTTCAACCAAACCAAAACAGGCTTTGATGATCAAAACTGACAGTGGGATAATCAAGAAAAAAAGGGAGATAACCAAGGGTAAAACACATGTTGGAAGATCCAGCATAGATAAGGGCAAAGGAGAAATTCCTGAGGTTGCAGTATGGTATAATTCTTTTCACCATGGGCACCAAATGAGAACTTGTCCAGCCCGATTGGTAGAAATCAAAAGGCAAAAGGATACCAGAGTCGGACCTTCAGGTATGTTTACCATTTTATTTAATTCACTTCTGACTAAGTGTTACATATTGAGTATGATACTCATATTAGTACTACTTTTCAGGAAATAAGAAGAGAAGATGAAACCAGACCAAATGAAGCTAAGCTAACTGTTGCTCAAAGGGACATATGATATGAACTTTCCAGATGGTCTTACATTAACACTTAGCAAGTGTCATCATATGCCTAGTGCTACTAGGAATTTAGTTTCAGTTTCTCAATTACAACGAACCGAATTTATGTTTTCGTTTTATCTTAATAAATGTTTTATGAAATTAATAGTTGTAATTATAAATCATTATAACGAATTAAGCGAGGCTTAAAACTGATCTATTTGTGACATTTAAACAAGAAACACATAATCAAACTCCAGGCGGACGGAGAGTTGGAATCATATGATGATTCATATGATATATGTGTATCTTGTTAGTCAAGATGACAAAAGAGCCTTCAAAGGGTAAACCTTTAAGGGCCACAAGAACTATTAGGGGTTGACCATACTGATGTATGTGAGACTTATAGTTATGTCACAAGATACGGTCATCACTACTTCATTACATCCTACTGATAACTTCAGTAGACATAGGTATGTTAGCCTAATAGAACAAATATAAAAACTTTGAAATTTTCAAAGAGTTTTAGAATGAAGTAGTGAGTATACTTGGCAAAGGATAAAGATGTTTCGGTTAGATCGAGGTCATGAATATCTAAGCCAATAGATCATCCTAGAGATTTTTGGGATTGTATCCCAGTAGACTCCTCACGGAATACCGCATCACAACGGTGTATCCAATAAGAGAAATAGAACCCTGTTGAACATGGTTCACTCTATGATGAGTCTCATCACTCTGCCTAAATGTTTCTGGGGTTATGCCCTAGAAACAGTTGCCCAAATACTAGTTTATGTATCAACCAACAAAGACCAATAAAACTCGCTTTCTTAATATAAACTGGGAAGATCCCAAAGTTATCATATTTGAGAATATGGGGTTAAAATGTTTAAGCTAAGCATAAAGCTTTTTGAAAAACATGATTAAAAGGTCTGAAAAGTACATCTTTATGTGATATCCAATTGGATATTATTTCTACAGGTCTAGCGAGAACAAAAGTTTTGTTAACGCACCCTGGTGAGTTCTTAAGAAAAGATTTTCTGTTAAGAATCACAAATGGGGACACAGTAGATCTTGAAGGAATTCAAGAACCACAAAGATGGGACGATGGTTGACACTGACATTCAACAAGATGTTGAGCTTTAACAAGTTGTTGAAGATAATAAACGAGATACAAAATAATCCAAAGATCGGATTACTGATAAATGGCAAGATGCCATGAAGACTGATGTCAAAAGCCTCATTCCTTTAAAGGAATTTTGAGCAAGGACGTATACAAGGCTTTAAAACATCAAACCTAAAAGTGCAAGTTGCAAAAGTCCATTTATGGACTAGAACAATCATCTCGTAATTTAAATCTTGTATACAAGAAGGTCAGTGGGAGCATAACAATATTCTAGATCCTATACGACATCCCAATGCTTGAAGGTGTAAAATCATGGATTAAGACAGTACTTCGCGATGAAGGATCTAGAAGAGACAAGGTCCTTGGTATAAAAATCTCTCGTAGCAGATCCAAATGCTTAATTAGATTAAGCAAAAGTACATACATTGACAAGATCTTGAAACACTTCAAGATGAAGGGTTCCAAGAAAGGAAACTTGCCAATAGAACATAGTGTACATCTGAGTGAAACTCAGAGTCTTAGCACTAAAAGAGGACATGAACCGTATGAAGGGTGTTCCCTGTGTTTTCAGCCAACTGTTCAAATCATGTACGCCATGTTAATGTACTAAGACCGAATGTCTCGTATGCTCTGAGCATGACGAGCAGATATTAGTCAGACCCAAGTGATACTCACTGTTTAAACAGTGAAGAACATTCTGAAGTATCTGAGAATAACTAAAGATATGTTCTTATTGTACAACGGTTATGAAAGACATCTATGTGTTTAAGGATACACAATTGCTAGTTTCCAAGCCGACTGTAATGACTTGAATTGTAATAGGGATATATGTATTGAACAGAGGTACTATGAGCTATAAGAGCTTACATACAAATCTACTTGTCAAGCCTATGTCTCAAAACAAACATGATGTTCATGTTATAGACTTGAGGATTTTTATATTGAATAATAATTTTAGTAAACTTTAAAACTTTCTGGAACATTAAAACATTTATGTTTTTATCTGATATGGCATACTGGGTATGAGTATATGCATTAAACATTTCTGTGTTCTTTATTAGCATGTTTAAGTATCCTTAAATAAATATGATGATCATATTATTTAGAATTGTCCTTGATCGATTATTACTAGGGGACTAGTAATAAATCAAGATCATTGTGAAGTCTGGTCATAGTCCAAGTTGGAAGTGCACTAGGTGCAACCAGAATCACATGCGTTTGTCGGTGCATAAGGCGTTGGACAAGACCCACGGTCAGGATCACCTCATAGATCGGCGTCATAAGGTGAGTCCTGAAATGGTAAACACTCTTTATCCTCATACCTGAGATGTGCATTGGGATCTAATGCACAAGGAGTGTTATGCTTTGACATAATCTAACATTACCCTTAACCGGGTAATCATAAGGGCTATGTTAGGTATAACATGAATTGTGTAGTTAGTCATGTACATGCAATATGGTATTTGCTCCTCTCAAATGAGAGAGATATTTTTGGGCCCTCGATTACATAATTTGATTTACATGCATGAACAAGTGGATTAGTTGGACTAATGGTACTTGTATAATCAAATATGTTGGGATCGAGAAACATATTCTTTGAACAATAAAGGATGAGATAGATCTATGCCTTAAGTTCAAAACAAAATATCGTGAAGCAAAAGGATAATGAATGATTATACTATATGATCGATTGGATCAATCAAACTGCTCGAAGGTAAAAGCACATTTATATAGCCTTGGGGGCGGTGACGTGTTACTAGACGCTTACCATCGTCTGTGTTATTGTGTATCGTGTGCAAGTGGGAGAATGTAAGTTATTATATGCCCACGACACGTGTCACACAGAAATACTGCTGAGGAGTATGTAAACCTATAGGGTCGCACACAAAAGAATGCGTTTGTTTCCATCTCTAGAAACCCGGATTAAATCAAGTTGATTAAGGTAATAATTATTCTTGAAGAATAATTATGAAAATATGTGTTATACTGTAATTATGATAATTACAGGGTGAAAACGTAATTATGTTAATTACGGGGTATTATCTGTAATTATATATATAATTATATTTAAAAGATAATTATATACATATATATATATATATATTTGAATTTAAATTTAAATATTACAAATAATTACTAAACCTTATTTAATCCTTAGTTGAGTTATAGTCTAACTATAATTTTTTTCTAGTATAAATAAGGCGTTGGGCTAAACCTTTTTCCCAAGTGGTTGGAAATTAGAATTAGTCTTTCAGAGAAATACAGAAAAGAAACATTTTCTTTTCTGTAAAACACATATAGATCTAAGGTTTTTTTGGCTAGCACCCGGTTGAGACGGGAAACGTGTTCGTGTGTGGACTACCGATAGAGGAAACCTGCTTTGGTTTCTTGGTGCTCCATTCCAATCCCGATTGATCTACAAAATATACAATTTCTAAACACCCTATGGTGTGATTTTATTTTGATTAAATGCATCATTGGATCCGATTGGGTTTTAAATTTTAGAAAAATTTTCTATTTAATTTTGTAACCAAAATACCTTTTAATTTCCGCTGCGTATAACGGTTACAAATTTTCTGTAAAACCCTACAAGAGTATTGTGTTTATTTTGTAAATATTTGAGACTATTGTGTTTATTTCGAGTATTGTGTTAATTTTAGAGTATTGTGTTTACATAGATCTTCAAACTTTGATAAATTACAAATTAGGTCCTCAAACTTTGCTAAAGTACAACTTAGGTCCCTTACCTTTTCTAAATTACAACGTAGGTCCCTTAACTTAGCTAAATTACAACTTAGGTCCTCAAACTTTGATAAATTACAACTTAGGTTCCTTAACTTTGCTAAATTACAACTTAGGTACCTTAACTTTGCTAAACTACAACTTAGGTCCCTTAACTTTGCTAAACTACAACTTAGGTTCCCAAACTTTGCTAAATTACAACTTAGACCCCTTAACTTTTCTGTAAATGTTTATCTTGATTGTGAGTTCCTACTCATAAATTTAAGCATTATAATTAATGTTTGGAAGTTACACTTCCAAATCCCCTTATATTTGATATTTTACCAGAAGCTATTAAGATATTTAATTTGTTGAAATTGGTTTCACATGCCAAACTCAAATTCATTTTGGCCTTTTGCCAAAAGCTCTATAATTAACAAGGTTATATTCAACTTAATTATATCGCAACATATCGATTTGGATTTTGTCAAACATGTGTTAAGGTTTGTGGCGACTTAAGAAATCATTGTGATTCCTCTACTATTTGGAAGTCCAATAGATTGAGTGGTTTCATTTCGAAAATTAAAAAAGACGAAGAATTATCAACAAAATGTAAGCGTACAAGAAAAAACCCAATAAGGTTATATTCAAATTAATTAAATCACAACATATCGATTTGGATTTTGTCAAACGGGTGTAAATAGCCCTAACATTTGTAGGGACTTAAGAAATCCATGTGATTCCCCTACTACCTGGAAGTCCAATAGATTGAGTGATAATGAAATTTCATACATAAAATAATAACTATAACCATAATATATTGTCTTAACAAACATAAACTATATATTATTCCTTAGTTACAAGTTAGGTGTGTTGACAACATCTCTGCATTACTATGCAGGGTGATTTTTATTACATGGACTTGACGCTCAAATGCCGCCTTGGCTTCGCGCCGAGATTAGAAAAGCTTTTGCAGAGTTTCCACCTGAACGAGAACATAATTTACTCGAAATATTTAGACGGACACCTTTCGGTCTATGGTTGGACGTTACCAATACTGGTGGCGACCCCATGCTAGTTCACATGTTTCTACAGACGGAGGTCGATGTAATATCCGGATCAAAAATTTCGATTTATTTTGATAGTTGGGTGAAAAATTAAGTGAGACCCAAAGTTCAAGGGGGTTAAATGAAACTTGGGTTATATATATATGTTTTAACCCTAAGATACTTCTCATTTCCTTCCTGATATTTGTTATGGGAGACTGAAGGGAGAAGGAGAGCAGGGAGAGCGATTGAAGGAGATCGAGGGGTTTGACGTTTTCTTCAATCAAGGTATGATTCTAGTTTAATACTCCCTTCTGCAGTAAGATAGTCAGCAAATGATCTCGTTGTTGAGTTTGTAACTGTGTTATTGGGCGATTCGAGGATCTGAGTTGTTTTCTCGAAGTTTTGGAATCGCCTGAGCGAGTTTGAATATCGACCGGTGTGGGCTGACCGGTGTCGACAGGTGTGGGCCGACCGGTGTCGACCGGTGTGGGCCGACCGGTGTCAACCGGACCCGTGTCGCCCGGTGTATGTCGCTCTGGGTAGTCTCTACCGAGGGTGGTCTCGACCGGGGTGGTACAATATGTAGTATTTTATGTTTTAGTTAGTGAGAAAGTGGGTTATCTATGTTTTGGCTTACCGATTTATCGGTGTTGTCGTAGGTAGTGAATCGTTAGAAAGCAGACTTTAAGCGAGAAGGATCTGAGGTGTCAGGATCGAATTCTTAACAAGAATAAATTCTCAGAAACTAATATCAAAGAAGTTGCGGAATAACACTTTGATATTCAATAAAACAGTAAACAAAACAGTACATGATCAATAACTTGCAAACTTGTATTGAATACTTGAAGTTACAAGATTAAACACACAACCTCAATATTGATGAACAAGCTCACCAATACGAATTCTACTTCTCTAGAATTAGGATCTATGCCTTGAGGTTGATTTTTTTCTAAAACTTAGAATGAATCAAATCTTAACTATTCTATCAAATCTATTCATATATTGAACAAAAAGATAATTACAATAAATAAAATATCTTCAGTATATCTTCCATCATTATCTTCAAGCCTTCCATGAATATCTTGATTCTTTCCAGCTGTCATCCTTTCCATCCGGATCTTTAAGTCATAAGCAGTACTAACTATGCTCAGCAGCATTAATTTCTTCAAGCAGCATTAACTTGGTCTTAGCAGCATTAACTACTAAGCAACACTAACTACTAGCAGTACTAACTAGCTAAGCAGTACTAACTTTGTTCAAGCAGCACTAACTTTGACTAGCAGTATTAATTCTACTAGCAGTAGTAATACTCAAAAGTATTAACTTTGAAGTCTTCTAGCAGTAGTAATTCTGAACTAGCAGCATTAACCATACTTGAGCTTTTCTTCAGTTCCCAACAATCTCCCCCTAACTTGACTTTTAGGAAGAGAAGTCAAGTTCTTCAGATCTGATCTTCAAGATGCTCCCAAAACTCCATAATGGCCTAAATTCCAGTATTTGCATCCAACTCCAAACTCTGATTGATGGTTCTTTGGATCAAATATTTAGCCATTTCTGAATCTGGAATACACCCTAGCTTCTTCTTCAGCATGGCATGAAGCTTCAATCTGCTATGGTTGTACACTCTATCCACTAGAAAGTACTCAGTATGATTTAGATCCAAGGTCACTGCATATACTCCACTAGTTTCATATAGAGTCCAATTATTGACTGATTTGAACACATTCCTGATCACATGCTCTACTTCATCGGGCTTGAACATCATACACAGATACTCCATTACCAGTTTTGTAATTGAAATCTCTGGAGCTTTCAGTATATCTGCATACAACTTCATTCCTATCTCAAACATTTCTTTAAGATCTGACCTAGAGCATGTTCTTACAATCTTTGCCCAAGTATTGAACACCTCATACTTTTCATCCTTCCTTTTTAGCCTTATGTATTCCTTTCCATCCACTGTCAATGTATCCCAGAGAATGACCTCAGGAGGCTTAACTCCTATAGGTTCTGCTGAAATTGGTTCAGGCACTTTGTCCATCACTACCATATACATATTTACATCATCTGTGTTTGATGGCTCTTGCTTTTTAGATGACTCAGGTGCCCCTTCTTCTTCAGCAACCTTCTCATCCTCTCCTTCAGCTACTCTAGGCTTCTTGGTTGACTTTCTCCTAGCCATCATCTTGGTTCTCTTTAAAGTCCTTAGACTTTCACCCAGAGTGGCTTCTTTCTTTGGTGGTGTTTCTTGCTCATCTGGAAAGGGCTTTTGTATCAGGAAGTCATTACTTTCTTTCATCCTCTTCTCCATCTCCACCCTTGCAGTTTCATTCCCCTGAAGCTTTAACCTCTCTGAATCATACAACTCTTTAATCTTCTCAAAAGACATCTTTGAGAACATCTCCTTTCTGACTCCTACAGCACCTTTGAGAAATATAATCATCTTGTTTCTCTCTTGGGTACCTAGGAATGTCTTTGAGGGTTGTCTCTTCTTTACAGCTGTTTTTATCACCACTGATTTCTTCAGAGTTGCAGCTTTCTTCTGTGCAATTTCAGTTGCCAGGCTTTGTTGATAAGCTTCATTTAGTTCAGCAGCTAGAGCCTTAGCCATCTCCCTGTCTTTGTCTACTTGAACCCTTTCTTTTTTTTGCTCAATATCAGCTTGTATTTTTCTGGCCAAAGCTTCATCTGATTCAACCAACTTTTGCCTTTTGAGTGGTTGATCAGATTCCACTAGCTTAGCTTTGCCCTTTTCTTTGCTTATCACCTTCTCAGACCTGGATTTCATTGCAGCATCACCTCTTTCTTTTATGATAACTCCTTTGGCCTTTGAAGTGACCTTGAGAGTATCATGTTTTGCTTTGATCAGAGTTTCTGCAATTTCCAGCTCTGTTAGTACTTCCTTCACTGTTTCTGCTGCTTTATTCATGTCAGCAGTAGTAACCATTTCTGCTGCTCCACTTGAACTAGCAGCACTAATGATTTCTGCTGCTTGATCACTTACTGCTGCTTTCTCCCCCTCAACACCATATTTCATCCCATCAATCTTCCCCTCTTTTGTAGCTTCTTCCATGTTGATCTCCCCCTTTTTGGGAGCATCAATCCCAGATTTCCTTTTTCTTAGTTCAAATTGTTTTATCCTCTTCTTCTGTACAAGCCTGGTCACCATCTTCTTCAACTTAGCAATCTGTACTTGTTGTGACAGGATTACCAACTTCATCTCTTCAATCTCTTTCCCTTGTTTGATGACATCCATATTGATGTTGCCCATTGTTTCCATCAATTCATTATAGTCATATCTGTGCTCACCTTCTCCAGGAGTGTTACCCCCTTTTGAAGGATCATGGGATCTTTTAGTAGTGGAAGCCTTCTGCCTAGCAGAAGCACTATCCACCCCCTTGGTTTCTTGGCACCGGGGACCTTTGAATGATTGCTCATTCAAAGTTGCCATGGGGAAGGTCTTAGAGATGTTACCACTATCCTTCTTTGTGCTAGCAGAAGTAGTGGCAGCCTTCTCACCCATATGCTCTGCCATCTCTTTAGAGAGCACCTCGTGAGGGTTGGGAGACACCCTGTTGGTTTCCCTTTGGATATTCTCTACTGGAGAGTGCTCCAATAGAGGGCTTTGAGGCTCTTGGTTAATAGTAGGTACACCAAGGGAAGGAGCCTTGTGTACCTTTCTCTTGACATAAGTCTTGGATATTCTGGGAGTGGGTTTAGCAGCAAAGGACTGAGGAAAAATATGAGAGATGGAAGGTTGGGATTGGCTAGCAGTGGGTTGGTCTAATGGGGGCATTGACCCTGCTACCATACCTTCATTGGTTTGGGACACCACCATCATTGTAGAGAACAATAGGGTGTCTACTCCTTCCGAGTCCCCAGCAGATCTTCTCATATTTGAGAAAACCTTGCCTTTAGGGGGTTTGGTACATATATCCCTTCAGAGTGAGGAATATCCGTCAATTCGTGGTTGATTACTGCTTGAACAAACCTAGGATACATATAAAAGCTCTTTTTGTTTCCCATGTTTGAGACAAGATCATTGAAAATCATTTGTGAAAAATTGTACCTTCTGGCAGTGGCCAAACAGACCAAAGCATAAGCAATGGGACTGCTGAACTCACTCCATCCAGTAGTCTTTTTAGAAATGTAGTGCATCAAGGTATGAACAAGAAAACGCCATTGGGGTGAGAATTTAGCTTTTGAGAACTTAAAAATACCCAATGGGCCTCCATACCCCATTCTTGTAAGAGTAGAAAACAGTTCATCATTAGAGATAGAAGTTATACCAGAGGCATCGTCTAGACGTAGACTGATGCGAATTACCTCTTCAGTAACTGTCAATGGCTTGCCACACACTGTCGTCTTGATCATTTGCACACCATCCTCAGTAACAATGGTGGCATGTGCCCAGAATTGCCTCTGATGCTCTATGAAGATAGTAGGAGACATAGTGAGAGCATGGGCAATGTGGCTAGACTTCAGAAAGTCGACTATCTGATGAAAACCTTCAGCTTGTTTTGGCTTTTGGAGCATCGCGATTTCATTGTGCTCGTCAATGAACGCCATTGATGCCATGAATCTTTGAAAATTCTTGCCTGAGAACTTTGAACTTGAGAGAAAGAGGGTTTAGAGCGCAAGAGAATAGTATGCAAAGAGTCGTTATGAACTTTTAGGCGGGCAAAGAGTATTTATAGTATTCGGAACATTAGCAGTATTAACTTAGAGCAGTATTAACTTAGAGCAGTATTAACTGAACTAGCAGTATTAACTGAGAGCAATATTAACCACTAGCAGTATTAACTACTAGCAGTATTAACTGAGAGCAGTATTAACTACTAGCAATATTAACTAACTAGCAGTATTAACTGAGAGCAGTATTAACTGAGAGCAGTATTAACTACTAGCAGTATTAACTAACTAGCAGTATTAACTGAGAGCAGTATTAACTGAGAGCAGTATTAACTGAGAGCAGTATTAACTGAGAGCAGTATTAACTACTAGAAGTATTAACTAACTAGCAGTATTAACTGAGAGCAGTATTAACCACTAGCAGTATTAACTAACTAGCAGTATTAACTGTGCACTGGCAGTATTAACTATACTTACTCCTTTAATCTTGCGAAACACTGAGCACTGCTATACATATCCTGAAAAAGAAGATTAGTAACACCAAGAATAAACAATATACAGGTATAGAACCACTTTTTGAGAAGGGGCTTATTCAGAGTTGATCATTCCCACACTTGTTACCAAGAAAGTGAATCTACCCACATCAAAAGCTTTAGTGAATAGATCAGCAAACTGGTTATCAGTGTGAACTTTTACAACTTGAATAAGTTTCTTTTCATCACAGTCTCTTATGAAGTGATACCTGATCTCAATGTGCTTTCTCTTTGAGTGCTTGACAGGATTATTCACAATGCTAATAGCACTGCTATTATCAATAAAAATTGGAGTGTGTAGAAAGGTTACCCCATAATCCAGCATTTGATTCTGAATCCATAAGACTTGAGAACAGCAACTTGCAGCTGCTATGTACTCTGCCTCTGTTGTAGATGTGGATACTGTGGTTTGTTTCTTGCACTGCCATGAAACTAGTCTTGCACCCAAAAACTGACATCCTCCAGAAGTAGATTTTCTGTCCAAGTTTGCTCCACCTAGATCACTATCTGAGTATGCAAGTAGGTCAAAGGATGAGTCATGAGGATACCAAAGTCCCAATCTGGGTTGCCCTTTGAGATATCTGAATATCCTCTTAACAGCTTGATAGTGAGATTGCTTTGGCCTAACTTGGAATCTTGCACATACACAGACTGGAAACATTATATCTGGCCTAGAGGCTGTAATATACATGAGAGAGCCAATCATGGATCTATAATGATGAACATCCATATCCTCCCCCTCAAGATATGCTGTTATCTGCTTGTGTGTCTCCATAGGTGTGCTAGCAGGTTTTGAATCTGAGAAACCAAACTTGGTTAGAATGTCCTGCACATACTTGGACTAACAGATGAAGATTCCATCTGACTTCTGTTGAACTTGGAGTCCAAGGAAGAAAGTAAGTTTCCCCATGGAACTCATTTTGAACCTTTGATGCATTAGTTCCTCAAACTCCTTGCACATGTTGTCTCTTGTTGATCCAAAGATAATATCATCGACATAGATTTGGACCAGCAAGATATCCTTCTTCTTTCTCTTGATGAATAGAGTCTTATCAATGACTCCTCTTTCAAAGCCATTTTCCAAGAGATAGGATGACAGAGTGTCATACCATGCTCTTGGAGCTTGATGTAGTCCATAAAGTGCTTTCTTCAATTTGTATACTCTGTCTGGATAGCTTAGGTTTTCAAACCCTGGTGGTTGACAGACATATACTTCTTCTTCAATTGAACCATAAAGAAATGCACTTTTCACATCCATTTGATAGACTTTGAATTTCATATAGGAAGCATAAGCCAGGAATAATCTAATTGCTTCTATCCTGGCCACAGGTGCAAATACTTCTTCATAGTCTATTCCTTCTTCTTGTGTATACCCTTGAGCCACCAGCCTTGCTTTATTCCTTATCACTATACCTCTTTAATCTCTCTTATTCCTGAAGACCCATTTTGTTCCTATTGCCCTTTGGCCTTTAGGAAGGTCTACCAGATCCCAAACATCTTGCAGCTTGAACTGCAGTAGCTCTTCTTGCATGGCTTCTATCCAACTGGATTCTTTCATAGCATCATGTGCCTTTTTAGGCTCAAGCTGGGATAAAAAGCAAGAAAGCACTGTGTGTTGTTGATCTTGTATTTCTTGAAGCCTACTTTGATTTCTAGTCATCATAGGAGAGGATATATCTCCTATTACCAGCTGTGGAGGATGATTCTTTTGTATTCTGGTGTGATGACTATGTTCTTCATTAAGTCCCACCTCTAGATTAGAGTCATTCAACTCAACTGAAGTGTTTTCAGTAGCCACTTCTGGTTCTTTATTTTCTTGAGTCTCCTCATCTTTACTTTCTTCTTCACTTTGACTTGGTCCAGTAGATGGTTCCTTTTCACAGTCTTCAACAGGATCCACTGTGGGTATGGGAAATATCACAGATTGAGATATACTTTCTGAGACTTGTGTAGTCCCTGATCCTCCACTCCCTGTACCTGCATATTCATCACTACTGAAACCAAAAGAGTTAGTTAGTGAGTCAATGTCAAACAACCACTGAGGACCAGACCCAATAGGATTTGGTATGTTCTCATTGCATTTGACATTGTCACTTTCTTCAATTATTCTGGAAGAAGAGTTAAAAACTCTGTAAGCCTTACTCTGAGATGAGTAACCAACAAGAAATCCATCATCTGCTTTGCTATCAAACTTACCTAAGTGAGATTTGGTATTGAGAATTGTACAAGGACACCCAAATGGTTTGAAAAATCCAATGAAAGGTTTTCTTTTATTTAAAAGCTCATATGGGGTCTTGTTCTTTTGCTTGACCACTAGAACTCTGTTTTGGACATAACAAGCAGTATTAACTGCTTCAGCCTAAAAGGTAATTGGCAGTTTTGAATCAGCCAACAGAGATCTAGCAGCTTCTATTAGTGTCATGTTTCTCCTCTCAGCAACTCCATTCTGTTGAGGAGTCCTAGGAGCACTATATTGTCTCTCAATGCCTTTCTCTTCACAAAAGATGTTTAGATCAAGATTTTTAAATTCAGTCCCATTATCTGATCTAATGACTTTTACTTTTTGATTAGTTTGGTTTTCAATTCTTAGGATAAAGGATTTGATCAGTCCACTTGTCTCATCCTTAGTCCTTAGAAAATATACCCAGGTAAATCTAGAGTAATCATCAACAATAACCAAGCAGTAAGATTTCTTGCCTATACTCATAACATTTGTAGGACCAAACAGATCCATATGCAGTAACTGGAGACAAGAAGAAATTGAGTTTATCTCTTTGGTCTTATGAGAAGTTTTGTGTTGTTTGCCTTTAAGACATGCAACACAATGATCATCACATGAAAATACTTTTGAAGGTAAACCTCTTACAAGATTGTTTTTAACAAGTTTGTTCATGGTCTTGAAATTCATGTGACACATCCTTCTGTGCCAAAGAGAGGATTCATCCACAGAAGCTTTTGAAATAAGACAGTTCAGGGATGAATAACTATAAACATTGTCCATATCTAGACAATACACATTGTCCTTTCTTGGAGTTCTAAGTAGTATCATGCTTTCATCAACTACCTTGAACCCTGGAGCAAGGATCATACACTCAATATTTGTAAATAATATGCTATGTTGTTTGTCACAAACCTGTGATACACTTAACAGGTTGTACTTCAACTGATCAACATAGTAGACATCCTCAAATGTCATCTTACCTTTGGTGACATTACCTTTTCCACATATTTTACCACCAGTAAGATTATCTCCAAATGCAACATGTCCTCCATTGATATGCTTGAAATCCTGAAGGCATGACATGTTGCCTGTCATGTGCCTAGAGCAACCACTATCAACATGCCATATGCTCTTCCCATTGAGCTGTTGGTTGCCCTGCACATAAGATAGATCAGTTAGTATGAATTAGGAACCCAAGTCAAAGTGGTCTTGGGTACCCCTTTCTCATCAAAATACTTGCATTCTTTCTTGACAAGATTTTTAAACTTTGACTCCTCATTCTTGGAGTACTTTGTCACAATAATGGGCTTGGAAACATTTTTGCTAGAAGCAGTACTGGTTTTAGAAGTACTAACTGCCTTAGCAGCACTTGCATGCTTAGCAGTACTAACCTTGTTAGCAGTAGTAACTGTGTTAGCAGCATTAATATTTTCAGCAGTACTAACACTGTTAGCAGTAGTAACTGTGTTAGCAGCACTAATATTTTCAGCAGTACTAACACTGTTAGTACTTCTAGGCACCCATAGTAAAACACTTTCTTTTAAAACCTTATTTTTCATAGGGCCTTTACTTTCAACATATTTCTTCATCACATGTTTCTTTCCAGCCTTCCTATAACCAACAGGTTTTTGCACAAATCTTTGAAAGTTTATCTGTTGATTAATAGGGTTAAAGAAGCAATACTTAGCCAAATGATTCAACTTGCCACATATGAAACAAGGTTTTGGTCTATTGATTTTATTCAGATCAACTCCTTGTTTCTGAGCCCATTAATTATTCCAGTTTCTTTGATTACCTCTTTTTATACCAGAATTTAGGCTCTTAGCTTTATTGCAAGCACACTGTTTACAAGATCCAGGATTCACAACCATGGTTTGTTTGTAATGGACCTTGTTATCCTTTCCTTTGGTCTTCTCTATCTCCTTGGACTTGACCCAGATTTTCCCACATCCCTCATTGGTGATAATGTTGTTTTCTAATGGTATCTCTTTACACACAGCATTATCCCTATTCTCACTGGCTTCTTTCTCAGTCAAATCCTTAACTATTACCTCATCCAAAGGATCTATCTTAAAAGTTTCCTCTGTCAGGATCGAATTCTTAACAAGAATAAATTCTCAGAAACTAATATCAAAGAAGTTGCGGAATAACACTTTGATATTCAATGTAACAGTAAACAAAACAGTATATATGAAGAACAATTTGTAAACTTGTATTCAATAATCAAATCACAAGATTACACACTCAACCTCAATCTTGATGAACAGACTCTTTCAAGACGAATTCTACTTCTCTAGAATTAGGATCTATGCCTTGAGGTTGATTTCTCTCTAGAACAAAAACTTAGAAATTACTTGATTATTCTAAACTATTCTATACATTCTATACATATACTGAACGAAAAGATAATTACAATAAAATAGAATATCTTCAGTATATCTTCCATATATCTTCAATATATCCAGCTGTTATTCTTGTAATTCGGATGATCTTGATCTCATAAGCAGTATTAATCATAAGCAGTATTAACTACTAAGCAGTACTAACCACTAGCAGTACTAACTAGGTAAGCAGTACTAACTTTGTTCAAGCAACACTAACTTTGACTAACAGTATTAATTCTGAACTAGCAGTAGTAACACTCAGCAGTATTAACTTTGAAGTCTTCTAGCAGTAGTAATTCTGAACTAACAGCATTAACCATACTTGAGCTTTTCTTCAGTTCCCAACAATCTCCCCCTAACTTGACTTTTAGGAAAAGAAGTCAAGTTCTTCAGAATTAATCTTCAAGATGCTCCCAAAACTCCATAATGGCCTAAATTCCAGTATTTGCATCCAATCCCAAACTCTGATTGATGGTTCTTTGGATCAAATATTTAGCCATTTCTAAATCTGGAATACACCCTAGCTTCTTCTTCAGCATGGCATGAAGCTTCAATCTGCTATGGTTGTACACTCTATCCACTAGGAAGTACTCAGTATGATTTAGATCCAAGGTCACTGCATATACTCCACTAGTTTCATATAGAGTCCAATTATTGACTGATTTGAACACATTCCTGATCACATGCTCTACTTCATCGGGCTTGAACATCATACACAGATACTCCATTACCAGTTTTGTAATTGAAATCTCTGGAGCTTTCAGTATATCTGCATACAACTTCATTCCTATCTCAAATATTTCTTCAAGATCTGACCTAGAGCATGTTCTTACAATCTTTGCCCAAGTATTGAACACCTCATACTTTTCATCCTTCCTTTTTAGCCTTATGTATTCCTTTCCATCCACTGTCAATGTATCCCAGAGAATGACCTCAGGAGGCTTAACTCCTACAGGTTCTGCTGAAATTGGTTCAGGCACTTTGTCCATCACTACCATATACATATTTACATCATCTGTGTTTGATGGCTCTTGCTTTTTAGATGACTCAGGTGCCCCTTCTTCTTCAGCAACCTTCTCATCCTCTCCTTCAGCTACGCTAGGCTTCTTGGTTGACTTTCTCCTAGCCATCATCTTGGTTCTCTTTAAAGTCCTTAGACTTTTACCCAGAGTGGCTTCTTTCTTTGGTGGTGTTTCTTGCTCATCTGGAAAGGGCTTTTGTATCAGGAAGTCATTACTTTCTTTCATCCTCTTCTCCATCTCCACCCTTGCAGTTTCATTCCCCTGAAGCTTTAACCTCTCTGAATCATACAACTCTTTAATCTTCTCAAAAGACATCTTTGAGAACATCTCCTTTCTGACTCCTACAACACCTTTGAGAAATATAATCATCTTGTTTCTCTCTTGGGTACCTAGGAATGTCTTTGAGGGTTGTCTCTTCTTTACAGCTGTTTTTATCACCACTGATTTCTTCAGAGGTGCAGCTTTCTTCTGTGCAATTTCAGTTGCCAGGCTTTGTTGATAAGCTTCATTTAGTTCAGCAGCTAGAGCCTTAGCCATCTCCCTGTCTTTGTCTACTTGAACCCTTTCTTCTTGCTCAATATCAGCTTGTATTTTTCTGGCCAAAGCTTCATCTGATTCAACCAACTTTTGCCTTTTGAGTGGTTGATCAGATTCCACTAGCTTAGCTTTGCCCTTTTCTTTGCTTATCACCTTCTCAGACCTGGATTTCATTGCAGCATCACCTCTTTCTTTTATGATAACTCCTTTGGCCTTTGAAGTGACCTTGAGAGTATCATGTTTTGCTTTGATCAGAGTTTCTGCAATTTCCAGCTCTGTTAGTACTTCCTTCACTGTTTCTGCTGCTTTATTCATGTCAGCAGTAGTAACCATTTCTGCTGCTCCACTTGAACTAGCAACATTAATGGTTTCTGCTGCTTGATCACTTATGGCTGCTTTCTCCCCCTCAACACCATATTTCATTCCATCAATCTCCCCTCTTTTGTAGTTTTTTCCATGTTTATCTCCCCCTTTTTGGGAGCATCAATCCCAGATTTCCTTTTTCTTAGTTCAAATTGTTTTATCCTCTTCTTCTGTACAAGCCTGGTCACCATCTTCTTCAACTTAGCAATCTGTACTTGTTGTGACAGGATTACCAGCTTCATCTCTTCAATCTCTTTCCCTTGTTTGATGACATCCATATTGATGTTGCCCATTGTTTCCATCAATTCATTGTAGTCATATCTGTCCTCACCTTCTCCAGGAGTGTTACCCCCTTTTGAAGGATCATGGGATCTTTTAGTAGTAGAAGCCTTCTGCCTAGCAGAAGCACTATCCACCCCCTTGGTTTCTTGGCACCGGGGACCTTTGAATGATTGCTCATTCAAAGTTTCCATGGGAGAGGTCTTATGTATGTTACCACTGTCCTCCTCTGTGCTAGCAGGAGTAGTGGCAGCCTTCTTACCCATATGCTCTTCCATCTCCTTAGAGAGCACCTCGTGAGGGTTGGGAGACACCCTGTTGGTTTCCCTTCGGATATTCTCTACTGGAGAGTGCTCCAATAGAGGGCTTTGAGGCTCTTGGTTAATAGTAGGTACACCAAGGGAAGGAGCCTTGTGTACCTTTCTCTTGACATAAGTCTTGGATATTCTGGGAGTGGGTTTAGCAGCAAAGGACTGAGGAAAAATATGAGAGATGGAAGGTTGGGATTGGCTAGCAGTGGGTTGGTCTAATGGGGGCATTGACCCTGCTACCATACCTTCATTGGTTTGGGACACCACCATCATTGTAGAGAACAATGGGGTGTCTACTCCTTCCGAGTCCCCAGCAGATCTTCTCATATTTGAGAAAACCTTGCCTTTAGGGGGTTTGGTACATATATCCCTTCAGAGTGAGGAATATCCGTCAATTCGTGGTTGATTACTGCTTGAACAAACCTAGTATACATATAAAAGCTCTTTTTGTTTCCCATGTTTGAGACAAGATCATTGAAAATCATTTGTGAAAAATTGTACCTTCTGGCAGTGGCCAAACAGACCAAAGCATAAGCAATGGGACTGCTGAACTCACTCCATCCAGTAGTCTTTTTAGAAATGTAGTGCATCAAGGTATGAACAAGAAAACGCCATTGGGGTGAGAATTTAGCTTTTGAGAACTTAAAAATACCCAATGGGCCTCCATACCCCATTCTTGTAAGAGTAGAAAACAGTTCATCATTAGAGATAGAAGTTATACCAGAGGCATCGTCTAGACGTAGACTGATGCGAATTACCTCTTCAGTAACTGTCAATGGCTTGCCACACACTGTCGTCTTGATCATTTGCACACCATCCTCAGTAACAATGGTGGCATGTGCCCAGAATTGCCTCTGATGCTCTATGAAGATAGTAGACATAGTGAGAGCATGGGCAATGTGGCTAGACTTCTGAAAGTCGACTATCTGATGAAAACCTTCAGCTTGTTTTGGCTTTTGGAGCATCGCGATTTCATTGTGCTCGTCAATGAACGCCATTGATGCCATGAATCTTTGAAAATTCTTGCCTGAGAACTTTGAACTTGAGAGAAAGAGGGTTTAGAGCGCAAGAGAATAGTATGCAAAGAGTCGTTATGAACTTTTAGGCGGGCAAAGAGTATTTATAGTATTCGGAACATTAGCAGTATTAACTTAGAGCAGTATTAACTGAGAGCAGTATTAACCACTAGCAGTATTAACTGAACTAGCAGTATTAACTGAGAGCAATATTAACCACTAGCAGTATTAACTGAGAGCAGTATTAACCACTAGCAGTATTAACTGAACTAGCAGTATTAACTGAGAGCAGTATTAACCACTAGCAGTATTAACTGAGAGCAGTATTAACCACTAGCAGTATTAACTGAACTAGCAGTATTAACTGAGAGTAGTATTAACCACTAGCAGTATTGTTGGTCCCGAAGGTGCTAAACAAGTTTGTAGAAGGGGGGGGGGGTTGAATACAAACACAGAATTTAAAGTTTAATAAATTGTTTATTGAAGAATCAAAATACAATTTACTAGTTTGTTGCGGAATAAGATTAAGACAGACTCAATCTAAACAAACTAAAGAAGCACTAAGATAATTGCACAAGAAGTTCAGAGAATGGGGATTAGGGATATAGAAAACAAGGGTTTCTATCTTGAGTTCAAGGATGAAGCACACCTTTAGATGAAGGGGTGAACTTCCTATTTATACCCTATGCATTAAATGCATGGCAGGATACTTTACACGTGGCGTTCACAGATTGGCTTTGAAAAACTGTCGTTTGGGAGACATGCTTTTGGCCGGGTCATGAACAGTGTAGTGGACAGAGTTGTTGTACGAATGTTAGCAGAGACTTGTCCGTTCTGACATATCGTACTAGGTTGTGCAAGGATAGACAAAATGAAACTTGAGACATAAGCTTTGTGATCGTTTGATAGCTGAGTATCTCTAAGTTCAGAGATAAAGAGGTTCATCTATCGCTGAAGCTTTTTCTCATGTTCCTTCGCGTATTGGTAGAGTTGTCTTTGCTTCACTGATATCCGCATCAGGTCACTAGTAGACTTCTCATTGTTCAGCAGCTTCGTCTTTGATTCAGCTATGAACATCTGTTGACGCGAAACTTGTCTTCAGGGATTACGTTGGTTGTTTACTTTAGGAACTATCAGTGATAACTGAACAGACTCAGTCTGATCACTGATAGTGAAACATTAATACATAGAAATGTTTATAAGAAAGACTATCAACGATAACTGAACAGACTCAGTCTGATCGCTGATGGTGAAACACTAATACATACTAAAACGTAATTTTCACTTAGTATAGGAGAGGGTCGTTATCAAATCACTGAGAGAGTTTGGATCAACAATCTCCCCCTATTTGATAATGACAAAGTAACTGAAGAAAATTACTTTATGATTCAAAATGATGGAATAATCAGGACTCGTAACATACATGTCCCAATTACTATTTTGAGGGATCTTTTACAGCACTGATGAAGTTAAGTACTTTACTGAAATTTCATTAATTCAGGAATAGAATTACAAGGAATGAGATTTACAAGTAAATTACTAACTACTGTAAGTACAACTAATAGATTACAGAAGAGAAAACTAATCTATCAGCTATAAGAAGATTTTGGAGGATTTATCATATACTCAGGTATTTCTTCTCCTTTTTGTCTTCGTTCCAAGGATTCTTGGCTGATGATTTCTTTGATTTTTTCAGCAGCAGGGAAGAAGTCACACCATAAGCATAGTAGATCCTTGAGATGATTCAGAGGACAGATAGGAATCTCAGAGACTCTTTGAAATCTGAGTTCCTCATCATCATCCCTGAAGAATATTCCATAAGGTTGATCAATTACTTGACCAGCTTGGAAAGGACCACCAGGAGGCAGAGATAAGTCTAGAACTGAAAGATCAGGAGGAGGACCAAACAGTGCATCTCTTGAAAATTTGATAGAAGTTTCATTCCTGATGATGGCGACGTCTTCAGAGGAGGAGGACCCGATTTTTCTTTTGAGTTTCTTGGGATTGGGAGGGATAGGAGATGGCAGGTTCAGTACAGAAGTGACTCTGTTGATGAGAGCTTTAAGAAGTCCTTCAACGTAGCCTCTGTATGTAGATTTTGATTTCTTCAGCGCATCCCAGAATTCTATCCACTCTGTAAACCCGAAACCTTCAAGTTTGGAAACGTACATAGCTTTCTGAGTTCCATCCTCTCTGGTAATCTCCATGGTCACTGATAGTTGATCCTTCTTCTTGCGACCAGAGATAGTCACGACTGATATTGGAAGAAGATCAGAGCGATAATCCATCTTCTGTTTGCACCATTCAATGGACTTATCGTTGATCTCTTGTTCTTTGGATCGTTCCTCTTCAATTTCTTTCAGTAGAGCAGCTTGAACTTCCACAGGCTTTCTTTTCAGCTTCTTGTCCTTGACTTGAGAGGATTGAATCTTTAAAGCGAGTTGGGCATCTCGTCTGCATTCAGCGATCAGTTTCTCAGCTTTGGCAGATTCTTCTCGTTCAGCTGTAGTGAGAAAGTCGAGCTCTGAGGATGTTTGAAGAGGGACTTTCAGCCGTTGACTTTCTAGTTGAGCGATCATTTCAACTCTTTTATTCATCACTTCCTCTGCACCATGAGATGGTTTAGAGGGCCTTCCTGGATGGACCAGGGAATCTTCTTCTTCTTCATCATCAATCTCAGTGATAGAGATTGGGATTATTTCTTCAGCGATTGCAGCTGGGATTATTTGTAGTTCTGAACCCTTAAGCAGGGGAGAGAACTATCTGGTCAGAAAATGAAAAAAAGAAGTTAGATTATTTTTAAGGAAAGAAGAGAGATAAAGGCTAGAAAGAAACAGGGGTAGGATTTTTATAGAAAGATAAAGGGACAAGAGTAAGGCATACCTGAGAAGGATTCTCCTCAGGTAGTGAGATCATCATCAGGGTTTCCTTAGCAGATGTACTTTTGCTTTGGGAAGGGGTTCCTGAAGATGATCCTTGTCTCCCCCCTGCTTGGATAACTTCTTTCGAAGCTATCACTGATGATGTGACGGCTGAAGAACACCAGAGAGATGGATCTTCCTCATCGTCATCATCATCATCTTGATGAGAGTCATCCACTTGATCTTCAAGATCAAGGTCTTCATCATCATCTTCATCCTCCTCTTCATCATCGACTATTTCAGCGATGGTGGGAGGGGCTTTATCAGCAACTATCTCCCCCTCAACCTGAGAGGGAGTTTCCTTCGGTGGTTCAGCAATAACTTCAGCATCCGTATTTTCTTTAGCTGTCTTCTCCCCCTCTTTGTCATTATCAACAAGGGAGAGATCTTGTGGAGATGTTATTGCAGTAGCCAGCTTCTGGACTTCAGCCTCCAGACCTGTGATTCGTCCTTCAAGTGCAGGGATGTCGGATGTAGCTAGGTGAATAAATTCCACAGCTATTGTCAAGGCTGAACGATCATCTTCTGTAAATGATGGAGCAGGAGCTGGAGCTGGTTCATTCAGCTTATCAAGGATTTGCTGAAGAGTTGCAGTGCAGGTATCAATCTTTGCAAACAGGTCATCATACTGCTGCTTGGATTCTTCCCTGACTGTTTCAATCGCTGCCTGAAGAGTAGCGATGTGAGAAATATCAGCTTTGGAGGCGCAGGTGGTAGTCAGCGTCTTCAATGCATCACCAGCTGTTTGAACAGCGCTGGTGGTGTTGTTGAGAGAAGCAGAAAGAGAATCCACCTTTGAACTCAAATTGTTGACATTGGTGTCAACAGTCGCCAAACTAGGACCTGAAAGATAAGTTAATGTTTCAGAACCAGGCTTATATGGTGAGTTGGGAGAAGTGTATAAGGTTATAGGATTACCTGAATTATCAAACATTTTGTAGAATTGTAAAGATTCCTCAAAAGAATGATGTTCAGGTCCTATAGGTCCAAGCTGAGTGGTAGAGACCAAAGAAATAGGAGGACTAGAAATGGGGATAGAAGAAGTAGGGATAGAGGTAGTTACCGCAGGTTTTGTCACTGTTGTGGTGACAGCGACCGAGATCGCTGGCACGGTTGTAGTGGTTTGAGCTGAGGATGTGGAGGAGAGACCCACGAAATCATCTAAGGAAGTTTGTAGAGAAACATCCTTAGGTATTGAGCTAGAAGTAGCTTTCTCCTTGGTTACCTTGGCCTTCTTTGAAGGACCAAGGGAGCCAGTTGATGGTCGTTTGGAAGGGGTAGCGGCAGGGATAGCAGAAGAAGGAACCTCCTGCGTGGCCGCTGAAGACGAAGAAGTGAGGAGAGAGAGACGAGAGCAAAGTTGAGAGAGACTTACCTCGTTGGGGAGTGTCTTGACCTCCAGTGATCTCTGACCCACTTTTGGAAAAGATGCATCCGAGTTGGTGGGGTAAGTGGTAGGGTAAAGAAACTTCAGGTACGCGCAGATGAAGCGTACGTAGGGGATCTTGGGATCCCTCTCGGTCTTCTCTATCTTTGACTTAAGGTCATCAAAGATAGCTGTTGCGTAGTCGAAGTTACGTCCAGTGATCACTGAGTAAGCCATCTGGACCTGAACCTTGCTAGCTTGGTCCAGTGACCCACTCTTCCCACTCATACACTGAATGATGTGTGAGAAGACGTAGTTGAGCTGGGAAGGCATCAGTGCCTTCTTCACAAGAGTTAGCTTCTTGTTGGGAATTGTAGATCTTGGTTTGGGTTCCCAAGCATATTCCATGGCATCCAGGAATTGGATGAGTTCAGCGTCAGTTGGCAGGGCGTCGAATCCATTCCTGGATTTGTCGGGGAAACGCAGGGCTTTCCTCAGGCCTAGGGCAGTCATCATCCCTGAGCCTAGTTGAGTGCTGAAGGATATAGCAGGAACCTGTTCACCCTTCTTGTTGGTGAGAGAGGTTTCTTCAGCGGTAAACCAGAATTGCTGGAGTAGAGCTTTCGAAGGTGTTGGATCTACAGTGATAGCATAGGCAATGCAGGATTGCCTTAGGAATTGTGCAGCTTCCACCAGATGTGGGTACTTGATACCATCAAACTCGAGGCGAGCAAGATGATTGTTCTTTGGGAGCTCAGAGTCAGAAATGGCGAACTTGACATTCTTTGAGGCGATAAGTGCAGATTGAGACATTCTGTTTGAGTAGATAAACGAGTAGAAAAAGGGTTTAGTCGTAAAAATAAAGAAGATTTGCTAGTTTCTATTTGAGGAAAGAAACATAGAAAATCAACATATTTTTAGAGAAAAACAGTTTATCTTAGAACAAGATTCAAGAAAAAAGAAGAAAAACCATTGATTTTGAATAAAGAATAAAATGGTTTTTAAAGAATAAAATCAAACAAAATGATTTTATGAGATTTAAGTCTTATAAACCCATAAATGGGGTTTATGTGAAAAGATTTAAGATAAGAAGTCAAGAATAACCTGTTGATCTGGAAGAGGATGATGCAGAAAGCTTGAGAATGTGAAAATACTTGAGAGAGTATTCTTGCTTAGAAAGTTTTTCCAGAAAGCGTAAATTGATAAAATGGAAAAAGCATTCCTTTTATATGTGTGAAGGAGGAGAGAGAGTGTGAGAGAAGCGGGAAAACAAATGCACATCATGACATGGACACGTCCCTTGAAGGTGATTGGATAGAAGAACAACGGACGAACGTGTCAGAAAAAGGCATGTCGTGGATTGTCGGTTCAAATGACGTCATAGTTAAGAAAGAGACTGTTCATTTTTCCGTTTTGAAATTATCACTGAAGAAAAGTCAGTGATAGAATTTTCTCTTTTTGAAAGTATCCCTGATGAAAAGATAGGGATAGATTTTCTTTTAAAAGGATCACTGAATATAAATATCAGTGATAAATTTAATTTCCAAAAAGCTTTTAATCATTTGAATAAAAATTCAGTGATTAAGATTTATATAACTGAATGAAGATTCAGTTGTAGAGATTGAGAAAACATACCTGAGAGTCAGAGTACTTATCAGAGAATGATGAAAAGAAACTTTTGATTGCTGACACAATGCATGAATGCTGAAGAATTATTCTTCAAGATTCAGCATTCCAAGCTCACTGATGAGAAAGTTGAACCTTGTCTCATCAAGAGGTTTGGTGAATATATCAGCAAGCTGAAAGTCAGTAGGGATAAAGTGAAGTTCGATATCACCATTCATCACATGATCTCTGATAAAGTGATATCTGATCTCTATGTGTTTTGTCTTTGAATGTAGCACTGGATTATTTGCTATAGCGATAGCACTAGTGCTGTCGCAATAGATAGGAATTTTTGACAGCTGAAGGTCATAATCTAATAGTTGATTTCTCATCCATAAGATTTGAGAACAACAGCTTCCAGCGGCTACGTATTCAGCTTCAGCTGTGGAAGTGGACACAGAATTTTGCTTCTTGCTTGTCCAACTTACCAGCTTTCCTCCCAAGAGTTGACATCCACCAGTGGTACTCTTTCTGTCAAGTTTACATCCTGCAAAATCACTATCAGAATAACCAGTTAGATCGAACCCTGAGTCTTTGGGATACCAAAGACCGAGGTTAGGAGTTCCTTTCAGATATCTGAAAATTCGCTTTACAGCGATCAGATGGGATTCCTTGGGTTCAGATTGATATCGTGCACATAAACATGTAGAGTACATGATGTCAGGTCGGCTTGCTGTGAGATACAGCAGAGAGCCTATCATTCCTCTATAGGCAGTGACATTAACAGGTTTTCCAGAAGGATCTTTGTTAAGTGTCAGGGGTGGTGCCATAGGAGTTTTCATCGCTGAAGCTTGAGTAAGATCAAACTTCTTCAGCATATCTTTAACATACTTTCCTTGGTTGATAAACGTACCTTTGTCAGATTGTTTAATCTGAAGACCAAGAAAATATGTCAGCTCACCCATCATACTCATTTTATATTCTTTCTTCATTCTTTCAGCGAAGCGAGTACACAGAGATGGGTTAGTAGAACCAAATATTATGTCATCGACATATATTTGTACAAGAATTATATGACCTTTTATCTTTCTGAAAAATAACGTGTTATCAATCTTGCCACGTTCAAAATTTTCAGAGATAAGAAAAGATGAAAGAGTGTCATACCAAGCACGAGGGGCTTGTTTTAGACCATAGAGAGCCTTATCCAATTTATAGACATAATTTGGATACTTAGGGTCATAGAACCCTGGTGGTTGTTCTACATAGACTTCTTCATTTAGCTTTCCATTTAGAAAAGCTGATTTTACATCCATTTGATAGACGATGAAGTCTTTATAGACTGCATAAGCTAAGAATAGTCGAATTGCTTCGAGCCTGGCCACAGGGGCAAAGGTTTCATCATAGTCTATGCCTTCCTCTTGTCTGTATCCCTGAGCGACAAGTCGAGCCTTGTTGCGGGTTACAGTTCCATGTTCATCCAACTTGTTTCTAAACACCCATTTGGTGCCTATTACAGTTTTATCAGATGGTCTAGGAATGAGATTCCAAACTTTGTTTCGAGAAAACTCAGTCAGCTCTTCTTGCATAGCGCTGACCCAGTTTGGATCTCTGAGGGCATCATCAGTCTTCTTTGGTTCTATTAAAGAGAGAAAGTTTACAAAGAGACAAATATTACCTGAGCTTCGTCGTGTCTGAATACCTGCATCTGGATCACCAAGAATTTGATCTATTGGGTGATCTTTGGTCCATCGCTGAGCAGGAGCATTATTGCTTAACTCAGAGGTGGGATCAACAATTTGAATGTTTATCGATGATGATGATTGAGGTTCATCAGCGATCAACTGTTGAGTAGATTCACTGGTGAGGTTTTCAGACGAAGGCAGATTTGATGGTAGGAGTGTGTTTAAAGGTTCAGCTGAAATCCATGAGTTGGATTCAGCGGTAGGATGTATAATGTTTGGATCATCATCAGCGACTGGAGGATCTGAATGCTGATGGTTAGAAAAGAAAGGTTCAGTTTCTCTGTAGTGAGAAAGCATCCAAGCATTTAACTCTTCATTGTCAGCGATTGGTTTTGAGTTCGCTGAGCGAGTTTCATCAAAAGTGACGTGAATTGTTTCTTCTACAGTTTGTCTTCTCTTGTTGAAGACTCTGTAGGCTTTGGAGATGGAGGAATATCCTAGAAATATTCCATCATCAGCTTTTGGGTCGAACTTTCCAAGTTGATCTCTGTTGTTTAAGATAAAACACTGACAACCAAAGATATGAAGAAAACTGATAGAAGGCTTTCTTCCAACAAAAAGTTCATAAGCTGTCTTCCCAAATCGCTTTATTATCAGCGATCTGTTTTGAGTGAAACATGCAGTGTTTACAGCTTCAGCCCAAAATTGAGTGGGGAGATGAGAATCGCTGAGCATTGATCTAGCAGCTTCTATGATCGTTCTGTTTCTTCTTTCAGCGACTCCGTTTTGCTGAGGTGTTCTTACTGAAGAGAAATTGTGAGAGATTCCCTTGTTCTCAAAGAAATTGTTCAGAGAACTATTTTTGAATTCAGTCCCATGATCACTTCTTATTGAACGAACAGTAAGATTGTTCAGCACTTCCATCTTTTTTACAAAAGATATCAGTTCTTCTGGAGTATCACTTTTACAGCGAAGAAAGATAACCCAGGTGTAGCGAGAAAATTCATCTACAATGACGAGTGTATATTTCTTTCCAGCTATTGATTGGATGTTGACAGGGCCAAATAAATCCATATGCAAGAGCTGAAGAGGACTTGTCACTGAGGAAACTTGTTTCGACTTGAAACTAGCTTTTGTTTGTTTTCCTTTTTCACATGCTGAGCAGAGAGATTCTTTAGCATATGAGTGCTGAGGAAGACCAGAAACCAGTTCCTTTGTTGAGAGAGAATTCAGTGTTTTGAAGTTTAGATGAGAGAGCCTTTTATGCCATAGCCAGTTGACATCAGAAGAGGCTTTAGATAGAAAACATAAGTTTTCAGTGACAGTAGAGTCCATATCTATTACATAGACATTTTCTCTGCGATGACCACTGAGAACAAGTTTTCCTTTCTCATTTAACACTGAACATGCTTTCTTAGTAAAGCGTACTTCATAGTCTTTATCACATAGTTGACTGATGCTTAGAAGATTATGCTTCAGTCCATCTACGTAAGCGACTCTTCGAAAGGTAGTTGTCCCATTGCTGAGGACACCAAACCCTCGGGTAAATCCTTTACCATTTCCACCAAAGGTCACAGAGGGACCTTTTTCTTCCTTGTATTCAGTGAGCAGGTCTTTTTGTCCAGTCATATGACGAGAACATCCACTATCAAGATACCAGATGCCCTTTGATCCCTGCACACATAAGGAAGATTAAGCGTTGTTTGGTACCCACTTTTCAATGGGTCCTTCAGAGTTAGTGGATAAAGTAAGTTCAGTAGTATTCTCAGCTGACGAAGATTCAGCTTCAGTGATAGTCTTCACTTTGGTTAATTTCTTAACCTTAGTGGTATTTTTCACCTTGGTGACCTTCTCAGCTTTAGAAGCATTTTTCTTCACTTTAGCTATTTTATCAGCTTTAGTGGCGGTTGGACATTTACTTGCAATATGATCAGTAAAACCACAGTGATAACACTTTCTGTATTTAAAAATGGTTTTAGGACCAGAAGTAGAAGGTTTTGCAAGTTTAAGATGAGCAGGGCCAGGTCCAAGAAGACTTTTCTCTTGAGATCTGAGAGGAATTTTCATTTCTTCAGATCTCGAAGGTTTAAGGTCAATCTTCAGCTTTGGAGGACAGAGATCAAAGATTTCTATCACAGAGCTAGAGGATTGCTTAGCTGAAGGTTTAGAAGGAACTTTCAGCTTTGCTTTCCTGGTTGCCTTCTGAGGAAGGAGAATGGACTTTTCTTTATCCGTAGACTTAGTGTCTTTGGATTTTTCCTCAGGGATGGGATTTGAAGAAGAACAGGGATAGAGTTGATTGTAAGAAGTGTCAAAGAAGGAGGTGACAAAGGTTCCAAACTTAAGCGAGGAACTCTCTTTCTTAGGTTCATCCTGAGGTGTCCAAAAACCAAGACCAGTTTTGTCACTCTCAGGGGTTTGAGCATTTATTATCTCAGAAATTTTTGTTGATGATTTGCACCATTTTTCAACATGAGCCTTTTCTGTTTTTAAAGCAGCGATGGCTTGTTCGCGTTCAATACTGATGATTTCATTTATAATGACTTGATCTTTCAACTTTTCTTCTAAAAGATTTAGTTCTTTGATCTTTTCATGACATTTCTCCAGCTCTTGAGTTAAATGAACATTTTTGTTCTCAGCTTGAGTTTTGTCATTTAGGGCATTATAAAGGTCAATCGTCAGTACATCAACAGCGCGACTTCTCTCAGCTTCAGGTAGAGAGGGATTAGTAGAGATAGATACCTGAGATGATATGTAGCTCATAGAAGATTCAGATGGTTCTTCCACTTCTTCTTTAATCTCAGCCATGAGGCAAAGATTAGCGACTTCTTCTTCATCAGAAGATGATTCTTCTGATTCAGCCCAGTCGTTTTCTTCAGCGATGAGACCTTTACCTTTTCGCTGATGGCTTTTCAGCTTTTGATATTTGTTCTTCAGCTTAAGGTATTTGTCATCACTGGATCTTCTTGAGGTAGAAGGTTTGAAGACCTTTTTCGACCTGCACTCACTAGCAAAATGTCCAATTTTTTCGCAGTTATAGCAAGTGGCAGTAGCCTTATCAACCGGAGTTGATTTTGGCTTTTCAGAAATAGAGAGAGGTTTACTTCTTCGGAAGTTGCTCTTTCTTGCAAATCTCTTAAAAGAGTTTGTCAAGAGTGCTAAGGACTCATCAAACTCTGAAAGATCAGGGTCTGATAGATCCTCAGATTCAGAATCTAACTCAATGATAGTGAGAGTAGATCGCTGAGATGGAATTATCTCTGAAGAGACTAAAGCAACAGGAGTGCTTTTAGAGTCTTTAGAATCTTTTACAAGATTCTTCTTCAGAAGATTTGATTGCTCATAGTTGAGCAATATTCCATATAGAGTGCTTAAGGAGAGAGTATGTAAGTCTTTTGTCAGCTTAAGACACATTGAATAACTGTCCCAGCTTTCAGGAAGACATTCCAAGAATTTCGTTAGGACCTCAGAATTAGAATAGGTCCTACCAACAGTTCTTAGATCAATTATTAGGCAGTTAAATCGCTGATGAACATCAGAAAGAGATTCATTCTTACCAGCGATGAAACTTTCATACTGTCTTACCAAGTTAATCTTTCGAGTCTCTTGGATTTCAGTGGTGCCCTCATATTGAACACATATGGTTTCCCACATTTCTTTAGAAGTTTTTAGATGCATGATGGAATGGAAAACTTCATCAGGCAGAGCCATTGAAATAATGGTCTTTGCTCTTGCATCTATGCCTACCTTCTTTTTATCTTCATCACTCCACTGTCTTATTTCCTTAACGACATATCGTTCAGGGACAGCTTCAGTGGTGGCAGTAGCGGGAACCGCAGCTATAATTCTAACAGGTTCATAGGGTCCATTTTCTATATATTCAGGTATAGTAGGATCCGCACCTTCAAGAAATAGCATCATTCGATTTTTCCATAAAGAAAAGTTATCTCTACTAAATCGAGGAGGTTTAGAAAGTGAGCCATTATCATAGTAGTTTGTGTTTGTGTTTAATGCCATTTTAGAATAGCAAGGAAGAGTATACAGCAAGATCTTGTTTATTAGATTTAAACAAACTGCTCTGATACCACTTGTTGGTCCCGAAGGTGCTAAACAAGTTTGTAGAAGGGGGGGGGGGTTGAATACAAACACAGAATTTAAAGTTTAATAAATTGTTTATTGAAGAATCAAAATACAATTTACTAGTTTGTTGCGGAATAAGATTAAGACAGACTCAATCTAAACAAACTAAAGAAGCACTAAGATAATTGCACAAGAAGTTCAGAGAATGGGGATTAGGGATATAGAAAACAAGGGTTTCTATCTTGAGTTCAAGGATGAAGCACACCTTTAGATGAAGGGGTGAACTTCCTATTTATACCCTATGCATTAAATGCATGGCAGGATACTTTACACGTGGCGTTCACAGATTGGCTTTGAAAAACTGTCTTTTGGGAGACATGCTTTTGGTCGGGTCATGAACAGTGTAGTGGACAGAGTTGTTGTACGAATGTTAGCAGAGACTTGTCCGTTCTGACATATCGTACTAGGTTGTGCAAGGATAGACAAAATGAAACTTGAGACATAAGCTTTGTGATCGTTTGATAGCTGAGTATCTCTAAGTTCAGAGATAAAGAGGTTCATCTATCGCTGAAGCTTTTTCTCATGTTCCTTCGCGTATTGGTAGAGTTGTCTTTGCTTCACTGATATCCGCATCAGGTCACTAGTAGACTTCTCATTGTTCAGCAGCTTCGTCTTTGATTCAGCTATGAACATCTGTTGACGCGAAACTTGTCTTCAGGGATTACGTTGGTTGTTTACTTTAGGAACTATCAGTGATAACTGAACAGACTCAGTCTGATCACTGATAGTGAAACATTAATACATAGAAATGTTTATAAGAAAGACTATCAGCGATAACTGAACAGACTCAGTCTGATCGCTGATGGTGAAACACTAATACATACTAAAACGTAATTTTCACTAAGTATAGGAGAGGGTCGTTATCAAATCACTGAGAGAGTTTGGATCAACAAGTATTAACTGAGAGCAGTATTAACCACTAGCAGTATTAACTGAACTAGCAGTATTAACTGCACTTACACCTTTTAAGCTTGTGTTGTCCATAACCTTTCATTTGTACCTCACACTTTTATTCCATCTCTCCATTTTCCATCATTCTTTAACCACTTGTCTTACCTTTGAACTTACCTCCATCTGGAGTATCATACAAAGAGCAACATGTCCTCCATCAAACCTTTTGAAGCTTTGAAGGCAGTCCATGTTACTTGATATGTGCCAAGAGCAACCACTATCTACATGCCAAATGCTCTTTCTCTTGAGCTGTTGGTTGCCCTGCACACTTGATAAATCAGTTAGTCTTGGAGGGAACCCAAGCCAAAGTGGTCTTGGGTTGTCCTTTCTCATTTATATAATATGTCAGTTTGGTCTGAATGAGTTGTTTAGGAATCTCATGGCTGGAATACTTTGTCAAGATTATAGGCTTTGCACCATTAATACTAGTAGAAGCACTATCCTTGTTAGCAGTAGTATTGGTTGCAGCAGCACTATTTCTGTTAGCAGTACTATCTGGGATAGCGGTACTAATAGGTTTATTTACAATTGGAACCCAAACTTGAACAAAGTTGTTTGCTTTCTTTGTCTTTAAATTACTCCTTGGCTTATTTGGAGCATTTTTCTTTGTATTAGCAAACTTGTTCTGAGCATGAGACTTTAAAGGTGCTCTTTTCTCAGCCAATTGATTCCTTCTTTTATTCCTATAACCAAAAGAGTTTTGTGGTTTTCTTTGAAAAGTGACTCTTTGGTTGATAGGGTTGAAATAACAGTGTTTGGCAAGATGATTCAATTTGCCACAGATAAAACAAGGTTTTGGTCTATTGATTTTACTCAAATCAACCCCTTGTTTTTGTGCCCACTGATTATTCCAGTTTCTCTGATTTCCCCTTGGTTTATCATGTTTTTGGGGCTCAGATTTATTGCAAGAACACTGTTTACAAGGGACAGGATTCACAACTGTGGTTTGCTTATAATGGACCTTCTCAGACTTTCCCTCAGTCTTTTCTATGTCCTTAGACTTGATCCAAGCCTTTCCACATCCCTCATTGGTGATAATGTTATTTTCTAGAGGAATCTCACCACTCACAGTGTTCTTCTTACTCTTTTCATTAAAGTTTTCTTCTTCAGAGTCTGTTTCAACCACCACTTTGTCTAATGGATCTACCTTAGTGGCTTCATCAGACAATTCCTTCCTATTCTTGGTCTCTAGCAAGTCTGATATAGGAGGGATGTAATTGTTGTTGTATGGTGGTGGTGTGGTGTTATAACCTATTCCTCTTCTAAGTTTGTCATGGATTTGAGTTTGGAGCAAAGAGTCCATTGTTTTAGAAGCATTGGAAAATTTCTCAATATCCAGCTTGGCTTTCTCAAACTCACTCTTTATCTTCTCATTCTCCTCTTTAGACTTTTTCAGCTGAAGTTCTAGGTCATTCTTCTCCCACTTCCAGTAATTTGTATCATAAGAATGTTGAAGTTCATTGGCTTGGAAAACTTTGATCTGTTCCTCAAAACTCTCAACAATTCTTACATAGTCTTTTATATCTCTCTCTAATCTTTTAAGGTCATCACTCATTGTCTGGTTGTGATCCCTGTACCTTTTAACAGTTTCCATACAAGTTTTAGAGTAAAGATTAGACATTACCTCTATGGGGATTTCTGTGCTTGAAGAATCTGAAACTTTAGCCATTGATGATTTCTGATTTCAAGGAAGAATGATGATTGCAGGTTTCTGAGAATACTTGCTCTGATACCACTTGTCAGGATCGAATTCTTAACAAGAATAAATTCTCAGAAACTAATATCAAAGAAGTTGCGGAATAACACTTTGATATTCAATGTAACAGTAAACAAAACAGTATATATGAAGAACAATTTGTAAACTTGTATTCAATAATCAAATCACAAGATTACACACTCAACCTCAATCTTGATGAACAGACTCTTTCAAGACGAATTCTACTTCTCTAGAATTAGGATCTATGCCTTGAGGTTGATTTCTCTCTAGAACAAAAACTTAGAAATTACTTGATTATTCTAAACTATTCTATACATTATATACATATACTGAACAAAAAGATAATTACAATAAAATAGAATATCTTCAGTATATCTTCCATATATCTTCAATATATCCAGCTGTTATTCTTGTAATTCGGATGATCTTGATCTCATAAGCAGTATTAATCATAAGCAGCATTAACTACTAAGCAGTACTAACCACTAGCAGTACTAACTTTGTTCAAGCAGCACTAACTTTGACTAGCAGTATTAATTCTGAACTAGCAGTAGTAACACTCAGCAGTATTAACTTTGAAGTCTTCTAGCAGTAGTAATTCTGAACTAGCAGCATTAACCATACTTGAGCTTTTCTTCAGTTCCCAACATCCTTAGACAAGTCCTTTTTCTCCTTGGTTTCTAACAAGTCTGAAGTAGGAGGGATATAGTTGTTGTTGTAAGGAGGAGGTGTATTGTTGTATCCAACACCAGGCTTCATCTTATCATGAATCTGAGCCTTTAGAAGAGAATCCATTGCTTTTGAAGCATATGAAAACTTTTCTATGTCAAGCTTAACTTTAGACAGTTCCTCTTTCAGCCTATCATTCTCTTCTAAGGACTTAGACAGTTTGGTCTCTAACTCATTCTTTTCCCACTTCCAATAGTTTGTGTCATAAGAGTGTTGAAGTTCATTAGCTTGAAAGCCTTTGATTTGCTCTTCAAATCTCTCTACTATCAACACATAATCTCTTCTGTCCTTTTCTAATCTTTTGACGTCATCACACATACTTTGATTGTGATCCCTGTATCTTTTGACAGTGTCTATGCAAGATTGAGTGCAAAGATTAGAAATTACCTCAGAGGGGAGATCAGACACTTCTGCCATAAGAGCTTGATTCTGAATGGCTTCCTCAGCTTGATCACTCCAGTCAAATCCCATTCCTTGTTGAGAAACAAGGGCTTGAGCAGGATTCTTGTTTTGATTGTAGCCTCCATTCTGAGCTTGTTGGTTGTTGTTGTTTGGAACAACACTCCTGCACTCTCTAGCAAAGTGTCCTTTCATGTGACACTTATAGCATTCCACCTTAGTCTTGTCAAAACCAGCTCCATCTTCTCATCTTTGAGAGAAGTTGTTCCTTCCTGTTCTTTTAATAAATTTCTTCACCCTCATAGATAACATGGCCATCTGCCATTTAATGTCCATCTCCTCCAGGTCATCAGGGTGAAGTTGATCCAGATCATCATTAATCAATGAATTGTTGCTATGACTGGACAAAAAGGCTTCAAAGATAGTTTCAGGGCCTTTTTCTGAATTTACTCCACTGGCAGTACTAACTGCTTCAGGGTTGGCAGTAGTATCAGTGGATGCTGAAAGAAGTGCAGCATTGTGGATATAACCAGTGGGCTTCTTCTTGGATTCTACCTCAGTTTCAAAAACTCTTAGATCATTATATAGATCATCAAGTTTCTTCTCTTCCAGATTGTCACTCTGTCTATATGAGACAGTGTACATAGTCCATTCATCCCCAAGAGATCTGAGGAACTTTCTGTTTATATCATCTTGTTCCATCTTCACTCCTACAGTAGCCAGTTCACCAATGAGCTTGTTGAGCCTATCAAAAGTTTGAGTCATAGACTCATTCTTTGAAGAAGTGAAGTTCTCATACTGCTGCTTTAGAACATCTCTTTGATTTCTTTTGATGCTTTTAGTTCCAGCAAATCTTTTCTCTAGAGCATTCCAGAGAATCTGAGCATCAGTGCAATTGCAAAATTGATGCTGATATTCATTGGGGATGGCCAAGAGCAGAGTGCTCAAGGCCTTCATCTCTGTCTGTCTGATCTTCCTCTCACCATCTGTCTTTGGTGGAGGTCTTTTCCCATCTGGTCCTATCTTTCCTGCTTCAGAAGGACCATTCTCAATGATATCCTACATTGAGTAGTCAGTGAGAAGAATGTATTGTCTAATCCTGATCTTCCACATGTCAAACTCACTGGGTTTGAGCATTGGAACCTTAGAGACCAGAGTACTGTTTGATTCTGCAAGGTTTTCCATGATGAATGAATAGATGTTTCTGAGGGAGTTTTGCTCTGATACCACTTGTCAGGATCGAATTCTTAACAAGAATAAATTCTCAGAAACTAATATCAAAGAAGTTGCGGAATAACACTTTGATATTCAATAAAACAGTAAACAAAATAGTATATGATCAATAACTTGCAAACTTGTATTGAATACTTGAAGTTACAAGATTAAACACAAAACCTCAATATTGATGAACAGGCTCACCAATACGAATTCTACTTCTCTAGAATTAGGATCTATGCCTTGAGGTTGATTTTTTTCTAAAACTTAGAATGAATCAAATCTTAACTATTCTATCAAATCTATACATATATTGAACAAAAAGATAATTACAATAAATAAAATATCTTCAGTATATCTTCCATCATTATCTTCAAGCCTTCCATGAATATCTTGATTCTTTCCAGCTGTCATCCTTTCCATCCGGATCTTTAAGTCATAAGCAGTACTAACTATGCTCAGCAACATTAATTTCTTCAAGCAGCATTAACTTGGTCTTAGCAGCATTAACTACAAAGCAACACTAATTACTAGCAGTACTAACTAGCTAAGCAGTACTAACTTTGTTCAAGCAGCACTAACTTTGACTAGCAGTGTTAATTCTACTAGCAGTAGTAATACTCAGCAGTATTAACTTTGAAGTCTTCTAGCAGTAGTAATTCTGAACTAGCAACATTAACCATACTTGAGCTTTTCTTCAGTTCCCAACATGAGGTGAGTCTTTCAAACTAAATCCTTTACGATTTCGAAAGTTATTTGATAAATGTGAGTTTTATGAACTGCACGTTTATATTATCGAAAGTTGAGAAGGTTTATTGAAAAGATTGATTTAATTATGTTGGAATATTCATGTTATGTTTATATAAATGCGTTTATATAATGTTGTTAATTAGATGTATGCATACATTTGATTCAGAAGTTTTGACCTAAGTCGGGAAGTGTGGCCTGCCTACTCGTACCGGGGAGTGTGGACCGTTTATGCCATTGGGGTGTGTCCCCAAAATAAGGCAGTACGAGACAGACATACCGTCTTTGATGGCAGTGTTGGTCAGTAGTGTGAGTTACGCTTGCGAAGCGTAAAGTGTGGCCGTGTTGGTCATTAGTGTGAGTTACGCTTGCGAAGCGTAAAATGTGGTAAATGTTTAAGTTACGCTCGTGAGGCGTAAGGCTTTGTTTAAATGTTTTAAATAATATTTGAACTGTTGCAGTAGCGCTTGGAGGGGACTCACTAGACCATCGGTCTAACCCTCGCTCTTTCAAAACTATAACCCTTTTTCAGGTTATCGCAAGATAGCAGGTTCTAGTAAGAATAAAGAGAAGTTGTGAGCTTTTCCATGAAGCTAAAAGACTCCTTGTAATAGTTTTCATTTTTACTCAGTTGTGTAATAAGTTATAGTTGCAAACCTTGTTTGAATTATAGGCTTGGGGCCATTGTTTTGGTATGGATAATTACATTTTAATGTAATTAAAGTTCGGGTTGTTACAATTGGTATCAGAGCCATAGTTTAAGGGATTTAGGTGACCGGATGGGCCTAAACTTAAACTGTGGTATAAAGGGACACAACTGAGATTTAGGAAGCCTTTAAGGAGTCATTGTTTTTTGTGAATTGGGACGACAATAGTAAGGACTCTCATGTAAGGTAAATTCAGAATTGCATCTGGCCAATGCCATTATGAATCTACAGGTGCATGGGTATACTCGAGTACTATTGTTGGGTAAGTTGGTGGGTGTAGTTTTGGGTAGTGAGTTCTATCATTGAAATGCTAGCGTTGGTCTGGCGTGCTGTGCGAGTATGTTCATGGGTTTAAGGTTAATACCTTCTGGGATGAGTATTGTGTGGGATGTAGATGTTTCGTCTGGAGGAAGAACTCCTTGATGTGTCCATTTTACGGCGACCTTCAAATGGATGCCGATTTTTTCATGAAACTGCTGGGTGTAGGTGGTAGTGGAGATTTTGAGGATCTGGTTAGTATTTAAATATAGTCATATAAACAACTACATTTCTAATTACAGGTTTAACAATCTATGTTTTGTGTCTAGCACATCGACGCTTGGGTCATAATGATCCAAGAATCCCGCTCTACACATGCGATATGGGCGGTGATGGACACCAACTTTTTTAGTGGCTTACCCAGCCGAGCCAAGGATACAAGTCTGTGTACGAAACGTGCAATGCACTGGGACATAGAAACAATCCAGATTGGAAGGTCCTCGAGCGGGTATGGAAATCGATTTACATAATTTTTGTTTAACTTGTTTGTTACTAACTATTTGTGTGTTATTGTAAAATCTCAGGTATACATCCCCATATGCATTGTAGACAAACATTGAGTGCTCGGGGTTCTGTACCTCAATGAAATGAAGATGGTCTTATATGTTGGGAATTCAGAAATATACAAGTATGGTTAATGCTGCTAGCACTAAATGGTTACTACTTCTGAGGTTAATGCTGTTGAGAGAGATTAATGCTGCTAAGTCAAAATTAATACTGCTAGGTGAAGTTACTACTGCTAAGCAATTTTAGTACTGCTAGTAGTTAGTACTGCTCAAAGTATTAATGCTGCTGAAGACTTAATGCTGCTTAAGAGATAATCAATATTCGTGCAGATCAAGACTGAAGATAATCATGGAAGGCTTAGAGATAAATATGGAAGATTATACTGAAGTTCTTTTATTATTTGTAATTATCTTTTATCTTCAGTATATATAAAATAGTTTAGATTAGATAGAGAATTAATTCTAAGTTTTTGTTTTCATAGAGAGAATCAACCTCAAGGTTTATAATCCTAGTTCTAGAGAAGTAGAATTCGTATTGGTGAGCCTGTTCATCAATATTGAGGTTGAGTGTTGAATCTTGTAGCTTTACAATCATTCAATAAAGTTTACAAGTTGTTATTTTGATTCACTGTTTTCCCTGATCTTTGAATATTAAAGTGTTATTCCGCAAACTCTTTTAATATTGTTTCTGAGTGTTTATTCTTGTTAAGAATTAAGATCCTGTCAAGTGGTATCAAAGCAAGTATTCTCAGAAATCGTATTCATCATGGAAAACACTGTTGAATCAAACAGTACTCTGGTCTCAAAGGTTCCAATGCTCAGATCCAATGAATTTGACATGTGGAAGATTAGAATCAAGCAATACATTCTCCTCACAGATTACTCCATGTGGGACATCATTGAGAATGACCCATCTGATGCAGGAAAGATTGGTGAAGATGGAAAAAGAACTCCACCAAAGACTGATACAGAAAAGAAGATAAGGCAGATAGAGATGAAAGCCTTGAGTACACTGCTCTTGGCTATTCCCAATGAATATCAACACCAATTCAGCAATTGCACTGATGCACATATGCTCTAGAATGCTCTAGAGAAGAGATTCTCTGGTACTACAAGTACCAAGAGAAATCAAAAGGCAATCTTGAAACAATAGTATGAAAACTTTATGTCAACTAAGAATGAGTCTATGACTCAAACTTTTGACAGGTTTAACAAGCTGATCGGTGAACTAGCTACTACAGGAGTACAGATTGATCAAGATGATGTAAACATAAAGTTCTTAAGGTCCCTTGGAGATGAATGGACCATGTACACTGTTTCATTCAGACAAAATGAACAATTGGAAGAGAAAGAACTTGATGATCTGTACAATGACCTTAGAGTATTTGAAGCTGAGGTGGAGGCAAAGAAGAAGCCTTCTGGATATATTCATAATGTTGCACTCCTATCAGCATCAATTGATTCTACTGCTAACCCTGAATCAGTTAATGCTGCTAATGGAGCAAATCAAGAAAAAGGCACTGAATTTGTGTTTGAAGCCTTTCTTTCCAGCCATGGAAACTCCTCTTTAATCAATGATGATTTGGAACAACTTCATCCTGATGATCTGGAAGAGATGGATATTAAATGGCAGATGGCCATGCTTTCCATGAGGGTGAAGAAGTTCATAAAGAGGACTGGGAGGAACAACTTCTCCCAAAGAAGAGAAGATGGAGCAGACTTTGATAAGTCAAAGGTGGAATGCTATAAATGTCATCTGAAGGGACACTTTACCAGGGAATGCAGAAGTGGAGTGTCTCACAACAACAACCACCAACAAGCACAATATGGAAACCTCAACCATAACAGAAACTCTGTTCAAGCCCTTGTTTCTCAACAAGGAATGGGGTTTGACTGGAGTGATCAAGCAGAAGAGGCTATCCAAAATCAAGCTCTTATGGCAGAAGTATCTGATCTCCCAACTGAGGTAAGTTCTAATCTCTGTTCTAAAACTTGCATAGACACTGTTAAAAGGTACAGGGATCACAACCAGAAGATGAGTGATGACCTTAAGAGGTTAGAGAAAGATATAAAAGACTATGTGAGAATTGTTGAGAGGTTTGAGGAACAGATTAAAGGTTTCTAAGCCAATGAGCTTCAGCACATGTATGACACAAATTACTGGAAGTGGGAGAAAAAGGATCTTGAACTCCAACTGACAAAGTCTAAAGAGGAAAGTGAAAAGTTGAGAGGAGAGCTAGCCAAAGTTAAGCTAGATGTAGAAAAAGTTTTCTAATGCTTCTAAAGCAATGGACTCTTTAATACAAACTCAGGTTCATGACAAATTGAGAAGAGGAATTGGGTACAATGCCACACCACCACCATATAACAACAACTACATCCCTCCTACTTCAGATTTGCTAGAAACCAAAGATAGGAAGGACTTGCCTGAGGGAGCCACTGAGATAGATCCCTTAGATGAGGTAGTTGTTGAGGACAAAACTGAGAAAGAGGTTGGTAAGAGTAAGGAGAACAATGTGAGTGGTGAGATTCCCCTAGAGAATCACATCATTACAAATGAGGGGTGTGGAAAGATTTGGGTCAAATCAAAGGACATAGAGAAGACAGAGGGAAAGTCTGGTAAGGTCCATTACAAACAGACCACAGTTGTGAATCATGTTCCATGCAAACAGTGTGCATGCAAGAAATCTGAGCCCTAAAACATGATATAAAGAGGGGAAATCAAAGAAACTGGAATAATCAGTGTGCACAAAAACAAGGGGTTGATCTGAGTAAAATCAATAGACCAAAACCTTGTTTTATCTGTGGCAAATTAAATCATCTTGCCAAATACTGTTATTTCAACCCTATGAACCAAAGGATAAATTTTCAAAGATCTATGCAAAAACCATTTGGTTATAGGAAGAAGGAAAGGAACCATGTGGCTAAGAAATCTATTAAATCTAAAAGCCACATGAAGAAAAAGACTGTTAAAGAAAGTGTCAATATGTGGGTTCCTAAAAACACTAAAACTGTTAGTATTGCTACCTCAAATAGTACTGCTGACAATGATAGTGCTGCTAGAAGCAATACTACTGCTACCAATGTTAGTGCTGCTAAGAGTATTAGTACTGCTAAAACTAACATGGTTAGTACTTCTTCAAATGTTAATACTGCTAACTCTGTTAGTGCTGCTAACAAGGTTAGTACTGCTAAACCTGTTAGTGCTGCTAACTCTGTTAGTACTTCTAAAGTTAGTACTGCTCCTAGTGTTTGTGCTGCTAAGGTAATCATATTGACAAAGTACTCCAATAAAGAGTGCTCTGAGTTTAAAAACCTCATAAAAAAGGAATGTAAATACTTTGATGAGAAAGGGAGACCCAAGACCACTTTGGCTTGGGTCCCCAATCAATACTAATTGTTTAATCTTATGTGCAGGGCAACCAGCAGCTCAAGGGGAAGAGCATATGGCATGTTGATAGTGGTTGCTCTAGGCACATTACAGGGAACATGTCATGCCTCAAGAATTTCAAGAAAATTGATGGTGGACATGTTGCCTTTGGTAATACTCCAGATGGAGGTAAGATCAGTGGTAAGGGGGATGTAACCAAAGGTAAAATGACCTTTGAAGATGTATTCTATGTTGAGCAATTAAGGTACAACCTGTTAAGTGTATCACAGGTTTGTGACAAACAACATAGTATATTATTTACAGATTCTGAATGCATTATCCTTGCTCTTGGATTCAAGGTAGTTGATGAAAATATGATACTACTAAGGACTCCCAGAAAGGATAATGTATATTGCTTAGATATGGAAAGTGTTTCAACTGATTCATCCCTAAACTGTCTTGTTTCTAAAGCTTCTTTGGATGAATCATTACTTTGGCACAGAAGGATGTGTCACATGAACTTTAAAACAATGAATAAACTTGTTAAAAACAACCTTGTAAGAGGTTTACCTTCCAAAGTCTTTTCATGTGATGATCATTGTGTTGCCTGTCTCAAAGGCAAACAACACAAAACTTCTCATAAGTCCAAAGGGTTGAACACAATCTCTAATTCTCTTCAGTTGTTGCATATGGATCTGTTTGGTCCTACAAATGTTATGAGTATAGGTAAGAAATCATACTGCCTAGTTATTGTTGATGATTACTCCAGATTTACTTGGGTATATTTTCTAAGGACTAAGGATGAGACAAGTGGACTGATCAAATCGTTTACTCTAAGAATTGAAAACCAAACAAATCAAAAGGTAAAAGTCATTAGGTCAGACAATGGTACTGAATTTAAAAATCATGACCTAAACACCTTTTGTGAGGAAAAAGGAATTGAGAGGCAATACAGTGCTCCTAGGACTCCACAACAAAATGGTGTTGCTGAGAGAAGGAATAGGATACTAATTGAAGCTGCTAGATCTCTGTTGGCAGATTCAAAACTTCCAATTACTTTCTGGGCTGAAGCAGTTAATACTGCTTGCTATGTCCAAAACAGAGTTCTAGTAGTCAAGCCTAAAAACAAGACACCGTATGAGCTTTTAAATAACAGAAAACCTTTTATTGGATTTTTCAAACTGTTTGGGTGTCCTTGTACCATTCTCAATACCAAAACTCACTTAGGAGTTTGATAGCAAGGCAGATGATGGTTTTCTTGTTGGTTACTCATCTCAGAGTAAGGCTTACAGAGTTTTTAATTCTTCTTCTAGAATAATTGAGGAAAGTGACAATGTCAAGTGCAATGAGAACACACCAAATCCTATTGGGTCTGGTCCTCAGTGGTTATTTGACATTGATTCACTAACTAACTCTTTGGGTTTCAGTAGTGATTATCATGCAGGTTCAGGAAGTGGAGGATCAGGGGATGAACAAGTACAAGGACAAGACACTATTCCTCAGTCTGTGATCTTTCCCATACCTACAATAGAGCCTGTTGAGGTCTGTGAAAAGGAAATTATAACTGAACCAATTCAGAGTGAAGAAGAAGGAGGAGATGAGGAGAATCAAGTGCATGAAAAGCCAGAAGTAGCTGATGAGATCCCCTCAGCTGACTTAAATGATTCCAATCTAGATGTGGGAATCAATGAAGAACCTAGTTATCATACTAGAACTCAAAAGAACCATCCTCCAGAGCTGGTCATAGGAGACATCTCTTCTCCTATGATAACGAGGAATCAAAGCAGACTTCAAGAGCTGCAGATCAGCAACACACAGTACTCTCTTGCTTTCTATCTCAGATTGAGCCTAAGAAGATTTATGATGCAATGAAAGATTCCAGTTGGATAGAAGCTATGCAAGAAGAGTTACTGCAGTTCAAATTGCAAGAAGTTTGGGACTTGGTGGACCTTCCAAAAGGTCATAGAGCTATTGGCACCAAGTGGATTTTCAGGAATAAAAAGGATGAGAGAGGAATTGTGATCAGGAACAAAGCAAGGCTTGTGGCACAAGGGTACACTCAAGAAGAAGGCATAGACTATGAAGAAGTGTTTGCTCCAGTGGCAAGGGTAGAGGCAATTAGGCTATTTCTAGCCTATGCCTCATACATGAAGTTCAAGGTATACCAAATGGATGTGAAGAGTACCTTTCTTTATGGTACAATTGATGAAGAAGTATATGTCTGTCAGCCCCCTGGATTTGAAAATCCATCATATCCTGACAGAGTATACAAACTGAAGAAAGCACTTTATGGTCTTCATCAAGCCCCAAGAGCATGGTATGATACTCTGTCTACCTATCTCTTGGAGAATGGGTTTGAAAGAGGAATAATTGACAAGACCCTCTTCATTAAAAGAAGTAAGAAGGACATCCTACTTGTTCAGATCTATGTGGATGATATCATCTTTGGATCCACAAAAGATCAGATGTGTAGAGACTTTGAAAAGTTGATGCACAAGAGCTTTAAAATGAGTTCAATGGGTGAACTTACCTTCTTCCTTGGGCTTCAAGTGAAACAGAAGAAAGATGGGATCTTCATAAGTCAATCAAAATATGTGAAAGACATCCTGGATAAGTATGGTTTAACAGACTCAAAGCCAGCAAGCACACCTATGGAGACTCATAAACAGATCACTGCTGATCTTGAGGGGGAGGATGTTGATGTCCATCTATATAGATCAATGATTGGATCTCTCATGTATCTCACAGCCTCAAGACCAGACATCATGTTTCCAGTATGTTTGTGTGCCAGATTCCAAGTCAAGCCAAAGCAATCACATCTTCAAGCTGTTAAAAGGATTTTCAGATACTTAAGAGAGCAACCTAGATTAGGTCTTTGGTATCCTTATGAATCCAACTTTGACTTGATTGCATATTCAGACAATGACTTGGGTGGTGCTAACATGGACAAAAAGTCTACTTCAGGTGGATGTCAACTTTTGGGTGCAAGACTAGTATCTTGGCAGTGTAAGAAACAAACCACAGTGTCCTTATCAACAACAGAACCTGAGTATATTGCTGCTGCAAGTTGCTGCTCTCAGGTTCTATGGATTCAGAATCAGATGCTGGACTATGGGGTAACCTTTCTTCACACTCCAATCTTCATTGACAATAGCAGTGCTATAAGCATTGTTAACAATCTAGTCAAGCACTCCAAAACAAAGCACATTGAGATCAGGTATCACTTTATTAGAGATTGTAATGAAAAGAAGCTAATTCAAGTTGCTAAAGTTCATACTGACAACCAGTTTGCTGATCTATTCACTAAAGCTTTTGATGTGGGTAGATTCACTTTCTTGGTCACAAGTGTGGGCATGATCAAATCTGAATGAGCTCATGTCTTAAAAAGTGTTTTCATACCTGTTATTGGTTTATTCTTTGGTGCTACTAACATCTTTCTCAGGAAGTTATTACCTTGCTCAGAGTACCTCAAGCTTCAATAAGAGTAAGTATAGTTAATGCTGCCAGTGCAGCTTTAATACTGCTAGTGCAAAGTTAATACTGCTCTCAGTTAATACTGCTAGTTAGTTAATACTACTAGTGGTTAATACTGCTAGTTAGTTAATACTGCTAGTTAGTTAATACTGCTAGTGGTTAATACTGCTTATGTTTGCCCGCCTAAAAGTTCATAACGACTCTTTGATTTCTATTCATCTGCTCTCTAACCCTTTTCTCTCAAGCATCAAGTGTTTCAGTCCAGAATACTCAAGCTAACATGGCATCCATGGCATTCATTGATGAGCACAACGAAATCGTGATGCTTCAAAATCCAAAGCAAGCTGATGGATTTCACCAGATTGTGGATTTTCTCAAGTCCAGCCACATTGCCTATGCTCTTACAGTGTCGCCAACTATCTACATAGAGCATCAGAAACAATTTTGGGCGAATGCCACTGCGGTTACAGAGAATGGTGTGCCGTTAATCAAGACAAGGGTGTGTGAAAAACCCTTGTCAGTTTCTGAAGAGGTGATTCACATTTGTCTACGTCTAGACGATGCTGCAGGTATTACTTCTATTCCTAATGAGGAATTGTTCTCTAATATTTCAAGAATGGGGCATGGAGGCCAATTGGGTGGTTTCAAATTCTCAAAAGCTAAATTTTATACCCAATGGCGTTTTCTTGTTCATACCCTTATGCATTGCATTTCTAAAAAGACTACTGGATGGAGTGAGTTCAACAGTACCATTGCTTATGCTTTGGTCTGCTTAGCCACTGCCAGAAAGTACAATTTTTCAAGAATGATCTTCAGTGACCTAGTATCAAACTTGGGAAGCAAAAAGAGTTTTTATATGTACCCAAGATTTGTACAGGTAGTTATAACCCATGAATTGACGGATATGCCTCACTTTGATGAGGTATATGTATAAAAAATCCCCAAAGGTAAGGTCTTTTCAAATATGAAGAGATCTCCATTGGACTCGGAAGGAGTTGACATCCCATTGTTCTCTACAATGATGGTGGTGTCCCACACTGAAGAAGGTATGGCTTCAGGGTCAAGGCCATCATTAGACCATCCCACTGAAAGCCATTCCCAACCTTCAATCACCATATCAATCCCACAGTCCCTTGTTCAAAAACCAACTTCTCCTATCACCAATACATATATCAGGAAAAAGGTAAAGAAGGCTCCTTCCCTTCTTGTACCTTCACCCACAGAGTCTTTAAGCCCTCTAATGGAGAATTCTCCACTAGATAATATCTACAGGGAAACCACAGTGGTGTCTCCCAACCCCAAGGAGGTGCTCACTGAGGAGATGAATGAGCATATGGGTGCAAAGGCTGCCACTACTCCTGCTAGCACAGAGGAGGTCATTGGAAACATAAATAAGAACTTCCCCATGGCAACTTTGGGTGAGCAATCATCCAAATGTCCCAGGTGCCAAGAAACCATGGGGGTAGCAGGTGCTTCTACTAGGCAGAAGACCTCTACTACAAAAAGATCCCATGATCCTTCAAAAGGGGGTCACACTCCTGGAGAAGGTGAGGACAGATATGACTATCTTGAATTGATGGAAACAATGGGCAACATCAACATGGATGTAATAAAGCAGGGAAAAGACATAGAAGAGCTGAAACTGATCATTCTGTCTCAACAAGTACAGATCACCAACCTGAAGGAAATGGTGAAGAGATTGATCCAGAAAAATAAGAAGAAACAGTTTGTGCTCAAAAGAAGGAAACCAGTGACTGATGCTCCCAAAAAGGGGGAGTCAGAAGCTGATGCCAACATGGAAGATGCTAAAGTTGAGGGGTAGTTGGATGGGGTTAGTGGAGATAAAGAACAAGCAGCAGAAACAGAAAGCATAGCAGCAGTAAAAGAGAAAGCAGTAGAAACAAAAAGTGTGTTTGTACAAGCAACAAAAACATCAAGCAAAGCAGCAGAATCTGTTAATACTGCTGTAGTGCAAGAAGTATTAACAGACCTTGAGATAGCAGAAACTTTGATCAAGGCTAAACATGATACTCCCAAGGTCACCTCAAAGGCCAAAGGAGTTGTCATCAAAGAAAGAGGTGAGGCTATCAAGAAATCAAGTGTTGAGAAGGTGGTAAGCAAAGATAAAGGCAAAACTAAAATGGTGGAATCTGATCAACCAATCAAAAAGCAAAAGTTGGATGAGTCAGATGAAGCTTTGGCGAGAAAGATTCAGGCTGATCTTGAGCAAGAAGAAAGGGTTCAAGTTGAAAAAGACAGGGAGATGGCAAAAGCTTTGGCTGCAGAACTTAATGAAGCTTATCAACAAAGTTTGGCAACTGAAATAGCACAGAAGAAAGCTGCAACCCTGAAGAAAATTGTGGTGGTAAAAATGGCTTCAAAGAAGAGACAACCCTCAAAGACCTTCCTTGGTACTCAAGAGAGAAAGAAGATGATTACTTTTCTCAAAGGTGTTGTAGGAGTCAGAAAGGAGATGTTCTCAAAGATGCCTTTTGAACAGATTAAAGAGTAGTATGATTCAGAGATGACAAAGCTTTAAGGGAATGAAACAGCCAGAGTTGAAATGGAGAAGAGGATGAAAGAAAGTAAAGATTTTCTGATAGAAAAACATTTCCCTGATGAGCAAGAAACACCAAAGAAAGAAGCCACTATAGATGAAAGTCTGAGGACTTTAAAAAGAACTAAGATGATGGCAAGAAGAAAATCAGCCAAGAAGCCTAGAGTGGATAAAGAAGAAGCTGAGAAGGTTGCAGAAGAGGAAGGGGCACCTAAGACAATTGAACAGAAAGAACCATCAAGTACTGATGATGTGAATCTATACATGGTAGTGATGGACAAAGTGCCTGAACCTATTACAGCTGAACCTGTTGGTGTGAATCCTCCTGAGGTCATTCTCTGGGATACAATGAAGGTTGATGGAAAAGAATATATCAGGCTCAAAAGAAAAGATGAGAAGTATGAAGTGTATAATACTTGGGCCAAGATTGTCAGAACATGTTCCAGATCAGATCTAGAAGAGATGTTTGAAATTGGAATGAAGCTGTATGCAGATCAATTAAAAGCTCCAGAGATTTCAATCACAAAACTTGTGATGGAGTATCTGTGTATGATGTTCAAACCAGAGAAAGTGGAGCATGTGATCAGAAATGTGTTTCAAACAGTCAACAACTGGACTCTATATGAAACTAGTGGAGTATATGCACTGACTATGGACATAAATCACATAGAATACTTCCTAGTGGATAGAGTGTACAACCACAGTAGACTAAAGCTGCATGCAATGTTGAAAAAGAAGCTTGGATGTGTTCCAGATTCATAAATGGCAAAGTTTTTGATCCAAAGAACAATAAATCAGAGTTTGGGACTGAATCCAAATACAGGTGTATGAGCTATGAAGTTTTGGGAGCATCTTAAAGACCATCTGAAGAACTTGACTTCTCTTCCTAAAAGTCAAGTTAGGGGGAGATTGTTGGGAATACAGAAATATACAAGTATGGTTAATGCTGCTAGCACTAAATGGTTACTACTTCTGAGGTTAATGCTGCTGAGAGAGATTAATGCTGCTAAGTCAAGATTAATACTGCTAAGCAATTTTAGTACTGCTAGTAGTTAGTACTGCTCAAAGTATTAATGCTGCTGAAGACTTAATGCTGCTTAAGAGATAATCAAGATTCGTGCAGATCAAGACTGAAGATAATCATGGAAGGCTTAGAGATAAATATGGAAGATTATACTGAAGATCTTTTATTATTTGTAATTATCTTTTATCTTCAGTATATATACAATAGTTTAGATTAGATAGAGAATTAATTCTAAGTTTTTTGTTTTCATAGAGAGAATCAACCTCAAGGTTTATAATCCTAGTTCTAGAGAAGTAGAATTCGTATTGATGAGCCTGTTCATCAATATTGAGGTTGAGTGTTGAATCTTGTAGCTTTACAATCATTCAATAAAGTTTACAAGTTGTTATTCTGATTCACTGTTTCATTGATCTTTGAATATTAAAGTGTTATTCCGCAAACTCTTTTAATATTGTTTCTGAGTGTTTATTCTTGTTAAGAATTAAGATCCTGTCATTATATGACAGTTTACAAGCAAGAAGGTACACCTTGCCCTTGGAAGAACGCCTTGGGATCTTCAAAAAACAATTGCCGAATGTTAAACCTAGAATAACTAGTTGATAAACAATCACACACAATAAAGATCAAGATATAAACAAATCAGAATAACATACCACGATCCCTTGATTAAACAATGAAAACAAGTTGTGTGTTCTTGGTACCTTGAATGCAATTACAGAGAATACGTACGACTCTAAACAATAATTATGAGAGATTATTAGAGTTCACCCTAAAACCAAAAACTAAAACCTATTTATACTTAGGCGTATAAGCCTAATGGGTTTGGGCCCATTTACACCTAACTATTAAATAAATACAATTTAAACTCTTAACTTTAACTTTAATCTTGAATACAATTTATGATCCAACAATCTCCCCCTTTGGATTCAAGATTAATTTTTTTTTTTTGGCAATTTGCTTCAGGTCTTCACTTCTTTTGAAAACTTCAGATACAGTCTTCATCTTCCTCTTTCTTTTAAATGAAGTGTCCTTCTGACAATCATCTTCAATCAGACTTTTGATAAATCAAATAAGCATTTCTTTGAAATCTTCAGCAGTCTTCAGAGTATATTCTCCCCCTTTGTATTCTCCATTTCTTGATTATTCTCCCCCTTTTTGATGAATGGTGAGAATCATCATCATCAAAACATAGCAAAACGACCTTCTCCTTGTTGTATAGATATCAATTACGCACTGTCTTCATGTATAGATCCCTGTGTGGAAATAAGAGCAGTCTCTCCAAATGGAGAAAGTGATTATTTCAATCTTTTCAGATTCAAATAAAGTAAATGTGGTAACCCTAAATCAATAAATGACTCAGTTAAAATGTCTGTCAGTAACACGAAGTTACTGAGTAACACAAAGTTACTATATAAGGAGTTGGTTTTGATGTTGGCTCCCCAGGACTTCCATTCAATCATCGAATAACACATGGTTATCTATGAATGTTCTGACAGAAAACAAATTTCTGTGTGCTTGTGCATGTGTATGAAAGAATTAAGCACCGATGATTACTTTTCAATGTAGGATCAAAATATGTAATCTTGTTGAGACAACAACAAATTGTACAAAGACTCAATGTGCATGAGAAAGGGTTCGAAGGTGGGGCAACTTTCCTTCTTTTTCAATATTAGTATCTTCCAAATGAAGAACCAATAGCGTATGTGTTGCGTCCCCAGAAAACGTGAAACATTCTTATTTTGAGAAAAGAATGAGTAGCTGGTGGGGTTTTATGCAAGAGATGGCATGGGCTAGTTGCCTTGTTCAATGATGGTCACCAAAGAATGTGAACCAATCACCTAATGTGGCTGCCCGCCTCAGAAAGAAGTTTGGTGCAGAGTTTGATATTCTTTTACTCTGTTCTCTCACCCTCTTTCTTTTAAGTCTCACTTCTAACCAATCTCTCTTTTCCATTTTACCTCTTCACACACCATCACTCAATTCTTTTGACTCCTCTCCCCTCAATCACTCAGGGAATACTTCCTTGGTAGGAAACATTGGTTATCGTGAATCCATGGAAGTTCAGTTAAGCTCACACATCAAATCCCATGTATTTTCCTAAAAGAACGTGCTTGTTCAACAGTCATGTGTACATGTAAGCACAAAGGAATACAAACATGAAGAATAAAATTTTGGAGAAGTCAAAACAGAAGTGTGTTTGACAATGCAATTCTCCCCCTCAACTAAAAGAGTTTGTCAATTAAGCTCTTTGACAATTAAGCTCCCAAAAATCATTTAAAATCACACTTCACAATTCATGAAAATCTATGAAGAATAGGAAGTGGTTTGAACATTTAAGAAACCATTTTTCACAAGTGAAAGTTGTTCATCTTTCAACTAGTGATAGAGTGTAAGGATTAGAAAGATATACCTGTAAATCAGAATCCTTAACTCCCCCTGTAATGAATATTTTCATTTAAGTATCCTTGACAAAAACTCAGATATCCTCCCCCTTGATACCTGTAAAAAGTCAATTTAATCAGAAAAAAATATGACAATGATAGTAAAAATCATATATATCTTCTCCTTCTAAAAGATATAACAGTTAGCTCCCCCTCAAATCAAAAACTTCTATAAAAGATGTTATCATTTAAGCATCCTATCAGAAGAAAACATTTGAGTACGGGTTTTGAACTTAAGTATTCAAAAACCATGATTACTTATTCTCCGGTGAGAATAGTATCATTTATTTTTACCAATGAAGATCGAGTCTTGAACTGTATTAGTCAAGAGTCATTATACATATTCTCCGGTGAGAATAGCATTTAACCTTCTCCTGAAAAATCAGAAAATACATCAGTAAAAGTATAAAGCATATAAGCTCCCCCTTAATATGTGCATAATCCTTAATCATGAAACCAAGTTCTGAATTACTAGGATTAGAGTAAATTCAGAAATGAAACTCTTTGACATTGAAGTCCGAGTCCTAAGTTGTTGTACTTAGAAGTCATCTTTTTGACAATAAGGCAAGAGTTCTGATCTGTAGTAACCAGAAGTCATTGTTCTTTCTCCCCCTTAAACCTTGGGTGCCTACAACACAGATTTAGCTTTTGGTACCCACTGGTATTTGGGTCCTAATGGGTTAGTTGCAGTTCTAGTGGGAGATATAAAATAAGAACCATACCAGTTATTCACATAATCTTTTCTTACAAAATCATTTCAGCCACAGTAGGAACAACTAATTTTCTTTTGTGCTAACCTGATCAATTGATCGATTGTGTAAACCAGATCAGGTTTACCAAAAGTTTTACCTTTTGAGGCATAGTTCCATTTTGCATTTGATGTTTGCACAAATGATTCTTCTTTCTTCTTTTCCTCTGAAGATCCTTTAACTCTCCAGATCCAATTTTCTCTATCTTTTTCTTTATCTTCCCTTCTCCAGAACATTTTCTTCCGAGACTTATTTTTCTTGAAGTTACCTGGACCATCAACATCTTTGTCATAGAAAAGGTTAGAAGGACAAATATGATCAGTAGATTTAGAAGTAAGACCATCATCTAAATTACAGAAAGGATTATAGAAAACATTTGAAAAATGTGAACTCGAAGCCTTTTTGAGTTAACAATCTGAATCAGTTTGATCATCTCTCGGTGATTGAGCTATTGACTCTGGCGTCTTGTGCTCAGTTAGCTTCACCTTGAATACGATCTCTTCAAGTTCCTTTATCTTTGAAGACTCAATCAGATCAAACTTCTTTTGTAATTCCTAATTCGTCTTCTTTTCCTTCAGAATGATTGTTGATAGCTCAGATAGCTCTCTTGTCAGCTTAGCTATCTCAGTTTCAAATACTTTCTTTTCTTCAGAAAAGTCTATATTTACTTTCTTCTGCTCAGATATCTTTTTCTCTTATTCAACCTTTTCTCTCTCAAGAATGATAACCTTCTCAAAGTCTGAAACTTGTTGAGAAAGCTTAACACATTTAAGCTCTAAAGATTTCTTCTCTTCAAAGGCTTTTCTGGAGAAATCAGAGAATTTCTTAGCAAATTCTTTTCTTTCTTTCTCAATCTTCAACATTTCATCTTGGATTTTTGTATTGACTTTGTCTTGGGTTGCCTTTTCTTTCAGCATATCAATCTCAACCTCAAGACTGAAGACTTTATCTTTCAGTTTATCTCTTTCCGCAATAACTTGAGAATTTATCTTTCTCAATCCATTACTAGTATCACTTGCAACACTTGCTCTCCTTCTAAGCTCCTCAAGCTCTCTTTGCATTGAATCCTTTTTTGACCATGTAGAGCTTGAGTTAAGACTTTTTACTTTAGCTTGAAGATTTAAGATTTCTTTCTCTTTCGACTCAATAATTCCTACAAAATTAATTTTAGAATCAGTAATGCATACTGAACAGATGAAATCTTTCTTTGAATCTTTTGAATTTTCTTTTAAAACATTGATCTGAGTAAGAAGAGACGAGTTCTGAATCTTTAAATCCTTGTTCTCAGCTTTAAGAGGTAATATCTCGGATTTGAACTTTTTATTCTCTTTTTCATAATCAAAATCCATGCTTGTATATCTTGACAACTGTCCAGCAAGACATTTAACATTTGTTTTTGCTTCGGAAACATTCATCTTGTCAAAATCATAGCTATAACCTTCAGACATCTTTAGCTGTATGGTTAGAAATCAAACTTATCTGTACCAAGAGAATCAACTAGATGAGATCGTTAGAATCAAGTATAGAATAAAAACTACACTAAAAAATTTTCAGAAAAATAAATTTCCAAAAATAATTAAATGCAGAATTCTCAAACAGTACAAGTCACAAAGTAATCAGAAGTACTGGCGCAAAAGTGAGGTTTGCGCTACAAGGGGGTGGCGCAAAAATGGGTTTTGTGCGAGTAAAGGATGGCGCGAAAGGAGATATGCACGAATAACTGTTGGCGCGAAAGGAGATATGCGCGAGTACTGGGTGGCGCGAAGTTAGATTTGCGTCAACCGCAGGTCATGCAAAAATGGAATTGCGCGAATAGCTAATGGTGCAAAACAGAGCGACCGGGGTCTTGCTTGACCGGTGTCTAGCTCGACCGGACCTGTGTCGACCGGTATGTTGCAAGACCGGACAGGTCTTACGACTAGTATAATGTGACCGGTAGGGTGCGACCGGTATGGACCAAAGTGGTGCGACCGGGACGGACCTGACCGGTATCAGACCGACCGGAGTCTATTTGACCGGGGTCCTCGGACCGATATGGACCGGTGTTGCCCGGTATAGTGTATGGCACAAAGTAGGTCGACCGGTGTTCTGACTGTTGAATGACGACCGGTATGTTCTTGACAAGTTCGACCCAGAACACGATGATTAACCCAGAAAACACTTCAAACACTCAGATTCAATGCAAAAATCAGACTTTTGTAACCAAAAACATATATCGATTGAATCACAATCAAAATCAAAGATTAAAATCAACTTTCATGCTTCAATTTGATAAACACAGTAGTCGATAATTCTATGAATATGTCGAACCCAGTATCCCAAAAATTCATAAAAAAACAATCGATTTGTGATTTTAAGTGCAATTAACCAATTAGATGTTTTTCAATACCATAACACGCATCTAATCAACTTAATTTTATGCATAAACACCCATTAAATCATGCATTCGACCTTCACACAGTTGGATATCGATGAACACAGTGAATAATCGAAAAATACTGTTTGATCCAAAAACTTGATTCTTTTGGCTCTGATACCAGTTGTTAAACCCAGAATAACTAGTTGATAAACAATCACACACAATAAAGATCAAGAGATAAACATATCAGAATAACATACCACGATCCCTTGATTAAACAATGAAAACCAGTTGTGTGTTCTTGGTACCTTGAATGCAATTACAGAGAATATGTACGACTCTAAACAATAATTATGAGAGATATTAGAGTTCACCCTAAAACCAAAAACTAAAACCTATTTATACTTAGGCGTATAAGCCTAATGGGTTTGGGCCCATTTACAACTAACTATTAAATAAATACAATTTAAACCCTTAACTTTAACTTTAATATTGAATACAATTTATGATCCAACACTGAAGTTGTTAAAAAAGATCCACGACACGCCGTATCGTATCAAAGCCAGCAAGAAATTAGAGGTTATCTATGAATCTGATGCACCACAACAGGCAGGGGGCCTTGGGGATTGCAATGTGTGGGTGTGTCGTAACATATCCAAGTTTATTGAAGAAGTGCACCCAACAGTTGCACCAGATGCAACTGAATATGTGGCAATGGAATGGCGGGATTACATGGCGGAGACCCTATACTCGTTGGCTGTCCAGATAGACGATTAGGTTGTTTTATGTTTTTTATTATGTAGTACGTAGCGTTATTTTTTTTATCTACCCGTAGTCCTAAAATAGGTTCACGATGTATGTAATCAAACTTTTTAATATATTAATATTGTTTTCTTAGACACTGACAAACTGATAGGGTTCGAAAACAACCGGTACAAGTTCATCTAAACAGACTTTGGAACGACACCATTAAACAAAGTGATTAGGTCACATTCTTTGTCATTTAAATGTCAAACTACGGCTACACGACACATGGTTTTTCTGGAATCCCAACGACTTCTTATATGCTCTGGTGATACGCTTTTGGAAGTGTTAAGCTCCACTTTCTCGCTGTACACTTCAATGACGGTATGGCCGTCAACATACTGACGTATATTTGCTACATCTGCGTCGGCAGCCATAGGTTCCAGTCCACTTAATAAGTCTGCATTCGGACGTTTAAAATACAACTTATAATATCTAGTTTCATCGTAGCCTAGCTCTTTCATGATCTGGTGAATTAGTCGCATGCAAAGATCGTTGACATCTAACATGTCAACATAGACTTGTAAACCACGAAAGTACTGTCTTCTAGGTGGTTCCGTGAAGTACCCTTGATGGTAGACTTTCATGGTGAACATTTGTAGATTCTCAGTTGTTCATGATAGGGGTTAATGTAGATCCCAGTACAGTGCAATCAACAGCAAATATTATCAAAGATGAACAGAATATGAATCACAGCAACTAGTCATATGATTGATATGAAATCAAAGGGTTACAGGTTTACAGAAAGGATTTCTGATCAGAGAGAGTAAACCTATAAACTAGTTGTTTTAAAATAATGAGACTTAGCTTTCTGACTAATGAAAAACGTCTTGCCTGAATAATGAACAAATAATGCCTTTATATACTTAGGCTTACAAGGCCTAATGGGCTTATGGGCTTGGGCCCATCTAACTGATAAACTATTAAGTAATTACATTATGCACCTTTATAAATACTTTATTCCACTTTCAACACATAGGACTTTCAGTCCTAACAATCTCCCCCTAAAGTTGAATAAAGCATTTAACAACTTGAAAAACTTCAGGCCTTGATCTTCTTTCCCTCTTGAATCTTTAAAGAACTTTGGTGTTGCATGTCTTCATGACTTTCCGTACTCCCCCTTGAATAAAGCTCTTGATCTTCATAGTATCAACTTTGTAACCAGATTCAATGTACAGTAGTCTCGACTGAACGCACTATCAAGCAGCTTTCAGCTGTAAAAACTCAATCACATCGGATCAGCACACAAGAAAGATAATGTGAGAGTTACTTGACATTCCACAGTGCTTCTTCAGTTTAAAACAAAGAATCTGTCTTTGAACCGCGAGTTGAATAGATTTGTTTTCTTCTTAAGAACTTGTTTCAATCAGCGCATAGGAGGAATGATAAACAAACTTGTAGCAGACACCACATGATATGGGAAAGAATCAATACAATCTTTGAAATCTTCATCTTTGAAAAATGAAACAGCATCTTCATCTCTTTGATCTCTAGACTGTCTTCAAAAATAACTTTCTTTCTTTAGAACTTTGAAATTGAACTTGTAAAACTCTCCCCCTTTTTGATTATTGTGAACATCATTATCATCAAAACTCTTCAATTTCAACACATGCTTTGATCTCCCCTTTATGATAATTTGACATTCTCCGCCCTTTGATCTGAGTAACCATCAATTCATGAAATGTATATATCCGAATCTTTTCAAATTCAGACATAATGAACAAGGTAACCCTGATTCAACAGATGAAACAGTTAGTATGCCTGTAAGTAGCACAGAGCCACTTTGTACAACAGATGTACTTTGGAAAGGAGTTTTTGTGATGATCACTCCCCCAGGGCTTCCATTCAATCATCGAAAAAACCACAAAGGAATTTTCTATGAATGTTATGACAAGAAAACTTATTCCTTGTGTGTACGTGCAAGTGTAAAATGATTGAAGCTACTTAGCTTGATCAGGCTCAAATTGTGTAAACTGTTGAGACAGCAACAGATATTACACGGACTCAATGTGCATGAAAGAGGTGCGAAGGTGGGGTAACTTTCCTTCTTTTTCAATATCTAAATCTTCTGATTGAAGAGTAGATAGCAGATATGCTGCGTCCCCAAAGAAAATGAAACATTTCTTTGTTAAGAAAGAAATGAGTGGCTGGTGGGGTTATAGCAAGAGTTGGCATGGGTTCACTGCATGCTTCAATGATGGTCACCAAAGAATGTGAACCAATCAGTAGATGTAGCTGCCCGACTCAGAAAGTGGTTGGTGCAGAGTTCTGATATTCTTTTAACTCTGTTCTCACATCCTCTTTCTTTTGAACATTAAAGCTCACTTCTAACCAAACTCTCTTTTTCATTTTTCCGCTCAGCATAATGAGAAAAACTCAACCGGATGAGTTATCTCCCCCACTCTTTGATTTAAGACCCCTCACCCCTTAATCACTCAAGGATAACTTCCGGGGTAGGAAACACTAGTTTACATGAATCCATGGAAGTTCTGTTTAAGGTCTCACACAAATCCCATGTAATTCCGATAAAGAATGTATGCTCAACAGTTTAACTTGACCAGTTAAGCACATATAAGATAACACTGTCAAAATGTATGCTCATTTAAAAATATGAATGAATTTTGAGCATTTGAACTTTGAAGATTTCTCAAAACAAGAATATTGAATGAATGAAATGAAATCACGAGATTTGTTTTGGGAATCTGACAATGTATCAATCAGATCAAATAAATTGGTTAGGGTAACAAAGATTTGGATATTTTGTTTATATGAACGAATATAAACAATTTTACAATGAAAGCACAAGATTAGAACTTATGATTGATGCTCAACAACATTGAATTTCAAACGGGGGTATTACCATCGAAAAATTGGTTCATTATGAGACATGGTAATAACAAATTCAAACGAAGTACTGAACCTGTGTGTGTGAATACGTTACAGTATAAAGACAAGATAATACACAAGTATTGATCTTTATAAACACACAGTCAGTTAAACATTAAAGCTCAAAACTGAAAAACATTTAAAATCACACTTCTATATTCATAAAATCTTTTGAGAACCAGAAGTGGCTTGAACATTGCAGAAACTGTTTTTCATGCTTGAAAGTTGTTCTTCTTTCAAACAATCAGAGATCTAGGATTAGAAGATATTTACCTTTTAAGCTCCCCCTCAAATCATGATAGAATGATATAGATCTATTAAGCTCCCCCTGGATATTTGCAAAATATCCAAGTCTTAGCTTTCCGACTAATGAAAAACGTCTAGCCTGAATAATGAACAAATAATGCCTTTATATACTTAGGCTTACAAGGCCTAATGGGCTTATGGGATTGGGCCCATCTAACTGATAAACTATTAAGTAAATACATTATGCACCCTTATAAATACTTTATTCCACTTTCAACACATAGGACTTTCAGTCCTAACAATTAACAACGTTAGCCTTACAGAATATTCAACGCAAGCAAAACCCAAAAAATATAAACACTAACCATATAACACGGTGGTAGAGGTTGGAAGCGATTGAGATAAACATCTGAAATTCCATACATGAAGATTTGGGGATGCCATGTAATGGGTTGTGTAATACTTTTACCTTGCTATATACCTTGTTTTGTTTTGTATGGTTTAGGACCCCCAACTCTTTGTATTTATATCCAAAGGTAATGAACCAAAGCCTTACAGATTCTCCTGAAAAGCTTCCAGATTCGCCTGTAAAAGGCCTTACAGATTCGCATGGTCTTGTTCACATTGTACCTGTTGTGGGTAACCCCGTGTTTGGGTAACCTCTTGTTTTTGGGTAACCCCGTGTCCAATACCAACAGTAATACTTCTAGAAAAATGCAGCCCAACCCCGCGAAAAATGTATAAAACACGGGGTAACCCCGTGTTTTTGTCACAATACGCGGACCAAAATCGAAGGACCCCGTGCTTTGACCTCGTTTTATTTGAATACACAACCCAAAATCGAATCATTTTTACCTTTGCAGGGGACTCGTTTGACCATGGCACAAAAACCGAATCGTTTCAGGCTTTACAGAGGAATCGTTTCAGGCTTTGAGGAATCGTTTGACCATGGCACAAAAACAAATCGTTTCAGGCTTTGAAGAGGAATCATTTAGGCTTTGCAGGGGAATCGTTTGACCATGGATTTGAAAACTATCATGAACCGATCTTCGCATGGACTGTAAGTAGATGCTCCGGTGAAGTAGTATTTCACAACTTCATATCTATCCTTTCTACCCTCATTTTCATTTACAAAAATTCTATACATTTTCATAACTTAATGGTTGGAGGTTCACATGGTAAGGGGAAAAAGTCAGCGAATGGGCTGGCACTTCATGCTCCGTCGACATCGAACAATTAAATGATGGAGCTTCAAGGATTGATTGGAATGCACCAGAGACAACGGAGGATTGGCCGCAGTTTAGGATAACTGCTTACGATTCACCGATCACGCCTCAGGAGTGGGAGCAGTTTAACAATGCATGAGAAGCATACTACATTGCTCATAGGGGAGAATCCCCACCTAAGTATCAATCTAACCAGGGGTCTGGTCTACCAATGTCTCAGGTACTGCCTGTCAGGTTGAAAGGGTCATGTGATGAGGCAAATGCGGAGATACGAAATATAGGCAGGATGTGGCTACAAAACATAGAATTTCAGAAGGAGAAAGAGGCAATTATTGCGGAGCAGAAGGAGTTCCTGGAGATGATGAAGCGCGATGTTAGGGAGAAGCAAAAGGAGATTAAAAAGTTAGAAGATGAAGTGGTAGAAATCAAAGAAAACTACACCGGCATGGAGAAGCAGATGAAGGCAAAGGCTGGCTGGATCAGGAGGATCCGGGAAATCTACCGGTAGTAGGTTTCTCAAAGGGTGGTTGTTGTATGGATGCACTTTAACGATGACGCCTCTGTTTTCTTTTCTGCATTAACGTTTACTTTATCGATGCTTTAATGTTGTATGGATGCACCATTTCGTTTTCTTTGATTTAAATAAAACGATGCTTTAATGTTCAACTTTTTTCTTACACGGAATATAATTTCACAACCACGATAAGGTAGATAAAATCAACAATGAACATAAAAACAGTATCACTTGGCATACAAGATGAGGTGATTACAATCAAGGGAAGTCAATGTTAAGGTCAATGCTATCATGCCTTAGGGTTCTATGTGGTTCTAGGTTCGATGGCCCCTGAGAGCGAAATCTTTGGCACGGTTGAAGGGGCAGGAGTTGGACATTCACCACGAGTATGTCCTACTGCTCCACACCTAGTACACGTTCTCTGTATTAGATCCTCACCACGAGATGAACGCCAACCGTTCTTTCTTGGTCTCCCCGCCTCTTGGTTATTAACGGTGGATATCATGGTGGAAGGGGGACGTGTGGCAAAACCCATGATTGAGGGAGTCCAACATGATAGATCACCTCATGATATGTTGACCGATAAGTATTGGACGTGTAGTAAGATATAGCCAGATCGCTGTAATCTCTACGATTCATTGACCTTGCAGCAGCGATGACATGACCGCACGATAAACCGGAATATTGCCATTGATTACATTCATAAACACCGTTGGCCATATCGATAATCGTGTGATAATGGATATCCCGAACGTGGAACTTACCATGTCCAATCTCTCTTACCCTCCATATCGCAGACTTTCCCGACCTTCTGTGAATTATCTCCTCTGCCATTGATGTGAGATGATTACGCATTTCATCTACAAATATGTGTTAATTGTGTTACGATTTATACAGAACACGAAAAAAACAACTAACATATAAATTAAATATTTGATAGTTTATCAACCTCCCTTTCGCCATCGAAGTTGGTACCACTCTTGTTGAAAATCTCGAAAGTACTCTATAAGGCCGACAATGGGTAACCTGCACGCAAAACGGGATAGTGCATTCACCGACTCTACACTATTAGAGGTCATTATGTTATACCGTTGTGCAGGAAAATGGGCCCTTAACCACCTCTCCTTACCAGCCTTGTCCATAACTTGTGCTCCACGAGCTACTTTATATCGTAGTGCATTCATGTAGATCTCAAACATCTTAATCGTATATGCTTTGCATGTCTTTCATTAGGTGGTCTTGTTTGTTGTAATACGCTTGCCGACTCTTTTCACGTTCATCTCCAAATGTCGACAACATAGGGCGTGAGGGGTGGAGGGGTACACGGCAGAAATTGCGACGCTTATGGAAGGACCCCTGTCGGACATAAACACCAACCCTTCCGGGGCTCCGATGCATTCTCTCAACATGTTCAGAAACCAACCCCACTCCTCCCCCGTCTCGGACTTGCCTACTCCGAAAGCCAAGGGCACAATGTTGTTATTTCCGTCCATGGCAACCGCCAAGAACATCATACCCAGGTAAGGCCCGTTTAAATGGGCAACATCTATTACAAGGACAGGACGCAGATTTGTCAAAAACGTTCGGATCTGTAAAAAACGTACGTGGTTATTATTTGTAAATGTTATAATTTATAATATGTAAAGATACGACGTGCTAATATACGTACCGCACATCCAATGACAGCGAAACACAACTCAAAACGTCCGTTTGAATCCGTCCTTATTCTGGTGCGTGTACCCAGATTCTTCAACTCTAAGTTATATAAATACGTAGGGAGTCGTTCGTACGACTCCTCGGGAGTGCCTCTCACCATTAGTAGTATCTTGCATCGTGCACGCCATCCTTGGTGGTAACCAATGTTGATCCCGTACTGCTGGTTTATATCGTTTACTATGTCCTTCGACCGAAATGACCTGCTAGCGTCAAGAAACTTGTCTTTCAGTATGTGGCCCAAAGTCCTTTTGTTGGCCTTTTGGTAGCTGGCATTCAGTTGCGTCCTCGAACAAGTGTGAACGTCATTCAACTTTCTAATGGAAAACAACCCTCCTTTAGGGCCCACTGACTTCGCGGATATACACCACATTCACAATTTTGTTGGTCACAGACAGCCTCGTATCTGCTTTTGTCGGATTTCTTCGCTATAAACACGAAACCCTCTTGCAAGAACTTCATTCCCAACTGTATGGTCATTTCCTCCTTCGTATGAAATATTTGACCTTCATGTATACTTGTACTGTGATTGTAAGGTGCGGGTTGGTAGGCTGGTATATAGGTCTCTGGGTTAGGAAGGGAATAGGGCATATCAAAATAATCGTTTAACACACCAAATGATTTATTGCTAGGGGTATATGTTTCTTCTTCTTCGTCCTCATCATTATCGGTATCTGATCTGTCCATATCAGATATACCAGTTGTGAAAACATGGGTTTCATCATCAGCAACTCCAACAAACCGTCTTTTTGGGTCTTCTTCTGCTTCTTCTTCTTCTTCTAGTTGCGTCTCCGGAACAACATCGGGACAAGAATCCTTAGGACGATATGCATGATCAGAATAAAGTGTGGTGTAGTAGGATGCCTGAAATTGAGAATCAGGCTCCAATTGACTACCGCCGACATGGATTTCGTCATCACCTTCCTTATCACCTCCGTCATCATCTTCGTCATCGCACATCAATGATGCGACATACACAAAAAATTATAGAGGTCTTTCTGAATCGGCTGCAAGTAGCATAAAACCAAGGATTTTATCATCGATGGTTAGCTCCTTCGGTGAGCCATCTTCACGTCTGAACACCAACTTGCAAGCAGCAAAATCTTCGGTTCCACACTTTCCCACGGCGTAATAAATAAACCTCTTATATGAAAGCATTATTGGAATATATATACACCACGCTTTGTGTAGCCAATATAATCCCACCCATTGTTGTTTTGTACCCATTGACCATCGAAACATGAATAGAGCCTAGCTCTTTCAACAGATGAACTCATTTAGAGAGTAGTATGAAAAATGAAGCAATTCAAATGGATGTGATGAACGAATTTGCATGTAATCTTACTGATCTTTATAGACAAGATTGAATGGAGAAGATGAATGTGAACCACAAATTCAATGACAATATTACAATTATTGTATGACAATCAGACCAAAGTGTGAAAAAAACAGTAAAATCATGCAAAAAAAAGGTTAAAAACAGTTGACAACACATGAAATAATATCCCCTGAAACCCTAATTTCACAAACCCTAAGTACTATTCCCTGCCCAACCCCGAGTTCAACCCTTAAAACGCGGCCCTACCCCGCGTATGCACCTAAAACGCGACCCTACCCGTGTATTTTCACCATACACGGGCCAAAATTGAAAAACGCGGGGCATTACCCGTGTTTTAGCCCCATACGCGGACTATTTTTGATTTACACGGACCTAACCCCGTGTTTTAGCTCATACACGGACCAAATTGTTTCCACCCCGCGTTTTTCAATTTACACGGACTAAAACGCGGGGTTATTGGGTATTTTGGCAAAAACTACAAGATTTTGGTCATTTTGGGTACTCATTTTTGAAGTTTGGGCATTTTAATTAAATTCCCTATTTAAAAATGTGTTATCAAAATATAAACACTCTTAACCCTTTCTATTATGACGAAGGATTGTGTAAGAAAAAAAGTTAAGGTGAGAAGCGTAAGAAGGGATCTGGACCCTTGATCGTTTTTTAATCTCGCACCCACCCATGAATTGTGCTTCTCACGAGGATTGATCCGGTTCATCTCGGTGCACCTCAGTAGTGTTGATCTTCAATTAGGATTGATCCAAGGGTCTATATCCCTTTCTTACTATTCTCACTGTAACTTCCCTTCTCACCAGAACTCAACGTGCTATTAATGTATCATTGTCGATTGGTATATAATTTTAACTATTATTTTATTTGAGGTTGTTAAAAAACCTGTTTAAACGAAAATATATCGGGGTTAGACTCATCGAGAGGGGAGGAGGTGGCTTGCAATGACAAACTACTTTTATATAAACATAGTGTAACCCTTTCTAATAATAGTTTACTAGTAATTATTCCCTACAATCCGATCCATTTATCTGTCAATTGGTATATAATTTTAGTTATTAATTTACTTGAGTTTGTGAAAAAACGTGTTTGACCAAAGGTCGACCAACCAGGGGGGAAGATGGCCCTTGTCAGGGGAGAGGTCCTAGTGCACAACCTATTTGGTCAACCCAGGTGGTGGTCGAGGGGGATGGATAAGGAGGGAGGGGCAGTGGGCAGATGGTCGGACATTGCCAGCCAGGAGGTGTCTTGCCATCGGCCTTGGAAAGGAGGACGAAGGAGGCCCAGGGTGGTTGGTGGGGGTTGGGCTCGTGGTCGAGGGAGATGGGCCAAGTGGGTGGGGGAAGGGGAGAGGTGGTGGTGGGATGAGGGTAGGGAGAGTGGAGGAGTCGAGGGAGGGGCATGCATAGTCGGCCCTAAAGAGTAGTCAGGTAGATGGGTCAACCAGTCATGGGAGGTGGCGGGGAGTAGAGTGGTCGTGGGATCTATCCAGGGTGGGGTCGGCTAGGGAGTATGGTGTTCAGGGTTGAGGAGGTGATAGGGGTCGGTGAGGGGTGGTGGCTGGTCTAGGAGGAAATAGCTTGGCAAGGGGTTGATCCCCGAAGGAAAGGCTTGGCCAGGGGAGCGTTGAGGGTCGGGGGAGGGGCCTAGTAGGTCGGCCTAGGTGGTAGGGGTGTACGCGGGTTGGGTTGGGCGGTTTGGGTGTTACTGTATTTTAGTTTAGATCATTTGTGTTGAATTTTGTTAGCTTTCCTTTATTTCTTGTTTGACCTATAAATAGGTCTTCCTTGTTTTGTTTTGAAGATAACTAGTCATTTTTGTAATCTGGGTGAAAATCCTTTGAGAGAAACCTTGTAACCCTTTCACTTGTGATATCAATACACTTGTGATTTCCTCTTTGATTTTCATTGTTCTTGATTGTGTTCTTATAATTATTTGATTGGACTTTATCATTTGGTATCAGAGCAAACAAGAAGAAGCAGATTGGGATCAGATTTGATACGTTTTTGAATATTTTTTTGGCGGACTAGATCTTGTTACTGTTTGATTTTGTATTTTCATGTTTTTGCACAATTTAATCAAGAAATTGATTAGGTTGTGTACGTTTTATCATTAGGAACAAGTTTTATTCAGATCACATAGCCAAATTCGCACTCTAGTTTGATCAATTTGATCAAATTGTTAGTTTTGTAAACAGTATCTTCGAACACTGTAATTCGAACGAAACACTGTAATTTTTGGTTTCTTTTGAAAATTCATTGTTGTAATCTTGTTCAGGTTGTTATCGTAGACTAATTGAGTGTTTTGTAGAATCAAAAATCAAGTTTTACTCGATTTTTGATCGAACAGTGAAGAACTCGCAAGAAAACCCAAGAACACGCTAGATCCATAAAACGCGCAAGTTCTTCCCAAGAACATGCAGAGTTCGTAAAACGCGCACGATTCAGCTAGCGAGTTTCTTCGAAACAGTACTCTGCGAGTTTCCTCGCCCTGCGAGTTTTCTCGAAACAGTGTCGTGCGAGTTTATTGGTCTGCGAGTTTCAAGCAATTCTGTGGTCTGCGAGTTAGAGTACTTAGTCAATTTTTGTCTGTTGATTCAAATCTGATCAGTATTTTTACACACCGAGTGTAATCTGCACTTCTTGAACGATCATTTCAAATCATATTTCAGTCACAATCATGTCTAGAGATCTACTCTGTATGGGTTCGAAATCCAAACCACCGGTTCTTCAAGCTGATGAATATCCACAGTGGAGGATAAGGATGATTAATTTCTTCAATAATCAAGATAAGAAATTAATGGATTCGATTCTAAATGGTCCACATTTTCCACATGTGACAGTTGCAAGAATTCCTGCTACTGGTAATAATCCTGAAATTCCTGAAAGGATTGTAGCTAGAAATCCTATTCAATACAGTGACACTGATAGGGAGTTAGTGGAAAGGGATGCAACTGCGTTGACATATCTGATTATGGCCATTCCTATAGATATTTTCAACCGTGTTGATAGCCGGGAATCTGCTAAGGACATTTGGGATGAGCTAGAAAAACAGTTCATGGGATCAGCAAAATCTGTCAAGACTAAAAGGAATCAGAGTATAAATGCTTATGAAGGATTCAAGGCAAAAGAAGGAGAATCTCTGAGGGAAGCGTATGATCGCTACAACATCATTCTAAATGATTTAAGAAGAAACGGAGTTCAAAAGTCTGAATCTGAAATAAACTTCAAGTTTATCAAGAATCTTCAGCCAGAGTGGGATGTCTACACTATTCAAATGCAGATAAATAAAGATATGGATGAAGAAAAGCTGAATGATCTTTTCTGTGCTTTAAACCAACATGAGGACAAGATAAAGGAGCAAGCTTCTGTGAACAAAGAGTTACTTTAGTTAAAGGACAAACAAAAGAAGGTAGAAGACTCTTTGGCTCTAATTGCTCAAGACAACGGAAAGACAGTTAAATCAAGTTCTGGTTCGGGAAAAAGTTTGAAAAAGAAAGCACTGATCACCAGCATGGTCAACAGTTCAGAGAATGATGTTTCAGATGATTCTGATGATGAATTGAACGAATTTGCAGAAAAGCTTGCACTTCTGACTTCTAGCTTCCATAAAAGGTTTGGTCGGAAGAAATTTTATAACAAGCCGAAGTTCGATTCCTACAAGTACAACAAGCATAAAGACAGATTTGAAGAAAAGAAAGAGAAAGAGAAGAAAGAGGAGAGAAAAGAAGAAAAGAAAGAAGAGAAAGAAAAGTCGGATAAATGTTTTAATTGTGGAAAGCCCAGTCACTTTATCAAGGACTGTCTAGAGAAGCGTGTCAAGAATTACGAGTATTACAAGAAAAAGGCTCAATTGGCAAAAGCTTTGGAAAAGGGCACAACTTTAAAGGCAGAAGATGAGATATGGCTTGGCTACTCCGACAATGATGAAGAGACTGAGGTTGCTAAAGCGAATCTGACTCAAGTCCATTACAACTTAATGGCACATTTGAATGATGAGTCAGATTCTGAGGTAAATTCACATTCTAATTTTTCTGATAATTCTGAATTCTTAAATGATGATGATGAAGCAATGAACTTGATATCCGAGCTCAATGAGTTGAAATCTAAGTTTTTGAAATTAAAGAAAGATTTCAAACAACAAAGGAGTACAATACAAGGACATCAAGATCAGGCTTACATCTTCAAAGTCTTGGCTGAAGAAAAAGAAGAAGAGAAAAATGTTCTGAAATTGGATATAATCAAACTTCAAACAAGAATTTCTGAACAACAAAAAGAAATCATGTCTGTAAAAGAAAAAAATCTTGATCTAACAATTCAGTATGATATTGTTTTGAAAGACAGGACGGAAGCTTACACAAAGATCAAGGAATTGGAAGATCTAAATTACAAAAGAGGTCAAACGGAACAGACTCTTAAAATTCTAACCAACAATCAGAAAGACACTCGTTTCTATAAAGCAAAACCAGGTTTAGGTATCTCTGATGTGGATGTGTTGAAAAAGGCACCCGAAAATCTTTATAATTTTAAAAAGTCGGGTGATGAACCAATTGTTTTAATTCCACACATCATAGAAACATTTGTAAAACCTGAGACCTCTGAGCCTGAATTTCCTAAGACAGAAAAGGAAGAGACAGTAGAAGAAAAGACAGAAATTGAAACTGAATTAGAAACTCAATATTTTAAATCTGTTAAATTTTCATATGATGAACTGAATACTTCTTACAAAAGTAACAAGGATTCGTTTGTAGAATATGAAAATATCTTTAAAGAAAAACCTGATTCTTCAAAATCTAATTCAAATTCTAACAATTCTGGTTCGGAAAATTCTGAAATTGTCTTGACCTGCTCAATCTTAGAAGATAAAAATGAAAGTGTCATTTCTGATAAGTCTAATTCCGTTTGTACTTCTAAATTTTCTGATCTTGAATATCAACAAGCCTTGGATAAAATTGAAGTTTTACAAAGGCAAATCTCTTTTCTCAACAACACAATTGTTGAATTGGAAGACGCAAATGAAAATTTTAGGATGGAACTAGACTCAAGCTTTAATCAAAATGAATCTTTGCAAAAAGAAATCAGAAGTCTAGAATCTCAAATTTTCAAATTATCAAAAGGCAAAAAGGTTATTGTTGATAAAGATATTCCAATTTCTGTGATCAAATGTGAGTCTTCATCTGAATCTGAATATCTTTCTGTACCATCTGTTAACATTTCTAAATCTGTTTCTATTTCAGATGAAACTGTGAAGAAAGACTGTTTGGAGCAAAAGAAGACTGTAGTGGAAAAGACTAGGAATGAAATGGATAAATGTCAATGTAGTAGAGTAGATAATGCTTGTTCTTCTGTCAAACAACAAAATTTCAATAAAACGAATATCTTTTCCCGAAAAATGTTGTTGACGCAAGCTACTACTAAATTTCAATGTTCATACTGTCTTAGTAGTTCATTTTCTTGGAAACAAAAGTCTTCAAAGAAAAATAAACATATCCAATTAAAGAACATAAAATCTCTTAATCATTTTAAAGCCAACAATGCTGAGATTTATTCTTTAAAAAGGAAAAATAATGATTTTCGTGTTAATAAACTTGCTGATGTGAAGTTTGTGTGGAAATGGATTCCAAAAGCTAAGCTAAACACACAAACTCCACCAAAAGGACCAAGATTTGAATGGAAAATTAAAGGGTCATCAGCGACTTTAAATACTGTCAAGAGTACTAACAATAAAGGACCCATATTCATATGGGTACCTAAAGTTAAGTGATTTTTGATTTCAGGCGTGTCATGTGTGGATCATTGATTCTGGAGCTTCAAGACACATGACAGCGCATAAACACCTGTTGTTCGACTACGTAGATCATTACGCAGGTACAGTAAGTTTTGGGAATGAGATGAAAGGATACGTCATAGGTTATGGGACTATCAAGAATAGTTTGATCACAATATCAAAGGTTCTGTATGTGGAAGGTTTGGCTTACAATTTATTCTCCATAAGCCAATTTGCAGAAAAGAAATGCAAGATAGAATTTGATGCGGATTTTTGCTACATTAAAGATCAAAGTGGAGCATAACTGATTAAAGCTGGTAGAATGGGATTGTTATATAGTGTCCACTTTCCAACTCTGAAAACTTCAAAGCTTGTATGTCTAATCTCAAAGACATCAACAGAGGAAAGTTGGTTGTGGCATCGGAGACTTTCTCATCAACATTTTCGTGATTTAAACAAGCTGAGGACACAACAGTTAGTGACTGGACTTCCTGAATTGAAGATTGAACAAGACATACTTTGTTGAGCCTGTGCAAAAGGAAAGATGAAGAGGAGTTCACACAAATTAAAGATGTTATCAAACTGTAATAAGTGTCTCGAGCTAATTCACATGGACTTGTGTGGACCTATGAGAACTCAATCCATCAACGGAAAGAAATACATATTGGTGATGGTGGATGAATTTTCTCGATATACTTGGCTAGAGTTTCTAAGACAGAAATCTGAGGCTCCTGATCTAATCATCAAGTTCATCAAGAAGATTCAAGTTCTGATGCAAAGCCCCGTAAAGCAACTGAGAAGTGATAATGGAACAGAATTCAAGAATGCTACCTTGCAAACATTTCTAGAATCTGTTGGCATATCACATAATTTTTCTGCTGTGATGACACCTCAACAAAATGGAGTTGTTGAACGTAAGAATAGAACTTTGGTTGAGGCTGCAAGGACAATGTTGGCATATTCAGAGCTACCAATGTTTCTATGGCCTGAGGCTGTAGCAACTGCATGCTTCACACAAAACATGACTATTATCAATAAACGTTTTAATAAAACCTCTTATGAATTGATTAATGGTCGTAAGCCTAATATCAAATTTCTTCATGTGTTTGGTTGCAGATGCTATGTTCTTAATGATCGAGAGAACTTATCTAAATTTCAACCAAAAGCCGATGAGGGGATATTCATTGGGTATTCTCTCCAGTCCAAAGCATACAGAGTCTACAATACTCGAACGAAAACGGTGATCGAAAGTACAAACGTAACCTTTGATGAAAGACAGACAAGGACTTCTGAACAAAACAGTTCAGAACTCAGATCTAAAGAAAAAGACAAAGCTTCCACATCATCCAGTGTGGAACCTGCTTCAAAACAGACTGAGATTTCTAAATCTTTGACTGATTCAGATTTAGATTTACTGTTTTATGATGATTTTGATGAATTTCAGAACATACAAGATCAAAATGACATACCTATCACTGATATATCTAATACCACTGCAGATATATCCGGACCCTTTGAAGATAATGGAGAAGCTTCTACATCTCAAGTACAGGAAGTTTCAGACAACACAACTTCAACAAATAGTGAAGATATTCCATCTACATCTGAAGGAAATGTGTTGGAAACTCCCACTGCAGAAGTTGTTCCATTGCAACACACATCAAGTCCATACCTTCTTCAGAAGAATCAAAAATTCAAATTAATTCAACTTCTGAAGAACCAGCAATACAAGAGGAGTTTGATTCTTCTAATAATCAAACAGAGGTTGATGTATTACCAAGCTCACACAGATGGACAAGGGATCATCCTCCAGAAAACATAATTGGTGACCCGTCTGCTAGAGTAACTACAAGATCTGCTTTTCCACTGGCAACAGCCAATTTCTGCATGTTTTTAAGTTTTCTGAGCATCAGTGAACCAAAGAAGCCGTCAGAAGCTTTAAAGGATCCAGATTGGATAAATGCAATGCAGGATGAATTGAATGAGTTCAAAAGAAACAAAGTGTGGAGATTGATACCAAGACCCAAAGACAAATCAATTGTTGGAACAAAGTGGGTCTTCCGAAACAAAAAGGACGAGGCTGGAATTATCATAAGAAACAAAGCAAGGCTGGTTGCAAAAGGGTACAATCAACAAGAAGGGATTGATTATGACGAAACCTATGCACCAGTTGCTCAGATTGAAGCCATAAGGATATTTCTTGCTTATGCGGCTCACAAGAATATCAAAGTCTATCAAATGGATGTGAAGTCTGCTTTTCTCAACGGCATTCTTCATGAAGAAGTCTATGTGAGTCAACCTGAAGGCTTTGTGGATCCGAAATTTCCAGATCATGTCTATGTTCTTGATAAGGCACTGTATGGATTAAAACAAGCGCCAAGAGCATGGTATGAAACGCTTTCAGTCTATCTAACTGAGTCAGGTTTTCGGAAAGGTACAATCGACACTACTCTTTTTCTCAAAAATAAAGGTAAGGATTTAATACTTGTACAAATTTATGTTGACGATATAATTTTTGGCTCTACTTCACAAGAATTGTGCGTAGAATTTGAAAATATCATGAAAAAGCGTTTTCAAATGTCAATGATGGGTGAACTCACATTTTTCTTAGGCCTGCAAGTTAAGCAAACCCCGGAAGGGATTTTTATAAATCATGCTAAATATATCAGAGACATGTTGAAGAAATTTGACATGAACTCTACTTCACCTATAAAGACTCCCATGCAAGCCGGCAGTTTATTATATGCTGATATCTCCGGAAAATCAGTAGATCAACATATCTATAGAAGCATGATTTGATCTCTTCTTTATTTGACAGCAAGTAGGCCAGATATTATGTTTGCAACATGTTTTTGTGCAAGGTATCAGGCGAATCCTAAAGAGTCACATCTGTTTGCTGTCAAAAGAATCTTGAGGTATCTCAAAGGCACTCTGAATTTGGGCCTTTGGTATCCAAAAGATTCCAAGTTTGAATTAATTGCATATACTGACGCAGATCATGCAGGAAATAAATTAGACAGGAAAAGTACATCTGGAGCATGTCATTATCTAGGAGATAAACTGGTCAGTTGGTCATCAAAGAAACAGAATTGTGTATCCACATCTACAGCTGAAGTGGAATACGTCGCGGCTGCAAGCTGCTGCTCACAGGTTCTGTGGATGAGAACCCAGCTGAGAGATTATGGATATACATTCCATAAGGTACCAATCTATTGTGATTCTAAGAGTGCAATAGCCATCACATCAAATCCTGTACAACACTCAAAGATGAATCACATAGATATCAGGTATCACTTCATTAAAGACCATGTTGAAAAAGGTGATGTAGAAATGCATTTTGTTTCAACTGATCTTGAGGTTGCTGATTTATTTACAAAACCTCTTGATGAAAAGAGATTTAATTTTCTAATCAGCAAACTTGGTATGTTGAACCTTAATGAATAGTTACATCATTCTTTATATTTCTGAGGATTTCTTTACATCTGGTTTGCTTTTGTAATTCATTTACTCAATTTCAAAAAGTTGGATATTATTAACAAACCTGGACTCATGTTCAATGAGTACCACAGATTTATCTGTTTTACAGGTTTATATACTGGACTATGACTTATGATCAAATCAGGTCAGAACTCGTACTTCATGATTTGTGCTTAACAGCAAAAATCAAGGGGGAGAAATAAAGATGTGTGCATACTTCAAGGGGGAGCTTAATGAAAAAGTCTGTAAGTTTGAAAGTTCTGAAAAGTTCGAAAAGTTTTTCTTGAGAAAAATACTGATTTTGTGCTAAAAAGTCTATTTTTTTTAAAAAGAGGCTATTTTGGGAAAGTCAACTTTTTCATTTTTGGAAAGATTTCATTTTCTGAAAAAATTTCTCAAAATTTTTCTAAGTAAGGAAACGCGCAAAGCACTACGCATAGCTTAAACGCGCAAGCTGAAGCTAGCGAGTTTGGAAAACGCGCAAGCTGAAGCTAGCGAGTTTGGAAAACGCACATGATAAAGCTAGTGAGTTTGCTTTAAACGCGCTGATAGAGGCGTGCGAGTTTCAGAACGCGCAAGGCGTTACTTGCGAGTTTGGGCGACAAAGTTCCTTCAGCCTGCGAGTTTCATCATTATTATTTCTTAGGCTTGCGAGTTTCACAAAATTTTCAGTTAAATTGTTTCTTAAGTGAAAATCACACACCTATTTGTCAATTTTTGAGACAAATACCTTGTTTTTGTTGATATGAGAGAAGAAAAACTCAAATCGTGCGTTGTGTGCAATTTTTTTTTTAAATGAACAGTATCTTGCGAGTTCTATGAATGAACAGTGTCTAGCGAGTTATGTGACTAGCGAGTTCTATGAATGAACAGTAGTTAGCGAGTTCTTTGACTTGCGAGTTCTGTGAATGAATAGTAACTTGAGAGTTATTTGACTAGCGAGTTTTGTCGAGTATATATATGTGTTCAGCTTCATTCTCTCTCATTTTCAACTTGCGGGTTTGAGCACTTAGCGATTTTTCTCTCTGATTTTCTTGCGATTTTCGACTTTTCAGTTCTTTTCTTCGAAGATTCAAGTGCAGGTGGTTATTTTTATCACCATTTGATTGTTTGTTTCTTGTTTTATCGATTCTAGGGTTTAATTTTTTTTTTCAGTATTATCGATTCTTGTTCTTGACTGTTCATCTTCATTTTCTGAAAATTGACAGAACACTAAAATGTTGGATTTGTTCTTTCAAAATAATGTTAGTATTGAAAATCATACTTGATAGAATCTGGGATTGCTTTATATATTGATTTTTGCAGGTTTCCATAACTATTGGATTTGTTTGAACCGAACTGATTTTGGAATGAACAGAACCATTGTTCATATTGGACTGAAAAGAACTCAACCCATACTCTGGAATCGACCTGATATTCTGATAAACTCTAATATGGACTCAAAGGATGAACGCATAAATTCATAATCCTTATTCATGATGTTCAAGATTAAAAGAAGCATAAATATCATTTTTGAAATAAGGTGCAAAATTTGAGTTTTGAAAATCAAGTTTGAATTTGAATTTCAAAATATTTCAAACAAAAAGTCAAAAGTTTTTGGGTACCTTTGCAAAATCAGTATGATTTTTTTAATACAACACTAATTTGACGGAACAAATTCGAAATATAAAGTGTTAGTGTCAATTTTTTTTAAGTTTTTTTTTTTTGTGTGTTGTTGTGTAAGTTTGTTCATTCAAAGTTGCAATTTGTTTTCTGCAATTTACTGTGCTTTCTTTGCAAGATATCAAGTACATTGTTCTGTACTTCAATTTTTTTTAAAAAACAGGTTTTTGGAGCTATACTGACATATTGGATTTTATCCAATACATTTTATGATTTTGCAGGAAATCAATGGCGGAAGAAAATTTTCATGACCAAAGTGTTCGGATGGATGAACATGATCCAAATGTTTCACGGGAAATGCCCATGCCTTCTTCCCGATCTCATTTTTCTGCAGTTGATGCTAATCCTGGTCTTCAATTGATCAATCCTCAAGAATATCTTTCTTTGTCACCAAATAATCATCATGTAATATTTGAAAATCTCATGGTCAAGCCAGTGATAAAGGAGATACTGAAAAACCATCCAATCTGTACTGCTTTAACTACAACTGCTACTGTGCCAATGATCTATTTACAACAAGCATGGAGAACCATTGAGCATGTAGTGCAAGGCAACAGAAAGCATTTCACCATTCGCATTGACAACTTCACATCCATTCTGGCCTTTCAAAGACTTCGTCTGCTTCTTGATCTACCTTTGCCAGATTCCAGAGAAGGAAAGACAACTTTTGATCCTTATCCGTCTGATCATGAAATGTTTGCTGGTATTCGTGCTCTTGGTTATGTTGGAAATCTTACAAAGATGAGTGACTTTCGGAAGTCAAACTTGCCACCATTCTACTATCAGTTTTTCTCAGTGATCAACAAGTGCTTGACTTCACGACACTCTGGGCACGACAATACAAATATTCATACTCTAAGACTGTTCCATGCCATCATTTATGATCTGCATGTTGATTATGTTGTGGCCATCTGGACTGGACTGCATGAGAAAGTTCTGAGCAAGAGACATACAAAGAAGCCAAAATATGTCCCTTATCAGAGATTTTTACAAATTATTATCCGAGGCATTTTGAGATCCAACCGAGATGTTCCAAAGAGATCACATCATGAAACTGCCCTAGAAAATGAAATGACTCATCTTCAAAAGCAGAAGCAATCCTTCCCTTTTGAGATGCAAGTCCCTGCTGCACTACTTGCTTATGCCAATCAGAATGCTCCGAGTGTTAGGCAATATAGGGAGTCCATGGGATTGCCAGAGCCGGAGATCCCTACCCAGGACTCAGAACCTGTTAGTCGAGCGGAGTCAGTGAGGGTTCAACATACTACGGGAGTAGTTGAACGGGAAAGCGAGCAGAGAGAAAATATAGAGAGGGGTTCAGGAGTGGGTCGGACTTCTGTACTGGAGGGTGTGGGAACACAGGCACAATCTGCCACGCATTTAGTGATTCCTACATCACAACCTGAGATTGCCATCATTCCTCAATTGGGCAGTCAGGAAGAGAATTCCAATGAAAGTCAGAACTCTAAGAAAACAATATCGGTTGGACAAGCAAGTTCTTCTAGTACTTCGGTACCTTCAGCAACATCAGCACAGGATGCAGCAGATCAAGGAAATGAGCAAAATGTTAATACTGATGATAACTTGGGTCATAGTTTTGGATTTTTGGAAAATGTTTCATTACACCAAAGTCTTGGTTCTACTGCAAGAGATCCTGACTTGGAAGGTGTTGATTCAATAATCAGGAATATTGTTTCTGATTCTGGAGTTATAAGGCAGGAAGAGGGAGTATTAGTTGAAAACTCAGAAAATGTGAGGACTAATGTGAATGTATAAAAAGAACATGGTGAGAGTGTGTGTATCCGAACTTACCATTCTAGAAGGGTAGCCACATCCACTACCTCGCCGCATGTGTTGCGAGCAAGAGGTATTGAAACATACATTAGTCGCCCACTAATGCATATGCACACCTCAGCCAGCTATTCTATTGCCTCTCAACTGGCTATAGTCTCAACTTTTCACGGGGAATTAGCACATACTCTATCTGCCTTTCACTCGGAAATGGCAGGTATTGAAACAAGAACTCAGTTGCCCCCGAGTTTGACTTCTTTCAGTGCACCATTGAGTCTAGAGCCAATTGTTACATCTATTTTTCTTCCTAGGACACAACCAATTATATCTGCTATCACCGGTCGTCTTAGTGACCCGGTCGGAACATCTGTAGTAGATCCGCAATCCGGACTACGAGGATCAGGTGGAAGTCCTGTCATTGCTAACGTCATGCTAGCTTTGAGCATAGGCCACACTGTTGTATCTTCAACAGCTGCGTTAACGGGAAGCTTGAGTAGCCCCGGTGTTACGTTACCCGAATTCGTTTCAAGGGAATTTGTCAATGACACCCTAAAGGTCGTTGAAACCTCTTTATCGCAGAAATTTCAGTCGGAGATGAGTAAGGCATCTGAAAAGTTTGAGGAAGAGATTGTAAAGGTGATGAGGATGTTGAAAGGAAAAAATCCAGTTGTTGATGAGCCTGAGCAAACAGTTCCACTACCATCTGTTACACAACCACCACCAGTTCAATCAGTTTCTGAGCTGAAATCTCTACTTCTAGCCCAACTGTTATCAGAAGCTCCGGCAGATCAAGCCGAAGCAGATCTTATTGGTTTACTGAGGCAACAATCCCAACCAATTGTTTCTCAGGTTCCAGTAGATTATGTTACACAATCTCAGTTCAATCAGTTCAAAGATTCGGTAGAGAAGCACTTACAGGATCTAACCACAGCAGTCCAACTTTCTTGCAAGGCTCAATCTGATGCAGTTTTAAAGAAAAGACATGATCGTGATTCTGATCAAGATCATGAGGGGGAGATGAACAAGAGACTGAAAACTGCAGAAGACACTGTTATTATTACTGTTGAGGAACAGGGGACTGAAGTAGCTGAAACTATTCATGGAGAATAGTCAGAAAATGAACAAATGGAAGAGAATGTTCCAGAAGCTGCTGAAGTTGAATTGATGATTTATGACAATACGGAATCAAGGGTTGAAAAGCCTGTGATTGCCACTGTTGAGGAAGTAATGCAGATGTTAGGATTTAATGATGATAACTTTGGCAACCTAGACGACTATGAAAGTGATGATGAAGAGCAGGCTGCTGCTAGGTATGACAGTTACTAGAAAGTTAAGGAGGAAGGAATGAACGTTATTGAGCATAATATTGAAAGTGATGGACCTGATCCAGAGAATTCAGTTACTGTTGAAGAATTTGTACAGAATTCAATTGCACAAGGAAATCTGAGTCAAGGAGAGAATGTGCTGGATGACTTGTTTGGATAAACTTTAGATGAAAATTTTGATGATCTTGAAGATGAAGAGTTTGTAGATCTTGATCAAACGTTTCCAGTTCAACAAGCCAAAGTTGTGGAGGTTGCACAGTTTGCTGGTACCATTGATTATACCCCACCTTCTTACAGACTGTTTGATGAAGACGAGATCTTGACAGCTATTCCGATAGTCTCTCCCACAAGAAACTTCTTTGTCCCTGAAACCATTGATGATTCTGAACCAAGAGTTGCTCTTCCTTTGCCTAAAGATTTTGATTCTGAACAACCAGTTGATCAACCCAAGCAAAAACCAAAAGCTGACAAACCCAGAAAGTCAAAAAGATCAAGAATTCCTACCCCAAAGCCCAATCCAAAAGATCTTGAAGAAGAAAGGCCAATCATTATTGATATTCAAGACTTCAGGAATAAGTTGTACAAAGAAAGAAAACAAAGAGAAAAGGAGGAAAGGCAGATAATCAGAGAAGCTAAAGCTGAGTTAAGAAAAGAGGAAGAAGAAGCAGCCAAAGCAAAAGAAAGTGCACTTCCTTACATTCGAAACCCAGATAGTCCAAAGATTTTAAGTGCAGCTGAAACCTCTATACAGTTAAAGCCAAATCTTGTTTTTGTTACTCCTATGGAAGTGGAAGAATTCTCTAAAGCTCATGGTCCAGAACTTGAAACAATGCAAGTAGAAGAGCTCTTCACTTATGAAATCAGCAATTTGGGAAAGGTGACGTTCAAAGGAGATGTAAGAATTGGTGCTGTTCCATATACTGGATATGATGTTGAAGGAGACTCTTTAAAGTTCATTGAGATCATTAGAAAGTCACTTAAAGTACCGTTTCTGGAAGAGTCAACCAAAATCTTTGTTTCTTCTCTGCAGCCTGTTGATGAAGCCTGTTTTTATGGTGTTGGAGATAGAGACAAGGTTTATCAGGCCAACTATATCAGATTTATGAAGACTCAGAGCAGAATGTCCCCATTTGCTAAAAGACAAGAGATTCTGCAGGTTCAAAATGTTCATATTTGCAAGGTTCTTAATGTCTACTATCCAAAGTTCACAGTTCAAAGGAAAGACATGCAGATCAGTACCTTTACTGAAGCTGATTTTGACAACTTGAACATCTCAGACATTATGTTCATTGTGAATGAATTCAGAGACAGGAGAAACAGAAGGAGGTCAGAAGCTGTTGCTTATGCTTTGGATGCTATTAAAAGATTTATGACAAGGAGTATCTACAATGCTTATTCATTTGACTTTCAGCTTGGCATTGAAACCAATCAGAACAGAGTAAACCTGCTGGCACCAAATTTCAACCATCCTAAGATCAGAATTCTAGAGCCTTTTCAGATCTCCAAATATCCAGAGTTGGGTGTGATGTATGTTAACACCAAGACTCACAAGAAGCAGTTCATGCGAGCATCAGAATTGGCTAAGTATTCAGATGGTACTTTGAAGTATGTGCGAAAAGTGCTTGAAGATAAATTGTTTCTGTCTGAGCAGGAAAGATTTAGAAAGAATGAAGCTGTAAGAACTGTTGAGTCTCTTAACATGGAAGCTATGATAGAAGAGATCAACAAGAAGATTGATTTCAGAGAATACATCAGGAGGTTTGAATCATACCTTGGAATCAGAAGAATCTACTTTAGAAGATGGGACCAGAGCAAAATTGTCAAATGATCTAAAAGGGGGAGATTGTTACTGTATTTTAGTTTAGATCATTTGTGTTGACTTTTGTTAGCTTTCCTTTATTTCTTGTTTGACCTATAAATAGGTCTTCCTTGTTTTGATTTGAAGATAACTAGTCATTTTTGTAATCTGAGTGAAAATCCTTTGAGAGAAACCTTGTAACCCTTTCACTTGTGATATCAATACACTTGTGATTTCCTCTTTGATTTTCATTGTTCTTGATTGTGTTCTTATAATGATTTGATTGGACTTTATCATTGGGACATTTTTACAACCCAACCCAATTATGGCGGTTTGGAAAAACTCAACCCAACCCAACCCTACCCTTGTGGTTTATGGAGGGTTGGGCGGTTTAGTGATTTACATAAAATTGTAGAATAAAATACGATAAATACTAATAAGAATAAACAAACGTTTAGCGAACCGTTCGGGGAGAATTTCGTTTTTATTCTTTTATCTAAGAATTGGTCGAACATGAATACATTTTTTTGTTCGTTTAGTTAAATGAACGAATATGAACAATGAGCTCGTTCGTTCATTTACGTTCGTTAATGTGTGTTTATTTATGTTTGTTTACGTTTGTTATATATATATATATATATATATATATATATATATATATATATATATATATATATATATATATATAATATGATATTAATCAAGGTTCTAAAAAACGCGCCATGGCGTTGAGGTGTGGCCTTGCCGCTACATTTTACCCCTTGGTGTCGAGATAAGGTGTTGAGCTCGTTATGGCGCACCATGGCATGCCATGGCCCACCATGGCGCGTTATGGCGTTACAAATTTGTGTATTTTCGATCCTTCGAATTTATGTACTTCGAAATTCGATTGGCATTTACCCATTAGTATCGATTATAATTTAGAAATTCTTTTGTTTATTGTTTTATATGAATTTAAATTGTTAATAACTTGTTAATGATGTTGTTTTTTGTTCTTTGTGTTCGTTCATTTATGTTCGCCTATTTACGTTCATTTAGCATCTTAATGAACAAACGTAAATGAACATGAACAAACACATTTTCTTAATGAACGAACATGAACACAAAAAATTCCATTCTTTTATAGTTCGTGTTCATTCATTTGTTTGGTTAAGTTTAATGAGCAGACACGAACAAACTTACATTAGTTTGTTCGGTTAAGTAAAATGTATTATATATATATATATATATAATATTTTGGGCTAGAAATTTGTCTAAATAGTCTAGTTGTTTTTTATTGTTGTATTATATATATATATATATATATATAATTTTCTAAAAATAATATATTAGCAGCGGGTTGGCGGGTTGGGCGAGTTGAAAAAAGCGTAACCCAATTTCAACCCTCTTAATTTGCGGGTGGACGGTTTGGCGGTTGAGCGGGTTGGGTTTAATTGGGTTGTTAGCGGTTTGGGTTGGGCAGGTTTCGCGGGTTGACGATTTTTTGTACACCCCTACTAGGCGGTGGTTTGGTTGTGGGGGATGGTGGGGTGAGGGGAGGGGCCTAGTAGGTGTTCTGATCGACGGGGGATGGTCGAGATGAGGGTCAAGGGAGTGGCATGCATGGTCGGCCCTAGGAGTAGTTGGGTAGATGGGTCAGCCTCATGGGAGGTGGCAGGGAGTAGGGTGGTCGTGGGATCTATCCAAGGTGGGGTCGGCTAGGGAGTACGATGTTCAGGGTTGAGGAGGTGATAGGGGTCGGTGAGGGGTGGTGTCGGGTCTAGGAGGAAATAGCTTGGCAAGGGGCTGAGCCCCGAAGGAAAGGCTTGGCCAAGGGAGGGTTGAGGGTCGGGGGAGGGGCCTAGTAGGTCGGCCTAGGAGGTGGTTTGGTCATGGGGGATGGTGGGGGGAGGGGAGGGGCCTAGTAGGTGTTTTGGTCGATGGGGGATGGTGGAGATGAGGGTCGAGGGAGGGGCGTGCATGGTCGGCCCCGAGAGTTGTTGGGTAGATGGATCGGCCGATCATGAGAGGTGGCGGGGAGTAGGGTGGTCGTGGTGGGCTCGCCCAGGAAGTACGGTGTTTAGGGTCGAGGAGGTGATAAGGGTAGGTGAGAGGTGGGTAGGGTGGACCCCGGGGTAGATGGATCGGCTAGTCTAGGGAGGGGCCTAGAATTTTGCGTTCTTTCTAATTCAAAGTATCAAAATCCTTGTTGATTTGTGTTTTTCACTACTTTAAGGGTTTTAAAAGTTGAACACAATTTGAAACCTCTTATATTTTTTATTGTTCTTAATGTTTTTTTTAATATAATAGTGGAGTGATTATTTGTTGATTTAGATCCCTTTTTCTTGTGTTGGTAATTTGGTTTAAGCGATGAAAGAAGAATGTGTTTTGGTATTTGATTACGAATGAAAGCATGAGTAGTATACAATGACTTTCTTGAATCCAACCGTTTCATGGCTACTTAAAGGCCATCCATCAATGTATGTATATATATATATATATATATGTTGTTCAGAACCCTTTTCAACTTTGATTTTGTGGAAAACATTTTGATTCATGATTCATTGAGGGCCATTGGAGCTCCCGAGACCCTAGGAGTCATCTCAATTGGTAAGATATTGGGTTTGCTCTCCATATGTCAAAATTTGAAGTCCCTTGAGGGAAACTGAAGGGTTTACCAGACTATTAACTTCACAACTTCACAGGATCATTGGATTAGTTGAGGTGCACATGGTTGAAGTAATCACATGTATATGATATAAGAAGAAATAAAGATGTACTAATATTTTCAAATTTACATAGTCCTTGAATTGTTTCTCTTTATGTTGGAAAATTGACATGATTCATAACAATTAGTGAGTTTTAAAAACAACATTCAGTATGTAGTAAAAAATGTCAACATGTAAATGGTTATATTATAACCAGTCTTGGTCCTTTAAATGGTCCCTAACCCAAAATATGTAAGGTCCTCATGGTCCTGTCCACTTTAACCGAAATATTATAATTGAATGGCTCATAACTGGTTCCTCTTTGACCGGTTAAAATGTAACCGATCTTGGACTAAATTCAAATTTTAGCAAGACTCAAGTCTTCAGGGCTATAAACGAACACGAACAAAGGCTTGTTCGTGTTCGTTCGTTTAACTTAAACGAACAAACGAACAAACACGAAGAAATGGAATTTTATGTGTTGATGTCCATTCGTTAAGAAAAGCCAACATCTTATGTTAATTATGCTTCTTGGTATTTACCAATGTGTTTCACTTTGAGTGCTTAAGCTTTTGAATCTTTGACCTGTAATATACTTGGTTCAGTTGGGTTTATTAGTAGTGAAGAAAAATATATACCTGTTTTTAATTTGAATGCCTTTTTGATTAACCAATTTGTTAAGAAACTATATTTATATAGAGGGAGATAAGGCATGCATAGCATGTGGAGTACTATTCATAGTAGCTGGAAACTCAAATTGGTTGGTATATGAATGTTCTTTTTAATTTATAGTATTATTATTGATATTTTGTTTGGTAATGAAATGTTTTTTTAATGTATAGCATTATTATTGATTTGATATTTAAATGTTCTTTTTAATGTATAGTATTATTATTTATCTCAATTGCTCCCCTCTGTCGTTGTTATGAATCTTGATGAAACGTTTATATTTGCATACACAACTATATATACAGTTTTCTTGAATTTCTCGACATGGGTTTGATCCAAAATATTATATATATATATATATATATATGTTTTTTTAGTATCTTGATATGGGTTTGATGCAGAATATACAACCGTCCTGAAGATTAATGACAAGACAAGGACCTAGTTGGATATAACATATATAGCAATTGGGGTCGATCATGAGCTTGATTCTTTGTTGAGTGCAAAAATTATGGATTTAGTCCATGTCCCTATGTTTTTATGCGTATTATGGCTATGGTACTTCTGAATAACACGATTAAAAAGAGCTCTGTTAAATCAGGCGGCGACGACGACTTTATATGTGTATATTATATACTAATATAATTGTTTTTTGTATTTTTAATAGGAAAAAAAACAGGGATTTAAATGACCAAGATGTTTCTAACTTGATTGAGTTAGCGGTAGTAGTAATAGGGACCATGGTCATGACAAATTGAATACCACCCATCAAAGCATGTCTACTACCCGGGTTCGAACCCTGTGGAGAGTATGTGGAGATATTCTAGATCATGGGCCTCGTGTTTCCTTAATTGGACCGGGCTGTGATCGACGGGGATTAGTCGGGTGGCACCTTAAGTGGGAGTCCGGATACCCCGAGAACGTGTGTGTGTTAACTTGCCATTTAAAAAAAAATTGAATACCACCCATAATAAACATAATATAAGGGCCCTAGTCATAAAAAAAAATCAAAATACATGATCAAATGCATAATTTCACTCTTCTATGTTCTTACCATTTATTACAGGATCTTAATTCTAAACAAGAATAAACTCTCAGAAAACAATATTAAAGAAGCTGCGGAATAGCACTTTAATATTCAAACAAACAATGTAACAGTGAATCAAAATCACAACTTGTAAACTTCTATTGAATGATTGAAAGTCACAAGCTTTTACAAACAACCTCAATATTGATGAACAGGCTCACCAATACGAATTCTACTTCTCTAGAATTAGGATTTCTAATCTTGAGGTTGATTCTCTCTATTGAAAGCAAAAAAAAAACGCAGAATAAATGTTCTCACAAAGAAAAACAAACTATTCTATACATATACTGAAGATAAAGATAATTACAAAATAATAAAAGATCTTCAGTATAAACTTCCATCTTTATCTCTAACTTCCATGAATATCTTCAATCCAGCTGTCATCCTTGCCATACGAATCTTTATCATATAAGCAGCATTAATACTCTGAGCAGTACTAACCATGCTCAGCAGTATTAATCTCTTCAAGCAGTACTAACTTTGAACTAGCAGTACTAATCTTGATGAGCAGTATTAATCTTGTTCAGCAACATTAACTTTCACTTGCAGTAGTAGTTATGTTGAAGCAGTATTAACCATACTTGATCATTTCTGAATTTCCCAACAATCTCCCCCTAACTTGACTTTTAGGAAGAGAAGTCAAGTTCTTCAGATGGTCTTCAAGATGCTTTCAACACTTCAGTTCATACCCCTAGATTAGGATCCAAACCCAAGTTTTGATTAATGATTCTGCTAACCACAATCTTTGCCATTTCTGAATCTTTTGAACATGTAAGGTTGGCATTCAACATTGCTTGTAATTTAGCCTTGCTGTGATCATAGATTTTATCAACCAAGTAGTACTCATGATAAGCTCTGTCCATAGTGATGACATAGACTCCACACCTTTCAAATATCATCCAGTTTTCTATTCTTTGGAATTTATTCTGTAGATGCAAATCTCTGATCACATGTTGAACTTTGCTAGGATCAAACATCATGCATAAGTACTCCATGGCTAATCTGATTAAGCTCATTCCTTCTCCTTTCAGCTCCTTTTCATATAAACCCAATCCAACTTTAAACATCTCTTCTAAATCTGATCTTGAACAGCTTCTGATGAGTCTACCCCAAGTAGAGTACACATCATATATATCTCCCACTCTCTTAAGCCTGAAGTATTTCTTTCTTTGATCTTCCAGAATATCCCAAAAAATGACTTCTGGTGCTTTCATAGAAATGGAATCAGCTTGAACTGGTTCATCAGCTGTTGTAGTCATATAAAGCTCAAGATTATATTGCTTATTGGACTGTTATGGGTTCTGCACAGATTCAATTGAGGGAGTAACTGAAGGTTCTGCTGCAGTTTCTGCTCTTTCTTCAACTCTTGGCCTTTTGGACTGCTTCTTGGAAGCTATAGTCTTCACCCTCTTTGCAGATTTAGCCTCTATACCAACATTCTCTGAGTCTTCCTTATTCTCTTTTGTAGGTGTGACTTCCTCAGGGAATGGTTGCTGAATGTTTAGATCATGTCTCTCCTTCATTCTTCATTCTTCTTCCAGCCTCTTCCCTTTGTGAGGAGTCCCCTTGCAGCTTAGCCATCTCTTTCTTATACAGCTCCTCCACTTGACTGTATGCCATATTATTAAACATTTCTCCTTTGACACCAATTGAACCTTTCAGGAAATTTATCATTTTTCTTCTTTCCTGATTAGCCAAAAAGGTCTTGGAAGGTTGTCTCTTCTGCTTTTTGAGTGGCATTCTTTTGACTGAAAGTTTCTTGGCCTCAACTGCTGCTTTTAAGATCTTTTGATATTCTGCATTGAGTTTTCTGGCCATTATCCTTGCAAGCTCTCTATCTGTTTCAGTTTGAATTTGTTCCTCCTTTTCCATCTGTTCTTGAAGCTGCTTGGCTAACTCTTCATCTAGCTCAATCTGACTTTTCTTCTTTGAAGGTTGTCGTTCAGGTTCAACCATCTTTCCTTTTCCCTTAGCATCCTTCAGACTTGCCTTACCTGTTTCTTGTCTTTTCTTTGAGAGACCTCCTTCATTGATGACCACTCCTTTGGCCTTTTTACTAGCCTCAGGAGTGTCATTCTTGGCTTTTACCAAGGTCTCTGCAATCTCCATTTCTTCAACAGACAACCCTGTTACTGCTGCTTCTTTTACTTCAGCAGCATTAACAGTTTCTGCTGCTTGAGCAAATTATGTTTCCTTTTCTGCTGCTATTGATTCTGTTACTTTCTCTATTTCTGCCTCTTGCTCCCCCTCAACCTCAAATGCCCTATCAACTGTACTTTCTTTCTCTTTTTCAGCCTCTTTCTCCCCCTTGATGGAAGCATCTTTATCATTTGATCTTTTCTTCAACACAAACTGCTTTCTTCTCTTCTTTTGCACCAACCTGGTCACCATTTTCTTCAACTGTGCAATCTATACTTGTTGTGACAGAATCACCATCTTCATCTCATCTATCTCCTTTTCCTGTTTGATCACATCCATGTTGATGTTTCCCATTCTATCAATTCAGAATAGTCATATATGTCCTCACCTTCTCCAGGAGTGTTACCCCCTTTTGAAGGATCATTGGATCTTTTTGTAGTGGAAGTCTTCTGCCTAGCAGAAGCACTATCCACCCCCTTGGTTTCTTGGCACCTGGGACCTTTGAATGATTGCTCATTCAAAGTTGCCATGGGGGAGGTCTTATTTATGTTACCACTGTCCTCCTCTGTGTTAGCAGAAGTAGTGGTAGCCTGCTCACCCATATGCTCAACCATCTCCTCTGTGAGCACCTCCTTGGGGTTGGGAGACACCCCTGTGGTTGCCCTGTAGATATTCTCTAAAGGAGAATTCTCCCTTAGAGGGCTTAAAGGCTCAGTGGGTGATGGTACAAGAAGGGAAGGAGCCTTCTTTACCTTTTTCCTTATATATGTTTGGGTGATTGGAGAGGTTGGCTTTTGAAGTAGAGACTTGGGGATTGATATAGAGTGGGAAGGTTGGGATTGGCTATCAGTGGGATGGTCTAATGAGGGCCTTGACCCTGCTGCCATACCTTCTTCAGTGTGGGACACCACCATCATTGTAGAGAACAATGGGGTGTCAACTCCTTCCGAGTCCAAAGGGGATCTCTTCATGTTTGAAAAGACCTTACCTTTGGGAATTTTTGGTACATATACCTCATCAAAGTAAGGCATATCCGTCAATTCGTGGGTTATAACTTCTTGTACAAACCTGGGGTACATATAAAAACTCTTTTTACTTCCCAGGTTTGAGACAAGATCACTGAAAATCATTTTAGAGAAATTGTACCTTCTGGCAGTGGCCAAACAGACCAAAGCATAAGCAATGGTACAGCTAAACTCACTCCATCCAGTGGTCTTTTTAGAAATGCAGTGCATAAGGGTATGGACAAAGAAACGCCATTGGGGTGAAAATTTAGCTTTTGAGAACTAAAAGACACCCAATGGGCCTCCATACCCCATTCTTGTAAGATTTGAGAACAATTCCTCATTAGGAATAGAGGTTATACCTGCAGCATCGTCTAGACGTAGACAGATGCGTAGCAGCTCTTCTGTTACTGACAAGGGTTTGTCACACACCCTTGTTTTCAGAATCTGCACACCATTCTCTGTAACTATGGTGGCATTCGCCCAGAATTGCCTTTGATGCAGTATTAACCACTAGCAGTATTAACTGTGCACTGGCAGTATTAAAACTGCACTGGCAGTATTAACTATACTTACTCTTTTTGAAGCGTATGGAGGTCTGATCAAGGCAATAACTTTCTGTGAAAGATGATTAGTAGCACACAAATAACCAAAAGAACAGGTATAAAACCACCTTTTTTAAACACATGATCTCATTCAGAGTTGATCATGCCCACACTTGAGACCAAGAAAGTGAATCTGCCCACATCAAAAGCTTTAGTGAATAGATCTGCAAACGGGTTGTCAGTATGGACTTTAGCAACCTGAATGAGCTTCTTTTCATTGCAGTCTCTGATAAAGTGATGCCTGATCTCAATGTGCTTTGTTTTGGAGTGCTTGACTGGATTGTTAACAATGATTATAGCACTGCTATTGTCAATAAAGATTGGAGTGTGAAGAAAGGTTACCCCATAGTCCAGCATCTGATTCTGAATCCATAGAACCTGAGAGCAGCAACTTGCAGCAGCAATATACTCAGCTTCTGTTGTTAATAAGGACACTGTGGTTTGTTTCTTGCACTGCCAAGATACTAGTCTTGCACCCAAAAGCTGACAACCCCCTGAAGTAGACTTTCTGTCCATGTTAGCACCACCCAAGTCACTATCTGAATATGCAATCAAGTCGAATGAATATTCATATGGATACCAAAGACCTAATCTAGGTTACCCTCTTAAGTATCTGAAAATCCTCTTCACAGCTTGAAGATGGGATTGTTTTGGCTTGACTTGGAATCTGGCACATACACACACTGGAAACATGATGTCTGGTCTTGAGGCTGTGAGATACATGAGAGATCCAATCATTGATTTGTATAGATGGACATCAACATCCTCCCCCTCAAGATCAACAGTGATCTGTTTGTGAGTTTCTATTAGTGTGCTTGCTGGCTTTGAGTCTTTTAAACCATATTTCTCTAGAATGTCTTGCACATACTTTGATTGACTAATGAAGATTCCATCTGTCTGTTGTTTCACCTGAAGTCCAAGAAAGAAGGTAAGTTCACCCATTGAACTCATTTTAAAGCTCTTGTGCATCAACTCTTCAAAGTCTCTACACATCTGATCTTTTGTGGATCCAAAGATGATATCATCCATATAGATCTGAACCAGTAGGATGTCCTTCTTACTTCTTTTAATGAAAAGGGTCTTGTCAATGATGCCCCTTTCAAACCCATTCTCCAAGAGATAGGTAGACAGAGTGTCATACCATGCTCTTGGGGCTTGATGTAGACCATAGAGTGCTTTCTTTAGCTTGTATACTCTGTCAGGATATGAAGGATTTTCAAAACCAAGTGGCTGACAGACATATACTTCTTCATCAATTGTACCATATAGAAAGGCACTCTTTACATCCATTTGATAGACCTTGAACTTCATGTATGAGGCATAGGCTAGGAACAGCCTAATTGCCTCTACTCTTTCCACTAGAATAAACACTTCATCATAATCTATGCCTTCTTCTTGAGTGTACCCTTGTGCCACAAGCCTTGCTTTGTTCCTGATCACAATACCTCTCTCATCTTTTTTGTTCCTGAAAATCCACTTGGTGCCTATAGCTCTATGACCTTTTGGAAGGTCCACCAAGTCCCAAACATCCTGTAGTTTGAATTGAAGTAACTCTTCTTGCATGGCTTCTATCCAACTTGAATCCTTCATTGCATCATAGGCCTTCTTAGGCTCAATCTGGGATAGGAAGCAGGAGAGTACTGTGTGTTGTTGATCCTGCAGCTCTTGAAGTCTGCTTTGATTCCTAGTAATCATAGGAGAAGAGATGTCTCCTATGACCAGCTCTGGAGGATGATTCTTTTGAGTTCTAGTCTGAAAACTAGGTTCTTCATGGATTCCCACCTCTAGATTAGAATCATTTAAGTCAGCTGAGGGGATCACCTCATCTACTTCTAGCTCTTTATGCACTGAAGATTCCTCTTCTCTTCTTTCTTCTTCACTCTAAATTGGCTCAAATGTAGTTTCTTTTTCACAAAATTCAACAAGTTCTTTTATAGGCATAGGAAAGATCACAGACTGAGGTATATTGTCTTGAACTTGTGTAGTCCCTGATCCTCCACTTCCTGAACCTGCATAATTGTCACTACTCCATCTGGAGTATTCCCAAAAGCAACATGTCCACCATCAATCTTCTTGAAGTTCTTGAGGCAAGACATGTTCCCTGTCATGTGCCTGGAGCAACCACTATCAACATGCCAGATGCTCTTACCCTTGAGCTGTTGGTTGCCCTGCACATAAGATTAGACAATTAGTATTGATTGGGAACCCAAGCCAAAGTGGTCTTGGGTCTCCCTTTCTCATCAAAATACTTACATTCCTTTTTGATGAGGTTTTTAAAATCAGAACACTTAGAATTTGAGTATTTTGTCAAGATTATTGGTCTAGCAACACTAATACTAGAAGCAGCACTATCTTTAGAAGTACTAACAGAGTTAGCAGTACTAACAGGTTTGGCAGTATTAACCTTGTTGGCAGCACTAACAGAGTTAGCAGTATTAACATTTGCAGAAGTACTAACAATGTTAGCAGCACTAACATTGTTAGCAGTAGTATTGTTTCTAGCAGCACTATCACTGTCAGCAGCACTATTTGTGGTAGCAGTACTAACAGCTTTAGGTATCCAGATCTTGACATTGTCCTCCACATTCTTTTTCTTCATGTGGCTTTTAGATTTAATAACTTTCTTAGCCACATGGTTCTTTTCTTTCTTCCTATAACCAAAGGGTTTTTGAATAGGTCTTTGAAAGTTAAGCCTTTGGTTCATAGGATTGAAAAAACAGTATTTGGCAATGTGGTTAAGCTTTCCACAAATAAAACAGGGTTTTGGTCTATTGATTTTCCTCAGATCAACCCCTTGTTTTTGTGCCCATTGATTATTCCAGTTTCTCTGATTTCCCCTTGGTTTATCATGTTTTTGGGGCTCAGATTTATTGCATGCACACTGCTTGCAAGGGATAGGGTTCACAATAGTGGTCTGCTTATAATGAACCTTCTTGGTATTTCCCTCAGTCTTCTCTATCTCATTGGACTTGACCCAATGCTTTCCACATCCCTCATTGGTAATGATGTGGTTTTCTATAGGAATCTCACCACTCACAGTGTTGTCCTTATTCTTGACAACTTCTTTCTCAGTTTTATCCTTAACAACTACTTCATCTAAGGGATCAATCTCAGTGGCTCCCTCAGATAGGTCCTTCCTATCCTTTGTATCTAACAAGTCTGAACTAGGAGGGATGTAGTTGTTGTTGTAGGGTGGTGGTGTGGTATTGTACCCTATTCCTCTTCTCAATTTATCATGAATCTGAGTTTGTAGTAAAGAATCCATTGCTTTAGAAGCATTGGAAAACTTTTCTACATCTAGCTTGACTTTAGCTAGCTCTCCTCTTAACTTTTCACTCTCCTCTTTGGATTTGGTCAGTTGAAGTTCTAGGTCATTTTTTTCCCACTTCCAGTAGTTTGTGTCATAGGAATGTTGAAGCTCATTGGCTTGAAAACTCTTAATCTGCTCTTCAAGCCTCTCAACAATCCTAACATAGTCTTTTATGTCCTTTTCTAATCTCTTCAGGTCATCACTCATTTTCTGATTGTGATCCCTGTACCTTTTAACAGTGTTAATGCAATTTTGAGTACAAAGATTAGAAGTTACCTCTGTTGGGAGATCGGACATCTCTGCCATTAAAGCTTGGTTTTGGATAGCCTCTTTTGCTTGATCACTCCAATCAAACCCCATACCTTGTTGAGAGACTAGGGCTTGAGCAGAATTTCTGTTATTATTGAAGCTTCCAGGCTGTGCTTGTTGGTGGTTGTTGTTGTGAGACACTCCACTTCTGCATTCCCTAGCAAAGTGTCCCTTCTGATGGCATTTATAGCATTCCACCTTTGACTTGTCAAATCCTGCTCCATCTTCTCTTCTTTGGGAGAAGTTGTTCCCCCCAGTTCTCTAGATGAACTTCTTAACTCTCATAGAGAGCATGGCCATCTGCCATTTATTGTCCATCTCTTCAAGATCATCCGGATGGAGTTGTTCCAAGTCATCATTAATTAGAGAAGAGTTTCCATGACTGGATAGAAAGGCTTCAAACACAGTTTCAGTGCCTTTCTCTTGATTTGCTCCATTGGCAGCACTAACTGATTCAGGGTTAGAGGTAGAATCAATTGATGCTGATAGGAGTGCAGCATTGTGAACATACCCAGAAGGCTTCTTCTTAGCCTCTACCTCAGATTCAAAAACTCTTAGATCATTGTATAGATCATCAAGTTCCTTTTCTTCCAGTTGATCATTATGTCTGAAAGAGACAGCATACATGGTCCACTCATCACCCAGGGACCTTAAGAACTTCCTGTTTAGATCATCTTGATCAATTTGTACTCCCACAGTAGCTAGTTCACCAATTAGCTTGTTGAACCTGTCAAAAGTTTGAGTCATGGACTCATTCTTGGTTGACATAAAGTTCTCATACTGTTGCTTCAGTATGGCCTTTTGATTTCTCTTGGTACTTTTGGTACCAGAGAATCTCTTCTCTAGAGCATTCCAGAGCATCTGTGCATCAGTGCAATTGCAGAATTGATGTTGATATTCATTGGGAATAGCCATGAGCAAAGTGCTCAAGGCTTTCATCTCTGTCTGTCTAGTCTTTCTTTCTGCATCAGTTTTTGGTGGAGTCCTCTTTCCATCAACACCAATCTTTCCTGCTTCAGATGGGCCATTCTCAATAATGTCCCACATAGAATAATCAGTGAGGAGTATGTATTGCTTGATTCTGATCTTCCACGTGTCAAATTCGTTGGGTCTGAGCATTGGAACCTTTGAGACCAAGGTACTATTTGATTCAACAATGTTTTCCATGATGAATAAGATTTCTGAGAATACAGGCTCTGATACCACTTGTCAGGATCTTAATTCTAAACAAGAATAAACTCTCAGAAAACAATATTAAAGAAGCTGCGGAATAGCACTTTAATATTCAAACAAACAATGTAACAGTGAATCAAAATCACAACTTGTAAACTTCTATTGAATGATTGAAAGTCACAAGCTTTTACAAACAACCTCAATATTGATGAACAAGCTCACCAATACAAATTCTACTTCTCTAGAATTAGGATTTCTAATCTTGAGGTTGATTCTCTCTATTGAAAGCAAAAAAAAAAAACGCAGAATAAATGTTCTCACAAAGAAAAACAAACTATTCTATACATATACTGAAGATAAAGATAATTACAAAATAATAAAAGATCTTCAGTATAAACTTCCATCTTTATCTCCAACTTCCATGAATATCTTCAATCCAGCTGTCATCCTTGCCATACGAATCTTTATCATATAAGCAGCATTAATACTCTGAGCAGTACTAAGTTCAGCAGTACTAACCATGCTCAGCAATATTAATCTCTTCAAGCAGTACTAACTTTGAACTAGCAGTACTAATCTTGATGAGCAACATTAATCTTGTTCAGCAACATTAACTTTCACTTGCAGTAGTAATTATGTTGAAGCAGTATTAACCATACTTGATCATTTCTGAATTTCCCAACAATTTAATTTATTTGGAAACGTTATTATTAAAAGATATTGATATTGTTACAAAATAATATTTGTTAAGTCTACTCATGTTTCGGCATTGGCGGCTAAATTCTTGTGAGTTCAACCATTTTAAACATAATTAGATAATTAGAGTTTGTCACTATGTTTAATTAGGAGGCCTTCCCTTGACCCCGACTTATGTAACACCCGTAATTTTTGGTAAGTGATTGTCACCCGGACGCTTTTGTGAATGTAAACAGTGGGGTTTTGTTGAGAATTGTATTGTTTAAAATCCCTTGGAGTATCAGGAGTATTGGCAGTGAAAAAGTCGGGTTTCGGGGCTCCGGGAAGGTCCCGCGACAATGCCCGACGACTATGACAGTGTCATAGTCGCACTGTCACAGTCGCAGAGGAGGTACCGTGGCCTGGGGACACCTGGCGACATTGCCAGGCGACATTGCCTTGGACAATATCGCTGGTCATTGTCGCACAAAAGGCCCATGCTGCTGTTAAGTCGCGAAATTCAGCCTTTTTCTCATTTCCTCTTATCCAAACTTCTCCTATCTTCTCCCAAATCGTTTTCCCTCTTTCCCCTTTAAACCCTAACTTACCTTTGGCTCAAATCCTTGTATTTTGTGAAGATGAAACACCATCAAATGGTAAAATGGAAAGCTTTGGTCAAGGATTCACCATCTACATCTTCATCTTCAACCTCAAGCTCATTGTTGGATTTCTAGGTTTTCATCAAAACCTAAGCGGTAAGTATATCTCTTTCATTTATAAACCTTGAAATAAGTTATAAATACTCCAATGATGGTTCCCTAGTGTTTGATTTCTCTGTTTTCGGTTTATAAGATTTTGGAAGATTTTGGAGGAGTTAGGTCAAAACTAGGGTTTTGGGTATAAGTTGAGGTTTTGATGTAAAATGTTTGGGGAATGTTTCTATATGGTTGAATATGGTTATTTACGGTTGAAAATATTTGGATCTAGGTTTTGGAGGTTTTGGCTTGGAGGATTCAAGTTTCGTCAAGGAAGCTCAAAGTGGGGTAAAATCTAGATTTAGCCTAAATCTAGCAAGGTGAGTTCAAGTTGATTTGTGAAAACTGTGTACATGCCAAAATGTTTATTTTAAAGTGTTTTGTGTTTTACATGAAATTTGTTAACTGCTGATAAGTTTTGGTTATTTTGAAGTGTTCAACTTTGTAAACGTATATAACATACATTCTTGGGTATTTTGATAAATAAATAATATAGACATGTGTCCTTGACAATTTTATATAAATGGAGTTTATTGGACGTAATTGTCGTTTTTGGGTACTTAACTTTATATAACCGTTTGGAAAATGCATATCATTGTGTCATATGGTATTTTGGAAATAAAGGTATGAGTTCATTTGGAAAAGGGTTTGCCTCAACCAACTTTGTGTTTTGGATTAATCAAACTTTTAGTCGTTGGGTTTCATGACCGTTGGTTAAAAATGTTTTATGGTTTACACCGACATTTATTGTATGATAAAGCAAGCTTTGTTGAGCTCTGGCTCGGTTTGATTAAAATGAGTCTTTGGAACATTTGTTCAATATTGGTAGCTCGTTAAGGAGCCTTGGTCGTATGGTGTACCTAGTTGCATCTTATTTGGGAATTACATGTTTTGAGTCATTGTCATTCTTTTGAGTCATGTAGCGTTTTGACCGTAATGCATTGGATCCATAGGCATAGAGGTCGGTTTATCATGTAAATGCGGGATGAGGTCCCGAGTTGTAATTTGGAAATAGGCATTGGTGATACGATGTAAGTTTTCAAATGAACAAGCGTGTCAAGGATGGTGAGGTCCCAAGGTAAAGATCCATGAATAGGGTTGAACTTGGTGATTCTTTGGAACTAAAGATCCATGAATAGGGTTGATGTTCCAACGGCTAAAGATCCATGAATAGGGTTGATGCCTATGATGACTAAAGATCCATGAATAGGGTTGATGTCTACCTTGACTAAAGATCCATGAATAGGGTTGATGTCAATGGTTGCCCATCCTTGAAGTATGCTTATAACATAGATACGTGGTTTATCTTTATATGCCGCCACATTCGATGGAATCGGGTCTTCCCGTCACCGAAAGGTGTTATTTTTGGGTATTGTATTTTGGTATCCATATTTTCGGTGACATTTTATCTGTATGGGTTTTATCCATGATTTATGAGTTGGGTAATATGTTTCACCTGAATTTGGGTGTTTCGGGAAATTAAGTTTTATCTACGTTTTTATAAATGGGGAGTTCAATTTCTATTTAATGCTTTGAGTGAGTTTTGGGTTGAATTTACTCTACGAAAGAATATTTTATGTTGGGGTATTCGTCTTTAAAATGTGCAGATTTGGAAAATGAGTCGTCTCATATTAAAGCTAATCATTTTGGAAAATTATGGCTTACATGATAATCTTTACTGTTAACATTAGGTATTCATATATGTTGAAAAACTCTTGAACTCACTAGGCGTTAGCCTAACCTTTTTATTTGTCGGCATGTGCATCAGGTTCTAGTTGGGGGTTTTGGTTCTAGCAGTACTATGAAGAGTTAGGCCTTAGCCCTACACAAGTGTAAGTAGTTGGTGAAGTCTTCCGCAATTTGGAGATAGTGACTGTTATTGGGTTTTAGTAGCACCCGTCATTATTATAGTCTGTATGTATGGAATGGAATGTGTGTATTGAGGTTCAATCTTAAATTGTGATTGTAGATGAATCAATTATCGATGCATTTAGAAAATTTTAAATTAGTTGCTATTTCCAGAATTGAGGGTGTTATAGCTCACTACCCCCTCTCCCCCGATCCCCATCCTCCTTCTTAAGGCAGAGACCACCCACCCCCTCGGCACCAAACACTGCTTGCCGACTCCTACCACAAGTCGATTCCACGACCTGGGACCATACCCTTACCCTCATGTCAACACCACCTCCTTTGACTTGACTGGCCCATCCATCTGCCCGACCATCCATTACCCCTACCACACCATGGCGGGTCGACGGATCGGGTCACCTTCAACCTCGCTCCTCGGGACCCCCGACTAGGCCGACGCAATCGCCCCCGGTCGACCTCACCCACTGCCACCTCCCTCATCCTTCCCCATTGACCCTGAACACCCTCTCCAACTACTCCCCTCCCCACCCCAAACCCGCTACTCCTATGACCACCCTACTCCCTTTGGTGTCGGCCCCTCCTACTCAGCCCGACCACCCTACTCCCCTGGTTCCTCCCCTGATTGGGCTGACCCCCAGGATGACCGACCCAAAACCGCTCCCCCTCGGCCCCTCATCCTTCCTGGGTCGACCCGACCCTTGTCCCTACCCCAGCCCTTTCGTTCCCCCTTGAACCCAACCCTCTCATCCTTCTCCCTTGGCCTACTTAACACCCTGGCCGACCATCATTCTTTATTTACTCCTGTGTCAACCCCTACCCCTCGTCGTCCCTCAACCACCCTACTACCTACAACTACCTGCATGGGCCCATCCCTGACCTATTCCCGGGGTTGACCACCGTGCACGCCCTCCCCTCCCTTGACCCAACCACCTAGGGAGATATTATTAAAAGATATTGATATTGTTACAAAATAATAATTTTTAAGTTTACTCATGTTTTGGCATCTTTTTTAAACATAATTAGATAATTAGAGTTTGTCATTATGGTTAATAACCATGTGTTTAATTAGGAGGCCCTCCCCTGACCCAACTAGCCCAACTGGGAGCCTGCCCCCTCTACCTCGATCCTCATCCTTAGAGCGGAGACCACCTACCCCCTCGACCCTAGGGTGTTTTTAGAAACCTGAATTAAATCATGTTGACTTTTAAAATAATTATTTTGTAGAATAATTATAAATGTGTCAAAATATAATTAAATTACAGGTGTTATCTGTAAATATATATAGTTGTATTAATGTTTAAGATAATTATATATCTATTATTACAGATGATTACATAACCTTATTTGAATTATGGTCATCTATAATTTAGTACATATAAATAAGGTGATAAACTAAGATCGAAAGGTTAATCAATTATTTAGGTTTTAGCTATCAGTGTAAACCAGAAAAGAAACTTTTTCTTTCTTTTCTTTTAAAACACATATTAGATCTAGGGTACTAGGTTAGCACCCGGTGGAGGACAGAGATGTGTTCATGTGTGGATTATCGATAGAAGAACCCCAACTTGGATTCTAGGTGCTCTGTCAGAACCAACTTCAGATCTCAAAGGTATTCTCTAAAATACCACATGATTGGTTTTTTATTTGTTTTAACAGTTATTGGATTGTGCTAAGGGTTTTATTTTTAGAAATTTTTTCTAAATAATTTTCCTTTGCGTTTACAAAAATGTTTAAAAACCGTACAGCAGTATCAGATCCACTTTGACATTAAAACAATTAAAATCAGAATTAAAATTGAAACGGAAACCCCTCGGTTACCGGTGTCGGGTTTTTGACCTCGCTTCAGTCGGGTCTGTTTTTGCGCCTCTCTAGTGTCGCCATGCCACGATATGTTGTCTGGGTTCGAATCACCATCGCATCGTGGTTTGGGTCCTTGTCGCAGCGTGACTTGGTTTCAACCGCACCATGATTTCGCAGTTTGGCTTCTTATTGTATCGTGATTGCCACCTACCACACCACGTAATAGCAACCGTCATGTGGTCGGTGATACGGTTGTTTCATTAACAATGGAGATCCAGAGACAGATACAGGAATCTCAATGGATACAGAATCATGAGAAAGCCATTAATATCGATCCCAGGGCTTATTAAGGAGACTATTACCCCCCTCCTCAAAAAATTCACCGGTTGCAGTCACCGGAGCCGAGGTATTGGCAGTAACAACGACATATGACAACCGGTGGTTACCCGATGTCAGTGGCCAGAAAAGACTCTCCGGTTTATCTAATTCCATCTCCAAATCCTCCGGTACAAGCTCCCCCTACAGCTCAAACACTCCGACCGGCAACCGGTCAAGGTCAGGCTTATTACGGGATGTAGAGGATGGGTAATCCACCTGAATTCTACCGGGAACAACCAGCCCCCAATTTAGCAAACCAAAGTTGGAACATACCCAGAAGCTATCAGAATGGTGAGGCCACAAGCTGAGCTCGAGTATGGCTAGTTTTGCATTGATGCCACCGGACGCCACCGGCCGACAGGTTTATTATACAACGTCATAGGGAATGAACCCCCCCCCCCTTATCAACCGGTGATGGCCCAACCTGATGTGAGGCAAGGCCTTGGTTTGGTGGTTAATCTTAACGGTAAGCCGATTAAATTGATATAATTACAACTACTGTAAGGGGTTGGGTTTCGATGAGAAGGGAAGTTATGATGAGAAGCGTAAAAATGGATATCCAACGTACCAAGCGCGATTCATAGGTTAGTTTGAGATTAAACTGATAAATAGTCTAGGTCCCTTCTTACGCTCATCACCTTAACTCTACTTCTAACACGATATTTAGCTTACAGTTGATCGATATATGATATAAGATTTTACATACCAATTATAATTAATTGATACACAATATTAAAAAAATATGGTACTATACCAAGTCCACACCAAGAGGATTGTAAAATGAATAACAATTACAAAATGAATTATAATGGGCCTAGAAAATCACTAATTGAGCTTTAAGCCCAAGCCCACCCAAAAGCTCCTTTATTTGCTAAACCCTAATTCTTACACACACACACACTCTCCATATCTAACAGATCAAGAGGGAGAGGCGTAGGGAGAGAAAAAAATTATTTTAGATCTAAAAAAATGGGGAACGAATTAGGAATTTGCGCACGGGAGGTGGTGGTAGATGCCCGCCACCATATGCTCGGTCGGTTGTCGTTGATTCGGGTCAGGATGTAATCCGCAATCTAACATCTCTTCGGTCTCAACTCCTCAACCACAATCCTTGTGATTAATAAGGTCATTTACTTTTGGATTGTATGGGTGTATCACAATTGGGTACGAAATGATCATCTTTTATAAATTTGGGGTGAATGTGTAATTTCTCGAAGTATAGGGGTGATATATGAATGTAATGCAGGTATTAATAAACAACCTATTTTCTTTGTTGATTTCTTATTAATCTTGGAGGAGAAAATAATGGCTACATCATCATCGTCGCCGCAACAACATGGTGGTGCAGTGGTGGCGAAGAGAAGGGGAATCCCGACGACTTCTCACCTATGGATGCAAATGCAGGATTTCCATATGTTGGAATGAAGTAGGGGAGAGACAATTGGCAGGTTCAGAGATTGTGCAATTGACCGCGGAGAAAATCAATCAAATTCGTGAGAAAATAAAGGTCGCTTAGGACCGTCAAAAGATGTATGCGAACAAATAAAGAAAACCAATCAAATTACAAGTGGGAGACAAAGTGATGTTGAAGGTCTCACTTTGGAAGGGTGTGGTACGATTTAGGAAAAGGGAAAGTTAAGCCATAGGTATGTGGGGCCATTTGCTATTACGGATTGAGTGGGAGAAGTGGCTTACAAGTTGGACATACCCGAAGAACTGTGGGGTATCCAACATACTTTTCATGTATCTAATCTAAGGAAGTGACTAGTAGACGCAAGCATGGTCGTCATGGTCGTGCCATTTAGTGCTAGATGAAAGGTTTAGCTCTGACGAACAACAGTGGCAATAGTGGATCGTATGGTTAAAAGGTTGAGAACCAAAGAGATTAGTCTCGTAAAGGTACAATGGTGGTATCATAAAGGCCAAGACCAAGAGGCAACTTAGGAAGTGGAGTCAGACATGAGGTCTAAATTCCCACATCTGTTCGACAATGGAATTCCGAGGACATAATTCTTTTAAGGGGGAGGTATTGTAATAACCTTAATTTCGTGTCATGAGAAATTTCGGGAGTTGAAGGGTGTGATTACGACTTTTCTCATTTTCAGGGACCTGGGTGTAAATAGGTGTCTAAAAAGGGTAAGTCCCTCAATTCACCCTCATTTAAGTGTTTACGTTTTGAGTAAAGGGAGAGGAGGGTAGAGAGAAATAGAGTATTCCCTTGAGAGATTGGTGAGGAAGCTTAGTTTTTGTGGATTGAAGATTGTCATCTCCAAGGTAAGCTTCCTTCTTTATCCTCTATGCTTCCATGGTTAGATTTATAGTATTTAATTTGGGGATTTCTAACCCCTTTGAGTGTGTTGGGACTAAATCTCTATGGGTTAATGTTTAGATTGAGCTTTGTTGTTGTTTTTTTCAATTGTGTATTCAATAAACCACCATTGTTGATTATATCTTAAAGGGTTACCAGTTTAAGTTTTTGGTGGATAAAACCTTCATTTATGAATGTGTTAGACCACAGTCTCATTGGATTCAAGATCATCCAATATAAAGATTGCAATCTGAAGCTAAAGCTGGAACGTCGACTCTCGATAATAAAGTCTATGTCGTTTGTAATAAATGTCAATGTATTTCAATGTAATGTATTTCTTTATTATTGTAAAAGTTAACTTAATATCTATTTGTTAGATATTAGGTAACTTAGGTAATTATATTAGCTTAGTTAGTTTCTAGTTTGTTAGAAATAATATCTAGAATTAATATCTAGATATTATCTAGATTGTGTGTTCAACACACTAGGATTAGATATTGTGTCTCTCACTCTAAAAAGATCATATTAGAATAAACACACAAACACACACTAAAAGGTGTATTAGAGAGAAAATCATAGAGAACACAAAGAAAAGCTTAATCGATCAACCTTGTAATCGTTATTCTATATATTAAACAGGTTGGTAATCATTGTGTTGTTATTCTATAAACTTGTTATAAAGTATTGTTGGACCGACAATTGGTATCAGAGCCTGATTAAGATCAAAAACAAATTTATGAGAAAAACGACTCTGTGTTCTTGAACAAAATTCGATTTTGTGATTTTGAGTGTTTTAGGTGTTAGAATCGATCAGGGTGTGATCGAAATACCTGCTAGATAGATTTGTGAGTGTTTGATTTCACTTTAAAGCTTTATTTGAGTTCCAATTTTGTGATTTGGTGAGTATTCAGTCGAGTGAATAAACTTACTGTGCCATCGATCTTATTTCGAAAAAGAGTGTTTTAGTGAGATCGAGTGCTTAAATTCAGTTCTAGAAGTGATTCTAGACACATTGGTAGTGTTTGGTTGTGCTAATCATTGCAGGAACAAAGATTTAGTCGAATTTTGCAAGTTCAGGACGAACACCCGCATTCCAAAGGTTGAATAACCCGCATTTCTCAACTTTGCGGGTCCAACTACACCCGCACACCTCAACTTTGCGTGTCTCAAGTGACCCGCATTCCTTACTTTGCGGTTCCCACTTGACTCGCATTTCTTACTTTGCGGTTCCAACATAACCCGCAATCCTCAAAACTCGGGTCCCAAAGCACCCGCAAAGCTGAACTTTTCGGTTCCTAAAGGACCCGCATACCTCAAAGACCCGCATTCCTCAAGACTTCAAAAGAACAAGTCAACTTTGCGTTCCATCTAGACCCGCAAACCTCCATTTGCGCGTCCCATTAGAAACGCAAACCTCAACTTTGCGTTCCTAACTTGAAACACAAACCTTCTCAATCGCAAAGCTCCAATTTACAGACTTAGATTTTTTTTTTCTTCTGAGAATTTTTTTCAAATCTGATGACATCCAGAGAAGCCCTTGCAATAGAAACTGACACCAAGCCACCAGTTCTCTTCAAAGGAGAATACGAACAGTGGAAGGATCGGTTTCTAAACTTCATAGACAGACATGAGCTTTGTGAGTTCATCAGACAGTCATTTGCAGAAGGAAATATGCAACCAATAAAGACAACTCGTCTAGTTGAAACAGTGCCAACACAAGTTGAACTGAAGTACCATGAGCTTGACGGTGACAACCTAAACAGAGCTAAAGGTGATAAGCTAGCTATGTCGTACATTCTTCAAGGAATCCCTAATGAAATCTACATAAAGATTGACAGCTACAAGGCCTCAGCTAAGGAAATGTGGGATCAACTGGAGAAGATGATGCTGGGTTCTAAGGTGGGAAATCAACTGAAGATCTCCAACTGCCTAAATAACTATGAAGAATTTAGAGGCAGAGCCGGAGAAACCTTAGAAGAAGTACATGACAGGTTTGTGACCTTGCTGAATGAGCTAAGCAAGAACAAGGTCCACAAATCTCAAATTGAGCTAAACGTCAAATTTCTAAGCGTTCTACAGCCAGAATGGAAGAGATTTCCGAGGCAGATGAAGCAGATTAAAGATCTGAATGAGATTCCACTTCATGAGGTGTATGAGACCCTCAAACAAAATGAAGAAGAAGTGGATGAAATTCTAGAAGAGAAAAGGCAGAGAGGAAAGAAGGTTGAAGCCAAGTTGCTCTTGTTGTCAAGAAGAAGAAGAACAAAGTGACTGTGTATGAATCAGATGAAGATAAAGCTGAAGCAAACTCTGACAAAGATGAATGTGAACAACTAAAGCAAGCATTGCTTTTGTTGACTAAGGCTTTCCAGAAGAAATTCTACACAAAGCCAAGCTCAAACAGTCAGAGGTATTCGTCTGGTCCAAACAACTACGCTCATAGAGAAAGGGTCGAAGGAAGTAGATTTGAAGAAAGTAGATTTGAAGGAAGAAGGTTTGAAGGAAGAAGAATGGAGGATAGGAAACCAGAAGATAGAAGAGATCTTGCTGAAGGAAAGAGATCAGAGGAAAGGAAACCTGAAGAGAGAAGGTTTCAAGAAGAAGGATCAGGTCAGACAGAACCTATAACGTGCTACAACTGTGGCAAAACCGGTCATTATGCCAGAGATTTCCGAAAGCCAAAAGTCAAGAACTCGGACTACTACAAGAACAAGATGTTTGTTGCAAAGCAACAAGAGGCTGGGAAGGCATTGATGGCTGAAGACGTTTTCTGGCTCGATCATTCTGATGATGATGAAGAAGATGAAGAGAAAGATGAAGTTGTCAACCTGTGCTTGATGGGAAAGCATGAATCAGATGATGAAGCTGATTCAGAGAATGAAGAAGAGGTATGCAACTTGTCGTATGCTGAATTCATAAATCAATTGCATGCCATGAATGATAAACTCAAAGAGTTAGAGTCGAACCTAAAGCGTGAAAAGGGTGTCATTACTGACAAAAACCAATCAATACAGAAACTTAGCAATGAAATTGTTGAGAAGAAAGTACTGGTTGAGGTTTTACATAAAAACAATGCACCAACGCAACGGAGAAGACAATAATTCTTAGTGAGAATTCTGAACTCAAGTCTAAACTGCTAAAACGTGAGATTGACTTATACGAGGTTACACAAATGCATTCTTCGTCTATCGAAGAAAACAAATCTTTAATTGCAAAAATGGATGCTTTGGAAAAGAAGTTGTACTCATTAGGTCAAACTGAGCAAACCATTCATCTTAACAAACCAATAGAGAACAAAGAAAGATGGGGAATCGGTTATAAGAATCCTCACTATCTTCAAAAGGGAATGTCTGAAGTGCCTGCACTTTATGATATTCTTTCTATGAAGTTAGCTAGAAGAATCCTTGAACTTAAAGTTTATTGGACTAAACTATCTGAAGAGGATGAAGCAAAAGAAACAGAAAAACATTTAATATCATCTAAAGTTCATCTTCCATTTTATTATGCGAAGCTGAATAATAGCTATGATAAGAAACCTGAAAAGAAGAAAACTCTTTCAGATGACTTCTTTCTAAGTTATTCTGAAAAGGAAATGGAGGCGAAACCTACTCAAGGTAAACTATATGTCCCTCCTCTCGTTTTAGAAAAAAAAAATTCTGAACTCGAGAATTCCTTGTCAGATGAAAGACTTTTGATAAACATTGAACAGAATGTTTTTACAACTGTGTTTACAAATTCTGTTCTTTCTAAGGCTTCAAACTCTGAGAATATGGTTAGTTCATCAAATCAAGGGTTTGATTTTCTGAACTCTAACGGTGGTTTAGATGATTGTCTTGAACAATTTGACTTTAATGCAAAACTTACAAACCATTCATCCTTTCTTAAGAAATCTGTTGGATCAACCAGTAAGCCTGTTAACAGAGCAAAATCAACGCGAGTTGATAACTCAGTCTCTGTGAAAGCTAAAAATGCTAAAGGCAAGAAGCATTCACAGAAGCCGATCAATACTGGTAACCCAAAGAAAATGCATTCAGTTGTTTGTCTATTGTCTAACTCAAAAGTTTCAACTGTTTCAGATATGACCAAGAAATGGCAACCCAAACGGAAGCTTGACAAGACTTTTAAATCTTTTGATTCTGTTTATTGTAATAAGAATATGTCTAGTTCAGATACTTTGAATATGAATGTTGCTCCTAAACTGAAATACTCTTTTAAGCAACTATTCCTGTTATCTAAAACTGCTAGACAGTCTTCCTTTTATGATAAACATGCTTCTAATTTCTGTCAAGATTCTGCTATGCGATTTGAATCATCTCATGTGCATTCTTATCAGTATCCTACTTCATATCTATTTCAAAAGAAAAGAGGACCCAATTTGCAATGGGTACCAAAATCAAAACCTTGTGCTAACACAGCAGGACTCAAATTCAAGTGGGTACCAAAATCTAAATCTGTGTTGCAGGCACCCAATGTTTAGCAAAACATGTGGCTTCTGATTACAACAGATTAGAACCCGTACCTCAATAGAGAAAATGATTCTTGACTTAGACAACTCAAGACTCGTACTTCAAAGACAAGACGATGGTTTCTGAACACGTCTGTTCAGAACCCGTGCTTAAGAAAAATAGGCTTTTGAATTCATCAGTTCAAAACCCGCACTTTAATATTAACGCTCCAACGTCTTACTCATTTATAATGCTTAAAATCTAAATCTGTGTTTCGTTATTTCTCCTATGCAGATCCGTCATATGTGGTATTTGGACAGCGGTTGCTCCAAACACATGACAGGACAGAAAGATATGCTGACAAACTTTACAGAGAAATACTGCGGAACAGTCAGATACGGAAATGATCAGTTTTCACCAATATTAGGCTACGGTGATATACAACGGGAAAATATAACGATCAAGAAGGTGAGCTACGTAGAAGGATTAGGACACAACCTGTTCAGCATAGGTTAGTTCTGTGACAAAGACCTAGAGGTCAACTTCAAAGCCAAGAGGTGTTCTGTTCGCACAGAAGAAGGCGAAGAACTCTTGGTCGGCACTCGAAAGTCAGACCTCTACACGATCAATTTATCAAACATTCAGACTGACAAGCAGATTTGTCTACTATCTAAAGCATCGATGCAACAAAGCTGGCTATGGCATCGATGGCTCTCTCATCTCAACTTTCGCTACATCAACAAACTGGTCAGTGGCAACTTAGTCAAAGGACTTCCAGAGCTCAAATATGACAAAGATCATCTGTGTGCAGCCTGTGAGAAGGGCAAGATGAAGAGGGCTCCGCATAAACCGAAGCCTGAACCAAGTACAAGCGCTCCGCTAGAGCTATTGCATATGGATCTCTGTGGTCCAATGCGAACTCAGAGTCTAGGAGGCAAGAACTACATTCTAGTGATCGTGGACGACTACTCACGATACACTTGGGTCAAGTTCCTACGATCAAAGGATGAGACACCTGATATGCTCATCACTTTCCTGAAGACGACCCAGGTGAATCTGCAGAAACCGATAAAGCTTCTAAGAACAGACAACGGCACAGAGTTTAAGAACAAAACTGTTCAAGAATATCTCGAATCTAAAGGGATAACTCATCAGTACTCTGCTGCACGTACGCCTCAACAAAATAGAGTGGTGGAAAGAAGGAATCGGACGCTAGTCGAGGCAGCTCGCACTATGCTAAGTCATTCCGACCTACCTCTATTCTTATGGGCAGAAGCTATATCTACCGCATGTTATACGCAGAACCGGTCCATGATTCACAGACGATTCAAGAAGACTCCTTATGCGTTGATCAACAACCGAACACCTACAATCAAATACTTCCATATCTTTGGATGTAAGTGTTTCGTTCTAAACGATAGGGAGAATCTCAACAAGTTCAGCGCCAAGGCAGATGAAGGAATCTTCATTGGATACTCCTCATCATCAACTGCATTCAGAATCTACTTCAAGAAGTCAAAGACGGTGATTGAAAGCGTCAACGTCACCTTTGATGAAGAGATGGATTCCGAACAACACTGTTCAGAACCCGTTTTAACCGGAGTACTAGCTTCTGGGCAACTCAGTCCAGAACCTGCGTCTCAACAGAACAAATCAGATGAAGCTTCAACATCAACTAACCATTTATCTGATTTAGATTTATTATTTGAATTGTTTTATGACAAATTTCTTGGAACTAACATAAAGAAATCAGTTTTGGTTGACAGGATAGAAGAGCCAACGCCTACTCATCCAACCAGTTCAGACATTCCAAATGAATCAAGTACCCCGATTCATCAAGACGTCACAATTCAAATACCAACTCCTACAGTTCAAGAAGTGCCAAGTCATGCAGAGTCAGAAGAAGCTGAAACAACAGGATGTACCGTCCAGATCCAACTACAGCCGGACCAAGCTGTACCTGCTGAGTCTTCTAAACCAACAACTTCAACTGAAGCAACTATCATAACTCCTCCCAATCAAACTGAAGAAGGTGCAAGTAGATTTATAGATGACACAACTGACATTCATTCCTATAATCCACTGCCTCATGAACGTAAATGGACCAAAGCGTACCCTGCAAGTCAGATCATAGGTGATCCATCCAAGTCGGTGCAAACTAGGTCAGCGTCAATCAACTGGTGCATGCACGACTCCTTTCTAAGCAAGATTGAGCCAACTCGAGTATCAGAGGCTCTTGCAGATCCAGATTGGGTAGTCTCTATGCAAGAAGAATTGAATCAGTTCGACGCACTGCAAGTCTGGAGACTCGTACCAAAGCCTAAAGGTAAAACAATCATCGGTACGAAGTGGATCTTCAAGATTAAAAAGGACGAAGTTGGTACCGTCATCAGAAACAAGGCGAGACTAGTAGCCAAAGGATACAGACAAGAGGATGGATTAGACTATGACGAGACATACGCTCCTGTGGCGCGTTTAGAGGCAATCAGAATGTTCTTAGCCTACGCTGCCCACAAGAACTTCACGGTCTTTCAAATGGACGTGAAGACAGCATTCCTGAACGGAATTCTGAAAGAGGAAGTATACGTCTCTAGCCAAAGGTATTTGTCAATCAAGAGAAGTCGGACCACGTCTACATTCTCGACAAAGCTCTCTACGGTCTGAAACAAGCCCCTCGAGCCTGGTATGATGTCTTTTCCACTTTTCTAGTCAAGTCTGGGTTTTCAAAAGGTACGGTGGATACCACCTTGTTCATAAAGAAAGAAAAAGCCGATATCGTTTTAATACAAATCTATGTCGACGATATTATTTTTGGTTCAACTAATACTAAGTACTGTAAGAATTTTGCAAACCTTATGGTGTCTAGATTTCAAATGAACTTGATGGGAGAGATAAACTTCTTTCTCGGGCTTCAAGTAAAACAATTTTCTACGGGTATCTTTATCAATCAATCTAAGTACATTAGGGAAATTCTCTAGAAATTCCAAATGGAAAATACAAAACCGATTGGTACCCTAATGGCACCAGGAACTAAGATTGGCACCGATCCTTCGGGAAAGGCTGTTGATATTAGGACCTACAGAGGAATGATAGGTTCTTTAATGTATCTTACTAGTAGTAGACCAGACATAATGTTTTCAACATGTCTTTGTGCCCGATATCAGGCGAATCCAAAAGAAATCCATTTGACTGTTGTCAAGCGTATCGTTAGGTATCTGAAGGGCACTACAGATCTTGGTCTGTGGTATCCTAAAGATACTAGTTTTGAACTAACAGCCTACACAGATGCAGATCATGCAGGTTGTATGTTAGACAGGAAAAGCACGTCAGGACATGTGCAGTTCCTCGGTGACAAATTAGTAAGTTGGGGATCAAAGAAGCAACTTTGTGTTTCAACTTCCACGGCAGAAGCAGAATATGTAGCTGCTGCTAGCTGCTGTTCTCAAGTCTTATGGATGCGAACTCAATTACGAGACTACGGTTTCCACTTCAACAAGATCCCGATCTACTGTGACTCCAAGAGCGCCATCGCAATCACAGCGAATCCTGTTCAGCACACAAAGACAAAGCACATAGACGTCAGGTATCACTTTATTAAAGATCATGTTGAACAAGGAACAATTGAACTTTTCTTTGTAAAGACTGATTATCAACTTGCCGATTTGTTCACCAAACCCTTAGATGAAAAGAGGTTCAACTTTCTTATCTCTAAGCTTGGTATGCTAAATCTTAAGATATAATCGGTAATTACCTAACAAAGTTTTCTATTGTATACTTTTTCATCATTTCTTCATTCTTAACTCTGATTGATATCTGTCATTCTATCAAAATGTTCATGATCCAAGGGGGAGAATGAGAAGAAATGGACACCTGGTCAATATTACTTCGAGGAGGAGCTCATAAAATGTTGCATGTACCTTTTAATGCCAATTTTTGTGTTATGCAAGATTTTAGGGGGAGCTCTTCAAATCAAAAAGGGAGTTCGGAAATAACTTCGGATTATTTCAGATCAGGACTCATACTTTAAAAAGTTTTACTGTTTTTTGTCTTTTCAATATAAGTGAATAATTATTACTTTGACTTGACATTAGACTTTTGCAGAATTTTTTATAGAAGCTTACAAGTTCATATTTCTATGACTTAAAGTTTAGCTTCATGAGATGGGAGATCATACGTAAATTTATAACTCTATATCTTCATCTCACATATGGTTGAAAGAAGGACAACTTTCAATCATCGAAAACATTGTTTTTAATGTTCAAACCACTTCCCGATTTTTCCACAGATTTTATATTTTGGGAGTGTATTTTTAAATGTTTTCATGATCAATATTGTGCTTTAACTGAAATAGTTAAACCAATCTGAGCATCACGTGCATCTAGGAAAACAAGGAATCATTGTGCTAGGAAATAACACAACTTCTATGGAATCACCTTAACCAGTGATTTCTACCCAAGAAGTTAATCCTTAGTGATTGAGTGTAAGAAATAGAAAAGGAATGAGTGTGATTAGAGAAAGCAAAAAGTTTAAAAGAAAGAGCGTGTGAGAACAGAGTTAAAAGAATATCAAAACTCTGCACCAACTTTTTCTGAGCCGGGTAGCCACCATTCTAGTGATTCACAATTCTTTGGTGATCATTATTGAAACAGGCAAATAACCCATGCCAACTCTTGATCAAACCTCACCATCTACTCATTTTCTTCTCAACAAGAAAGTGTTTCACTTTTTCAAAAGGGGATGCAGCACATATGCTATCTGATTTTCATTCGGAAAATCTAGATATTGAAAAGAAGGAAGTCTGCCCCACCTTCGCACTTCAATCATGCACATTGAGTCTGTGTTTAACTTACTGTTGTCTCAGTGGTTTACACAATTTTGAGCCAATAAGCAATCATCCGTGCTTAATTCTTTCAAACACAAGCACGAACACACAAGGAATTAGTTTCTTTGTCATAACGTTTATAGAAATTACCTTTGTGGTGTTTCGATGATTAAATGGAAGCCCTGAGGGAGTCAACATCAAACAGATCCTTTCCAAAGTGTATTCGTTATACACAGTGACTTAGTGTTACTGACAGGCATTCTAACTGATTCATTAGTTGATTCAGGTGTTACACATCTAATTTGTCTGGATTTGCAAAGATCTGGATGAATCTCTTATGAATTGACGAATCAGGGGCTCTTACCGCAAGATTGACATTTCTTACCACTAATTTTGATGAAGTCGTTGCACTTAACATCAAAAAGGGGGAGAATGACTACAACAAGAAATGGCAAAGATCACATGTTTCAAGAATCACGTCCACTCTTCAAAAGGGGAGATTATTAGATTGAAGACATGCTGAGTCAAGAGCTAGAGAAAAAAGATTGCATCTTCTGAGCTAAAAGAGAAGATCAAATTGCTACATCATTTTCGTAATGATCTTGATCCAAAGGGGGAGATTGTTAGACCACAGTCTCATTGGATTCAAGATCATCCAATATAAAGATCGCAATCTGAAGCTAAAGCCGGAACGTCGACTCTCGATAATAAAGTCTATGTCGTTTGTAATAAATGTCAATGTATTTCAATGTAATGTATTTCTTTATTATTGTAAAAGTTAACTTAATATCTATTTGTTAGATATTAGGTAACTTAGGTAATTATATTAACTTAGTTAGTTTCTAGTTTGTTAGAAATAATATCTAGAATTAATATCTAGATATTATCTAGATTGTGTGTTCAACACACTAGGATTAGATATTGTGTCTCTCACTCTAAAAAGATCAGATTAGAACAAACACACAAACACACACTAAAAGGTGTATTAGAGAGAAAATCATAGAGAACACAAAGAAAAGCTTAATCGATCAACCTTGTAATCGTTATTCTATATATTAAACAGGTTGGTAATCATTGTGTTGTTATTCTATAAACTTGTTATAAAGTATTGTTGGACCGACAGAATGGATTTTGATGGATTAAATGGTGTTGTGATGTTAAGATAATGGTTAAGATAGTTTAGGACTTTGATTTCCTCGTTTGGGAGCATAAAATCGATTTGGGAAGGATTGGACATGAGTGGCTATTGGGGATTTTGCTGAAAAACTTGTGCAAGCAAAACAATGTGGAATGCGACCCCATGCGGGTTTGGTCACATGGAAGTCGCCAAACCCACTGTTTGGCCGATTTCCGTTTTATGCTCTGTTTCTCGTGTGGGACTACGATCAAGGCACCGATTAGGGGTTTATCTTAGGGATTGTTAAAGATGGTCTTGGGGAGTATTTGTTAAATCAAATAACATAAATCATAAAGGATCGAATTACTATTATTATGAAATCATCCAATGTTTAGTCTACAAGATGAATAGAAAACTTACTTGTAGGAATGTTTGTGATTGCCTTACTTAATGAAGCCATGATAACTCCAATAATCTCTTTGATGCCAAGCAATAATGATGGAGTTAGTGTTTTGTGATAAAGTCTTCTTGTTATGGAGCATTGATTAGAGAGAATGAAGAAGATGATTTGTGTATACGGTTTTACATCAAAAGAATTAAGGAAAGAGATAACCACAAACTTATAGTTAGTTACAAGCGGTTACATGGACCGATATCGTCCATCGAGATAGTCGGAGGACCTGCATGTAATTAAGTCATAATTGAGAGACTTAAATAAGCATTTATTACTAATATGAGATTAACATAATTATTAATATAAATAGTCTAGGCCATTTAGGAAAGACAATTTTTCTAACATCCTCCCACTTGGTCGTACGACTATTTATATAAACAATAAGTTGGCCAAGTGTTGATCTCATTAGTGAATCATAATAAAAGTAAAAGTATTGAAGCAAAATGATATAATCATACATGTCACCAATGACATGGGATCCCTATCAATCATACTTTCAGTACTCCTACAAAATAATAATCAAAATTATTAACGGTTCTCTTGTTTGCTCATTAATACAATTAGTGTTAACAAGTTATTAGAGCAAACTTAAGTAACATAATGTTAAAGATAGAGATGTAAGCGCCTACTTTCAATGATAGTTGAATATACCGTGACATCAAACAAGGCTAGCTCTTAAGCCCATATTGATCACATGCTCAATAAATGTCTTAGGCGGTAATACTTTAGTAAGAGGGTCCGCCAACATGTCATCAGTGCTAATATATTCCACAGTTATGCATTTTTCTTCCACATGTTCTCAAACAAATAGATACTTAGTGTTAAGATATAGTCCAACACCACTTGAACTATTGTTGTTTGAAAAACTCACGACAACACTATTGTCGCAGTAAAGTTTCAATGGACTTGAGATAGAGTCTAACAATTTTGAGTCCACAAACTAGATTTCTCAATAGCATAGCATGACATGTAGCATGGTAGCATACATATTCTGCCATCATAGTCGAAGTAGTGGTTAGCTCTTACTTATGACTCCGCCAAGATATCGGCCCACCTGAAAACATGAATATGTACTCCGAAGTTGATTTCTTGTCATCTTTGCATTTTGTAAAGTCAGAATCAGAATACCCTACAACTTCAAGGGAATTAGTTCTTTTATAAGTGAGCATGTATTCTTTTGTTCCCTGTAGGTAACGTAATTCTTTCTTGGCCGCTTTCCAATGGTCTAAACCCGGGTTAGATTGATAACAACCAAGCATGCCAGTGATGTATGCTATACCGGGTTGAGTACATACTTGAGCATATATTAATCTCCCGATAACCGATGCATATGGTATTAGTTTCTTTGATCAGGTTCAACCTCAGAATTAGGGCATTGATATGAGCCAAATTTGTCACCTTTCACAACAAGGGCGACAGAAGGAGCAAAATTTTGCATATTGTACTTATTGAGGATGCGGTTTATATAGGCCTTTTGAGATAAGCCTAATATGTCATTCTTTCTATCTCGGTGAATTTCAATGCCAATCACATAAGATGCTTCCCCAAGATCTTTCATATCAAAATTATTTGATAAGAAACGGTTAACCTCAAATAACATGTCTTTTTTGTTATTAGCAATCAATATATCATCAACGTATAATACTAGTATAGTAAAATTGCTCCCACTCATCTAGAAGTATATGCATTGATCAATTGAGTTCTTTTTGAAGTTGTAGTTTTTCATAACCTCGTCAAACTTCAAGTACCATTGCCTTGAAGCTTGTTTAAGCCCATAGATTGACTTGTTAAGTTTACATACTAGATGTTCACTTCCTTCAACCTTAAAACCTTCTGGTTGAGTCATGTAAACATCTTCATATAAGTCACCATTTAGGAAGGCAATTTTGACGTCCATTTGATGTAGCTCCAAATCATAAGGAGCTACCAACGCCATAATTATTCTAAACGACTCCTTTCTTGACACAGATGAGAAAGTTTGTTTATAGTCTATTCCCTCCCTTTGAGTAAAACCCTTAGCAACCAATCTTTCCTTATAACACTCAACATTTCCTTTAGGGTCTAACTTTGTTTATAGCTACTTACAACCTACAGGTTTTGAGCCCTTAGGTAGTTCTGTAAGTTGCCAAATGTTGTTAGTATGCATAGAGTTTATCTCATCATTCATGGCATTAAGCCAATGTTTTGAATGATCACTAGTTTTTGCCTCATTAAATGTAGTTAGGTCTTCAAATTTTCCCAAGTCATAATTGGTCTCATCCAAAAAAGTGATAAAGTCGTTATAAGTAGTAGGCTTCCTAGATCTTTATGATCTTCTTAAATGTTGAGTATCTTCTACAACTTCATTATTGAGTGGAGTATCTTCATGTAATGGTTAGTTCTCAATGTGAGGATCCACAATTTCATTATTTGATGTTGATGCTAAATTGTCATTGGGAATAGAAAGAGGCACAAGTAAATTAGGAGTTCTATCAGGTGCCATCTCTTCATATAAGTCAACAACTCTCGAACCATTACTCCCACTCAAATTTGCATTTTCAAGAAATTTTGCATGCCTATTTTCCACTATTCTAGTGGTATGAGATGGCACATAAAAAAGATACCCCTTAGACCTTTCAGTGTAACCAACAAAATAACAAGTAATGGTCTTAGGGTCCAACTTTTTGATTTGAGGATTGTAAAGTTTAACTTCATCCGGACATCCCCAAACTTTAAGTAGTTTAATCGTGGTTTCCTTCTGTCCACAATTCAAAAGGTGTCGTAGGGACAACTTTTGAGGGAACACGATTTAGGATATCTACGACTATTTTAAGTGCTTCGTTCCATAAGAATTACGGAAGAGATGAGTTTGTTATCATACTAATTACCATATCCATAACGGTCCGCAACCCCATTTTGTTGTGTGCCTGACATTGTAAATTGATTAACTATGCCATGAGTCTTGCAAAAATCTGTAAATGGTCCAGGAGCTTGACCCACATCCGTGTGTCGACCATAGCATTCGCCACCTCTATCCGATCTCACTACCTTTATTTTATAGTCGAGTTGATTTTCAACCTCGACTTTAAAAGTTTTAAACATGTCAAGTGAGTCGGACTTCTCATTAATTAGGTACAAATAGTGTAGTGTGAATAATCATCTATAAAAGTTATAAAGGACTTATAACCCCTAAACCGGGAGGAAAAGGTCCACATATATCGGTGTGAATAATTTCAAGTAAACTTGAATTTCGGGTGGACCCTTTCTTATTCGTGTTCACCATTTTCCCTTTGATACACTTAGTACATGTATTGAAGTATGAGAAATCAAGATAATTAAGAATTCCATCTTTCACAAGACATTTCATTCTTTCTTGTGATATGTGGCCTAAGCGTTTATGCCACAATCTAGAGGAAATCTCTATATCTCTCTTTCTTTTAGTTCCATGACTACATTCATTTATATTCGTAGTAAGTAATGATTCCGAAAATTTATCGTCAACATTTAATTTATAGAGGTCTCCCTCCATCACACCAGAACCAACAATCTTAGAATTATATTAGATAATTGTAACACCCGTAATTTTCGGTAAGTAAATGTCACCCGACCGTCTCTATGACTTGTAAATAGTGGGTTTTTGTTGGGGAAATGCATTGTTTAAAGTCCCTCGGAGTATTGGGAGTATTGGCGTTGAAAAAGTCGGATTTTTGGAGTTTGGGGGCACCTGGGCGACTATGCCAGCGATTGTGCCAGAGGGCACAATAGCTTGGCACTATCGCCAAAGCTGAGGACCCACGGTACATTTCTGGCGATTGTGCCACTGGCACAATCGCCTGGCACTATAGCCTACGTGTACCAGAGTGTTAAATGTTGCGATTTCAGCCATTTCTCTCACTTTCTCATTTCTAATCTCTTCCTTTTCTCTCCCAAACTGATCCCTCACCCTTTCCCACGAACCCTAACTCATTTTTGAGTATTTTTGTCATAAAACCAAGTGTTCCTTCATCTTCTAGCAAATTTTGGAAGCTAGAACTAAGATCCCTTCATCTTCACCTTCTTCACCTAAGTTTTCTAGTGTTTCATCCAACTTTCCACCATTTTGAAGATTTGGAGTTTGCGGCTTGTGTTAGTGTCCTAGAAGTGTTTGATTGATGGATTCAAGTTGTGGTTGAGGTAATCATCTATTCTCTTCATTTATGGAAATTAGGGTTTTGACCTAAGTTGAGATCTTTATGTAAAATGTTTGGGGAACGTTTCTAAATGGTTAAATATGGATATTTATGGTTGGACCCTTGTGGATCTAGGTTTTGGAAGATTTGGCTTGAAGATTCAAGTTTCTTCAAGAAAGCTCTAAGTGGGTAAAATCTAGATTTATCCTAAATCTAGCAAGGTGAGTTCAAGATGATTTATGAAAACGGTGTACATGCCAAAATGTTTGTATTTTACATCAAATTGTTAACTGCTGATAAGTTTTGGTTATTTTGAAATGTTTAGTTTTATGAACATGTTGAGACACCCATTTTGGGATCTTTGGGTATTTTGGTAAATAAATCATGTTGAAATGTTTCTTTGATGATTTTACATATATAATTGGAGTTCAATTGACGTAAGTATCATTTTGTGTATTTGACCTTATAAACCTTTTCAGAAAATGCATATTATTGTGTTATGAGGCATTTTGAAAACATAAGGGTATGAGTTCATTTGGAAAATGGTTTGTCTCAACTAACGATGAGATTTGAGTTAATTATACTTTTGGTCGTGTTTGCATAATAGTTGGTCAAACGTGTTTCAATGTTTATATCGGCTTTCATTGGGTATTTACATAAACTGTTGGGTCGTTGGCTCGGTTTTACCTAAATGGAGTCTTGAGGACATTTTTCTGGTTTAAAAACAGTTGTGGAATTTTTGGAGTATGATGGCGATTATTTCATGCCATTGGGAGTTACATGTTTTGAGGGATTTGGTCTTTCAATTGGAGTAATGTAATGTTAGACAGTGTTGTAATGGATCCATAGACACGTAAGTCTGTCTGTTTTGTAAGGCCTGAGGTTTTGGGTTACATTTAGTGACCGTTTGGGTTTACTAGTGAGTAGGAAATAGGTGGCTCGAGCCGCTGAGTTGAAACTCGTCTAGATTGGGTAGGCATCTATGTCCGTAAGACCTTAGGGTGGAACTCGACGGAGTATGGCAAGAGGCAACAAACGGTCTGAGAATTGTGATGCCTGGTATGGCATGGGAACTAGGACCGGGATATGTGGTGAAATCTAATAACATCACGGGTGGCCCCATTCACGTATTCTCGCCACCCAAGATGGAAACGTTTAGATGACATGCGAGGAAGTTGTATGGGCGGCCTACTTGCGTGTTCCTCTATTCTCAATGTATACGGGTCTCTCCGTCGTAGATCCGTGGTATTTTTAAATGTTAAGGTCGTATTTCTACCAACTTAAGTTTGGTGTGGTCGACGGTAAATGATGACTTTAATATTGGGTCATTCCCATGTATATTAAGGTTTGAATGGATTGCGTCATTTCTACGTCTCGGTATTTGGTTTCTTTCCATCTTTATAGACGTGTGAGTATTGGGCTTAATGTCCGTATTCACGGCAATATTTATTTATATAGATTTTCATCTATGGTTTATGAGTGGTGTATCATGTTCCACCCGTGTTGAGTATTTCGAGATATAACATTTTTACCCGCATTTTATAAAATTGGGAGTCCTCTCTCTATTTTCCTTTTTAGCAAGTTTTGAGTTGAACTTAAATTTACGATAGAACGTTTTATATTGGGATCTTCGCTTCTAAAACACTTTGGTTTGGTTAACGATTAACTCGGTGTCTCTTTCGTCAAAATGCATGATTATTGATAAACGAGTCATTTTCATAAGTGAAGCATATCATTTTGAAAGATTATGATTTTAACCGCATCCTTCCTTTCTAAACGATTAATTTATATATGTAAAAAACTTTTGAGCTCACTAGGCGTCAAGCCTAACCTTTTTATTTGTCGGCATGTGCATCAGGTTCCAGTTGGGGGTTTGTTTCTAGCAGTACCGAAGAGATGTGCTTTAGTTTTCGCAAGTGTAAGTATTTGGTGAAGTATCCGCAGTTTGGAGATAGTAACTATTATTGGGTTTTAGTAGCACCCGTCCTTGTCATAGACTATATGTAGAGATTGAATTGTGTATGTTGAGGTTAAACCTTAAATTGTGATTGTATATGAATTATTTATTGATGTATTTAGAAAATTTTAAATTAGTTGCTATTTTCATATTTTAGGGTGTGACAATAATCATTTTATTATAAGAGAAGTTAACCTCCCGCAAAGAACACATAATGAAAACAGCCTGGTAAGGCTGTACAAGGGGAAGGGCTTTGATAAGAAAGAGTTTGGGGGTGTCCCGTTTAGTTAACAAACATCGAGTTTAAATTAAAGTCGAGGCAGCATGGATACGAGACTATTGAAGTGAAGTTTGGAATAATTATGGTTTTCTATCTTCATATTTCAAAATTGGAAATTCCGAGTTATACTCATCACATACAAGGTATCTTGAAGATGTAATTTATTTCCACCTTCAAGTAATAATGAAACTGTCCCTATTACTTCCACCTTGACTTCATTTTCGTTCGCAACTTTAATGGTCCGTTGATTGTTTTCCAATGTTTTCTTTATACGGAATCCCTGTAAAGAATTAGTCACATGAATCATGGAACCCGTGTCAATCCAGGAACCCGTGTCAATCCACCTAGTATTGGAAGGCACACTAATGGAAAATGATTCACAAATCATATAGTTAAGGAGTATACCTTTCTTAGTTAGCCACTCTTTGAATTTAGGGCAATCATGGTGAATGTGATCGTTTTGTTTGCAAAATCGACACCTTATTTTGCCCTTTGTTCCACTTGTACCGGGACCTTGCTTTTGAACCTTATTGGGAGTAAACTTACTTCCCTTATATGGACCCTTTCCACTTTTGGGGAACTTCCTTTTATTGGTGTTTGTAGTAGTAAGATGAGCAACGTCCGGTTTTTCTATTTTTAGACATTCCTCTTCTTGAACACACATGGCAATAAGTTCACTTATCTTCTACTTCTCCTTTTGGGTATTGTGATTAATTTTGAATGGCCCAAATTGAGAGGGTAACGAAGTCATTATGAAATGTGCAAGGAAACCAGAGATTTTCATGTCCATACTTTTGAGTTTGTTTGCCATGTCGTTCATCATCATAATGTGATCGCGCACACCACTAACACCATCATACTTTGTGGTGAGCATTTTAAGTATAAGGGTACTTGCATGTGCTTTAGATGTACCCTTAAATTGCTCCTCCACAGAAGTCAAGTATCCTATAGCCGTTACAGAATTCGAGATTGCTCCCCTGATGGCTGAGGATATGGAGGTTTTGATTATCATAAGGGACATGCGGTTTGAACGCTCCCACTGATCAAAGAGACGCTTTTCTTCAGACGTACTCTTGTCAGTTATAGCAGTTGGGCGTTCAACCCTTAAAGCATAATCCAAGTCCATCACTCCAAGTGTAATTTTAATTTGCTCATTCCAGGAAATAAAGTTAGTCCCATTCAGTGGTTCAACTTCGGATATATATCCGGAGGTTCCCGTCATTATGGGGGCTAGCATGTTAAAGTTAGGAAAATTAGGCTCATAGTGAAACTAAAAGTACATAAAAGAAAAATTACGGGGCACATATATATTCATGAAACATAAATCAGTTTAATCTATTACAAACACATATAATAGATCGTTATTAAACGTAAGATTCAATCGTTGACTTTTCATTGGTCTAGTCAACAATTAAATCATTAATATTCTAATTAAATTATGTCAACTTATCTACAATATATCACCTTTGGGTAGAAAATATGTTAGAAAAGTCAATAATGCGAATTAAGTTCTTTATAATAAAGCGTAATTTATTATTATGTTGGGTCGAAATAGACTACGACTTATCAAAACATATTAAAGCATGAATTATTTTATGTTAAATATCAACATCGAACAGTCTTTCGTTGGACTGATCATTCGAGTCGATATACACTAATTTATTTAACATAAATGATTATGTATAGTAGTACCAAATAATTTAAGAACCACAGAAAATTAATCGTATAGCAAAAAACAATTATTTGACAAAAAGTAAATTAGTTATGCATTATCAGAAAGACATTCCTTGAGATGTAGAATTAGATAATATGGAAATAAATGGAATTAATTGCAATTAAGGATGATATTTAACATATATAAAGGTCATTAATTAATAATTATGATTCCGTAATCCGTAGGCAATCAAAAACTCTTTTTCACAAACAAACAAAAAAAAAAAAAAAAAAAAAAAACTCAATCAACCCACTCATTAGTGCATATGAATTTATGGCCAAATCAGTATACAACAAAAAGAAAATACTTATATAATATTTTAACTCTAGATTCTCTTACTTTGTTGAATGGGATTCAACAACTAGTTATTTATTTATTTAGGCAAATTATACTTGCATTAAAACAATGCTCTGATACCACATATTAAATCAAATAACATAAATCATAAAGGATCGAATTATTATTAGAATGTTTGTGATTATGTAACACCCTAAAATTTGGGGTAATTTAAAATTTAAAAATTCGACAATATGACGTCCATAAATAAAGGAAACCACCCTAACGGGTAAATGTATAACAGCGTTTACAAACCCTGTAAAAGAATATTAAAATCGACAACAAACTAATCTAAACATTTAACATCTAGATTATGGTGGTTGTCAAACCAAATTCCCAAAATGCTAAATCTTTTGAACGCCTTGTCTCTAAATATATCTATCACCAAAAATGCCTCAACGTCCCATCGTGCTTCCCTTAAACCTTGGGCGACCTACCGCTAAGGGACCTGTTATACACGTCATTTAAGAAAAAAAATGTTAGGTTTAACGCCTAGTGAGAACAAACAATTTATATCAATAATTTGTAAATGATTTGAAATACAAATAAATAAGCTTTTAATGAGTCGGATATATAAAGTGTAACAAACAACCACTTAAGAACCTTTCGGTCTAAAAACATCATGCGATGACGGGGGAGACCCGGTTTCCAAGGATCATGGCGGAACACAAAAGTAAGCCACTTTCCAAGTTATTGAGCTCACCATATTAGGATCAACGCCACGAACTCGCCGGCTCGTACTCAGATGTGGGGGAGGGCACCCAACGATCCTAATCATGCTCATTCGCTAGGATTACATAGGACCCACGGCTAGTATCCGGTCCCACATAACCATACCAAGTTGCCTTCCTAGGGTCCCATGTCTCAACTAACTACAAACGGGAATTAACCCAATATTAAGTCAACTCTATACCTATGGATCCACTAGTAATAGTCTAAAGCTTGTCACAATTATATTTGTGACCAAAACTATAATCACACATATAGTTCATGTAAACATTCCAAAAAATAGTTTACTTTCACAAAATAGGTTTTCCAAATATTATAAATTTGGCAATGATCACCATTGAAACCAACAACCATCCATATGTTTTATTTTTCCAACAACATTTTTATCAAGTAACTCCCAAGATTCATGAAAATCATAACTATAACTAAAATGCATTTATTTAGGTATTTAACCACAAATGTATAAAACAAAGCACATTTTAAAGCTCATAACATAGGATACTTCATCATTTCTCAAAATAGTAGGAAACTCTAAAAAAATCTCCAAAATAACAAGTTAGGTCAAAGTCCTTTCAACAAGGAAAATGTGAACAAGGAGATGATTAAAAGTCTAAAAATGTGGTTTGACATGTATAAGGTTTTAAAATGGTAAGAATTAACTCACTATGTAGAGTTTTATATAAACTCCAAACCTTAGAAGTAGAAGGTTGGGTACTTGCACTTGGAGATGAAGAATCTTCACAATAAATGCTTATGGCCACCTAAACAACCACCATTAATACATTCAAGGATTGGTAGCTAAGAGAAATAATCAAAAAAGGATGATAAGGGAGAAGACCTACCAAAAATTATGGAGAGAAATTGACCCATAAGATGCTCAAATCAGACAAAATGAGCTAAAACCCGTAAGTCCCCTTTTTATACCCTTAGCCCCCTTTCGACGACTATGCCGTGCGACAGTGACAAGTGTCACAATCGTTGGCAATGTCGCGCGGTGACCATGGCCACGACTATGCCATGCGACAGTGACACTTGTCACAGTCGCTTGGCAATGTCGCCAGGTTGGTACCGTGAGGCTTCCTCCACCCGCGGTTCTGCCACACGACTTTGACACTCTGTCATAGTCGCATGCCTTGTACCGAGGCTCGATTTTTTATTCAAACGAAGTTTAACCTCTCGAAATTCTTTCGGTTATGGCATAGAGGGTAATGATCCTCCTGGAACCCAAACATGGGTTTAATTCAGGTCCTAACGCACAAGGAACAAAGACACACCTTCGAGAATTACTTACCAAAATTTTCGGGTGTTACAAATTTCCGTACTTGATGAAGCCATGATTACTCCAATAATCTCTTTGATGCCAAACAATAATGATGGAGTTAGTGTTTTGTGATAAAGTCTCCAATTAATGGTGCATTGATTAGAGAGAATGAAGGAGACGATTTGTGTATACGATTTTACATCAAAAGAGATAAGGAAAGAGATAACCACAAACTTATAGTTAGTTACAGGCTGTTACAGGACCGATATCGTCCATCGAGATAGTCGGAGGACCTACATGTAATTAAGTCATAATTGAGAGACCTAAATAAACATTCATTACTAATATGAGATTAACATGATTATTAATATAAATAGTCTAGGCCATTTAGGAAAGACAATTTTTCTAACAGTATTTAGGTGTTCGGTTTCGGAATTCTTAGTTTCAAGTGTGAGAATTAAGCTTGGACAACAGGTGAATTTTCCTTACCCACTTTTATTTATAAATGTGCTTTGATTATGCATGATGATGAAATGGTTGTTTTTACAATTATATATACCATGATTGATTACGAATTGAAATTTAATGTGTGCATTCATTGGGGTGGGACATGAGATGGCTTGTTATGGGAGGTGTGACCCATTTGAAATGCATGAATTCACTTCATGACGTTTGTCTAAGGGCATGTGTGAGCCCGAACACGTTGTCACAGGTGTGCGTGACTTTAAGCGTGTGCCATCTACACGTGTTAAGTGTGTACATGAAAGTTTAAAGGTGTGAATCATTTCTAAATGTTTTTATAACTCATTTTGAATGATATATTGTAGTATGATATTGATTCTTAAGGGAACTCACTAGACTTCCGATCTACCCATCGTTTTTATAAAACTGAAAACCATTTTTAGGTAAACATTTTAGTGAGGGTCGAGCAAAGGAAAGGGTAAGTTGTGAGCTCGGAACTTAGAGAATAGAATGAAGTTTGTAATTTCTTGTTTATAATTTCAAGACTTAAGGGGCGTTTGGTTCATAGAACGGAATTTGATGGAATTGGAATCTATCGAAGGAATTTGACTTTGAAGAAATTGGAATGGAATTTGATCACGTGTTTGGTTGGTAGTAATTCAATTACTTCACTTAAGACAAATAATGATGAATTCCTAAAAATGTAGAATTCAATGGAATTGGAAGGATTCCATCCCTTTCATTCCTTGAACTAAACATGGGCTTGGAATTTGGTCATTCCAATTCCGTGAACCAAACAACCCCTTAATTTATATCTTTATAATCCTCAGTTGTGGAAGTGTTGCCATCTGCAAACATCTGAGATGTACGTGGATAATTGATTTGTTGATTTTGGGGCCGTTTTGACATTATTTTATATTATGGTTGATTTGAGTTTTAGATTGACATTGCCTTAAAGACATGTCAAACCAGTCCGTATTAGTTATACATTTTAGATCAGAGATGATTTATACCTTAACCATTTGTATGTTAACATTTTTTAATACACGCTAAATAGTGTTTGTGACACTCTTTATTACAATAAACTACGTCAATTTTTCAAAATAAAATAAAACAATTCAAAGATTATCTAACAATGGATTTAAAAGTATCACTTCATAGTGATATTTAAAAACTTTGGGGTCTTATCGGGCTTTGGAACTGAAACTTTTTGAGCCCACAATTTAGTGGGTTTTGGGGTGGTTGTAGCACAAACTGAAACAACTAATAAGTTTGGCCCAAATTATGTTCTTATAAACATGTAAATCTCTCGTTTGTTTTTTAAGAGGTCTAAAGTCTGAAATTTTATTTTAGTTATGATTAATAAGAGGTGGTGTGTAAAAAGGTTTGAACGATTCAGACTTAAGAGTCATTAAGAGTTTAAAAAAAAAAAAAAAAACCCTAAATCTAGTTTATTTTTCCGTTAAGAAACCGAAGATAGAGAATACCGTTATGATAGAGTTGCACGTTTTGGCATCCATACCGTAAAAGATCTATGCTTTATAGGTCAAATATTTGTCTTTTTTGTTATACTAGCAGTGTACCCGTGAAATGCATCGGGGGTGAGCAATTGTAAATGGAAATAAAAAAATAATGTAATAGCTTATCAGAAAAAAAAAAGAAAAAATATATATATGGAGTAAATCATATATTTATAATTTATGTAGCATTAGTAGTGATAAATGCATAACTTGAGTTTTTTCAATCATGAAGTATTAAGAAATTATATTAAAGTAATCGTTAAATGTATATTTGAATTTTAAAAACATGTATTAATCAGCGATATCTGACGAATGATAATAATTTTTTTCAAAATACAGAAATATAGAATAGGTAAAAATAACAAATATAATGTTGGATAGTATTATTTTGTATTAAACGTATATATAGGTTCATTATTAGTTAGTTTTATAGAATTCAAAAGGCTTTAAAAACTTGTATACATGAAGAAATTACATGTACCATCATAATTAAAGAAATATGTTAATTTGAGCAAGTAAATAACTTTTCTTCTTTTGGAGAAACCCCAAATGGAAGGGAAAAAACTTGAATATGGAAGGTAGTGAAAAAGTAAAGTTTGAATTTTTTTCAAATGAGTTGTACCTTATGCATACTAAGTTGTGATTAAGAGATTTTTGAAATGTATGCATAAAATGTTAGTACCTTATGTTTTTATAAGTAGTAATTAAGAGTTTTTTATTCCATCTTTATAATATAGTATAGATAGTAAAGCATATAATAATCCTATTTGTTTGACATATTTTTTTTAAATAGAAAACAGTTAAATAGGTCATCCAATTACTAAGTTTTCTTATTTGAGTTATATATATATATATATTATTTTACAAATAAAACATGTTAATAAATTTTATTTTGAAAAATCTTTAATTTCAAAAGAATCACCTCTTGGTGATAAAAATAACAAATATACATCTAACCTAAAAGAATTGGACGATAAAATGTCATTTTAACTCCAAAGCTAATGTAACACTAATTTTTCTTTGAACTGCTAGGTTGGTTGACCTTTAAAATCATTATTGTTTTAAGCAATGTATTTTTCTATATCTTTCTAATGTTGGAATTTTTTTTTTAATTTTTTGAAAATATGTCACCTTGTGTCATCCTTTAATCCACGAGGTTCATGTAAATGGTCCCTTCATAGCGAATCGTACAAACTCCCCACCCTTTAAAAAATATCAGAAGACGAACATGGTTTATTCATACCAAATGAATAATTAAGTTTGTGAACAACCTCACTAATCTACATTTTGACATGATTCATTTATGATTCCAATTTAACTAGTTCTTTGATCAATGGTGTTTACTATATATATACAGTGTTAGTACTTGTAATAATAATAATAATCAAAATATGCACTAGACCAAATACATCACACTTTCCATCTTTTAATATTTTTGGTGGCCCACATAAAGTATAATTATGGACCCAATACTCACCTAATTTGCTTAAAAGGTGATTAAGATTTGCGGCTTTTTTTTGTTTGTCCAGTGACAGTAATGTTTGATTTTTAAGCAACTAAGTTGACATACACTCAAATTTAGCAAAACTCTATGCCATCGAACATAGGTCCTCCACTCTATGATGAAAATACCTAAATTGTTCTATTAATTTGGTCACCCCCTATGCTTTTAGATATTTGCCAACGTAATTATGTACGTTATTTATATATTTCTTTTAACAAAATACACTTATATATTATATCTGAATCAACGGTTTTCTTAGTGGTTGCTCATTGACTCATCCATATAATTAAGTTTATTCAGCAAATAAGTAGTGTCATTTAATCTCATAAATAAAAGATTATAGTAACATTATCGTAATGTAGATCTCAAAAATACAAAGGAAAGAATAATAAGTTAGCAAAAAATAACAAAAAGGATCAAAGAGGTGCTAGCCTAGTGGTAAGGCCCTGGGGGGATAGTGCATGGTATGCCTATCTACCAGGGTTTGAATCATGGGGGATGCACTTCGGCAATACCCAGACCTTGGGTCGGCCTTCGGCTCGGCCCGGGTCCAGGTTTACAGGCATACCAGTCTATGGGTATGCGGGTTCGGTCTTGACCGGGCTTAGTCGTACCTGGCCGGGTCCAGTCGATTTGGGTTGGGCCGGGTCGCCGCGGATTAGTCGGTGCTGCCCAATTGGATGTCCGGATACCGCGGGTGCGTGTGTGTGTGGGCATAGCCCAAGTTGCCGTAAAAAAAGAAAAAAAAAAGAAGGAAATCTAGGGGTTGTTTGTTTTTTTTTAAAACCTCTTAATGACTCTTAAATCTGAATGGTTCAGACTTTTTTACTAACCACCTCTTATTAATTATAACTAAAATAAGACTTCAGACTTTAGATCTATTAAAAAACAAACGACTAGTGATCAACCGAAAAAGACCTAAAGACACTTTTGTTGACAAGCTGCCATAAGAACAATAATTTATTTTATATTTTAATAAGTAGAATAATGATTTAAAATATTCAGTTTTATATCTATTAAAAAATAATAACAATTTGGGTAAAGAAACAGGAGAGTGGAAAGAATCATTCACCCAAAATTAGGGTTTGGTAAAGTGAGACCACTTTCTTGTTTTCAAGTTTGATGCATTTTTAAGCTACAAAATTGGTAATAACCATGTGAAAGTCAAAAAAACAAAACTTTATTTCTTGCTTTTTGGATGATTAAATTTTGAATTATTATAAATATCTATAATAGAAATGATATATAATTTAGACATATATAATTATTATACCTTTTAGTTAAGTAATGATATCTTTGCTATTAATTAATTTATCTCTCTTCATAAGTTTTAAATATTTGTGCATTAATTAAGGAGAGATTTTAAAATTTTAGTTATCTATTTTATAAAGTAGACATTTATTTTAGAATAAACATAAATAAAAATGTGAACATTTATTTTGGGACAGAGGGACTATTAGTTCTTTTATATAAATAGACATTGCATTATGCAACAATGAGTAGTTTTAGACAAATTTTGTAAATATATGAGACAAAACCTAGCAAATTGTATTAAAATATAGTGTACTTTGTTCTGATTTATATTTCAAGATTTAACGCCCTAAAAATTGGGAAAATTTAAAACTTAAAATTTTGGCAATAAGACGTCTAAAATATGAGGGTTTATAAGACCTGTAAATATGAATGACTAAAACCCAATAAAGTTGGGATAGTTGCATCAATAAAGTAGCGGAAGAATAAAACATAATACACGACAACCTATTTAATCTAGAACATCAATTTAAACTAGATTAAAGGTGGGTGTCGCTATGACTTCAAAACGTTATTTTCTCAAGATTCCCAAAAAGCACGGTCCTCCAAGAATCCTAGGTGCGCGCCCGACGAATCAAAGTGCCCTATGCACACCACTAGTAGGACCTGTGAGCCGATAACACCAAAACAAGTGTTAGAACAAAGTCTAGAGATATTGCAAGAATTTAACAGTTTATAATGTAAACAAATACAATGTAATTAGTTGTTACCGAAGTACCCGAAGGTTGGACCAATGTCAACATTCAATTCGTAACAGATGTTCCATGCCTGTACAAATACACAAGAGCTATCTCTTGAAAGACGGGGGAGACCCGTTTCCATTTTGGGTGACGAGAACACGTGAATGGGGTCACCCGTGATGTTATTGGATTTCACCTCATATCCCGGTTCTAGTTCCCATGCCATAAAAGACATCACAATCCTTAAACCGTTTATGCCTCTATTGTCTACTCCGTCGAGTTACACCTAAAGGACTTACATACATGGGTGTCTATCCAATCTAGACGAGTTGCACCTCAGGGACTTACGTCCCCTATTGCCTACCCGCTAGTGACCCAACGGTCAACAATTGAAACCAAATAGATATGTCATCTAAATCCTCGTGCACAAGGAAATAGACATCAACTTCACATTTAGGTCACCACCAAGTATAAATCATATTTATCATGCATAACATATTCCATACCAAAGAGAGATAATGTACATTTCATTTTCATATTTAAGCTACACAATCCATTTGTCAATAGAAACCATTATCAAAATAATGTGATGACCCTAGTTACCAACATATTCATTTATAACAAAACCCATCTTTATAAAGGGTGGTCCTTTGCTAACATATGCTCATTTTGCAACTTTATATGCATAAAGGACCCCTAATGCCATTTGATGACTTCAAGAAGAACAAATACCCATATACAAGAAAAAAAATACACAAAACCCTAGTTTTAGGTTAGCTTCAAATTTCTTATAATCTTCACATAAGCAAGTAATAATACAATGTATGGTATTATAAGGGTTAGGAGACTCACTAAATGGGTTTGTGATGTAAAAACCCTTAAATGATAAAACCCTAGGAGTAGAGGAGATGTCTTGAAGTTTTCCTCAAAAGAGCTAGCTACCACACAAGAACCCTAGAAACCATCAATGATCATAAAGATCAAGAATCTTGTGGTTGGGTTTGCATTTAATGAGGGAAGATGATGGAAGATGAAGGAGAAATCACCAAAACCTTGAGAGAAAAATTGGTCTTCAAACCCTTGGATGGAAATAAATGAAACTCAACAAATTAAAAACTTCATTAATGCATCTGTTCCCGACGGCGATCTTGCCAAGCGAAAGTGATATGGGCACTCTCGCTGAGAATGTACCGGAAGTCCCAGCGTGAGCCGCTCGTTATTGTGACATGCGAGAGTGCCACGGGCACTCTCGCCCAAATGGTACCGAGAGTCGATGCTGAGCGGGGCGATTGTGACACGCGAGAGTGCCACAGGCTCTCTCGTCGGGCAATGTTGTCGGGTGGTCATGCCTTCCCAAAACTTGCTGATTCAATAGGCGATACACGACAACGATTAAAGATGGGATTATCAGAATAATTCTAAGTCATACAAGGAGAAATCAACACGAAATTCAAGATGTTACACAAGAAAATTAATTTTAAAATATATTATCGTGTCTATTAAAAGACATCTTAAAGAAGAAAGTTTAATAAAAGAAATCAAGAAGAATTTTGCATTTAGAAAGTCATACTACGTTCTCTTTTTTGTTAGAAAAGTTCTAGCATGTTTTCTTAATTGTATCAAAGATATAATATATTCTCTTAATTACATCAAACATATGTATAATACGTTTAATTGCATAAGTTATATAATACGTTCTTTTAGGTGCTTAAAATGTATTATAGTATCTTTCGCAAAATTGAGTTTTAAAAATAGATTCCTCATAGTACCAATCTTTTGTTTCATTTTAGTATAATTTGTTCCAAAAGAAAAACTATAACTTCTAACATCTTTTCATTTAAAACCGTGTATTTTTCAAAACTCAATATTTGATCGTTCACAAGAAGAAAATAAGAACATCAAATCCAAAATATGATTGTACTTTATGAAGGAGAGAAAGCCCTTGATTGAGCTATAAATCTTCTATCTCTTGATGACTATTATTCAATCCTATAAAAGGAGTAATTTACCTAGATAGTCATTTAGCTTAAAGGTTTTAAGTTTTTACCACAATATATATATATATATAAGGTGCGTTTCTTTTACATCTCAAGCAATTTGTACAAACTATGCAAATCAATCTTAATTAGCCGTTCATCAAGTTTAATGAATATATGATTTTATTATGTTTCCTAATTTAAAGTCATGATTATAATGAATAAACTTAACATTTCCTAATTAAAAATCATGATTATAATGAATAAACTTAACATTTTCCATATATATCACAATCATTATTAATGAATCATAATCATTATCCATAAATATATCTATTGTTTCCTAATATAGTGGTTTGCATAGTTTGTACAAATTGTTTGGGTTGCAAAAGAAATGCACAGGTTCAGGGGAAAACCTCAAAAAACGGAAAACTGAGGAACACCCTGATAGCCTTTAATTTGGACGGTATGCACTTGTGCATATGTACGTGTGCATGTTCTAAATTATTTGTATGCACAAGTGCATACCGTCCAAATTAAAGGCTACCAGGGTGTTCCTCATTTTTCCGTTTTTTTTAGGTTTTCCCTTGAACATCCATCTCTCTCTCTCTCTCTCTCTCTATATATATATATATATATATATATATATATATATATATATATATAGTGGAAGGATATTTGCATCCCTTAAAAAGGTTGCAACCCTTGCAACACACATCTTAACCGTTGGATTCATGATCGGCGGTTATTTTATTTTTATTTTAATTAAAAATATTGGACCCCATATCTATTGAAATCGCCGATCATGAATCCGACGGTTAATATATGGGTTGCAAAGTTTGCAACCTTTTTAAGGGTTGCAAATTAAACAACCCCTATATATATATATATATATATATATATATATATATATATATATATATATATATATATATATATATTTATCTGGAATCTTGCAAGGCTGACATTGCAAGACACCTTTTACTTGCGGTATCAGGCTTTTTTTTGACAAAAAAAGAAGAAAATTATATTTTACGTTTTTTCTAGAAATTTGCGGGCTTGCGGGATGTAGCTTGCAGTTTTGCACTGATTTATTCAAAATTGCAATTTTCAGACCTGTTGTTTGTAAATTACGATCTTCGTTCTTGACCGCAACTTGAGGTTTCCTATGGTCTATCAACAATTTCCCGTAATTTACAAAACAAGTTGCTGTTTTAAACGAAGACCATAATTTACAAACCATGTATCCGAAAATAGCAATTTTAAATAAATCAGTGGAAATCTTAAGTTGCATCCCACAAGCCTGCCAGCCCACAAATTTCTAGTAAAAAACGTAAAATTTGATTTTTTTTTTCTTTTTTTTATCAGAAAAAATCTAATATTGCAAATAAAAAATGCCTTGCGGTGTCAACCTTACGGAATTCTGGATATTTTTGTAAAAAAAGAAAAGAAAATAATTGTGGTTGAAACTTAAAAATCTTTAAGCTAAATGGCTATCTAGGTAAATTACACCCTATAAAAGTCATCTACATAAAAGATGTTGAGGGCATGCCATAGATTTGGCCCTTGAAAAACCATTTGTTTATAAATTATTATTATTATCATTGCAAACATTTTAATAATTTATCAAATATTAATAGGTTTTTACTTGCATAATTTTAATATAAAAGTTTATAAATTGCATACTTAGATTTTCACAATCACATTCATTACACCAATTGTGTTAATTGTGACATGATTTCATAATTTAAAGTATCCGTTAATTAATTATCTATACTTTAATTCATGAGCAATATACTAGTTAATTAAACTCCATCAATCTTGAATTAATTTGTTGATAACTTGATATGATATAATTTATACAATTATGATAACATAAATATGCAAATATGAAAGGCCATAAAACTTTATAGCATTATTATTGTTCTTGACTTATTATTAAATGGTTAAACAACATGTCATGCTAAATAACAATTAACAGATACATGATACATGAACGAGTGGGATTCTAACGTGTGCATTATTTGATAAATCCAATACAAACATTGAATATATTATTGTGTTTAAAAATGCACCTCCCTCGCTCCTCCGGTTTTTCCGGTTCTCTCCATATGCTCTCATGTCACACCCTACTTTTCCCTAAGGTTTTGACCACATTCTATGACCAAGTATTCTATAAAACTTCATAACCATCTCATCGTATTGCAACTTTAACGACTAACCTACATGTAGTGCATGTTTCTACATGTTTATCTTTGACTTTACTCCATTTGGCTTTTGACTACCCCTAAAATTCACATTATTAGTTAGCTTAATGTTCACTAAGTTCATGGTTCATAATATGCAATAAACAAATATTTTGCAACATACATATATATATATATATATATATGCAAAGAATCGTGTGAGAAGTTGAGTTAATGGTGAGAAGTGGATCTCTTTTAATCTCAAGTCCTCCCATGAATTGCGGCTTAGAAGGGAGTTAATCTGGTGCATCTTATCTCGGTACATCTCATTCTAATGTGCGATCCATTTCTCATCTAACGGTTGATAACTATTTCTCACGCATCTCACTGTTAACTCAACTTCTTACTGGAACCAACCCATAATTGAGATCTCATATGTAAACAGGAATGGTGGGGGATCAACAACTGCTAACCATGTCCCGGTCGCAATTAGAGATGCCATAGGACATATACCTTGACTAAATTTGAACTATGCATGTACCAACTCATTACAACATCAACGATAATCCACCATGTCGCTACTTGCATGTCGATATATAACCCCACACACATAAATGACATCTTGTTTGCAATTTTAACTAAAATATAAAACATACATTATAAAATGTTCCTTGTGTATCAATATGATTATTATAATTGTTTTCTCTAAGGACATATTTTGGTTACAATGATTAAGACACCTTAAAAAAATTAAAATTAAAAACAAAAAAAAATCAAACTATAACCCTTTTTCCTTTTGACAAAGATCATCGATGGATTACTTCACCAACAGATTATCAAGGAAACTAGTCACCGACGGATTGCGATGAAACTAATCACCCACATTGAGAACATATTGAACTTAGGAAATTGTTTGAGAACATATTGAACTTAGGAAATTGTTGTAAAATGTGTTTTTTAATTCTTTAGAGATTGTGATATTATGTTATTCTATTATCAAATAAATTGTTTTAATTTTAAATTCAGTGAAATACATTTAACTTTCAGGAAAAAAACAATAATGTTATTAAACCAGAAATGTATCTGTTACACCCGCAAATTTTAGACATCTTAATATGTTTATATTTGTATAAAAAGGGTATTTAAGTTGATAATCGATGAGGGTTTTATGTAGAATCCATGATGGGAAGTTTGGGATCCGAATCGGGCTAGAGGGATGCGAAAAACGACGAAAACGCACAAAACAGGGGATGGTGCTATTTGGCGCACGACCTAAGTCGCTAGTCATGGTGATTTGCCCCAACCCGGTGGGGAACCCGCTACACCTGACCCGGTCGGGGCCGTAGCCCTCCAAAAGTTCATCTGACCCCAAGATGTATGTGTCCTATAAAAAATGTCACAATCATTCCCATATTGGGTAAAAATGCAAACCTATAGCTGCAAAATTAGGAATAATGGCACCATTGATCGGTCACCAACTTGCAAGACCAATAATTTAGGATTTCCCGGTAAACCGGGTCCCAGGTCTAGGGCCGAGGATCCCTGCTATGAGGAAACCGGGGCTGGGGTCGGGTAACACACCCCTCGCCCCACCCCGTACGTGGTGTAATTTTATATAAATTTTAATTATTATTTATTATATATAATTTATTTATTTCCCCATTAGGTTTTCTAATTTCACATTTTCAGTTTGTTGCAAACCTCGTCGCCTCCACCCTCTAGCCTTCCATCGTTGATTGTCCACAACATGTCAGCCCAACCTTGTCGCCCACCGCCCACCAGACCACCACAGGCAACGTCGTCTGTCGGCCACTGTCCAACCACAATCCACAACACAACACCACAAGCCCACTGCCTCGTGACCTCGTCGGCCACAGTCTTCAAGTGACCAAGTCTCCATTCTCCAAGGTAAGGTAACATTAATTCTCCATCATCATGACCACTGAACAACAGACCAAGTCGGCCATAGTCTTCAAGGTTTCATGTCCGCTACTGATTTTTTTTTGTATTTAGGCATTTAGCTATTTTGTTGACTTTGAGTTTTTTATGAGACGCGTTTGGTAGACGAATTGATTCAATAATCTTTGAGCCTTTGACAAATTTACAGTCTTCATTGCTGGACCAGGTCGGGGGAACAGGTTTGGACCAGGGACGGGGAATGGGGGTTTGACCATAGAAGAGACCGGGGATGGGATGAGATGCTAATCCCCATACTCGTTGGGGATTAGGGTCAGGTCAGGGGCTGTTAATAAAAACTGGGTCAGGGTTGTAAAACCTGCCCCATCCCTACCTCGTTGTCATGCCTATAAGTCATCACCCAAGTTGTGTTGAATATTGTTTGGTCAGTTATGTTCTCAGGAAACTTACCACACGACTACAGTCGCAGGCAAAGTCGCGTGGACATGCTGAACTGCATAAACGCCTAATTTTTCTAGGTTTTTCTTCATTTAATGATACCTCTTTCATTCCTCTTTTGTTTTGGGCGATTTTGGATGCTTTAGTTTCAGTTTTTGAAGCTCTTCTAGAGGATATCTAAGGGGATTAAGTTTCTTGGTGGATTTAATAGTTTTTGGAAAAGGTAATCTCCTCACCCTTCCTCTCTAACGACTAGGGTTTTGGGCGTTCTTCATGTAATAACCTAAATCCTTAATTATAAACTGTTGGAGGTTTAGGGGTAATTTGGTGAAAACCTTCAATTAGCAAGGACTAGAGTGAAATTAGGGGTTGATGAGGATAAAACCCTCAAAACCCTTCTCATTTTTTCATATCACGTTTTGGAGGCTAGAGAGAGAAATTGGAAATAAATGTTTTCTGAAGGATATTGAAGAAGGAAGTTGAATTGGATGGATTTCTCTTCATCTTCATCAAGGTGGTCATCTCCTCTATTGTCTTATATGTTTTGGGAGTTTTATGGTTGAGGCTTTTGGGAGTTTTTCCATATTTAAGAGTTTACGGATTAAAGACTCAGTGGGAGTTATGTTTTATTTGAGTCTTGATTGTTTCCATTGAGGTTTTGAACAATAATCACTATTGTTGGTGCTTTCTTCAAGTGTTCTTCATCATTTTGATGTTTTGGTAAAACGTGGTCTTCAATTGATGGATTCAAAGGACCAAATTGATGTTTTGATGGTTGAGTATTAATTGAAATGGTTTAGGACGTTGATTCCCTCGATTTAGGTGTTTAAGATCAATTTTAGAAGGTTTGGGCATAAGGGGTTGTGAGGGTTTTTGGTTGAAAATTCGTGCAGGCCTGGGTTCTGATTCCAGCGACTTGCAGGGGCTACAGCCACAGGCCAAGTCGCGCAAGGTGCTATTTGGGCGATTTCCTATTTCGTGCTTTGTGTCTCGTTTGGGGTAAGGATGGAGGTGTCGTTTAAGGAATTGTCTTCGTTTTGTTGTAGATGGTTTCGGGGAGTATTTAGGATGTTTAACACCATTCGTGTGTTGTGGAATTAGGTGTTCGGTTGCGAACTCGTAGCTTCGAGTGTGAAATCTAAGCGTAGACGACAGGTGAATCTTTTTTACTTACTCCTATTTACAAGCAAACGTTGAATATGCATGATGATATTTGAAATACTTGTTTTACACTTGTACACTCAAGTATTGTTATGAATTGGCATTCAGTTGTGTGTCCATTGGGATGGGGAATGTGTAACACCCGAAAATTTATAAGGTAAGTAATTGTTTCCCTTACTTCATTAATTGTGATTATTTGAGAATATGAGCCCTTTATATGCGCATGATTATTGTTATAATATTATTATGCTATATGAGTTATATAATCAGTTTAAGTGCCTAAACCTCACGCTCGTTATCGAATTTGGCTGAGTTTTCGGGCTGTCGGGGGTGTGGCGCGATAGTGCCACGCGATAGTGCCAATGGCACTATCGCAAGTCACTATCGTGGCAGATGTACCGCGAGGTCGTGAGTTGGTGCGATTTTTCCCGTGCGATAGTGACAATGTCACTATCGTAGGTCACTCTCGCGGGGAGTGTACCACGGGCTAGGGGCTTCGCGCGATTGTGACACGCGACAGTGCCAATGGCACTGTCGCCGACGGGTAATTTGACTTAAATGAATCATTTGGCCGATTTTGACTTCATTTCTCTCATTCCTCTCTTTTCCTTTGGCGATTTTTGGAGCTCCCAAACTGATTTCTTCTCATAAAACCCTAACCCTCATAAATACAAACCCTTTTGGTGGTTGGATCTTGGTTCATTGCAATAACTCTCCTCAAGGGAACTTTTACTAGGGTTTCTCAAGACTCACCTCTCCTTCCCAAGTCTCAAAATCTTCAACCTAGGGTTTCCTATTTTCTAGGTTTTAATCAAAAACCTGGATTGTGAGTTTACTAAACCTTGGTTAAAACTAGATACACATCATAATCTCCTACTTGTTATTATTGTATCTTTACTTGAATTGTTCATCTCTAAATGTTCAAGTATTTGGGGTTTCTCTTGGAAATATGTTTATGTGTGACTTATCATGATTTAATGTAAGCTTACCTTGGTATTATGATGATTTCTACTTGGGATATCTTTTTTGGTGATATAAAGTCTTCATGATGAAAATGGTTGTCATATGAGTCTTATGTTGGACCTTATACTTATTAGGATGGTAATATTGTACCCATGGTTGGTATTGAAATATGCTTGGTTGAAATATGCCTAAAGACCTCCTATATATTATGTTGGACGAACCAAGTCAGTAGACACTAGGAGGATGTAGTATTGGGCGCCACCGTGATGGTATGTGCCTAAACCTCCGCCATTCGGGGTAATGCCATGGTTGTAGTCCTCAGATGTGTCGGGCCTTTCGGATGTCACTTGTTAGTTGGCATCAAGGTATATCGACTCTTTGAGTGGAACTTGATTGGTGCTATGGGTCTCCCCTATTGACTCCACATTTATTGAACATTGGTTAACTGCTGATAAAAATTGCCTTTGATCTTATATGATATTTCTTGTACAACTCACTAGGCTTTTTGGCCTAACACTTGTTGGTGTCGATGTGTATCTCAAGTTCTTGTGGTGCTGCTTCCAAGCAGGCTTAGTTGCTTTGGGTGAGAGCTTAGGGAATTGCACTTGGACATATATTTTGGAGAAAATGTTTGGTTTTATAGATGACACCCTTTTTGTAATCTCTTTTCTAGTTATAGAAATTAGATTAGTTGGTTATTATTTATTGTCCGTTAAATTACAACTGTAATTAAACAGGTTTGAATATTTCCCCATTTTTGGGAGGCTCTTGCCATGGCAATTTTATATACCACTTTTCCCCTTTTGGAAAGTTTTTGTTATCCCTATTTTTAAGGGTGTTACAAAATGTGATGGCATGTTATGGGAGGTGTGACCCATTTGGAGTGCATGAATTCGTTTCATGACATGAGGGTAGGTGTGAGCCCGAACATGTTGTCACAGGTGTGCATGACTTTAAGCGTGTGCCATATACATGTGTTGAGTGTGTGCATGAATCTTAAAGGTGTGAACCGTTCTAAATGTTTTCATATTTTACATCGAATGATTCTTGTGGCGCATGGTGTTGTCACTTGAGGGAACTCACTAGACCCCCGGTCTAACCCTCAATTTTTATAAACTGAAAACCATTTTTAACTAAAAATGTTAGTAAAGGATCGAGTAAGGGAAAGGGTAAGATGTGAGCCCAGATATTAGAGAATAGAGTGAAGATTTTTCGTTTCTTGTTTAGAGTTTCCAGACTTAGTTTATATCTTTAAATTCTCAGTTGTGGATGTGTTGCCCGCTGCAAACATATGAGTTGTTTTGGGATGTTTGACTTGTTGATTTTGGGGAAGTTTTGGCATTATTTTAGATTATGTTTGAATTGAGTTTTGGGTTGTGACAATTGGTATCAGAGCCATGGTTTAAGAGATTTAAATGACTAGATAGGCCTAAACTTAAACCGTGGAGTGGGAAACACAACTGAAAAATAGGGAAACCTTAGGGAGACCTCAACATGTACATGAATATGATAGGGTAGTGAGAACATTAATATAAGGTAAATTTGGAATTAAATCTGGCCAATGTAATTGCGAATTTACAGGTAAATATATGTGCTTATTTTGCCATATTATATTGGAATTATGGGATTATGTGTTTGCTTTATTATGTGTTTTGACAATAATCAATATGTATGAATGATCATTGAGAAGTAGGTCAGTGACTATCAATGAGGCAATTCTGACCAATGTGGTCCTCACGGATGGACTAGTGGATTCATCGAGACAAGCGACCATACATGAAAGGGAAGGGGTCGTGGGAGGGGATGGGGAAGAGCACCCCGAAGAGCTGTGACTCAAGTAGATGAAGCCAACGTTGGGACTCGAGGTAAGTCAAAGACTCGGGTTCCTCGTAGGGCGAGGAGTGTTGAAATACCAATTTAGAATGAGGTGTCTTAACAAGAGAGATCGGAAAACTGGAAGGGGACGCGGTCATGTTAGGGGTCTGGGTCGAGGTCGTGCCCAAGGCTTTGTGACTCGAGAGATCTTTGCAACCGAGATGGGCAAAATACAAGATACTTTGCAAGCCTTATTGACTCAGCAATCGAAGTCTTGTGTCTGAAGGTCGAGTGAAGAGTGGAAATGAAATGAGTGCGGAGGCATCTAGCCTACCCATGTCCGAGGTGGGTAGTCACTCCCAACTAACTCCAATACCACCAAAAGGATCCGAAACCCACTCAAGTATGTAAGTACAAGATGTTCACGTTATGTAAGCCTCCTACCTTTAGTGGAGAGCGTGACCCAGTCCTAGCATTGAGGTGGATTAGGGAGATGGAATTGGCGTTTGATACGAGTAAATGCGCCTATAAGGACAAAGTGTTGTTTGCAATCTCAATGTTGAAATTGAATGCCATCTTTTGGTGGGATATTGAGACGGGAGGAAAGGGGTCGTAAGCGACCAATAAAACTACTTGGAAGACTTTCACTACTAGGTTCAAAGTACAATTTTTCCCCGTGGCGGCGGTCAAGAACTTAGAAGAGGAGTTTCTAGAACTAAAGCAAAGTGGATTGTCGATGCAAGAGTATACAACCAAGTTTATTGAGAAGGCTTGATTCACGGAGATGTATATGCCCACTAAGGAACTTCACATCGAGAGGAACATTTGGTGCTTGAAGAGTAGTGTACGAGAGTTAGTCTCAACAAGGAACCCTATGTCCTTCCAAGCGGTGATTGATGCGGCGAAACTTACCAAGAAAAAAAGTCGGCAAATGTCGGAAAGAGGTGGACACAAGAGGAAGTGGGAGGGACCCAGAAATGATGCGAGGAGATCCAAAGTTTCAAGACCCGAGTCGCAAGGGGGACATAAATTTGGTGAGAGACCTTGTGGGAGATGTAACCATGTGCTTCAGGGAGATTGCTCGTTTGATCCTAGTGGGTGCTATAAGTATGGGAAGTCGGGGAACGTGGCTTGAGATTCCCCCTACCTAAGCCGGCCCGAGTGAAGGTGAGAGAATTTCATATGACAGCGGAGGAGGCGGTAGAGACTCCTGATATGGTGGCAGGTACCTTTCTTATTAACGCCATCCTTGCTAGAGTGTTATTTGGTTCAGGCGCAAACTGTTCATTTGTATCCCGATTTTTGTGCGAATTTTGCATTTGAAACCCAAACGCTTAGATTATACATTTGATGTAGAGGTCGTGGATGATAATCGGGTTATGGTAGGATAAGTTTATGAGGGTGTATTATCAATGTTGATGGACAAACTTTTCCTTTGTTGTTCGATCAAATTTGGTATGGGTGAATTTGACGTAATTGTGGGCATGGTTTGGTTGGCGAGCAATGACGCCAACATAGTATGCTACAAGAAGTTGGTCCGCATTACCTTTCTCGATAAGAGGGAAACGGTAATCTATGGTGATAGGCGTGATTGGAAGTCTTGCTTAATTTCTATGATGAAAGCAAGAAAGTGTCTGGGAAAGGGATGCCTTGGGTTTCTAGATTATGTGATAGATGCTAAGAAGGAGAAGCAATGATGGAAGATATCCTTGTGGTGTGTGAGTATCCATAGGTTTTCCCGGATGACTTTACGGGTTTACCCCTGGATCGTTAAGTTGAATTCATAATAGATTTGGTGCTCGGGGTTGCGCCTATAACATGTGCACCATAACGACTAGCACCGAAAAAAATGAAGGAGATGATGTCGCATTTGTAGAATTGCTCGATAAGGGCTTTATCCGCCCTAGCTCGTCACCGTGGGGAGCGCTTGTTCTTTTTGGTAAAAAGAAGAACGGGTCGATGCGAATGTGCATAGATTATCGCGAGCTCAACAAAGTGACCATTAAGAATAAGTATCCGCTCCCAAGAATTGACGATTTGTTCGACCAGTTGCAAGGGGCGAATTTCTTCTCAAAGATAGATCTGGTTATCATCAGTTAAAGGTAAGAGAAGAAGATGTACCTAAAACAGCCTTCTCCACGAGATAGGGGCATTATGAATTCCTTGTCATGCCTTTTGGTTTGACAAATTCCCCTATGGCATTCTTGGAAATAATGAATCGTCCGCTTCTAGATAAATGTGTAATCGTCTTCGTAGACGATATCCTAATCTACTTTCGATTCTGAAGCAAGCACAATGAGCACCTCTGTCTAGTCTTAGAGTTATTGAAGCGAGAGAAGTTGTACGCTACTTCTCGAAATACGAGTTTTGGTTGCAGGAAGTCCAATTCTTAGCACATGTGGTATCGAAAGATGGCATCAAGGTGGATCCGGATAAAATTGAAGCTATTAAAGGGTGGGAACTACCAAGATCGCCGTCAGAAGTGAGAAGCTTTCTTGGCTTAGCGAGCTACTATCAAAAGTTCATTCAAGACTTCTCTCAGATAGATACGCCTTTGACCGCTTTAACCAAGAAGAACGTCAAGTTTGAGTAGATAGAGATGCAAGAGTCTTCTTTTAAACCTTAAAAGGAAAGCTGAGTAGTACGCCGATTACATCCTTACCCGACGAGTCAAAAGGATTTTTTATCTATAGTGATGTGTCCAAGTTGGGACTAGGGTGTGTGATCATGCAAAACGGGAAAGTGATTGCTTATGCATCACGATAATTGAAATAACATGAGAGAAACTGCCCTATTCACGATATGGAGTTGGCGGCGGTGTTTTCTGCGTTAAAGATATGGAGACACTACCTATATGGGGTTAAGTTTCAAATTTACACCGACCATAAGAGTCATAAGTATTTATTTGATCAGAAAGAATTGAATATGAGACATAGAACGTGGATGGAGTTGTTGAACGATTATGACTGCGAAATCCTATATCATCTGGGGAAGGCAAACGTAATGGTCGGCGTTTTAAGTCGAAAGGAAAGGGGAAATCAACTAAAGTAGTGGCATTTCGAGCTGAGGCGTCATCCAATCTCCTTGATGAGTTCAGAAAATTTCAAGAAGAAGCGCTGTTATAAGTGAACCGGAAGAGTGAGATAATTGTTGGTTTGGTGGCATCTTTAGTGTGTAACGGTAGCGGATTGAAGTATTTAGGGAACCGAGTGTGGGTCCCTAAGCTAGGTGATTTACGTAAGAATGTGTTAGAAGAAGTGCAAAAGTCCCGTTATTCTATACATCCGGGAACCAACTAGATGTATTGCAATTTGCGGCAATTTTATTGGTGGTCGGGAATGAAGAAGGATATAGCTCACTTCACTAAGCGACGCTTAACGTGTTTGCAAGTTAAGGCAGAACATCAAAGACCGTACGAGAAGCTTTAATCGTTGGAGATACCAGTGTGGAAGTAGGATGATATTACAATGGACTTTGTTACAAAGTTGCCACGGACACCGAAAGGTTTCGATGCCATTTGGGTGATAGTCGATCGTCTCACCAAGTTGGCTCACTTTTTACTGATTAAGGAGACGTATTTAATTGAAAAGCTAGCGAGACTGTACATTGATGAAATTGTGTCGAGGTATGGTGTGCCATTGTCGATAGTATCCGATCGTGATAGTCGTTTCACATCTTCGTTTTGAAGGAGACTTCAAAGAGAGTTGGGTTCACAACTCAAATTGAGTACCGCTTATCATCCTCAAATGGAAGGCCAAAATGAAAGAGCTATACAGAACTTGGAAGATATGTTTAGAGCTTGTGTGATCGACTTCAAGGGCTCTTGGGAAGCTCATTTACCATTGATAGAGTTTTCATACAACAATAGATTCCATGTAGCATTCAAGCGACACATTTTGAAGCATTGTATAGACGCAAGTGTAGGAATCCTTTGTGTTGGAATGGGGTAGGAGAAAGACAATTGGCGGGACTAGAGATTGTCCAAATGACCTCTGATAAGATTAATCAAATTCACGATAAGATGAGGGTGGCTTAAAACTGCCAAAATATGTTCAAACGAGCTAAGAAAGCCGATTGAATTCCATATGGGAGACAATGTGATGCTAAAGGTCTCGCCTTGAAAGGGTGTGGTACGATTTGGAAAGAGGGGAAAGCTAAGTCCCAGGTATGTGGGACATTTTCCTATTATCGAGCGTGTAGGGAGGTGTCTTATAAATTGGACTTACCCGAGGAGCTACGGGGCATCCACCCTACGTTCCACATGTCGAATTTGAGGAAGTGCCTAGCCGATGCGAATATGGTCGTACCGCTAGATGATATTCGCGTGGATGATAAATTGAGCTATGTCGAAGAACCACTGGCCATTGTGGATCGCAAATTTAGAATATTGAGAACCAAAGAGATTTGCCTTGTGAAGGTCAGTGGCGTTACCATTAAGGATAAGAGGCAACTTGGGAGGTCGAGGAAGACATGAGGTCCAAGTTCCCCCATTTGTTCGACGATGGAATTTCGAGGACATAATTCTTTTGAGGGAGAGGTATTGTAATAACTTAAATCCATAATTGTAAAGTTTTGGAGTTTTAGGGATAATTTGGTGAAAACTCTCAATTAGCAGGGACTAGAGTGCAATTAGGGGCGGATGAGGGTAAAACCCTCAAAACCCTTCTCATTTCTTCATATCATTTTTTGGAGGCTAGAGAGAGAAATTGGAAAGAAATAGTGTGTGTTCAGAAGGATATTGAAGAAGGAAGCTGAATTGGGTGGATTTCTCTTCATCTTCATCAAAGTAACCATCTCCTCTATTGTCTTTTATGTTTTAGGAGTTTTGTGGTTGAAGTTTTTGGGAATTTTTCTTTATTTAAGGGTTTAGGGATTAAAGATTCCGTGGAAGTTATGTTATGTTTTGTTTGAGTGTTGATTGTTTCTATTGAGGTTTCAACAAGAATCACCATTATTGGTGCTTTTTCAAATGTTCTTCAGCATTTTGATGTTTTGGTACAATGTGGTATTCAATGGATAAATTCAATGGACCAAATGATGTTTTGATGATTGAATATTGATTGAAATGGTTTAGGACATTGATTCCCTCGATTTAGGGCTTAAAATCAAATTGGGAAGGTTTGGACATAAGGGATTGTGAGGGTTTTTGGCTGAAAATTCGTGTAGTCCTGGGGTCTGATTCCAACGACTTATGCAGGATGTGGCGCGGCCTGAAGCCACGGGCCAAGCCGCGCAAGGTGATGTTTGGGCAATTTATTGTTTCGTGCTTCGTGTCTCATTTGGGGATATGATCGAGGCATCGTTTAGGGAATTGTCTTAGGGTTTGTTGTAGATGGTTTCGAGGAGTATTTAGGAGGTTTAACACCATTCGTGTGTCGTGTAATTTAGGTGTTCAGTTTGGAAATCGTAGCTTCGAGTGTGAAATCTAAGCGTAGACGACAGGTAAGTCTTTCTTACTTACTCCTATTTATAAGCAAGCGTTGAACATGCATGATGATATTTGAAATACTTGTTTTACACTTGTATATATCAAGTATTGTTATGAATTGCCATTCAAGTGTGTGTTCATTGGGGTGAGGCATGTTATTGCATGTTATGGGAGGTGTGACCCATTTGGAGTGCATGAATCCGTTTCATGACATTCGTTTGAGGGCAGGTGTGAGCCCGAACACGTTGTCACAAGTGTGCGTGACTTTAAGCGTGTGTCATCTACATATGTTGAGTGTGTGCATGAAGTTTAATGGTGTGAATCATTCTAAATGTCTTTTATATTTTAGATAGTATGATACTTGTGGTGCATGGTGTTGTTACTTGAGGGAACTCACTAGGCCCCCGGTCTAACCCTCGCTTTTCATAAGATTGAAAACCATTTTCATGTAAGCATATTAGTGAGGGCTCGAGCAAGGGAAAGGGAAAGATGTGAGTCTAGAGATTAGAGAATAGAGTGAAGTTTTGTTGTTTCTTGTTTAGAGTTTCCAAACTTAGCTTATATATTTAAATTCTCAGTTGTGGATGTGTTGCCCGCTGCAAACATATGAGTTGTTTTGGGATGTTTGACTTGTTGATTTTGGGGCCATTTTGGCATTATTTTAGATTATGGTTGAATTAAGTTTTGGGTTGTTATACCTCATCTCTACTCTTTTTCTTCCATCCTTGTCGTAGGTTTTGTGCTTCTTGAGGTGGAGAAGATCTTTTGGGAAGTTTTGGAGCTAGGATTTGGGAGATTTGCTTGTAGATCTCAAGTTTTCTTCAAAGGAAGCTCAAGGTTGGTTTGGAAATCCAGATTTAGCATAAATCTAGCAAAGTGAATTCAAGTTGCTTTGTGAAAACTATGTACATGCCAAAAATGTCCATTTTGAAGTGTTAATGTGATTTACTTGATTTCTATCAAATATGTGGTTATTGGTGAGTTTTGTATATTTGGTACATCTAATCTTATAAACTTTAAGAAATACCTATGTTTGGGATTTTTGGACATCTTGAGAAATAAATCATAAGTGTGAGTTATTTTGATGATTTATCTTGTGAATGAAGATAATTTGATGATAAATGCATTTTAGTTTATTTGGTGTGGAAAATACATATTGTGACATTTTGGAAATATGAACACTATGGTTTTAATTGGAAATGATTTGTCTCAACCAACGATGAGTTTTGAGTTAATCATGTCTTTGGAGTATGTATTTTCATAAACATTGGTTAGATATATTTTATTGCTTTCGATGACTTTTATCGTATAGTCAATTAGGTTGTTGTGCTATTGGCTCGATTTTGATTCAGATTGAGTCTTGGGGGATATTTTCCCGGTTTAAATTGCTCGATGTTGAGTTTTGTTTGTGATTTGTATTTATTGCATATTTATTTGGAAACTGCATTCTTTGAGTGTGTTGGTCATTCCATTTGGAGTCATGTAATTTAAATTGTAATGCAATAGATCCATAAGCAAAGAACTCGGTGTTATTGTTTTAAATTGGGAAAGTTGTTCCTGTGTTATGGCCAGAAATAGGTATCGGGTCAACATGGGCATCATGATGCAGACTCTTATAGCCAAACATCTGCTATTGGCCATAAGGTGTAATTTCTGAGTCGGTTTTATGGGAGGTTTATTCCCATAATTGTAGCTAAAAATAGGCATTGGGTTATCGGGGGCATCATGGTGTGGGCTCTTGGAGTCAGGCATCTTCTGTTGACCATGTGAATGAGCATATATAGGATCATCGGGTAATGACCGAAACTATAGTGATAAGAAAGTCATTTGTTTAGTGGTAAATTTTGTTAAAACTTAGAGTGCGAGGGCTAAACTCGAATAAGTGGGAAAAGAGCTTTAAAACCCTCAAAACCTCCCTCATATCAATCTGCATGGTGGAGGCTAAGAAATTTTATCAGTATTGAAGCTAAGGTGCATTTGGACAGGAATCAAAGGAAGAGCAAGACATTTCTTTCTAAAAGGGAATTTGCATCAAATATCTTGGAGGTAAGTCTCTTGTCCTTGGATTTTCAGAAAAGAACCTTGTTTGATTTAATGTGGGTGATAATCTTGATGCGAGCTGTGGTCTTTGTAACACCCTCGTTTCGGCATGTACTCAGTTTATTTATAAATCCATTTATAATACCGTACTTTTGATTTCGCGTGCATTCGGGTCAAAATCGGGTGAAGATGGGGCACGGTACGCCTGGGGCGATAGTGCCCGCGATTGTGACAGAGGTCACTCTCGCAGGGTACTCTAGCGGGAGTTGTACCGTGGGTGTTTGGCTCGGCGCGATAGTGACCAACGATTGTGACAAGTATCACTATCGCGTGGCACTATCGCTGAAACTGTACCGAGGGTCCAACTGTTCGGGCGATTGTGACACGCGATTGTGACAGTGTCACTATCGCGTGGCACTATCGCGAGCGGGCATCAGGGTCTTAAATGCTCGTTTTTCGGGATTTTAAGTCATTAGGTCTTTTTGGGAAGCTTTGAAAGGCGATTTTGGAGAGCAAAAAGGTAGGGTTTCCAGCCCCCATCATTGAATGCTCTAAGTATTGTTACTTATGGTTGGTTGGTGGATTTAATGTTAGGTTCTTGCTTGTGGTTAAGAAGATCAAGTGTCATTTCTTCCTTCTCTCAAGTATCAATTAGGGTTTGGTGTATAACCCTTGCAAGGTGAGTTTCTTAGGCACTTCTCCCTCATAAATGCTTTAGTTGTTGTATTATAACCTTTCCTTATCTCCTAATCATAGTTGGATTTTGTTGAGTCTTGACCTAACTAAGGGTTTTGAAGACACTATGATTACTTGACTAAACAAGTTTTATGGAATGGTATGTTAAAGAAAATAAGGGTGTTTATATTCATTCAATCATTTGTTAACTAATGTTTGCTATTTGGGGCATTGGTATCTCATGAAATGAAAACTAGGGTTTTGGGAATATTTGATATATTAGATTTATTATTGGGCATAATGACCTTTGAAATGAGATTATGGTGTCATCATTAATGGGAGTACATGTATGGAATTTCTTAACAAATGGGAGATGAGATATGTTAATAGCTCATATGTTTGGAATTTGATCTCATGAATTATATACATGATTATATATGGTTATGATGGTAAGTTGGTTCTTGGTCTAGTGCAATGGATCCATAGGCACGGTACCCCCAATGTCTTGTCCGGACATTTGGTTACCCTTGGCACGGGATAGGCATCGGGCTCCATGGTAAGTAGGGTGTGGGCCTATACGGTCGGGCAGCGTCCCATGGGCAGTATGGTGTAATCCCATTGTGCTCGAGTTGCCCTGTTTTGGGAACTCTCAAGAATAGACCTGGAGTGGTTGACTTGATGTTTTCGAGCAAAAGACTTGGAGTAGTTGAGCTCGCTACGTGGTTTTGAACTGTTGACAGTATATGTTGAATACTAATGGTTTATTGTCTTTACCTTGATTTAGTTCACGGCTAGATCGGCTACATGACTTCAAACGTGTTTATCGTTCATTTTAGCCTTCGTTTAAATATTCTCACTAGGCTTTAGCCTAATACTTGTTATTGGTTGTCATGTGTGGCAGGTCACTCTAGCGATGGGATGCGTCGGGATTGAGTGGACGACCTTGGGTTCGAGAGCGGTCTTTTTGATGATTTAGCGACCGATATTTTTGGAAGTATAGATTGTTACTTTTGGGAGAATAGTGATACCCGACCTTAATCTTGCTCACTCAAGTTAGATTATTAGGTTGTCGAGTTTATTCTCTATTTTGCCATGGGTTGTAATTATCGTATTATAGTCCCCATGTTGGGTTGACATACATTAGTCTGTTTTGTTGTATACTTTATTACAGGTTATTGGATCTCCCGTTTTGGGTAGATTGGTTTATACCATTTTCAGACGTTATATGGCCAAATTTCAAAAAATTTAATTGATCCCCATTTTTAGGATGTTACAGTCTTCTCCAAATAGGAGATGTTTTTGTAGTTTCTAATTATTTTGATTAATGGTTGGGGTGGGAGTTTAAACCATACCGTTCTTCGAAACTTTAATCGATACAAGGGGAGGGAGAAGAAGGTTGGATCGAGTGGTGGTGGGAGTGTAGTCCTTGTCCCGGGAATAGCCATCCTAGTTAGGGGGTGTTAACCGAATTAGTGACAAACCCGGTGGGAGTCAGCCTATGCAGGATCAAATGCTGGGAAAAGAAGAGAAGGGGGGTCGGGTGGTTGAACCCGGGAAAGGAACCCCGGATCGAGAACCGGTAAACTCCCCAAATCGGGAGTGGACCCAGTAATAACTCAAAAACTGGGATGAGACCCGGTAAACCTCCCCAAACCGGGATGAGGCCCGGTAAACCTCCCTAAACCGGGAGCAAACCCGGTATTAAGACAAAACCGGGATGAAACCCGCTACAACCCCAAACCAGGAGTGAACCCGGTAAACTTTATCGGGAGTGTGTCCGATAAAAACTTCAAACCGGATTTTAAGCCGGTAAACACAAAAATCAGTAACCTTGATCGGGTTGAGCCAAATCGAGTTTTTGTGTATCCGGGAGTTGTAATTGGGTGTAATTTATGGTTCCTTAAATTATGTTGTGATGTGTAAAGGGGATCCTGTGAGAGTTTATTATAAGTCTCAAGGGTAATCGAGTGACTCACCACTCCATTAAATTTTATACCATAGGTAACCATTATTAGTCAAAAGCGTAAGTGAGGAGGTTTAAGCAAGAGGCGTCAGGTGAGTCTTTATAACCAAAATGTTATTGACGTTTATGATATTTTCGCATGAGAAACTTATTATAATGCATGTCATATTTTATTACGACGAATGTATTATATGTATGCATACATTGTTAATTGCAAGTTATAGCCTAAGTCGGGGGTGTGTCCCTCCTGTGCTCATACCCCGGGGGGTCCTGTTTATGCCATTGCGGGGGGTGTCCTAGAATAAGGCAGTATAAGCCAGACACGTTGTCACATATGTGTGACTTCAGTGTGTGCCAGTAGTGTGAATTGTTTCTATGATGACCGATAAATCTGAAACTTGTTTATACATGTTTATAAATCATTTTATATGTTGCTTTGGCATGAAACCCGTTATTAGAGGGAACTCACTAGACCTTTCGATCTAACACTTGCTTTCAAAAAACTAAAAACCTTTTCAGGAAGGCGTGAAGTAGAAGGCTCGAGTAAGGGGAAAGAGAAGCTTTGAGCAGGTTGTCGCAGGCTAGAAGGATGATACCCTAGCTTTTCAGTTTTAGTTGTTTTTCCTTTAATCATTCTCAGTTGTGTAATAGGTTGTTTCTGCAAACTTCGTATGTTTGAGATGTACTTTGGAGCCACTTTTGACGATAAATTTTATATTATCTTCCTTATGCTTGTTCTTGTGAGTTGGGTTGTTACACTAATGCAAGGTATAAATCGTGGGTGGTTAAACTTGTTGACCATTGATCCATGGTGGGGCTCATTAACATAGAAATGTGGATTATTTTTGTGTTCCATCACATCAATGGAATCGGGTCTCCCCCGTCACTGAAAGGTGTGTTGAATATTATGTTTTATTCATGCTTTCGGTGTTGTTTCTTTTGGGTATGATATATACCCACGATTTGATGTTTGGATGTCGTTTATTATGCATACGTTGTTGCTTTGGATACTTGAGTTTTATCATTGTTTTCCGGTATTTAAACATCAAGTTTTATTCATGTATTGAGTGAGTGTTGAGTGTTGAATTCATATGAATGGGTATTTTCGATTTAGAGCTTTCGTTAAGAAAATGGTGGTTTTTGTAAAAATATTGCTTTAATGAGTTAAACATTTCATTTGAGAAATTATTATTTAAATAAGCAATGTTTTAGTTTCTTTTTACCATTTTATAATTATGATGAAAATTGTTTGAACTCACTAGGTGTTAAGTCTGATCCTTTTTTATTTGTCGGCATGTGCATCACCTCCTTGTTGGGGTGGTACTAGCGACACCGTGAAGCGTTGAGTGCTAGTTAGATGCACTAGAGGGATTTAGCTATTCGGTGACGTCTTCCACATCTTAGGGGCTGTTTGGCAGTTGCTGAATGGTTTAGTGCAGAATGATTAAGTGGTCTGAATGATTAAGAGGTCTAAATGATTAAGAGGTTTTTATGATATAGTGTAAAATGAAATATGGTTGTTTGTTAATTGTTCATAATGAAATCAGGACTCTTAATGGTTAAGGGAGGGTCAGGATACAAAATCATTAAGAGGATTTTGGAACCATTAAGAGGCAACCCTTTTTTTTGCCAAACAAGATTTACCTCTTAACGATTCAGAGGTTACCTCTTAATGGAACCATTAAGAGGTAAACAAATAGCCCCTTAGAGATAGCGACAGTTCTTGGGTTTTAGTAACACCCGACCTTAACCTAGACTTAATGTAAATATTGGTCTATCTTTTGTTGGCGTTAAATCTATATTTGTTATTCGAGGTAATCAAGTATTTAATTATAGGAAGATACTTATTCCTTTTATTTGATGATTTAACGGAAATTTAAATTAGTCGTTTTTTTTTCTTCCAAATTTGAGGGTGTTACAATATCCGCACAATGCAACATGGTTTAATATATCTCTATATATCATATTGAGAATTTGAATCTTCAATATATTTCTTTTTTCTGTTATCTGCTCATCTTAATTTTATTTTCATGATTTTGTATTGCTTTAAGAGAGTAAGAAAGTTATCTTAAATTTATTTTTATGGTTTTTTATGTATATTTGCAATAAAAACTTCCAAACTTGAATTTTATGATAAATATCATACTGATGTAGAGAGTTGTGGTGTACACGTGAGCATACATAAATATTTATAATGAAATTATACTTTAATTTATGTATAAACTAGTTAGAAAATAGGGGGAAAAATCAATATGGGTATCAAATCAAAAAAATATAATATTTGATTATTTAAAAAAATATAATATTTGATTATTTGATATAGTTTGTTTCATTAAAATATTTATTGTATTTAAGATAATTTAGTTTTAAAAATAAAGAATAATCCATTTTTAATTATCAAAATGTTATTGTTTTTGAATCCAAAGCCTGATGCATTCATTTGGGAGGGGTAAAATGTGTTTTCAAAAACTCTTCACACTTCAATTCTTATTGTTTAGATAAAATTGGTAAAAGAAAGAAATATTATAAAAAATTAAAATATTTTATATGCATAATTGATTTATATATAATGTTTTTATAGTTGTATCCTTGAAAAATTAAGAGTCTTTAAAAATAAAGCATAAATATTTTATAATATAGTATAGATACACAAAAATACTATCATTATACAAAAAAATCAATTTAAAAAGAAATATATATAAAAAATATTGTTTCTGTAAATATATTAGAATTTTAATTTATATAAAGATAAGAGTTCGACATTTCAGTGGAGGTGCAGTCCCTTGGACAGTCACTAAACAAACCCAAAAATTAGTTGATAAATTATTATGGTTAAGTTTCGTAACAATAGACTGCTTATTTTATGAGTTTATATAAAAAACTTCGTTTGTTAAAGACTAAATTGGCAATAAGATTTGAGTCTTACAGGGTACTGAGAATTTTCCTAGTTGTTCTCCAGGGTCCCTAGGATTAGTTGAGGACACGCAAGTTGATCCAGACATCCACGGTAATATATATATATATATATATATATATATATATATATATATATATATATATTTCATAAACACTACTTCAAATAACTTTTCAATAGGCTTTAGGTTATTTTTTCACCTTTGTACATTATTATTTTTTCATCCATGTCTCTTATATGTAAAATTAAGTAAGTTTTCAACATAACTTTTAAAGTTATTTATATTGTTATCTATTCTATAGTTAGTTTGTCAAACATAATATATATATATATATATATATATATATATATATATTTTAATTGTTTAAATGATATGAGTTATTACTCTAATAAAATGTTTATACTTTCAACTACAAATCGGTATATTTGATAATGTATTTCTTGTCAATGGATTCAATGTCCCGAACTTACTTGAAACATAACAAATACAAAAGGAATTGTGTTTTTTGATCTGATTTCCATAAAAAATAAACATAAATGAAAAACCGTAAATTTGGTATAAATTAAAGAAATGACGTTTAACATGTTGATTTTTCGAAACATTTTACTAGTTATATTTACCTTCTTATTTATAAATTACTCATAAGGTTTCATTCATTTGGATTTTCGAAAGAGACTTGTAGAGAGTTTGTTAAACCGATAGATATGACAACTCCATGTATGAATGTCCTATGATATGCTTGACAACCCCCATTTATAAACAGTGCCAATTAAGGGGTCGTTTACCTAAATGATTACCAGGTAAACTCTTACCAGAGAAGTCACCACTATAATTTATTTTATCGGGTAAGATTATGGTACATTAAAATGGTATCGTAAGCAACAATTTACCCGGTAAGAGCTTACCCGGTAAAAGTCAGTCACCCTCACTTACCGGGTAAGACTCTCCATCCTTATCCTTACTCTTACCGGGTAAGATTCTTGGCCCTTGTCATGTTTATTCGGTAAGGAAAATTACCTGGTAAGCATTTACCGGATAAGCGTTTAGTAAACGACCCTAAGTTTAAAAGCCGGTTTAATAGGAAAAATATGTAAAAAAGAAAAGAAAATTATAAAGTTTGTTACATCGATAGATAAAAAAAAATTGTTACACTAAATAAGAACTAAATTAAGGTTTGTTGCATTTTGTTGCATTTTATCCTCCCATAAAATGCTTTAGGTATTATGCTTCATATAAAATATATCAATATACAGAGTCTCTAGCTTGTAGCTCAGTTGGCAAAGGACAAAGCAACTTTACTCAAATACGAGACATGTCCTCGGTTCGATCCACCCCCTGCTAGCCTTAGCCGCCGAGCGAGTAAAAAAAATGTTCCCTCACATTTGTGTCTTTGGAGGCGGGTTCCATGTGGACTCGCTTATTGCCAACCTTCAACTTTTTTTTGCCCAAATATATATTGATATAGAGGAAGGTTCAAAGATATAGTAAATTAGTACCTACAAATATATTTCGGAATATGAGACAAGTGATATTTATGTAAAATAGTGTAGCAAATAATATCTTAAGTATTTGATTATCAGGGTTGGGTTGCGGTGATAATTTGAGTTAATGTGAGAAACGTGAGAAGTGGTTACCAACCTTTAGATGTACATTAAGATGAGATGCACCAAGATAAATAGCTATAATAAATATTTTACTTTAAACATACCATGCATCGGGTAAGGCATCCATCAGAGTAGTTGGGGTGGGCTATCGCTCTCAACTATTTCGGACGCAGAAAGCTCTTCGCCTAAATTAGACCTAGGAGTGAAATAATCATTATAAAACTACGAGGTCACCCCCACTTCTTAGAGCTCTCTTGCTACCTTATAATAGGTTCCTTAGACTATAGGCAGACTCTCTTCGGTCTCGCTTCCTTGGGAGTAGTGACCTAAGGAAGTATGCCAAACGACCGACGTGGGGTCGTGTCTCAATCCCAGTGTGGCTGATCATCCGAAAAGACCAACTAAGCATCATTGACTTGGTCAACCTTTACCTGACCAACTACCTAGAAAATGAGACATAAAATTTGGAAGTGGTTTCTTGACACTGTGGTTCTTTTCCGCTTATCAAAGCCCTTCTCCTTATACGGCTTACCAGACACTTTTCATTATGTGTTCTTTGCGGGAGGGATCAATTCCCTTATGAAGCGCGATTTATGGATGGATTTGAGATTATAAGTGATGAAGGGTTCAAATTCACTTCTCACACGATCTTTCGCCTTGATTATAAAAAAATACATTTAATTAAGTATGAGATAAATACATGTGTTTATTTATAATTAGAGTCTTTAGGCCTTATTGGGTTAGCTCAACTACCAATAAGGTTTGAGCTTTTGAGGAATTCTTTTCAGAGTCGCCGATTCGAGTTCTATACATCGAAGATTTCTTGGTTGTTCCCAAGACCCTTGGAATTAATCCAGTTACGTGTAAGTTGACATGGACACCTACAATTGGGAAAGAAAAAAAAAACGATTTGCCGACAATATTTTTGTATTTGAATTAGTACAACAACTATATGAGTTCTATAAATTGACCCCTCATTTTCCAAAAAAGACACCCCATGTTTTTGTACTTTTGTGTTTTACCCCCTTGTTATACTTATCACTCTATTCATTTCAATTTACTCAACCAAGTGTTTACTACCATTATTATAATTTCTCCTTTTTTTCACTTTTTAACTATTTATTGTAGGTGGGTAGAGGTGAATTTTCAAAAACCCATCATCATTCAAGTATATTATAATCTAGAAAAAAAAATTGATTTTTTTTTGAACGACAAGTTAACACACGCACACGTTCCCGGGGTATCCGGGCTCCCACTTAAGGGTGTCACCCGACTAATCCCCGTCGATCACGACCCAGCCCAATTAAGGGTACCACTATGTAGCAGACCCATGATCATGGATGTCACAGGATGCTCACCACGGGATTCGAACCTGGGTAGTCAGGGATACCATCCACTGACCTCCCTAGGATGTTATCTTACCACTGGGCTACAACATGAAGGACAAATTGTTCGTTACATTTATATATTGTTACTATTGATCAAATGTTTTTGTAATCTTATGATTTTTCATTACCGGTAAAAATGGCATAGGAGAATTGACAAAACGAAGGAAGAGAAAACATAAAGTATAGTATTAATTCTTAAATAACGGGTCAAAGTTCACCACTTATCATTATTGATATTAATCAATTATGATTCTTGGAAGCAAGATTAATCGGATATGTCGATCATCATCACTAGTGTTTGCTTTTTCCCTTTCTTAAATGTAAATATTAAAAATAAATGATGGCTAATCACAAATATGCATGACTGCTCTCATGCTTAACTTGTAATTGATTCTAATAGGTTTTTTCAACAATCTCAGCCATCACAACTCTACAAATGAGTCTTGGCCCATGACTGAAAACCTAACACGTCGTTGTCCTTCCTTGCAATGCCAATCTTATTTAGTCTTTTGATACGAATTGTCTGTACATTTCTAAATTAAAATAGTACTAGAAGCGTACTCGCGCAATGTAACAAGATACATCACGATTTTAATGTTTCATTTTATTTTTTTGTACGATTTTGGATGGTTTTGAGAAAGTGATAATGTTTTTTTATAAATTTTTTTAATTTAGGCTTAATAATATAGTGTTTTATATATAAAAAAAATTAAATGTTTTGTTAGAATTCAATGATTATCTTATATATTTTAATGACATCTATAAAAAATAAACAATTACATATTTAATAATATAATTAAAACAAAATTATAGTAATATAATATATTAATTAATAATGATACATAAAAATGTCTGCATAAAAGTAAAGCACTGCACATACCAAATTGGTGGGTGTTAGAAGTCTACAGTAGTAATATGTATCTTGTGCTTTGATACTTGTAAATTAAGAGATTTTTAAAATCTTGCATAAAATGATGGTACCTTATGCCTAATAATTTGTATTTAAGAGTTTTTTATTCGTGCTTTATAATATAGTATAGATAGATAATGGTTGGTATGATGTTACATTTCAAAGAAAAAAATTAGTATAATGATTAATATGATGGTTAGAAATGATATCATTTATCTAATACTAGAAGTGTAATCGCGTAATGCAGCACGAAACATCTCGATTGTAATGTTTCATTTTATTTTTTGTCTTTGTCGATTTTATAATACGATTTTGTTTGGTTTTGAGAAAATGTTAATTTGTTTATAAATTTGTTTAATTTAATTTTTCATTATAATTTAATTTAGGTTTAATATGATGTAATTTATTTTAGATTTAATAATATAATGTCTTTCTATAAAATATTAATTAAATATTATTTTAGACTTCAATGATTATCCTAATTATATTTAGATTCTTTATATTGAAAATAAGATATTTATCCTGTATTTGATTACGTTTATCAGATAGTTATGAATTTAAGTACTATGCATCAATAAACAACTGAAATATATTAAGTCTACCGAAACTTCGAGCTTCCACGATGTCTCTTCCATGACACCTCCCATCTTTCCCTTGGACGAACTTCTAACTAAACCCTTACCTGAAAATGGTTTTAGTTTTTGAAAAACAATGGTTAGACCATGAGGTCTAGTGAGTTCTCTCTAGAAACAAACTTTCGTGCCACAAATAGCATTTAAACAGTTTATAAGCATTTATAAATAATTCACAACTTTAAAACATTAAATGCATGAACGACACATGTAGATGGCACACGCTAATGTCACAAATACTTGTGACAACATGTCTGACTCACACTGCCTTTAACCGGGACACACCCCCATTGGCATAAACAGGACCCCCCCGGTATGAGCATTTGCGGGACCCCCCCCCCCCCCCCGACTTAAGCCAATAACATGCCCACTTTCAAAATGTATGCATGCATATCTTATCACATTTTAAATCAACATACAACATGCAATATTATAAACATCTCATGCTTAAAATTCGTATGTCAACAACATTTTCAGTTAAAAAGACTCACCTGCAGTCCTTGCTTACTTACTTACGCTCCCGATTCTTACACCGAATACCTATGCTATAAATTCAAAGGTAATAAACTTCTCGATCGATTGACAACACTCAAAAGACACTCGACTTAAATGGACAAACCGACACGTGACTCAACAGAGTCTGGACTGAGTTCCTGGATTAAACATCCGGATTCCCCTTCTGATTTCCCCCGTCTGGGTCTCCCTGTCTCCCGGGTCCCCCACCTCCCGGGTCATTCCAGTTTTCACTAACCGACCTCCCCGATCTCGCCTCACCCGGTCTCCCCGGGTTTGGCTCCCGTCTCCCGGGACCTCGCCTCACTCCGTCTCCCCGGGTTTGGCTCCCGACTCCCGGGGCCTCGCCTCACCCGGTCTCCCTGGGTTCGGCTCCCGGTTCCCCTTATTTTCATATTTCGACCTACCAGAGGTGATTCCCGGTATCGAAGATTGAAACTGTCCAAACCCCAAATCGAGGGGGTTTGCTCATTTTTGGTTGATTCTAAGAACCTGACTTGATTTGGCAATTGTCTAAAAATACCTAATCAAATAACAACAAAATTTCTCAAAGGTGATGCCCAAACTCATTGAAAATAACCTGGTGATATTTCTTTCTCACCATTGAAACCTAACAACTAAACTTCCCAATAATCCATACAAAAGAGAAAATGAAGATTACTTTAATGGGGATTTGATGAGAAACTTATTCTCTATTAACACCCTTCTTGATTTCTTCCTCCAATTGCACTCCCAAAATGCATAATGTCTTCTTAGCCTCCATAGTAGACAAAAATGATTTAGGAAGAATAATTTTAGGGTTTTAACCCCTTCCCTTAATATTTACAGATTGACCCCTTGAACTTAAGACTTTCACAAAAAAATTCTTCCAAACGCTTCATAAATTACAAGTTGATATTGGTTATTACCAAACAGCTTGGACCATTTTTCTTTGATTTATATTTTGGAAAAATAGAGAGATGGATCTGTCCTCGAAGGTTGTAGTCGAAGAAGAATGAACCTAACTGGTGTAGGAGTGTTTTCAAGACTTGGGATGTAGTTGATTCGGGAGAGTTGTCTTGGAAACGTGGGTTAAAAGAAATGTTCCAACAGTTGTGAGGGGCGGGGGGAGGTGGCTGATGAAGCGAAGAGAAAAGATGGAGGCGTTTGGACTGTACACTTGTATGTGTCTTAAATATTTCTTGGAAACTGCATTCTTGAAAATTTTAAGACAACTACATCGTTAAGTCACGCTTTAAGATGTGTACATTAGGGATGAAAGATAGTACCTCTTAAAATTTCAAAAAAAAAATTGTAACTCTCTTTTATAAAGGAATATAGATGTAGATGGAAAATGAAAAAGTAAGAGATATAAAACAAATTAATTACATAACTATAAGGTATAAATTATAAGTTTTAAAAATAATTCACTACGTATTTATGTTATTTAATAATATGTTTAAATCCAAAATTATTCAATATTGAACTCATTTTGAAGGAATTAATGAGACGATTATAATGATATCATATGTAAAAAAACATATTTTTTAATGTATTTTAATTAATATATGATTATGTATGTTAATATGACAAAGGTGTAAAAAAAAAAGATATAAAGTAAATGAAATAATTAATTATAAGGGTATAAGGTGTAATTTAAAAGTAAAAAATAATTTTTAATTATCATGTTGAACGTAAGAGTTTCTGAAGCTTTTAAACTTGTATATGGTGTATCGAGATTTGTACCTTTTAAAAATTCAAGAATAACTGTAATATGATTTTTTTAAGGAGTATTGATAGATAAATATAAATAATGGTATAAAATGTACAAGTTTAAAAAAAATCTCAATACAACATTCTTGAAAAATCTGGATACGTATTTATGATATTTTCACTACTAAATAAAAGACTATTTTCGGCGGATTTTTCCAACGGATTTTTCCGCCGGAAATTTTCGGCGGATTTCCGACGGAAGTCAAACGGGTCAACCCACTTTGACTTTCGCCGGAAATACGCCGAAAATCCGCCGGAATTTTTTTTTAATTCTATTTTATTAAAAAAATGAATTATTTTCGGCGGATTTCCGACGAAATATAATTTTTTTTAATTTTTTTTCTTATTAATTATAATTAATTAACTATTTTCGGCAGATTTTAATTAATTAAAATCCGCCGAAAATCCGCCGAAAATAGTTAATTAATTATTATATTTAAATGAATTAAAAAAATAAAAAAAATCCGTTGAAAAATTTAAAACATTTCCGGCGGATTTTCGGCAGATATTCTATATTTTAAAAAAAATACGCCGAAAATAGTTAATTAATTATTATATTTAAATGAATTAAAAAAAATAAAAAATAAAAATAAAAAACCGTCGGAAAACCGCCGAAACTTTTAAAACATTTTCGGCGGATATTCTATATTTTAAAAAAAAATAAAATCCGCTGAAAATCCGCGAAAAATAGTTAATTAATTATTATATTTAAATGAATTAAAAATAATAAAAAATAAAAATCCGTCGGAAATCCGCCGAAACTTTTAAAACATTTTCGGCGGATTTTCTATATTTTTTAAAAAAAATAAAAAAATAAAATTCGCCGAAAATCCGTCGAAAATAGTTAATTAATTATTATATTTAAATGAATTAAAAATAATAAAAAATAAAAATAAAAAACCGTCGGAAATCCGTCGGAAATCCGCCGAAACTTTTAAAACATTTTCGGCGGATTTTCGGTAGATATTCTATATTTTTTTAAAAAAATAAAAAAATAACATCCGCCGAAAATCCGCCGAAAATAGTTAATTAATTATTATATTTAAATGAATTAAAAATAATAAATAATAAAAATAAAATTTATAACATTTCCAGCGGATTTCTGGCGGATATTTTATTGGGCTTTATGTAACACCCCGAATTTCGAATTGTATCAATTCAAGCTAATACAGAAATCAGTAGCCTTAAAGGGGAAAAATAAGATTTTTGATTTTGGACTTTAATCATAGATTTTATAGTCTAGATGGATGAAGGATTCAATTACGAGTCCAACGGTTCTTTCCGGAGCGAAAACGGAGCTATAACGAAGAAGTTATGACCAAAACAGTGTTCGGGCATATTTTGGTCGGAAGTACCATCGCTCGCGGCCGTGCAAAATATTGAGCGCGCCCGCGAGCATACGCGCTGTGAATTCCTTCACTATTGCTCGCGCCCGCGCAAAATAATGAGCGCGCCCGCGAGCATCTGCACTGTGAATTTTACTTAAATCCGACTTTTTCCTCATTTCTTCATTTCTTCATATCTTTTGATCCACAACTCCGATTTGGATGATTCAAGTTGCTACGGTTTCGTTTTTGAGAGCTCTTCAAGGATATAACAAGAGATTGGAAGTCTATTGGAGTATACTAGAGTATTTTGTGGCGGTAAGCTTCTCATCTCTCACTATTCATCTTCTTCACCAAAGTTTTCTAGGGTTTCATCCACCCTTTGCTCTCCCTTTCATAGATTTGAGGTTTGTAACCATTTTGGTGAACTAGAGGTGTTTTGATTGGTGGATTCAAGCTTGGGTTAAGGTAATCTTCTATCTTCTTCATTTATGGAAGTTAGGGTTTCGGTATCAGTTGAGGTATTCATGTATAAGGTTGGGGATCGATTATTTGTGGTTGTTTATGTATATTTATGGTTGGAACCTTGTGGATCTAGGTTTTTGGAAGATTTGGTTTGAAGAATCAAGTTCTTCAAGGAAAGCTCTAAGTGGGTAAAATCTAGATTTATCCTAAATCTAGCAAGGTGAGTTCAAGTTGATTTGTGAAAACGGTGTACATGCTAAAATGGTTATTTTAAAGTGTTTTACATGAAATGGTTAACTGCTGATAAGTTTGGAGTATTTTGAAGTAAAAACGTATTTTACTTGGTATTTGTCAAAGTGTGAGTATTTTAATGAGTTTTCATATTTGATGAACTTGGTTTATTTTAGTTCCATAAAATGCTCATATTTGGGATTTGGACATCTTGATAAGTAATAGCATGATTTGTGCATTTTGGGGATTTGGTACAAATAGAGTCCATTTCATGACTTATGCATTCTTGGTGATTTTGTACAAATGAGGTCTTATTCATGACATACGTAAATTGGTGTATTTGGGTTCACAAGTCTAGTTTGGAAAACCTTTTTGTCCCGACTTAAACTGTGTTGGAATCCATCCAAGCATTTTGGGAGTGTGTAATTTCACGGTATGGGTCGAGTGTGTTTATTATATTGAAAAATGTGATCGTGGGTCAAAAGAGGTTTTGAGCATTTTGGCTCGATATCGTTTAAAGGAGTTTTGAGGACGCTTGTCCGGTTTTATATGGCTCAATGTAGAGTCCGTTTATGACGTACGTACTAAGGCGCTGTGTTGCGTATTGAGGTTGGTTACGGGCTCGGGTGCTTTGGTCATTCGTGTGTAGTCCGGTAACGTTAGACAGGGTGTAATGGATCCATAGGCACGTGAGTCAGTCTGTTTTGGGATGGTCAATTGGGTATTGCGGGGTTGAACTTCGGTACCCATGTTTTATGACCGGAAACTTTACAAGTGATCGCTAGGAGGGTTGAGTCGGCTAGTGCTACCGGAGTAGTAGGCGCTAGGACCTCCGCCGCTTGAAGTAATGCCTGGGAGGTAGTCTTTAAGTGTGCCGGGCCTTCGGGATGGAGTTCTTCGGAATGATCCATCAAGGTCAACTGACTTGGGGTGACACTTGTAAAGAAGTCGTAGGGACACCGGGTTGGAATGTCGGGAGGTGTCATGCGATTAACGTTGTTTGGGTGGTATACTTTTGTGTTCCCTCCACCCTCAACGGATACGGGTTTCCCCCGTTGTTGGCTATCAGTATGTTAAATATAAGAACGTCTTATTTTATTATCATTGGTTCCTTACGGTCGCGTGAGTATTGGACCAAGTGTCCATGTTTTCGGACGTACGGTATATGTGGTTTTGATGGCGATTTATGGGTCGGGCACTCTGTCCCGCCCATGTTTTGGGTACTTTGGGGTATAAATAGTTATTCATGTTTTTACCAAATAAGTGTCGAACTATGATCCTGTTTGGGTGAGTTATGCGTTGCACCATTTTATAAGAAACGTGTGTTTTGGAAGCATTGTCTTTAAAAGTGTATATTATGGGAAAATGTGTCGTTTCCATTTTGAAGTATAATATTTCGAAGGATCTTGATTTAAACTGATTTCCTTTCTTTTAAAGATATATTTGTTCATGTTAACACTCTTGAGCTCACTAGGCGTTAAGCCTAACCTTTTTATTTGCCGGCATGTGCATCAGGTTCCTAGCGGGGGGGTTCAGTTCTAGCGGTGCTATGAAGAGTTGAGCCTTAGCCTTACAAACGTAAGTAATTGGTGAAGTCTTCCGCGAGTTGGAGATAGTGACATGTTTTGGGTTTTAGTAGCACCCGTCCTTATTGTTTACTGTATGTATAGATAGAAGGTGTGTATTGTAGCAAAATCTGAATTTGTAGTTGTAGATGATTCATTTATGGATGTATTTAGAAAATTTTAAATAAGTTGCTATTTCCAGATTTGAGGGTGTTACAAGTTGGTATCAGAGCTTAAGTTTGAGAGAATTAGGTATTGATTGTAGGATGCCTAGACTCAAACTAGCGTTTTTATAAGTGATTGTAAGTGAAGTTGCACATTAGGAACCTTAAGATAAGATATTATGGAGTTGATCGAGTCACTAGAAACGGGAAACTTGTCGAGGGTTGCAAGGATGAGCATGTGCGGTACGTTCATAATGGCACCTGGCCAGTGTTATAGTGAACCTACATACTACATGTGTATACTTGAACTACCTTGGTACGATTACCGTTGGGGTAGTGAGAAGGTTTATAAGTGAGTAATCTAAGGAAACGTTGATGTCTATAGCAATGTCACGTTGAAGTGATAGTTAAGTGCGTTGAATGCATTAAGTTGATCGTCTTGAGTAAGAATAATTGGTTGGAGTAGAACCTTGAGCTTATGGAATTGACGTTATACGAGGAGAGATTGTAAGGTGAACCGATGGAATATCCGAGTGTTGCTTTAAGATGTGGAGTATCCGGATGACAATAGTAGGAAATTGAGATTGTTGTCCTAAGATGCTTGATGCACCCGGATGATATTAGTATGTCGGGTTGTTGAGAAACATAGTCCAGAGGGGTGAATGTCGACCAAATTCATGCACTAAAGTTATTTCTAAAATGAGTTTGCATAAATTGTTTCTCATGTTTGCCAAACTTAAAGTGTTTTGGATTATAAAGTTTTAGTAAAACATTTAGCCCTCATCAGATTTTAAACTGTGAGCTTAATTTTGCATGAAATAGTTCTGTTTCTCGTGGTTGCAATTTATATTGAAAATCTCTCCGTCCCTGTTTTGTGTTTAACGCTATCTTTGGACATCTTAAAATCTGTACTTTAATACCACATGAGGTATTGGGCAAGTGACTATAGAATTTTTAACCTTGACATTGGATCTCCTCCACGTATGTTAAGGTTTTAAAGGAAGAGTTGTCCCGCTGTTCTTGAGTCGGGATTTTCTGTGTAATTTTAGTCGGTATGAGTCGTGTTTAATTTTACGGGGTATGGTTTTGCGATCTTTTTGGGTTCGTAAGTGTATTTTGAGATGCGTGAGTTTTAACTTTATGTCGTATAATTTACGAGCTTTTGAGTGTCGTATCTCATGAGAGTTTTGTTGAAAAGGGTCACTTTATCTTACGTTGTGGTTTTAAAAATTTTAACCTTTCTAGACTTATTGTCGTTTTACACTCCTATGTCGGGAAACAGAGATTTGACACCGCTTGATTTTACCGTCAATAAAATTATGAAAGTTTAGTTGGGTTTATGGCGTTTTATTCTATGACCATTAGAACCGCGTAATAAAAAAAATTGGAACGTGTAGATTGGCATTATTGTGTGCATTAACTTACGAGTTTTGTTTGATACCTTGCTTCATGCGAGTCTTGCACCTACACTTTTGCCACCGTAAGAGGCACCTTGAAAAATCTAAATGTCGCATTATTGCATCTTGAGTTTCACACGAGTATAGGTGCATACTTTTGGGGTGAATCCGACTTTCACTCGCGTGAGTAAATATGCGAAATATTTATGTTGTCTTATATTAAATTTTAATCTAAGCGTGTTTCGCTTTTTGACCTTGCTGTTATAAATTTTCCGCAATACATGAAATGAATTTTCGAAATGCATATCGTTGTAGTTACCATCTTGGTCAAATGTGTTTTATCGAGGCGACTTAAAGTTTTAAACTCGATTTGAGAATTATTTGCATTCTTATCATTTCACCGAACTTTGGAGAATAAACTGTTGCATATGGAGTTGTTAATAATCTTATGACGCAATGACTTTTGGGTTGAGAAGTCAGAACTTTAAAGTTAATTTGTGAACGTCTCTTTTGGGAATTGTACAAACTTTTATTGCACATGTTATAGTGCGGAAAGTTATCTTTCATATGCATAGTATAAATTGATGCATTACTAGGACCATGGTAGCCCGTTTGAAAATTTTGATGTGCATGTTTATTTATTGTCTTTGCTATCGTAAGTATTGAACAAATGAGTTTTGGAAATGGTTCATATGCGTTGTGTCGATAGTAAATTTTGAAACCTATCGAATGAACGGTAGTGTATTTTGCCGCATGTTTAATCGTCAAGAAGCTTTTGTATTCGAAGGTTTTATAAACTCAAATTGGCATACTGGTTGAAAAACCTTGAACTCATTAGGCATATATATTTAAACCCTATAGTGAAAGAAGTTGTATTAGGATTAATGGGATCCTTGGGATTTGAAGCGTCGGATGATCCGACTCGTGGTCAACCTTGATATTTTGGGTGTGGAGCTTTTGGAATCTGTGCGTGCTTGTATTGTGGAAATAGTAGATTTAAGTTTCCCAGTTATTAAGGAGTGATTTTATACTTCGGTAACCATGCGGGATAAGGTCTTAGGTGATTATCTGCGTTTAAATGGAGTTGATTTGGTGGGTTGCTCGTCGGTGTGACACCATAGTTTATGTGGTTGGTGTACCGTCTTAGCGGGTTCCGCGATTAAAGGAAATTTTGGTGATCTGTCAGTTAGAGATGTAAGATTTGAAATTTTAGCTCTCTATTAGGTGTCAACCTTAGTGCGACAATCCGTCTGGAATGGAATTTTGGGCGGGATGTCCACGTTTTCGAGGTCACCGTTTAGTCCTAGGCGTCAACTTGTTTTCTTGAGGTCATTGGATCTTGGAATGTATGGATGTAACCCGGTGGGTTATGGAAAATATCGACCTTTCAATGGTGGTTTTAGAGAGGAGTCTGGGTATTGAGGATTTAGTATCGAGGTGTTTAAGCATTCCTGTGGTGATAAAGATTGCATTATAGGAATGTTGTGGGGTTGATGTTGGAACGGAGTTGAGTGTTAACCGGATCTGGATTAACCAGTTACCTGAAGGACGCATTGGGGTGCCTTGGAAGGACATCTTGTTCAATATTAGGAATGGATCAGTAGGAATTCGAGGATTCATGGGATTTGGGAATCGACTATCTGTAGAGCGTAATGGTATGTTTCTGGTGGGAACACAATGTTGGAGTCTATGGAAGTGTGGGAGCCCTTGCAGACATTGTGTCCGGGTCAGCTTTGAGGAACGGATTTAAAGGTTGCGATGGTTCAAACCAATCTAGTCGTTAGGAAATTTCGTCAAAGGACAATAACTCTTTAGTGATGATGATCTTTGGAGACATTTGGTGGGAATGTCGAGGTGGACTTTAAGTACAAATGAAATTTTGAGGAGACCTTGATGCGTCGTAATCAGAAATATCTAAGGGAATACTTCGGATTGGGGTATTCTTGATGGAAATGACTAGATAAGATCGTAAGTCGCTTTCGGGGTAATATGAGAAATCTAAGGTTGGGAGGTAACCGACATTCATCGATTAAGAAAATGATTAGTCAACGACGCAACGTTCATCCTGACATTGGTGAAATATATTAAACGTTGAGGCTTAGTTTGTAACGGCACGTTATGAGAAACGCAGCTACAACCTCAACCGGAATGTAATCGGGATTGTATATAAGGTGAAGTTTAAGTGAAGGCATTCCTTTTGGATAGGAAATCAATCGATCTTTCCAAGTATGATGTTGGGTGTTTGGTGGTTCCAGATTTCGAGGACGAAATCCCTTTTAAGGTCGGGAGGATTGTAACACCCCGATTTTCGAATGGTATCAATTCAAGCTAATACAGAAATCAGTAGCCTTAAAGGGGAAAAATAAGATTTTTGATTTGGGACTTTAATCCTAGATTTTATAGTCTAGATGGATGAAGGATTCAATTACGAGTCCAATGGTTCTTTCCGGAGCGAAAACGGAGCTATAACGAATAAGTTATGACCAAAACAGTGTTCGGGCATATTTTGGTCGGAAGTACCATCGCTCGTGGCTGCGCAAAATAATGAGCGCGCCCGCGAGCATCTGCACTGTGAATTTTACTTAAATCCGACTTTTTCCTCATTTCTTCATTTCTTCATATCTTTTGATCCACAACTCCGATTTGGGTGATTCAAGTTGCTACGGTTTCGTTTTTGAGAGCTCTTCAAGGCTATAACAAGAGATTGGAAGTCTATTGGAGTATACTAGAGTATTTTGAGGCGGTAAGCTTCTCATCTCTCACTATTCATCTTCTTCACCAAAGTTTTCTAGGGTTTCATCCACCCTTTGCTCTCCCTTTCATAGATTTGAGGTTTGTAACCATTTTGGTGAACTAGAGGTGTTTTGATTGGTGGATTCAAGCTTGGGTTAAGGTAATCTTCTATCTTCTTCATTTATGGAAGTTAGGGTTTCGGTATCAGTTGAGGTATTCATGTATAAGGTTGGGGATCGATTATTTGTGGTTGTTTATGTATATTTATGGTTGGAACCTTGTGGATCTAGGTTTTTGGAAGATTTGGTTTGAAGAATCAAGTTCTTCAAGGAAAGCTCTAAGTGGGTAAAATCTAGATTTATCCTAAATCTAGCAAGGTGAGTTCAAGTTGATTTGTGAAAACGGTGTACATGCTAAAATGGTTATTTTAAAGTGTTTTACATGAAATGGTTAACTGCTGATAAGTTTGGAGTATTTTGAAGTAAAAACGTATTTTACTTGGTATTTGTCAAAGTGTGAGTATTTTAATGAGTTTTCATATTTGATGAACTTGGTTTATTTTAGTTCCATAAAATGCTCATATTTGGGATTTGGACATCTTGATAAGTAATAGCATGATTTGTGCATTTTGGGGATTTGGTACAAATAGAGTCCATTTCATGACTTATGCATTCTTGGTGATTTTGTACAAATGAGGTCTTATTCATGACATACGTAAATTGGTGTATTTGGGTTCACAAGTCTAGTTTGGAAAACCTTTTTGTCCCGACTTAAACTGTGTTGGAATCCATCCAAGCATTTTGGGAGTGTGTAATTTCACGGTATGGGTCGAGTGTGTTTATTATATTGAAAAATGTGATCGTGGGTCAAAAGAGGTTTTGAGCATTTTGGCTCGATATCGTTTAAAGGAGTTTTGAGGACGCTTGTCCGGTTTTATATGGCTCAATGTAGAGTCCGTTTATGACGTACGTACTAAGGCGCTGTGTTGCGTATTGAGGTTGGTTACGGGCTCGGGTGCTTTGGTCATTCGTGTGTAGTCCGGTAACGTTAGACAGGGTGTAATGGATCCATAGGCACGTGAGTCAGTCTGTTTTGGGATGGTCAATTGGGTATTGCGGGGTTGAACTTCGGTACCCATGTTTTATGACCGGAAACTTTACAAGTGATCGCTAGGAGGGTTGAGTCGGCTAGTGCTACTGGAGTAGTAGGCGCTAGGACCTCCGCCGCTTGAAGTAATGCCTGGGAGGTAGTCTTTAAGTGTGTCGGGCCTTCGGGATGGAGTTCTTCGGAATGATCCATCAAGGTCAACTGACTTGGGGTGACACTTGTAAAGAAGTCGTAGGGACACCGGGTTGGAATGTCGGGAGGTGTCATGCGATTAACGTTGTTTGGGTGGTATACTTTTGTGTTCCCTCCACCTTCAACGGATACGGGTTTCCCCCGTTGTTGGCTATCAGTATGTTAAATATAAGAACGTCTTATTTTATTATCATTGGTTCCTTACGGTCGCGTGAGTATTGGACCAAGTGTCCATGTTTTCGGACGTACGGTATATGTGGTTTTGATAGCGATTTATGGGTCGGGCACTCTGTCCCGCCCATGTTTTGGGTACTTTGGGGTATAAATGGTTATTCATGTTTTTACCAAATAAGTGTCGAACTATGATCCTGTTTGGGTGAGTTATGCGTTGCACCATTTTATAAGAAACGTGTGTTTTGGAAGCATTGTCTTTAAAAGTGTATATTATGGGAAAATGTGTCGTTTCCATTTTGAAGTATAATATTTCGAAGGATCTTGATTTAAACTGATTTCCTTTCTTTTAAAGATATATTTGTTCATGTTAACACTCTTGAGCTCACTAGGCGTTAAGCCTAACCTTTTTATTTGCCGGCATGTGCATCAGGTTCCTAGCGAGGGGTTCAGTTCTAGCGGTGCTATGAAGAGTTGAGCCTTAGCCTTACAAACGTAAGTAATTGGTGAAGTCTTCCGCGAGTTGGAGATAGTGACATGTTTTGGGTTTTAGTAGCACCCGTCCTTATTGTTTACTGTATGTATAGATAGAAGGTGTGTATTGTAGCAAAATCTGAATTTGTAGTTGTAGATGATTCATTTATGGATGTATTTAGAAAATTTTAAATAAGTTGCTATTTCCAGATTTGAGGGTGTTACACTTTAACGTATCCAGGTGGGCTTTAATTGGTACAGTTGGGCTTTAACTGTTTCCGGTGGGCTTTAATGGATCCAGTTTTGCTTTAACGTACCCAGTTTGACTTTAATGGATACATTTGATCATTAAGGGATTTAGTTGGGCTTTAACTACACAGTTGGGCTTTAATGTACCTCGTTGGGCTTTAATGGATCCGACTGAGTTTTAATGGATCGAGTTGGCTTTAACATATTCAGTTGGCTTTAACGGATCCGATTGGGCTTTAACGTTCCTAGTTGGGCTTCAACGGATCCAGTTGGACTTTAATGTACCCGGTTGGGCTTTAATTGATCCAGTATGGCTTTAATGGATACAGTTGGGCTTTAACGTATCCAGCTGGGTTTTAACGAATCCAATTGGGCTTTAATGGATCCGGTTGGGCTTTAACGTTTCTAGTTGGCTTCAATGGATCCAGTTTGGCTTTAGTGGGTACAGTGGGGCTTTAATTGATCCAGTATGGCTTTAATGGATACTGTTGGGCTTTAACGTATCCAGGTGGGTTTTAACGGATCAAGTTAGACTTTAATAGATCCAGTTGGGCTTTAACGTACAAAGGGATTAAAGCGTCTTTAAAAGATCCAATCCGTATTTAAAAGATCCAATCAGTCAGTTAGTATTTAAAGGATCTAGTTAGTCTTTAAAAGATCCAATCAGTCTTTAAAGGATCCAGTTGAGCTTTAATGGATACGGTTGGGCTTTAACGTTTTCCAATTGGGCTTTAACGGATCAAGTTTGGCTTTAATGGGTACAGTTGGGCTTTAACTGATCCAGTATGGCTTTAATGGATACTATTGGGCTTTAACGTATCCAGGTGGGCTTTAATTGGTACAGTTGGGCTTTAACTGTTTTCGGTGGGCTTTAACGGATATAGTTGGGTTTTAACATACCTAGTTAGGCTTTGACGTACCCTGTTGGACTTTAACAGATCCAGTTAGTATTTAAAGGATCCAGTTAGTCTTTAAAAGATCCAATCAATCTTTAAGAGATCCAGTCGAGCTTTAATGGATACGGTTGGGCTTTAACGTACACAGTTGGGCTTTAACGGATCCAGTTGGGCTTTAATGGATCCAGTTGATCATTAAGGGATTTAGTTGGGATTTAACTACACAGTTGGCCTTTAGCGTACCCAGTTGGCCTTTAACGTACCCAGTTGGCCTTTAACGGATCCAGTCGGGCTTTAACGCACCTAGTTGGTCTTTAACGACCCACTTAGGCTTTAACGTACCTAGTTAGGCTTTAATGGATCTAGTTGGTCTTTAACGTACACACTTGGGCTTTAACGTACCTAGTTAGACTTTAATGGATCCAGTTGGGATTTAACGTACCCAGTTGGATTTTAACCGATTTAATTGATCTTTAATGGATCCAATTGGGCTTTTAATGGATCTTGTTGGGCTTTAACGGATATAGTTGGGTTTTTAACGTACCCAGTTTGGCTTTAATGGATACAGTTGATCATTAAGGGATTTAGTTGGGCTTTAACTACACAGTTGGGCTTTAAAGTACCTCGTTGGGCTTTAATGGATCCGGTTGAGCTTTAATGGATCGAGTTGGCTTTAACGTATCCAGTTGGCTTTAACGGATCCGGTTGGGCTTTAACGTTCCTAGTTGAGCTTCAACGGATCCAGTTGGGCTTTAATGTACCCGATTGGGCTTTAATTGATCCAGTATGGCTTTAACGGATCCAGTTGGACTTTAATGTACCCGACTAAAACTTGTACGTTTTTACTTTTTTTATGATTTTAAACTTTTAGCGGCTCGTTTTTTCTATCAATTCTCAAGTCCTTCTATATTAGTCATAGTTCAGATCTGTCTACGAGACCACGTCGAATATAATCGTACAAATCTAACATTCTAGTCTTCAAAAATATTCAACATTCAAGTTGGGTTTAATGGATCAAGTTGGGTTTTTAAACGACCGCCGAATCCACTTGAGCTTTAACGGTAGTCAAACGGGTCAACCCACTTTGACTTTCTGTTGAAAATTTATTTTTATTCTATTCTTTAAAAAAAATAAATTATTCTTATTTTTTTAAATTAAAACCCGTCGAAATAACTAATTATTTAACTTTTTAAAAGAATAAAAAAAATCCGTCGGAAATCCGCCGAAATCCGAATTTAAATTTTTTCATAATTCTTCTAAGAAAGGCGGAAATTTTAAAAATTTTGTTTTCGGCGGATTTTTCCGCCGAAAATCACGAAACCCTTATAACCTATTACACTTAAGCCGTCACAAACCCAAGACTCTCTCTCTCGTCTTCTCCTAGATCGTCTTCTACAACACTTAAGCCACAACAAAATCGTATTCTACAAAAATCGTGTTCTCCAAGATCGTGTTCTACAAAGGTATATCTCTCTCTCGAATCGATTTCTGAAAATCGATTTCTACAACACTTTGGTACTGTCATACACTTACAAATCGATTTCTGAAAATCGAAATACATAAGATTTGGTATATAGAATAAAAATCGATTTCTCATAATCGATTTGGTATTGTCTCTCTCTCTCGTCTTCTCCAACAGGTATCTCTTTCTCTCGATTTGGTACTGTCTCTCTCTCTCTGTCTCGATTTGGTTACTTCAACAGGTATCTCTCTCTTTCTCTCTCTCTCTCTCTCTCTCGATTTCTCCATTTCGATTTATGTATTTCGATTTCTTAAAATCGATTTGGTATTGGTAGTCGATTTGGTATACTGAGGAATAGATATGTGCATTTAAGGCCTTTATGTATATATCTATCTAGTTTGGGTTGCCATTTGTTGGGCAAACATTAGGATTGTTTAACATAGTTGGGTATGTCCTCATTACAGTCGTTATGCTGTCGAACCTAACCTTATATGTTCTATGTGCATTTAGGGCCTTTATGCACACAAACCCAACCTTATATGTTCTATATGCATGGTTTGTGTTTCAAATAGCCCAATATGTGCATTTAGGGCCTTTATGCACACAAACCCAACCTTATATGTTCTATATGCATGGTTTGGGTTTCAAATAGCCCAAAATATGCATTTAAGGCCTTTATGCGCACAAACCCAACCTTATATGTTCTGTATGCATGGTTTGTGTTTCAAATAGCCCAATATGTGCATTTAGGGCCTTTATGTATATATCTATCTAGTTTGGGTTGCCATTTGTTGGGCAAATATTAGGATTGTTTAACATAGTTGGGTATGTCCCCATTACAGTCGTTATGCTGTCGAACCCAACCTTATATGTTCTATGTGCATTTAGGGCCTTTATGCACACAAACCCAACCTTATATGTTCTATATGCATGGTTTGTGTTTCAAATAGCCCAATATGTGCATTTAGGGCCTTTATGCGCACAAACCCAACCTTATATGTTCTATATGCATGGTTTGGGTTTCAAATAGCCCAAAATATGCATTTAGGGCCTTTATGCGCACAAACCCAACCTTATATGTTCTGTATGCATGGTTTGTGTTTCAAATAGCCCAAAATATGCATTTAGGGCCTTTATGCGTACAAACCCAACCTTATATGTTCTATATGCATGGTTTGTGTTTCAAATAGCCTAATATGTGCATTTAGGGCCTTTATGCGCACAAACCCAACCTTATATGTTCTATATGCATGGTTTGTGTTTCAAATAGCCCAAAATATGCATTTAGGCAAACCCAACCTTATATGTTCTATATGCATGGTTTGTGTTTCAAATAGCCCACATAATGGGTATTCGACCTGTGTCACCCAGAGGTACGGCGAGGACCCCAGCCAACATCCGACTTTTTATACCGACTTGTAGCAGGAGGTTTATGGAGGAGTGAAGAAAGGCCGTACGTTTGGGTTCAGGTACCACACAGATCCCAACGCGATCTTGGCTGGGACATTCTCGGGTGGTGGTGTTTCTTCTTCCCGACAGGTGCGTACCACATTTCATTACATGAGTTTTATCAATTTATTTTATAATTCATGTTAAACTTCTTCTAACGTCTTTTTTTATTTTATTTTTAGGAAATTGAGGATCTAAAGACCCAACTTCAGGAGTTGAAGGAGCGGGAAGAGAGACGTGCGGTGGAGGAAGAGGCACGTCGGGTGGAGGAATTGGCACGTCAGCGGGAACGTGATGCCCAGTACATGCATATGTGTGAATTGGTAAAACAATTCTATTCTTCACAGTCGTTAGGGGCACCGCCACCGCCACCACCCATGTGATGATATTTGCTTAAGATTTCGCAACCCATTATGTATTTAGGAACAGTACTTTGACAATTAAACAATATATGTTATGTTTACGTTACTTGTATTTTATGTTTTATTTATGTTAGTTGTATTTTATGGTTTTTATAGTTTTGGCAGTTTTTACAGCTTTCAACAGGTTTTTACTGTTTTTAGCAGGTTTTATAGAAAGATTTTTAATGAAAAAACATGGTTTTTCTGGTTTTCATTTTTAAGATTTTCGGCGGAATATTCTGCCGAAAACAAAATAATAAAAAAATAATAAAAAAAATAAAAAAATAAATATTTTTGGCGGAATATTCCACCGAAAATCCGCCAAAACTATTAAAATTAATTTTATGGATTAAACAAATCGTTGAAATTTTAAAAAAAATCGAATTTGTTTTCGGCGGATTATTCCGCCGCAAATTCTGCCGAAAACATAAATCCGCCGAAAACGAAGGTTTGCGGTGCCCCCGTTTCCGACCGACCAAATCCGCCGAAAATCCGCCGAAAACCACTGTTTTCGGCGGATTTCCGGCGGATTTGGCCGTCGGAAAAGGTCGTAAATTTTGTAGTGTTTATAATATTATTAAACTAAAAGTTATTCAATGATTAACTTATTTTGAAAGTATTGACGATAGAATTATAATGATATAATTTAAAAAAAATAGAAAATGTATTTTAGTTAATATACGATTATGTATTTTTAATATGATAAGAAAGTAAAATGGAAAATGAAAACTTAAGGAATATAAAACAAATTAATTCATGATAATTAATAGTATGATTAAATCCAAAAATATTCAATATTGAGTTTATTTTGAAGGTATTGACGAGACAATTACAATAGTATAATTTGTAAAAATAATGTATTTTTAATGCATTTTAGTTCATATACAATTATTTATGTTAATATTATAAGGGTCTAAAATGAAAAATAAAAAAGTAAGAGACTAAAAGTAATCTAAATAACTAATTAAAAGGTATTAAATGTAACATTAAATCTTGAAAAATAACCGTTTTAGCATTTTCATATAGTAGTATATATAATGTTATGGTGAAAGAACTACGTTATTTTGGCATGTGCAAATGAAGTCTGCAAAGCACAAGTTGCACGAAAAAACACCTTTTTTCCGGTCCGAAACAACTTGGATGAAATACGATTCTACCAGATAGTTTTTAAAATTAACTCGAACAATTATTTTAATTAAAATAATATTATGGGATTGACAATTTTGTGAAAAAAATACGACCTATAAACAGAAATTGACACACCAAGATGTGATGATAAAAAATTAACCATTGACAAATATGGAGTTGGACTTTATTTTGTATATGTTGTACATCTTATATTGGCCTCCTATAAACAGGCTCGATCTTGACATTTTTTAGGTTCTTAGCGAGATGTAAAAATAGGTCATCGATAACTACGAAATTATTTTCAATATATTGTTTATATCATCAAAAATAACATTGAATTCAAAAAATAATAATAATTCATATAAAACCGATTTTCCCGGTATTCCTAGCGCAAAATCAATCAATAATTATTTCTAAATAAATATTATCTACCATATCATTTTTACATAACATCGTCAATCAGTTCCACCATCAAATATATAGATTGAAATCATTTGACGTCACTATGTTGACCATTCGGAGTAACAGTTTAAGTAAATCAATATAAATCAGTAGATATTCCACATATTACATGATGTTAATGTTTTTCATCATCATTTTAAACTTTTAGGGAATGAAACAAACTTTTTAAAAACCATCAATTCTAGAATCAAAAGTCTTTGTTGGTTATAGTTTGAAATCTTATTCTTGTTTTAAAAATAAGAGAGTACTTAAGATTCATGCATCCAATATTAGATAATAAAAAGTCAATAATGTATGAAAAAGAAGTATATTTGAAATCCTAAATATAGATATATGTTGGGTCGTCTCATATAGTTTGGTAATTATTTTAAAAAATGTAAGAGTTTTCTTAGTTAATAATAAGAAATCTACTATATTCTAACACAATAATAAAATTCATGCGGATGAAATAATGAAAATAATATGTAGAAGATGAGTAATGGAGTTTATATTAAGGATTATACGCAAAAATAGTTTTTAGATTTTAATAGTAGATAAAAATAACTTAGAGAATCAATAAACAATAGTATAAAATGAAAGACTAAATAACTTTTTACAGTTTTTCTTCTCCAATGTTATTAATTAATACATAATTGAGCCCTTAATATAATGTTAAATTATTTTTGATATACTAATTTTTTTTTGTCTTTTTTATTTATAATTTTTTTAACTACTAATATATAATATATACTAAAAAATTTTGGCCCATATTTTGTTTGGGTCCTGGACATACACCCGACCCATTCTCCCCAAGGACGGCCCTGCCTATAAACATCATACCTTGCCTTTTTTTTTCTTTCTAATTCGTATATGTCCCACTATGAATTATGTTCCATTCGACCAATGACCTAATTTTAATAAATTTTTTTAAACATAGAAAATACAACTTATATAAGTACAAATTACCAAGAAATAATAATAATAATATAAACAACGCAAAGAGTATAAAATATGTATGTTTATACATATAGAGGCCGATTTTAATCTACACCTTATATTCACATCGAATTTGTGTCGAAAAAAGTTGTCCACATAATACCATAACGTCTCGAAGACCAAAACAAATTATTAGTCTAATAAATTGTAACTTAATCTAAAACCATGTTGAAAATTATTTGTAATCCACAACTAAATGATTAAGTAGTTCAAAAATCTCACTTTTTCTTACAAACTCTCTCACTTAAATATATGACCTATCGTCAGACCTACTCAACATTTTTTTTTGTCAGCGATGTGAGATCCCTCAAAATGTAACAAATACTTCCTCTCATGGACTTGACACTAGATGAGGTTTATCCCACTATCCATTTAACACAAGAATAGACTCTAATATCATTTGTAACACCCCAAGTGCAAAACTTATGAAAAATTCACGAATCTTATTTTTCTCGCTTATATAGGAAAAGTACGTTGTTATATATACCTCTTGTGTCTCTTTATGAACACTTTATATTCGCTTGTACAGAAAGCTTGATGAAAATTGGGCTTGCAAGATGACTTTTTATCGCCATCTTTTTATAAAAGTCGAATACATATTCTTCTTAATTTAAATTTCAGATAATTTTCCATAAGCATTATAAAATGAAATCCACGTTTTTTTTCAAATTTTCTTGTATTGAAATAGTATATGTAACTTTTTAATTATTAGGAGGAATTTGCTTTAATGAAAAGTGGAATAATGATATAACACCCATTCATCTTTTTTCTAATGATTCATATGTGATGATCAAATATATGCTCTTTTTCCAAATCTACACGGTTTTGCAATTATTCATTTTTGGTCCTTCAAACTTTTTCTCTTGATGATCACTTGAACGAGTTTCATTTCTAATCTAGTTTTAAACACAAAGATTATATATGACTGATTCATATATATATATACAATCTTTTTTTGTTAAAATAAATTGTTTATAAACAACGTAAAGTAATAAAATGGTGACTTTATTTGACTATAAGAAAGAAATTTATAAATATTTTTCAAAAAAAATAATTATTGGTCTGTTAGTTGATTCTTTGTCTTGGGGATGTGACGTCCCGTGTTCGAGTCTTTTTATAGCTCTTATCCCTTTATTTTTCAAAAACGTAATAAACCCAAAATTAAAAGCTAAAAAACTAGGAAAATTGGTAAACGTTGGTTTCAAACCGGCACCCAAAAAGGGGAAAAAGTCACGTAAACGAACTCTATCACAAGGGTCTACCACAAGAAACTTCTGTTGTTAAGGTAGTGTCAAGAAATATAACGACACTCAACAAAAAGATATGGTAGCACCTTTTCAAGAACATTTTTTTTCGTATTTTACGACGAAACCATGAGGAATTGAAGCGGTGACCACTGTCATCGTATGCCCTTAAGTAAGTCCGCCCATGGATAAATGTTATTGCCTTATTGGTAACATATATACAACTTAAAGCTTATAAGGTCACAAATCTCATCCTCTACATATATTCACAAATTCGACTAAGGGACCGTTTACTCAAATGCTTACCCAGTAAGCGTTTACCGACAGTGGCGGAGCCACATTGGAGCCAGAGAGGGCATTGGCACCTCCTGGCATTTCAATTATTCTTAATACATGTAGGTTGTAGCCTTCATGTATTCTGGATTTTCCTCTCACACTCTCCTCCACCATGTATACAAAGCTAGGGAAATTGGATAGTGGTGGTGGCTATTTTTTATATCTTTAATAAATAGTCCCTAAACTTTTTTTTCATATGTACTTTTGGTCCCTAAAAAAAGAAATTTGTGCAACTTTAATATTTATATTGGTTCTTGTCCCATGGTTAATTCATTTATAACAACTCAATCTCATATATATATATATATATATATATATATATATATATATATATAGTGTTTGGTTCATTTGAGAAATGATAAATATATGAGAAATAGAGAAGTAATCCTAGCCATTCATATGGTCAAGATTGGATTTGACTAGTCAAATATTGCGGCTTTTACCGGTCAAAAGTTGCGGTTTTGACTGGTCAAAAGTTGTGGCTATCCTAAAAATAGAAGAACAATTTCGTAAATTTTACAAAACACACGGGTTGTGTTCATATATGAACATATATAATTCTCATATGAACTATATGTTCATATATGAACCAGTGCAATTCACAACTGAACTATTTTAACTGATTCATATATGAATCTGTATGAATCACAAAGATTCATATATGAACCTTTGTGAATCACAAAGATTCATATATGAATCTGTATGAATCACAAAGATTCATATATGAATCAGTTGAACTAATTAACAGATTCATATATGAATCTTTGTGATTCATACAAATTCATATATGAACCCATCCCGTGTATTTTACGAAATTACCCCTCTACCTTCTATAGACCACACAAGGAATTATCCGGTGTTTCGCGGTCAAAGCCGCAAATGTTGACCAGATGAATGACTAAGATTACTTCTCTATTTCTCATATATTTACCATTTCTCAAATGAACTTCTCCCTATATATATATATATATATATATATATATATATATATATATATATATATACATATATATATAGGAGAGCGATCAATTGGAAACCAATATTACATTGGAAACTTTGGAAACCGAAATCAACCAATCAGTGAATTTCTTTTTTTTATTTTTATTTTTAATTGAAAAGGTTATTTTTGTCTTTTACATTATTTCATAATATATATGGTAACTGTTATTATTATTATATTAATAATTATTTAATTTTAATTTAGCTTATATATGGTAATAATGATCATTGATTAATTTAAAAATGAGATATTTAATTTAGGTAAATTATTTAATTTTTATTTAGCTTATATATGGTAATAATGAAACAATAATGCTAACACGGTAAATCTGATGAATCTATTTTCATTATGAAACAATAATGATAACACGATAAAACTGATGAATCTATTTTCATATACGGATATGCAACTGAACATGTAATTAAACAAAAATGGGAAGTTAACAAAAATGACACAAATTCATCATGTTTCAATATGAAACAATAATGCTAACACGATGAACCTGATAAAATCTGTAATCCAATGAAATCTGTAATCCAATGAAATCTGTAATCCACAAATTCATTCTGTTTCATCACAATATTAGATTGCGTGGGAAATTTTATAATAAAATGAAAACATCGAACGTTGTGTGGGAAATTTTATATTGGTTTCAAATAATCTAAATAAAATAAACCTTTCTTGCCATATTTGAGACACAAAACCAAAAGACATATTTACCCTTTTCATCTATTATTTTTATTTATTATTAACAAATTAATTAATTTACTACCATATATAATTCAAATGAATCTTAACCCTTGATTATAAAGATTAATGGCTGAAATTTGGTTTCCAAAGTTTCTAATGAAACTTGGTTTCCAATTGATACCACCCATATGTGTGTGTGTATATATATATATATATAGTGTTTGGTTAATTTGAGAAATGATAAATATATGAGAAATAGAGAAATAATCCTAGTCATTCATATGGTCAAGATCAGATTTGACTAGTCAAATATTGCGGCTTTGACCGGTCAAAAGTTGCGGCTATCCCAAAAATAGAAGGACAATTTCGTAAATTTTATAAAACATACGGGCTGTGTTCATATATGAACATGTATAATTCACATATGAACTATATGTTCATATATGAACCAGTGCAATTCACAACTGAACTCTTTTAACTGATTCATATATGAACTTTTGTGATTCATATATGAATCAGTTGAACTAACTAACAGATTCATATATGAACCTTTGTGATTCATATATGAATCTGTATGAATCACAAAGATTCATTTATGAACCTTTGTGAATCACAAAGATTCATATATGAACCTTTATGAATCTTTGTGATTCATATATGAATCTGTTGAACTAATTAACAGATTCATATATGAATCTTTGTGATTCATACAGATTCATATATGAACTCATCCCGTGTATTTTACGAAATTACCCCTCTACCTTCTATAGACCACACAAGGAATTATCCGGTGTTTCGCGGTCAAAGCCGCAAATGTTGACCAGATGAATGACTAAGATTACTTCTCTATTTCTCATATATTTACCATTTCTCAAATGAACCTCTCCATATATATATATATATATATATATATATATATATATATATATATATATATATATAGGGTGCGTTTTTTTTGCAAACCAAACAATTTGTACAAACTATGCAAACCACTATATTAGGAAACAATAGATATATTTATGGATAATGATTATGATTCATTAATAATGATTGTTATATATATGGAAAATTTAAGTTTATTCATTATAATCATGATTTTAAATCAGAAAATGTTAAGTTTATTCATTATAATCATGATTTTAAATTAAGAAACATAATAAAATCATATATTTATTAGACTTGATGAACGACTAAGATTGGTTTGCATAGTTTGTACAAATTGTTTGGTTTGCAAAAGAAACGCACCCTATATATATATATATATACTATAAGCGTACTCGCGCAATGCAGCGAGATACATCACGATTTTAATTTTCATTTTATTTTTTGTTTTTTTGTCGATTTACAGTACGATATTAGATGGTTTTGAGAAAAATGATAATGTATTTTTTATAAATTTGTTTAATTTAGACTTAATAATATAATGTTTTTTATATAAAAAAATTAAGTATTTTGTTAGAATTCAATTATTATCTTATATATTTTAAATTTTTTATATTTAAATTAAGATGTTTATTGATTTGCATAAGAACATCAGGGGTATTCATCAAAATAGTCAGTTTTCCTAACCAAATTCACTTTTTAAATCAAATTTTCGATTTTAGTCAGAGTTTATGTAAATGACTAAAACATTTGCGTAAACTCGATTTTACTTTTAAAAAATAGAAACAAAAAAAAATTCTTTATACAAATTTGGGTAAGGATCCCCATTTTGAGTAAAGATTTTTTTTTCTTTTTTTAATCTGAAAATAAATTGTACACAATACATAAGGCGTTTACGTAAATTCTAATTAAAATAAAAAATCAGCTCAAGAAATAACTAAAAAAGTGAAGTTGGTTAGACTAACCATCCATTTTAGTACATTTCTCATAACATCATGTAATTTTATTTTATTTGTATTATTTAATATTAGTGTTGGGTCCGTGCATTGCACGGGAGGATAAATTTTTTTGTTGGAATATTGAACCGAGTTAAAATGAAACGTAATTTATCTGTTAACAGTTAATGAAATACAATGTGAAAAACGAATGTATTTTCATAAGTGGTTAACTTGCATAGATTCTTAATCGTTTGTTGTTATGACTTTGTGCAATAATATTGGTAATAGTTTTGTATTATATTATTTAAAACTCAAACGACATGTCTCACAATATATTTATTTGACTATTGACTTCAAGACCTCATAGTATTAGTCGATAAAAATAAAGATATGTATATATATCTTATTCCCCTACTTCAAAAAATATGATTGTGGGTTTTGAAAAATATAAACAAATCCTCAGTAAATAAAATAAAATATAAAAAAATAGTTTTTCAAAGAAACAAAAATATAGTGAAATACTTTTTGTTCAGTTGCAGGTTCCGCCATTGACATCCGACCGTTCGTCTTCTTCTTGTACTCGGATGATATATAGAGAAACTATATATATTTATAGTGAATGTAGAGAATATTTTAAAATCTTTTATTTTTATTTTCGATTTTACATTTAAATGTAAATATATTAAAAATATGGAAGAATATTTTTATATCTACATCGTTTCTATTTTATTTTCTTTACACTTGGTTAATTTGGAAAGTATTGCGGAATATTTTTATTTTAAAGAATACAATAATTTATTAGTGTATCTCGTTATTTTTTATTTTTAACTCATATCAATATTCTTTTTTCTTCTTTTAATGCTCGTGAAAAAAAATACGTGTAGATTTTATATTATGCTAATATAAAATACGTATAGATTTTATAAAATAAAATAGATTTTATATTAGCAAAAAAAATACGGAAGAAAAAAGAGTTTATATTACATTTCATTATGTAAAAAGATTTTTATAAAATAAAATATGGAAAAATCATTATGAGATGTAATATAAAAAAATACGGAAGAAAAAAGATTTTATATTACATCTCATTAATATAGATTTAAAATAAATTATGCTAATATAAAATCTATTTTATAAAATACTCTACCAAAAAAATAAATAATTATATTAATAAATGAATATTCATTCCACAAATAGATGATTATGTGAGATACTGTGCTTGGAAAGATTGTACCAAAGCATTAAGAAATTATAAATTAAGTAATTAGCTTTAATTAGTTGTAACTTGTGCTTAAAATGTTGTAATTAAATGTTTTTATGTCGTTTTTATAATATAGTATAGATTTTTTGATCTAGAGAAAACATCGAACGTTGCGATGATTAAACATAGTTGACTTTATTTTAGTTTCTTTATTTAGTCCGCAAATTTCATATTTTATTGAAATGATGTTTAAACCTAATATTAATTATTTTAATAAAAAGGTATTTGTATGTAAACAATCATCAATGTGTGTAAATACAACACTAAGGTGATGTTTGTTTTTTTAAAAAAAGCTCTTAATTGTCACTTATGTCTGATTCGGTCAGACATAAGATAATTTAGATTGTTTGTTTTTTCTTTTTTATAAGAGTCTTTTAACCCTTAATGTCCTCTGAATAATTAAGTGATAACCCAACCACTTAATTACCTCTTATTTCTATCCAACATCATTCTTTCGATTTCAACATCGGTTTTAGCCCAAATGCACCCCGTGTTTACAAAAACACAAAACATGAATATTGTAGATATGTGTGTTGGCTTTCGAAAACATATTGAATCGCTTAAATCAACGCTTCGGTGTTTGATATATGATTAAAACTCCACAGCCTCGCAAATCTATTAGCATCCTTCTTTTGTTTCTTTTTACTTTTTTTGTTTTCCGTCTTTCGATCATCGATGCTCGTTTCAATTGACGTATTTAAGTTGAATTTTTTTAAGGATAAAATAGACAATTATACATATTCAGACGTGTGTCAGTTTACAAAAACAAACAATCTTGTTGATTCAGATTTCAGACTTCAGCACCACCTCTTAAAAATCAAAAGTGAAATCAGACTTCAGCACCTCTTAAAAAACAAACGCCACCTAAGTACGTAATTGCTTACATAGGCTATGTTTGACAAACTAACTGCTAAGCTAGCTGGTGACTGATAAGCTAGCTGACTAAAAAATCACGTTTGTCAAAAACTAGTTTATAAGAATGTAAAATTATCAAAAAAGGAAATCTAGAAAAAATAATAAATTACAATACTTAATAATATTATTAAAACAAATTTACAGTAATATAATATATTATTTAATACAAATAAGGTAGTAAATAATATAATATGTTAATTAAAAGAATTTGAAATTTATTTTATTATATTATAAATTTTGAATTTTAAAGCAAATTAAAAACAAAACTACATTAACTTATGATTTTAAATAACAGTTACATATAGTATTGAAAAATGATCAAATAATAATTACAAAAATAATAATAATTGATAATTAAAATATATTGATTAATATTAAAATAATTGATATAATTATCAATAATTCTAAATAGTTAAAAATTAATATCAATGTATAATTAAAATTTATGCTATAATTTTGTGATAATATTAATTAATAATAATAAAATTTAATAATTAATATTTATTTATAACTAATAGTTAATATATAATAATGAATATTAATGAGAGCATACTTGGAATAATCACAAAAAGCTCCCCATAAGTTACTCCAAATAGTTTATCAAAAAGGTAGCTTATATCTATCTAAACATGTACCTAGAAAATAAAACAATGTCATTGTCGTGTGCTGCTCAGTAGGCATTATAACACCATTGTCGTAACATCAAGTTCTTTCAAGTTTGTGACAATATGGTGGTGAAATTATATAATCAATCGGTTAAAAAAATATGAATAAATGGAACTGATTGATTAAAAAAAAAGCATAAAAGTTCAATCTAAAAGTTCATGTTAACCCTTAAAAAGATTGAAACCCCCACATCTTAACCGTCGAATTCATGATCGGCGATTACAATAGATATGGGGTCCAATATTTTTAATTAAAAAAACAGAAAAATAAAAATAAAATAACCGTCGATCATGAATCCAACGGTTAAGATGTGGGTTGGAAGAGTTGCAACCTTTTTAAGGATTGCAAAATATCCTTCCACTATATATATATATATATATATAGTCAGGTTCAAGGGAAAACTCTAAATAAATGGAAAACTGAAAAGTCACGAAAAAACGAATGAAAAAGCATATGAATATGGATGTCAAATTAACGAGAAAAATATGATCGTTTATTTGGTGTAATTTATTTCGTTCGAATTTTGTTCATTGTTCGTATTTTTTCGAATAAAAAAATAGGGGGTGGAGGTTTTTTTAATTTAAAAAATATTGTTGTAACCGCCTGTTTAATCATATCCATCTGATGATTTAATTTAACGGTCGATAAGGTGTTTTTTAGTTTTTTTTTATTTATTTGAGGTTTTCACTTGAACCTCCGTCTATATATATATATATATATATATGTGTGTGTGTGTGTGTGTGTGTGTGTGTGTGTGTGTGTCCGCACACGTGTGTATATGTATAGGGGCTTAATCATTTGAGAACTCCAAAATTTATGAGATCCGTAAGAACTTCTACCTTAAGGTTTTGTTTCACTTGATTTTTTCCATCTAAGTATAGTATTTAATTAATTGATTACCATATATTTGTTTCACAATGTGATTGTTTAATATGTATTCGGTTCACAATGTGAAACTTGCATATTTGTATACTCAAAGACTAAAGATATGATTTTTATACACAATAAGGTGTTACATCGAGGTATAAGTAAGCCTACAGATGGAGATTAACGTTATAAGGTGTTCTCATGTAAAAGGAATTGGTAAAACGAAGTAGAATCAAATTTGTATGGGTTTTATAGAGTACAGGTTCATAAAATGACCTTCCTGAGTTGAAAGCGAGCCTAAAGGTTAGCAGGTGTCGCCTATGAGTTTACACAAATGCGTGTGAGTCTAGGAGCGACCTTGAGCTTGCAAATCACATTTAGTGAGTTGTACAAGTCAAGGATTGTTGGTCCCGGAGGTGCTTAACAAGTTTGTAGAAGGGGGGGGGGGGGGTTGAATACAAACACATAAATTAAAGTTTAATAAATTGTTTATTGATAAATCAAACACAATTTACAAGTTCGTTGTGGAATAAAATTAAGACAAACTCAATCTAAACAAACTTAAGAAACACTAAGATGGTTGCACAAGAATTTCAGAGAATGGGGGATTAAGGAATGTAGAAAACAAAGGTTTCTATTTGGGGTTCAAGGATTGAGCACACCCTCAGATGGAGGGGTGATCTTCCTATTTATACCCTATGCATTAAATGCATGGCAGAGCACTTTACACGTGGCGTTCACTGATTGGCTTTGGAAGTCTGACTTTGGGAGACATGCTTTCGGCCGAATCATGAACAGTGTAGTTGACAGAGTTGTTGTACGAATTGTGGCAGAGACATGTCCGTTCTGACACATCGTACTGAGTTGTGCAAGGTAAGACAAAAGGAAACTTGATGTATAAGCTTTGTGATCATTCGATCGCTGAATATCTCTTTCTTCAGAGACATCAAGAGTTCAGCGATCGCTGAAGCTTTCCTCATGTTTCTTCGCGTATAAGTAGAGTTGTCTTTGCGTCAATGATATCCACATCAGGTCACTAGTAGACTTCTCTTTGTTCAGTGGCTTCGTCTTCGATTCAGCTATGAACATATGTTGACGTGAGACTTGTCTTCAGGGATTACGTTACTGTTTACATCAGAACTATCAGCGACAACTGAACAGGCTCAGTTTGATCACTGATGGTGAAACACTAATACATATTAAATGTTTATAAGAAAGACTATCAGCGATAACTGAACAGACTCAGTCTGATCGCTGATGGTGAAACACTAATACATATTAAATGTAATTTTCACTAAGTATAGAAAAGGGTCGTTATCAAATCACTGAGAGAGTTTGGATCAACAATCTCCCCCTATTTGATAATGACAAAGTAACTGAAGAAAATTACTTTATAATTCAAAATGATGGAATAATCAGGACTCATAACATACATGTCCCAATTACTATTTTGAGGGATCTTTTACAGTACTGATAGAGTTAAGTACTTCACTGAAACTTTCATTAACCCAAGAAAAGAATTACAAGGTATGAAAATTACAAGTACAAGTGATGTACTAACTACTGTAAGTTTAAACTAATAGATTACAAGAAGAAAACTAATCTATCAGCTATCCAAAGAAGATTTAGGAGGATTGATCAAGTACTCAGGTATATCTTCTCCTTTTTGCTTTCGCTCTAAAGATTCTTTGCTAATGATCACTTTGATTTGCTCAGCAGCAGGAGAGAGGTCACACCATAAGCACATGAGATCCTTGAGAAGACCGAGGGGACAGATAGGGATTTCAGAGATTCTTTGAAATCTGAGATGTTCCTCGTCATCTATGAAGAAGATTCCAAAAGGTTCTTCAAGTACTTGTCCCGCAACATATGGTCCACCAAGAGGCAGAGATAGATCTAGAACTGAAAGATCAGGAGGAGGACCGAACAGAGCTTCTCTTGAAAATTTGATGGAGGTTTCATTCCTGATCACCGCGACATTTTCAGAGGAGGAGGAGACAGGCTTTCTTCTGATCTGCTTTGGCTTAGAAGGAAGAGCAGACGACACTTTTAGGATTGCGGCGACTCTGTTGATGAGAGCATCATTTATCCCTTCAACATAACCTCTGTAGATTGACTTTGATTTCTTCAGTGCGTCTTTGAACTCAAGCCATTCCATATAGCCGAGGCTTTCTAGCTTTGAAACAAACATTGCCTTGCTGCTTCCATCCTCTCTGGTAATCTCCATAGTGACAGAAACTTTGTCCTTCTTCTTTCTTCCAGAGATAGTAACAACTATGATCTTCATTGGGTCAGAGCGATAGTCAATTTTATGCTTGCACCAATCGACTGAGTTATCGCTGACCGCTTTTTCTTTTGAGCGTTCCTCTTCAATCTCTTTAAAAAGAGCAGCCTGGACTTCAACTGGTTTCTTTTTCAGCTTCTTGTCTTTGACTTGATAAGACTGAATTTTGAGAGCCAGAGAGGCATCTCTTTGACAATCAGCAATCAGCTTCTCAGGTCTGACGAATTCTTCAATTTCAGCTTCTGTCAGGAACTCTAGATCTGATGATTGAGAGGGGATCTTTCGCCGTTGATTCTCTAGATAATAGATCATCTCTGTTCTTTTCTTCATCTCTTCCTCTGACCAATGAAGTGGTCTAGAGGGTCTCCGTGGATGTTGCAAGGACTCTTCTTCTTCATCCTCTTCATCAATCTCTCTTACAGAGATTGGGATTATCTGGTCATCAGCTTCAGCAGCTGGGATTATTTGGAGCTCTTTACCCTTAAGTAGGGGAGAGAACTGTCTGGTCAGAAAATGAAAAAGGTTAGTTTATTTTTAAGGAAGAAGAGAGATAAAGGCTAGAAAGAAACAGGGGTGGGATTTTTATAGAAGGATAAGGGAACGAGAGTAAGGCATACCTGAGAAGGATTCTCCTCAGGTAGTGAGGTCATCTTCAGACTTTCCTCAGCAGATGCACCTTTGCTTTGGGAAGGGGTTCCTGAAGATGTCTCATGACTCCCCCCTGCTTTGATAACTTCTTTCGAAGCTATCGCTGATGAAGAGACGGTTGAAGAACACCATAGAGATTGATCTTCTTCATCGTCATCATCAGCATCTTGATGAGGTTCTTCCTCTTGATCTTCAAGATCAAGGGCTTCATCTTCATCGTCCTCCTCTTCCTCTTCATCGATTAACTCATCGATGGTAGGAGGGGCTTTTTCAGCAGCTATCTCCCCCTCAAAATGAGAGGGAGTTTCTTTCTGTTGGACCTTAGCAGCAGCTTCTAACTCCGTATTTTCTTCAGCTGCTTTCTCCCCCTCTTTGTCATTATCACGGAGGGAGAGATCTTTGGAAGGAGATGAAGTGTGTGCAACGGCCAACTTCTGAACTTCAGCCTCCATACTGTCCAGACGGCCTTCAAGTACTGGGATATCTGACGTAGCTTGATGAATAAACTCCACAGCTATGTTCAGAGAGGTGCGATCGCTCTCTGTAAATGAAGGAGCGGGAATTGGAGTTGGTGCCTTCAGGTGAGTCAGGATTTGCTGAAGAAGAACTTCACAGGAATCAACCTTTGTAGACAGGGCTGCAAACTGTTGCTGTGAGTCCTCCCTGACTTTGACAATCGCTTCTTGGATTGTAGCGATTTGAGAGACGTCAGCTTTGGAGGCGCATTGAGCTGTCAGCGTCTTCAGTGCTTCACCAGCGGTATGAACAGTGCTGGTGGTGTTGTTGAGAGATGCAGTTAGAGACTCCACCTTTGCACTCAAACTGTTGACATTGGTGTCAACAGTCGCCAAACTAGGACCTGAAATATAAGTTAGTTTTTGAGAAACAGGCTTATATGGTGAGTTGGGAGTAGTGTTTAAGGTTATAGGAGTACCTGAATTATCAAACATTTTGTAGAATTGCATAGATTCCTCAAAAGATTGATGTTCAGGTCCTATGGGTCCAAACTGTGGCTGCAAAAAAGTAGATGATGGGTCAGAGACCAAAGGAATAGAAGGATGAAATATGGGGATAGAAGTAGGGATAGGGGTAGTCACCGTTGTGATCACCTCAGGATGTAGAGGAGCTGAGGTGATGGGTGGTGTCACTGTTGATGTGACAGCGACCGTAGTCGCTGGGAATGGTTGAGGTGGGTATTGCTGAGGATGTGGAGGAGAGACCCACGAATGCATCCAAGGAGGTTTGTTGAGAAACATCCTTAGGTATTGAGCTAGAGGTACCTTTCTCCTTGGTCACCTTGGCCTTCTTCGAAGGACCAAGGGAGCCAGTTGATGGTCGTTTGGAAGGGGTAGCGGGCGGGATAGCAGAAGAAGGAACCTTCTGCGTGGCCGCTGAAGACGAAGAAGTGAGGAGAGAGAGTCGGGAGCGAAGTTCAGAGATACTTACCTCGTTGGGGAGCGGCTTGACCTCCAGTGAGCGTTGACCCACTTTGGGAAAAGTTGCATCAGAATTAGTGGGGTAAGTAGCAGGGTAGAGGAACTTCAGGTACGCACAGATGAAGCGTACATAAGGGATCTTGGGATCCCTCTCGGTCTTCTCTATCTTTGACCTTAGATCTTCAAAGATATCTGTTGCGTAGTCGAAATTTCTTCCGGCGATCACTGAGTAAGCCATTTGGACCTGAATCTTGCTAGCCTGGTCCAGTGACCCACTCTTCCCACTCATACACTGAATGAAGTGAGAGAAGATGTAGTTAAGATGAGAAGGTATGAGCGCCTTTTTCACTAGAGTCAGCTTCTTGTTGGGAATTGTCGTCCTCGGCTTGGGTTCCCAAGAGTATTCCATAGCATCTAGGAATTGGATGAGTTCAGCATCAGTGGGTAAGGCATCGAATCCATTCCTAGGTTTGTCAGGAAATCGCAGAGCTTTCCTTAGCCCTAAGGTCGTCATCATCCCTGGTCCAAGTTCAGTGCTGAAGGAAATAGCAGGAACCAGTTCACCCTTTTTGTTGGTGATAGAGGTCTCTTCAGCGGTAAACCAGAATTGTTGGAGAAGAGCTTTTGAAGGTGTGGGATCCACAGTGATAGCGTTGGCAATGCAGGATTGCTTTAGAAACTTTGCGGCTTCCACCAGATGTGGGTATTTGACACCATCAAAACCAAGGCGAGCAAGATGATTGTTTTTCGGAAGCTCAGAGTCAGTGATGGCGAACTTGACGTTCTTAGAGGCGACAAGTGCAGATTGAGGCATTATGAATATGAACAGATAGAAGAGTAGAAGAAAGGTTTTAGTCTAAAAATAAAGAAGGTTTTCCCAGTTTCTATTTTGGGGAAAGAAACATAGAAAAATCAACATATTTGAAGATTAAAAAGGTGTTCTTAATATAAGATATGAGAACAAGAAAAAAACCAAAGATTTTGAATGAAGATAATCAAAAGAAAATGGTTTTGAATGAATAAAATCAAAAAGAAAAGTGATTTTATGTAAAAAAAATCTTATATACCCATAATGGCAGTCCATAAATGGAGTATTATGTAAAAAGATTTAGAAGTAGAATAAGAAGAAGATCAAGAATAACCTGTTGATCTTTGAAGGAGACGATGCAAATGCTTGAGAGTGCTAGAATGCTTTTGAGAGAGAGTTTTCTTGCTTTGAAAGTATTTCCAGAAAGCGTAAAATGATAAGAATGGAAACACATTCTTTTTATACGTGTGAGAGAAGGAGATAGAGTGTGAGAGGCGGGAAAACAAATGTTCATCATGACATGGACACGTCCCACGAAGTTGATTGGATGGAAGGGCAACAAATGAACGTGTCAGAAAAAGGCATGTCGTGGATTGTCGGTTCAAATGACGTCATAGAAGAGAGAGAGAGACTGTTCATTTGTCCGTTTTGAAATTATCACTGAAGAAAAGTCAGCGATAGATTTTCTCTTTGAAAGTATCCCTGATGGTAAAGATAGGGATTGATTTTCTTTTAAGAAGGATCACTGACTAGAAATATCAGTGATAAATTTATTTTTCAAAAAGCTTTTAATCATTTGAAGAAAGTTCAGTGATTAAAGTTTATATTTTGAAAAACATCTTAACTGACCGAAGATTCAGTTGTAGGGATGGAGAGAACATACCTGAGAGTCAGAATGTTTATTAGAGAATGATAAAAGGGGAACTTATGATTACTGACACAATGCATGAACGCTGAAGAATTATTCTTCGAGATTCAGCATTCCAAGATCACTGATGATAAAGTTAAACCTTGTCTCATCAAGAGTTTTGGTGAATAAATCAGCAAGCTGAAAGTCAGTAGGGATGAAATGAAGTTCAATATCACCGTTCATCACATGATCTCTGATAAAGTGATATCTGATCTCTATGTGTTTCGTCTTTGAATGTAGCAATGGATTATTTGCTATAGCGATAGCACTAGTGCTGTCGCAATAGATAGGAATCTTTGACAGCTGAAGGTCATAGTCTAATAGTTGATTTCTCATCCATAAGATCTGAGAACAACAGCTTCCAGCGGCTACGTATTCAGCTTCAGCTGTGGAAGTGGATACTGAATTTTGCTTTTTGCTTGTCCAACTTACCAGCTTTCCTCCTAGGAGTTGACATCCACCAGCAAAATCACTATCAGAATAACCAGTTAGATCGAACCCTGAGTCTTTGGGATACCAAAGACCGAGGTTAGGAGTTCCTTTCAGATATCTGAAAATTCGCTTAACAACGATCAGATGGGATTCCTTGGGTTCAGATTGATAGCATGCACATAAACAAGTAGAGTACATAATGTCAGGTCGGTTCACTGTTAGATACAACAGGGAGCCTATCATTCCTCTATAGGCAGTGATATTAACAGGTTTTCCAGATGGATCTTTGTTAAGTGTCAGGGGAGGTGCCATAGGAGTTTTCATCGCTGAAGTTTGTGTAAGATCAAACTTCTTCAGCATATCTTTAACATACTTACCTTGGCTGATAAAAGTACCTTTGTCAGATTGTTTAATCTGAAGACCAAGAAAATATGTCAGCTCACCCATCATACTCATTTTTTATTTTTTCTTCATTCTTTTAGCGAAGCGAGTACACAGAGATGGGTTAGTAGAACCAAATATGATGTCATCAACATATATTTGTACAAGAATAATATGACCTTTTATCTTTCTGAAAAACAATGTATTATCAATTTTGCCACGTTCAAAATTTTCAGAGATAAGAAATGATGAGAGAGTGTCATACCAAGCACGAGGGGCTTGTTTTAGACCATAGAGAGCCTTATCCAATTTATAAACATAATTTGGATACTTAGGGTCATAGAACCCTGGTGGTTGTTCTACATAGACTTCTTCATTCAGCTTTCGGTTTAGGAACCCTGATTTTACATCCATTTGATAAACAATGAAGTCTTTATAGACTGCATAGGCTAAGAATAGTCAAATTGCTTCGAGCCTAGCCACAGGGGCAAAGGTTTCATCATAGTCTATGCCTTCCTCTTGTCTGTATCCCTGAGCAACAAGTCGAGCCTTGTTGCGGGTTACAGTTCCATGTTCATCTAACTTGTTTCTAAACACCCATTTGGTACCTATAACAGTTTTATCAGATGGTCTAGGAACGAGATTCCAAACTTTGTTACGAGTAAACTCAGTCAGCTCTTCTTGCATAGCGCTGACCCAGTTTGGATCTCTAAGGGCATCATCAGTCTTTTTTGGTTCTATTAAAGATAGAAAGTTGACAAAGAGACATATATTACCTGAACTTCGTCGTGTCTGAATACCTGCATCGGGATCACCAAGAATTTGATCTATTGGGTGATCTCTGGTCCATCGCTGAGCAGGAGCATGATCGCTTAACTCAGAGGTTGGATCAACAATTGGGATGTTTACTGATGATGACGTTTGAGGTTCATCAGCAATTAACTGTTGAGTAGTGGACAGACTATTGTTATCAGAGAGGTTTTCAGACGAAGGTAGATCTAATGGTAGCAGTGTGTTAAGAGGTTCAGCTAAAACCCATGAGTTGGATTCAGCGTTAGGATGCATGATGTTTGGATCATCATCAGCAGTAGGTGGATCTGTGTGCTGATGGTTTGAAAAGAAGGGTTCTGTTTCTCTATAATGAGAAAACATCCAAGCATTTAACTCTTCATTGTCAGTGATTGGTTTAGAGTTCGCTGAGCGAGTTTCATCAAATGTGACATGAATTGTTTCTTCCACGGATTGTCTTCTTTTGTTGAAAACTCTGTAGGCTTTGGAGATGGAGGAATATCCTAGAAATATTCCATCATCAGCTTTTGGGTCGAACTTTCCAAGATGATCTCTGTTGTTTAAGATATAGCACTAACAACCAAAGATATGAAGAAAGCTGATAGAGGGCTTTCTTCCATGAAAAAGTTCATAAGATGTCTTTCCAAATTGATTTACTATCAGCGATCTGTTTTGAGTAAAACATGCAGTATTTACAACTTCAGCCCAAAATTGAGTAGGGAGATGAGAATCGCTGAGCATTGATCTAGCAGCTTCAATGATCGTTCTGTTTATTCTTTCAGCGACTCCGTTTTGCTGACGTGTTCTTACTGAAGAGAAGTTGTGAGAAATTCCCTTGTTCTCAAAGAAACTGTTCAGAGAACTGTTTTTGAATTCATTTCCATGATCACTTCTTATAGAGCGAACAGTAAGATTATTCAGCACTTCCATCTTTTTAACAAAAGATATTAATTCTTCTGGAGTATCACTCTTGCAGCGAAGAAAGATAACCCAGGTATAGCGAGAGAATTCATCTACCATGACAAGTGTATATTTCTTTCTAGCTATTGATTGGATATTGATAGGGCCAAATAGATCCATATGTAAGAGCTGAAGAGGACTTGTCACTGAGGAAACGTGTTTAGATTTGAAACTAGCTTTTGTTTGTTTTCCTTTTTCACATGCTGAGCAGAGAGATTCTTTAGCATATGAGTGTTGAGGAAGACCAGAAACCAGTTCCTTAGATGAGAGAGAATTCAGGGTTTTGAAGTTTAGATGAGAGAGCCTTTTGTGCCATAGCCAGTTGACATCAGAAGAGGCTTTAGAGAGAAAACATAAGTTTTCAGTGGTAGTAGAGTCCATATCTATTACATAGACATTTTCTCTGCGATAACCACTGAGAGAAAGTTTTCCTTTCTCATTCACCACTGAACATGCTTTCTTAGAAAAGCGAACTTCGTAGTCTTTGTCACATAGCTTACTGATGCTTAGAAGATTGTGCTTCAGTCCATCTACATAAGTGACTCTTCGAAAGGTAGTTGTTCCATTGCTGAGAACACCAAACCCTCGGGTATAGCCTTTTCCATTTCCACCAAAGGTCACAGAGGGACCTTTCTCTTCCTTGTATTCAGTGAGCAGGTCTTTTTGTCCAGTCATATGACGAGAACATCCACTATCGAGATACCAGATGCCCTTTGATCCCTGCACACATAAGGAAGATTAAGCGTTGTTTGGTACCCACTTTTCAATGGGTCCTTTAGAGTTAGTGGATATGGAAGATTCAACAGTCTTCACAGCAGATGAAGATTCAGCTTCAGTGATAACCTTCACCTTGGTTAGTTTCTCAACCTTAGTGGTATTCTTCACCTTAGTCGACTTTTCAGCTTTAGTGACCTTTTCAGCCTTGGAGGCATTCATCTTCACTTTAGCTGATTTATCAGCTTTAGTGGCAGTTGGACATTTGCTTGAAATATGGTCAGTAAAACCACAGTGATAGCATTTTCTATATTTGAAAATGGTTTTAGGACCAGAAGTAGAAGGTTTTACAAGTTTAACATGAGCGGGGCCAGGTCCAATAATGCTTTTCTCATGAGATCTGGGAGGAATTTTCATTTCTTCAGATCTCGTGGGTTTAAGGTCAATCTTTAGCTTTGGAGGACAGAGATCGAAGATTTCTATCACAGAGCTAGAGGATTGATTCACTGAAGGTTTAGAAGGAACTTTCAACTTTGCTTTCTTGGTAGCCTTCTGAGGACGAAGAATGGATTTTCCTTTATCCGCAGATTTAAAGCCTTTGGATTTTTCCTCAAGGATAGAATTTGAAGAAGAAGGATAAAACTGATTATAAGAAGTGTCAGAGATAGGAGTGACAAACGTTCCAAACTTAAGCATGGAACTTTCTTCTTTAGGCTCATCCTGTGGTGTCCAAAAACCAAGACCAGTTCTATCACTTTCAGGAGTTTGAGCATTTATTATCTTAGAGATCTTTGTTGATGATTTGCACCATTTTTCAACATGAGCCTTTTCTGCTTTTAGAGCAGCGATGGCTTGTTCGCGTTCAATGCTGATGATTTCATTTATAATGACTTGATCTTTCAACTTTTCTTCTAAAAGAGTTAGTTCTCTGATCTTTTCAAGACATTTCTCTATCTCTTGAGTTAAATGAACATTTTTATTCTCAGCTTGAGTTTTGTCGTTTAGAGCATTATAAAGATCAATCGTCAGCACATCAACGGCGCGACTTCTCTCTGCTTCAGGCAGAGAGGGATTAGTAGAGATAGATACCTGAGATGATATGTAGCTCATGGAAGGTTCAGATTCTTCTTCCACTTCTTCTTTAATCTCAGCCATGAGGCAAAGATTAGCGACTTCTTCTTTATCAGAACTTGATTCTTCTGATTCAGCCCAGTCATGTTCTTCAGCGATGAGACCTTTACCTTTTCGCTTGTAGCTTTTCAGCTTTTGATATTTGTTCTTCAGCTTTAGGTATCTGTCATCACTGGATCTTCTTGAGATAGAAGGCTTGAAGACCTTTTTAGACCTGCACTCACTAGCAAAGTGTCCAATCTTTTTACAGTTATAGTAAGTGGCAGTAGCTTTATCAACCGGAGTTGATTTTGGCTTTTCAGTTAGAGAGAGAGAGGCTTATTTCTTCGGTAATTGCTCTTTCTTGCAAATCTCTTAAAAGAGTTTGTCAAGAGTGCTAAGGACTCATCAAACTCTGAAAGATCAGGGTCTGATGGATCCTCAGATTCAGGATCTAACTCAGTGATGGTGAGAGTAGATCGCTGAGATGGAATTATCTCTGAAGAGACTAAAGCAACAGGAGTGCTTTTGGAGTCTTTAGAATCTTTTACAAGATTCTTCTTTAAGAGATTCGATTGCTCATAGTTGAGCAATATTCCATACAGAGTGCTGAGAGAAAGAGAATTTAAGTATTTTGTCAGCTTAAGACATATTGAATAACTGTCCCAGCTTTCAGGAAGACATTCTAAGAATTTTGTTAGGACCTCAGAAGTAAAATAGGTCCTACCAATGTTTCTTAGATCAATGATTAAGCAGTTAAACCGCTGATGAACGTCAGAGAGAGATTCATTCTTACCAGCGATGAAACTTTCATACTGTCTTACCAAGTTAATCTTTCGAGTCTCTTGGATTTCATTGGTGCCCTCATATTGAACACATATGGTTTCCCACATTTCTTTAGAAGTTTTCAGATCCATGATGGAATGAAAAACTTCATCAGCAGAGCCATTGAGATAATGGTCTTTGCTCTTGCATCTATGCCTACCTTCTTTTTGTCTTTATCACTCCACTGTCTTATTTCCTTAACGACATAGCATTCAGGGACAGCTTCAGTGGTGGCAGTAGCGGGAACTGCAACTATAATTCTAACAAGTTCATAGGGTCCATTTTATATATACTCAGGTATAGTAGGATCTACACCTTCAAGAAATAGCATCATTCGATTTTTCCATAGAAAAAAGTTATCTCTGCTAAATCGAGGAGGTTTAGAAAATGAACCATTATTACAGTAGTTAGTGTTTGTGTTAAGTGCCATTTGAGAATAGCAAAGAAGAGAATAAAGCAAGATCTTGTTTATCAGATTAAGCAAACTGCTCTGATACCACTTGTTGGTCCCGGAGGTGCTTAACAAGTTTGTAGAAGGGGGGTTGAATGCAAACACAGAAATTAAAGTTTAATAAATTGTTTATTGATAAATCAAACACAATTTACAAGTTCGTTGCGGAATAAGATTAAGACAAACTCAATCTAAACAAACTTAAGAAACACTAAGATGGTTGCACAAGAATTTCAGAGAATGGGGGATTAAGGAATGTAGAAAACAAAGGTTTCTATTTGGGGTTCAAGGATTAAGCACACCCTCAGATGGAGGGGTGATCTTCCTATTTATACCCTATGCATTAAATGCATGGCATGACACTTTACACATGGCGTTCACTAATTGGCTTTGGAAGTCTGACTTTGGGATACATGCTTTCGGTCGGATCATGAACAGTGTAGTTGACAGAGTTGTTGTACGAATTGTGGCAGAGACATGTCCGTTCTGACACATCGTACTGAGTTGTGCAAGGTAAGACAAAAGGAAACTTGATGTATAAGATTTGTGATCATTCGATCGTTGAATATCTCTTTCTTCAGAGACATCAAGAGTTCAGCGATCGCTGAAGCTTTCCTCATGTTTCTTCGCGTATAAGTAGAGTTGTCTTTGCTTCACTGATATCCGCATCAGGTCACTAGTAGACTTCTCTTTGTTCAGTGGCTTCGTCTTCGATTCAACTATGAACATATGTTGACGCGAGACTTGTCTTCAGGGATTACGTTACTGTTTACATCAGAACTATCAGCGATAACTGAACAGACTCAGTTTGATCACTGATGGTGAAACACTAATACATATTAAATGTTTATAAGAAAGACTATCAGCGATAACTGAACAGACTCAGTCTGATCGCTGATGGTGAAACACTAATACATATTAAACGTAATTTTCACTAAGTATAGAAAAGGGTCGTTATCAAATCACTGAGAGAGTTTGGATCAACAAGGGCATGTAAGTTTCCTGACCTTGCATTTAGTGGTGGTACGTCTATAAGTGATCTTGGGGTCGCATAGGAGGTTAAGTTGACTTCCTAGGATGGACAGTTTGGTCCAATGAGTTTATTTGAGTGAAGTTATCAATTGTGTCTTATATGATACCTAGACACTTAGGGTTCGTTTACCAAAACTGTATCCCTTACCGGATAAGCGTTTATCGGTAGTCACTTACTTTATTGAACGAGCATGACAAGGACCGAGAATATTACCCGATAAGAGGCACAACAAGGACAAAAAAAAAGTCTCTTACCTGGTAAGTGCTTACCGTGCAAAAAATGCTTACCATTAATTCATTTTGATAGTCGAGAATGTTACTCGATACGGTAAGTGAATGTGATAATTCTTGCAGGTAAGCGTTTGATAAACGACTCCTTAGTGAACATGTTGTGATTGTGTAGGTGTTAGATGAGGAACCGATATCACACCTTCACGACTAGGTGAGTTTCATGTGCTTTAAATGTGATGTATGTCTCTATATTAAATATTATTTTCAATAATGACCAGTATCCGCTATATGCATTTAGTATTTTTAGAATGAGATATGTATAACACCCTCAAAACTGGAAATAGCGACTAAATAAAAAAAAACCTAATTACATCGATAACTGAATCAACTACAACAATCTAAGGTTTAACTTCGATAAACACAAATCAATCTCTATACACAATCTAATATAGGTACGAATGTTACTAAATCCCAAAAGCAGTCACTATCTCCAATTGCGGAAGATTTCCCCAAGCTACTCACTCTCATGCAATCTAGTGCTCAACTCTTCATAGCACTGCTAGAATCAAACCTCCACTGAAACCTGATGCACATGCCGACAAATAAAAGGTTAGGCTAACGCCTAGTGAGTTCAAGAGTTTTAACATGAATAGATATATCTTTAAAAAGAAAGGAAATCAGTTCAAATCAAGATCTTTCAAACTAATTTACTTTAGAAATAGAAACGACTCGTTTTCCCACAATATGCACCTTTAAAGACAACGTTCCAATACAAACATTCTTTATAAAATGATGCGACCCAAAACTCACTTAAAACGTGAATATAAATCGACTCACAAATTGTGAAACCGTGAATAACACTTCACATCCCAAAACACCCAAAACACGGGTGGGGCATAACACTCAACCCATAAATCATGGTTAATAATTCCCATATAAAATATGTCACCGAAAACATGGATACAAGACTCAATACCCAAAACAACACCCTTCGGTGACGGGGGAGACCCGATTCCATTGAATGTGACGGGCACACAAAGTTAAGCCACATATCTATGTTATAAGCGTATCTACAAGGATAAACAACCATTGACATCAACCCTATCCAAGTCTTTATTCAAGGTAGACAACAACCCTATCCAAGTCTTTAATCATAATATGCATCTACCCTATCCAGGTCTTTAGCCGTTTGAACATCAACTCTATCCAAGTCTTTAGTTCAGTGCAAACGTAGGTTAACTCTATCCAAGTCTTTAGCCCCAAAGAATCACCAAGTTTAACCCTATCCAGATTTTTACCTTGGGATCTCACCATCCTTGACACGCTTGATTATTTAGGACTTACATCGTATCACCAACGCCTATTTCCATATTACAACACATGAATATTATCCCATTTACACGATAAGACCGACCTCTATGCCTATGGATCCATTGCATTACGGTCTAACACGTTACATAACTCCAACGGATGAACTAACGCATCCAAAACTTGTAACTCACAAATAAGATGCAACTAGGTACACCATACGACAAGCCTCCATATCGAGCTACCAAAACCAACGAATACTCCAAAGACTCATCTGAGTTTAAATCAAACCCAACAACATAATAAATATTTGGCCAAAATACATAAGTCGATAAATTATATCATTTTCCAACAATCTTTGATCCTCCATTTCAAATTGGCTTTCGTCCCAAAACCAAAAGTTTTACGGTTGTTAAAATGTCCACAAAGTCGGGAACGACCCAAAATCAATATGACTCACACATTCGTATTTTCAAAACGTCCCACTACAAGAATGATACATATTTCCAACAAACATCAAAAGTGCATTTTGACCAAGTAAACTCCATTTATGCAATAACATCATTAAAACACTTCCATTTATGACTTATTTGCCAAGATGCCCAAAAATCCCAAATATGAGTGTTCTACAATGTTTATTAATTTAAGCACTTCAAACAGTCAAAAGTTACCAAATAACTCAACAGTTGATAAGTTCATGTAAAGCACATAAACACTTTTAAAATAGACATTGTGGCATGTACACCGTTTTCGCAAATCAACTTCAACTCACCTCACTAGGTTATGTTAAACCTAGGTTCCAAATCCAACCATTAGCCTCCAATAGTGTAGATCCTTCCATTTTCAAGTCATCACCAACAATAAGCTAGGGTTTCCAAATAAACCATTTCTCCAAATCTAAAAGAAATGAACCACCAACAAGAAAACCTTTATATCCACAAAGATCCTCATATAAGAACTTGAATTATACAAGAAACTTACCACATTCAAATCTTTAACCTCTCAACCAACTCACTTCCATGAGATCTTCCTACTTTCCAAACTCAAGCTCTCAAAAACACAAATCTTTGATCTCTTAGGGGTAGACTCACTCGAAGATGCTCCCAAAACTGATGTTGGAGCTCCCAAAATCTCCCCAAGAAGAAGAGGAATGAAGAAGAGAAGTGAAAATGAGAGAAAACCCAAAAAATTGGGTTTTAAATCGTCCAGGCATTTCCCGCGGCCTTGGCCGCGACCACAAGTCGCGGGCCAAGCGACGCGGGCAACTGACTGACACACTTACAGTGACTTACGCGGCTTGAGGCCGCGGGCCAAGCCGCACGTGCTGCAGCCTGCAGGTCACGCCTCTCGCGTCTTGTGCTGAGCCATTCCCCGATCGTTCCTTGACCGATCGTTGACCTTTCTTTTAGAATTTACGGGTGTTACAATATGCAAGTTATGTGTTTACATGTATTAAACTATTATAACATGTTTGATGAGATTCAATATGTTGTAGTGTTATGCAAGAAACATAGTTTTGTATGCATGAGGGTTCATGTATTGGGACAATAATGGTACATAATGGATTAAGTGGTTCTCGCTTCTCTTGTTCATGTTCCTAACTCCTCCGTGGGTAGTTCCCAATGTTTGGCACTTTCCATACTTGATGGGTGCAACATCAACAAATTGGCTCATGATCAAGTTACAACCTAAGATCTATGACCATATTACGGAGTGGCGGAGAGAGACATTCCTGAAAGGCACCTATCCATGGGATATAGAAGATGGATGAGGAATCGACTAGCAGACAAATAAAGAAGCAGGTTGGACGGGGTTTTAGTAAGAAGGGGGCCGAAGATTGACTTGGATGGTGAAGAAAGCGGTCTTCCTCGCTTGCTCCAATGCTTGGTTAATCAGTCAATGAAAAATTAATAACAAACATGTTGAGTCCATCAAGGTCAGATCGGCCTAAATTGGGCAAGGCCAACTAAGTTACACTAGAAGAAGTTTGGTGACACAATACAGACCAACAAAAAGACATCTTATATATGTATATCATTATTGTTATTGGTAATTGTTGATTGCAAATATGTTTTTATGACATTATATGTATATCAATGTTATAAGAAGCAATATTCTCTGTACATGTCTATTGTATTATGTATGAAACTAAATACTTACTAAACTTAATAATTAACTCGTGAAAAGAAATATAAAATCAGCTATATGTTACATAAAAAAATGTATCTATACTATATTATAAAGCATTTATAAAAAAACTCTTAAAAACAATTTTAAAGTTTAATGTATCGCTATTTAATGTTAATCACTAAAAATCTCTTAAAAACAATCATTAAAGTTGTATGTACTACATTTAATGCTATTTATTAATTTTCAATCCTTATCTTTAACACTTTAACTCCCCTAAAATCACTCTCCACTTCAATTCCATTAAAATCACTCATCGCATAACTAAATACGAGTTAAAAATCCAATTTTAAATATAAAAAATCTAAAGTATAATTAAAAAAATATAACATAATATTTAATATTTATTTTATAAAAAACATTATATTATTAGATCTAAAATAAATTATATTATTATTAAACTATCGAAGAAACTTTTAAAAACAAGCTTTTATACATCAAGTATTGTTTATAATTGATACGTATTTGTTAGAACTGAAAGTCCTGTGTGTTGAAAGTAGAATAAAATATTTATAAGGGTTTATATTGTAATTAATTGAAAGTTTATTAGTCAAATGGGCCCAAGCCCAATTGCTTGTAAGCCTAAGTATATAAAGGCATATTTATCTCATAATTAGGGTTAGACGTTTTCATTAGTCAGATTATTAGAAGTCTCATAATTTCCAGATTACTAGTCAATAGGTTTACTTTCTCTGATCAGAAATCCTTTCTGTAAACCTGTAATCCTTTGATTTCATATTAATCATATGACTAGTAGTTGTGGCTTAAATACTGTTCATCATTGAATATTTGCTGTTGATTGCACTGTAAGGGGGAGTAGAAGAACAATGGCTTCTAAGTAAATCAGCTTAGAACCCGGACTTCAACGAAGTATAGCTTCTGATCATATGACAGATCAGGACCCGTTCTTCAACGTTCACACTTGGATATTTTGCAAATATCCAGGGGAAGCTTAAAAGGTAAATATCTTCTAACTTTCGAACATGAAAAACGTTTTCTTAAATGTTCAAACCACTTCTCTATTCTCAAAAGATTTCATGAATTTAGAAGTGTGATTTTAAATGTTTTTCAAATTTTGAGCGTTAATGTTTAAATGACCGTGTGTTTCTAAAGATCAATACTTGTGTATTATCTTGTCTATATACTGTCAAGTATTCACACACACTGGGTCAGTACTTAATTGAAATTGTTATTACCATGTCTCATAACGAACCAATTTTTCGATGGTAATACCTCTGTTTGAAATTCAATGTTGTTGAGCATCAATCAGAATTTCTAATCTTGTGCTTTCATTGCAAAATTGTTTATATTCGTTCATATAAACAAAATATCCAATTCTTTGATACCCTAACCATTTTATTTGATCTGATAGATACATTGTCAGATTCTCAAAACAATTCTCTTGATTTCATCTCATTCATTCAATATTCTTGTTTTGAGAAATCTTTAAAGTTCAAATGCTCAAATTTCATTCATATATTTAAATGAGCATACATTTTGACAATGTTATATTATATGTGCTTAACTGGTCAAGTTAAACTGTTGAGCATACATTCTTTATAGGAATTACATGGGATTTGTGAGTGAGCTTAAACAGAACTTCCATGGATTCACGTTAACCGGTGTTTCCTACCCCGAAAGTTATCCTTGAGTGATTGAGGGGTGAGGGGTCTTAAATCAAAGAGTGGGGGAGATAAGTCATCCGGTTGAGTTTTTCTCATTGTGCTGAGCGGAAAAATGAAAAAGAGAGTTTGGTTAGAAGTGAGCTTTAATGTTAAAAAGAAAGAGGGTGTGAGAACAGAGTTAAAAGAATATGAAAACTCTGCACCAAACACTTTCTGAGTCGGGCAGCCACATCTACTGATTGGTTCACATTCTGTGGTGACCATCATTGAAACAGGCAGTGAGCCCATGCCAACTCTTGTTTTTACCCCACCAGCCACTCGTTTCTTTCTTAACAAATAAATGTTTCATTTTCTTTGGGGACGCAACATATCTGCTATCTAGTCTTCACTCGGAAGATTTAGATATTGAAAAAAAGGAAAGTTGCCCCACCTTCGCACCTTCTTTCATGCACATTGAGTCCGTGTAATATCTGTTGCTGTCTCAATAGTTTACACAATTTGAGCCTGATCAAGCTAAGTAGCTTCAATCATTCATACACTTGTACGAGCACACAAGGAATGAGTTTTCTTGTCATAACATTCATAGAAAATTCCTTTGTGGTTTTTCGATGATTGAATGGAATCCCTGGGGGAGTGAACATTACAAAAAACTCCTTTCCAATGTACATCCGTTGTACAAAGTGGCTCAGTGCTACTAACAGGCATACTAGCTGTATCATTTGTTGATTCATGTTTACAATTCCTAGTATATCTGAATTTGAAAAGGTTCGGATATATACATTTCATGAATTGACGGATACTCAAATCACAGGGCGGAGAATGTAATATTATCAAGGGGAGATCAAAGAATGTGTTGAAATTGAAGAGTTTTGATGATCTTGATACTCACAATCATCAAAAAGGGGGATAATTTTTTCAAAGTTCAATTTCAAAGTTTTAAAGAAAGAAAGTTCAAGTTTTTCAAGATTGGTTCTGAATGAAGATGATTCGTGAAAGTTTGTTTTTCTGAAGACAGTCTAGAGATCAAAGAGATGAAGATGTTGTTTCAATGTTTCAAAGATGAGGATTTCAAAAGGTTTTTTTGTAATTCTTCTATCCCGTATCATATGGTGTCTGCTAAGTCATTTCCTCCTACGAGCTGATTGAAACAAGTTCTTAAGCTGAAAGTCTATTCAACTCGCGGTTCAAAGACAGATTCTTTGTTTTAAACTGAAGATGCACCGTGGAATGTCACGTTACTCTCACATTATCTTTCTTGTGTGCTGATCCGATGTGATTGAGTTTCTACAATTAAAAGTTGCGTGATAGTGCATTCAGTCGAGGCTACTGTACATTTAATCTGGTTACAAAGTTGATACTATGAAGACCAAGAGCTTTATTCAAGGGGGAGCGTGGAAAGACATGAAGACATGCAACACCAAAGTTGTTCAAAGATTCAAGAGGGAAAGAAGATCAAGGCCTGAAGTTTTTCAAGTTGTTAAATGCTTTATTCAACTTTAGGGGGAGATTATTAGGATTGAAAGTCCTATGTGTTGAAAGTAGAATAAAGTATTTATAAGGGTTTATATTGTAATTAATTGAAAGTTTATTAGTCAGATGGGCCCAAGCCCATAAAGCCCAATTGCTTGTAAGCCTAAGTATATAAAGACATATTTATCTCATAATTAGGGTTAGACGTTTTCATTAGTCAGATTATTAGAAGTTTCATAATTTCCAGATTACTAGTCAATAGGTTTACTTTCTCTGATCAGAAATCCTTTCTGTAAACCTGTAACCCTTTGATTTCATATTAATCATATGACTAGTAGTTGTGGCTTAAATACTGTTCATCATCGAATATTTGATGTTGATTGCACTGTACTAGGATCTACATCAAGTACTGTTTATAATTGATACGTATTACTTAAAATTCAAGATTACAAGTCATGATGCATGAATACAAATTTCTAATGTTATATGTTTGAATTCATAACTAACTGATAAACATAATTAAAATAGGATAAACATCTCAATTTAAATATAAAAAGTTTATAATATATAAGATAATCATTGAATTCTAACAAAATACTTAATTTTTTTTTATATAAAAAAACTATATTATTAAGCCTTAATTAAACAAATTTATAGAAAAACCATTACCACTCTCTCAAAACCATCTAAAATTGTACTGTAAATCGATAAAAAGAATATAAATAAAAGGAAACATTAAAATCGTGATGTATCTCGCTGCATTGCGTGAGTATATTTCTAGTATAATTAAAATACATGAAAGTGGGGGCCGTATTATCATATTAATTTAGCATTCCTAGTTAGAATTTTGTTAAATATATGGATGTTGATGTAATGATCGATGGTATTGATGAAATTTTTATACATATCTGTAACTAAAAAAAGCATAAATATACAATGATGTTTTTGTTAAAGGAAAAAGAAATAGAACAACGGTAAGAGAGAATGGAATCTATATTCTCATTAATCATAATCCCTTTAAATAGGGATGAGTTACAAGTAGATAACTATGAGATATTTCAGTTCTAATCTAACTCTGATATACTTTTCTCTATCTCTATCTTTATCTCTATCGTCATATAATTTAGACAATGACACACTTATCCTACAACACTCCCCCTTGTGCCGAGTTAAAGGAGTGACAGTGCAAAACTGTTGCCTCGTTAAAACCTTACGCCAAAATAAAAACCCAGTGGGAAAAAATAAAAGTCTTATGAAGGAAAGAGTACAACGCACCAACTTCTTTGCAATACATAAACTTGTCCTTCAGTCTAGTTTTCTCTTAGATTCGTACATTAATCATGAGAGTTAAGAAAATACGATGGTATATAAACTGTTGCCTCACTAAAACCTTACACCAAGGAACAAAACCCAATGAGAAAAATAAAACATTGGTTGAAGGAAATAACACAACATACCAATATCACAAATATAGTAGACTCCCCCTTTTGTCTACTACTCCCCCTGATTCGTGCATTAATCAAGGGAGTTTGGAAAACATTTGTATTTACTTTCTACATATTTCCCAATATATGGTTTTAGGTAATGACTTGGTAAAATATGTCACATTCTTTTGACACCTTACTTGATTCACTTGAATCTAAAGGAGAGTCTTTTATTGCTGATTGTATAGAAACTTAACCAGAATATGCTTTGTGTTATCACCCTTGATGTATCTTATGTTCATTTTTTCGATACATGATGCATTATTTCCATATATGCAAGTAGGATACTGGTTGAACCCAAAATTACTAGCTCCTCTAATATATGTAATGATAGTCCTTAATCATATACATTCTTTAATTATCTCATGGAGAGTAATATTTTTTGGATTAGTTTAAGGAGGTAGTTACAAAGGTTTGCTTAGCTTACTTTCAAGCAATCGGTGTGTTCTCTATGGTAATTCTTTATCCATTTTGGGAACAACTTTTGTATGGGTCAAACAAATACCTAATATCAGCAAAGACATACCATGACATTGTTTGGTATTTTTCTATAAAAGCTAATACTTTTGCTTCTTACATTCTAATTAGGTATTGAAATTCCATTATCAATCACATTTTTCTTTCTATAGGGAAAACATAAGCCCATGTTAATGGTTCCAAAAGATTGACTTGATATCATTCAAATGACGTTGCATTGGCGCTGAGCTAAGTCTAGCTAACAAGTTCATTGAGAAATACAATATACGATCAAGTGTATTGTATTATGCACATACTGGAATTACACCTTACTGACTATGGCTACGCATATGGTTCCTTCATCAGTTATCCCCGCCACTACCACCCCTCAGAAACGTAAATCAACAGCTCTTACTGGTCCTTCTAAGAAGGCCAAGAAGACTGTGGAGTAACCCCCTCTCGCAAAGGTACCTGAGGTAGTCTCTCAACAGACTACCTTAGATGATTTAGTGGCTCGCTCCTCCATATCTGCTCCAACAACAACCGTGTCAGTGACATCCTTCGCTGATACACCACCGGTGACTGCCCCAATTCCCTCAGTGACTCCATTCCCATATGAGGTAACTTCTATCATCACCAGTGCTTCTTCTTCTATCCCTATTACTTCTTCTTCTATTTCTTTGGTCTCTAATCTTCCACCCTTTCACCAACCAATTCTTAATGCTGCACATGTAGGACCTGTTGTGCCTCAAACATCGCTGTCTTTCCCTTCCTTTGAAGGCGACTTGAATTTCTTCAATATGTTTGGCACTTCAGGTATCACTAAAAATCTATACACTTCTCCCACCTCTCTAAATAAGCCTGAGCATCGTTTTTCTCAAACGCTAACTTATTTTTCAGGTCCTACTTTAGGAATGGTTGATGCTAAGCTTGCTGACAAGGTGGACTCTCTTGCTGCCTCTTTTAACACCAATACCACCGCTGTAAATACGACGGGTGAAGAGCTGAAGACCCTCGCTACTGCCACTTCCACCAAAGTTGAGGCTTCTCAGCTTAGCTCTCTTCAAACAGAGGTCACCACGCTGAAGGAAAACGTGGCCAACAATTCAATGCAAATCCAATTTCTCAATGGCCACGTTGATCACCTGACTGACGAATTCAAGACCCTCAACGGCAAGCTGGAGACTGCGAATCAGTTGCTCGCTCAAATTCTATCAAGAGTGAATGAACCAACTCCCGCTCCAAGTCCCTCTTCCTAAAAAAACATACACTAACTTATTTTCTTTTTTCTCAGACAGTTCTCTCCCCTACTTAATGGAACTTCTCTTCAAATAATCCCAACTCAAATAGCTGAAGAATCAATAATCCCAATCTCTGTTAATGAGATTGATGAAGAAGAAGAAGAAGAAGAGGATGAATCCCTGAGTCATCTAATAAGGCCCTCTCGACCTCTTCAAAGGTCAGAAGATGAAGTACAAAGATGAGCAGAGATGATCTCCAACCTAGAGAGTTTACGGCTGAAGATCTCTCCTCAATCCTCAACTGAAGAGTTTGACTTCCTGTCAAAAGCTGAAATTGAAGAATCTGTCAGAGCTGAAAAGTTGATTGTTGAATGCCAAAAAGACGCTGATCTAGATCTTGAGGTACATTCATCTCTATTCAAGGATGACAAGATGAAAAAGAATCTAGTGAAAGTTCAAGTTGCTCTTTTGAAAGAGATAGAGGATGAAAACGCTAAAAGAAAAGAGATCAGCGATGCTAGTCTAGCTTGGTGCAAGAAAAAGCTCGACCATCGATCTGATCCAATGAAGATCACTGCCGTGACAATCTAAGGAAGGAAAAAGAAGGATCGAACAACTATCACCATGGAGATATTCAGAGAAGATGAAAGTTCAAAAGCTATGTTCTTTTCATGACTGGAACACTTCGGCTATTCAGAATGGTTAGAGTTCAGTGAAGCACTGAAGAAATCAAGATCAAAGTACAGAAGCCATGTTGAAAACCTTCTTGAAGCTCTCATCAACAGGGTCGCAACCAAAACAAATGTGCTCTCAGCTCCTCCATCTCAGCCAAGACCAGTTAAAAGAAAGCATGCCTCTTCTTCTGAAAATGATGCAGTTATCAGAAATGAAACCTCCATCAAATTCTCCAGGGATGCACTGTTCGAGCCTCCTCCTAATCTTTCAGTTCTAGATCTATCATTGCCCCTTGGTGGACCATATTTACCAGGGCAAGTGATAAACAAGCCTTATGGAATCTTCTTCAGAGATGATGAGGGAACATCTCAGGTTTCAGACAGTCTTTGAGATCCCTCTCTGCCCTCTAAGCCATCTACAATATCTTCTATGCTTATGGTATGGATACTCTTCATCAGCAGATCCCATCAAAACTCTTATTCAACAAGAAGTCGTTGATCAAAGAAGGTAAAGATAGAATTGTGGCTTCACACAATTTCTTCTTAAGAGTTCTGTTGATCCAAACTCTCTTAGTGATTTGATAATGATCCACTGTAATACTTAGTGAAAATTACGTCTTACATCTGTATGTATTAGTGTTTCACCATCAACGATCAAATACTGAGTATGTTCAGTATCGCTGATGATCTCTCTTGTAAACAGTTAGACGTAATCCCTGAAGACAAGTTTCGCGACAAAGATGTTCATCACTGAATCGAAGATAAAGTTGTTGAACAAAGGACAAGTCTACTCATGATCTGATGCGGATATCAGTGAAACCAAGACAAGTCTACATACACGCGAAGAAACCTGAGGAAAAACTTCAGCGATCGTTGAACTTCCTTCTATCTCTGTGAAGGAAAAGATATTCAGCGATTGAAGATCATTTAGCTTATATATCAAGTCTCTTTTGTCTTACCTTTGCACACATAGTACAAATGTTATATGAGACATACCTCTGCGGCAGATTGTACAACAACTCTGATATCTACAATGTTCACCATACGGCCAAAAGCATGTCTCCAAAAGTCAGACGCATGCAACCAACCATTGAAGGACACGTGTAAAGTACCCTGCCATGCATTTAATGCATAGGGTATAAATAGGAAGATCAAGACTCTATCTGAGGGTTGCCATCTATTTTTCTATTCATATAGAAACCCTTGCTTTCTATATTAGGTTTTACTTAATCTTATTCCGCAACAAACATGTAAATTGTAATTTGATTTATCAATAAGCAATTTATTAAACCATTAAATTTTGTGTTTGTATTCAACCCCCCCTCCTATAAACTTGTTAAGAACCTTCGGAACCTGTTGAGGAGAAATCCCAACATTTGCTGGGAATGCTGCAAGCATCCAGCGCCCTCACCTTCGACTCGGGAGTACGTAACTGGCCGGGACTAACAGCCTGACCCGCTGGCTCCACGAAAGTGGTGCAGCCCCTCATGTCCTCATGTCGCTTAGTACGGGGCTTTGCGCTACCATGGTTTAAGGAAATAAAGTTGCGCCTTCACCACCAGCAATTGCTTTTGGTGTAGTGGTAAGCGCTTGATCCTAACAAGTTAAGCGTGCTCAGGCGAGAGCAATCCTAGGATGTCTGACCTCCTGGGAAGCTCAAGCCTTGGGACCTAACAATTGGTATCAGAGCGAGGTCGCGGGTTCGAGTCTCCCAGTGTGCAAATGCTGGGGGGGGGATTGTTGAGGAGAAATCCCAACATTTGCTGGGAATGCTGCAAGCATCCAGCGCCCTCACCTTCGACTCGGGAGTACGTAACTGGCCGGGACTAACAGCCCGACCCGCTGGCTCCACGAAAGTGGTGCAGCCCCTCATGTCCGCCTGTCGCTTAGTACGGGGCTTTGCACTACCATGGTTTAAGGAAATAAAGTTGCGCCTTCACCACCAGCAATTGCTTTTGGTGTAGTGGTAAGCGCTTGATCCTAACAAGTTAAGCGTGCTCGGGCGAGAGCAATCCTAGGATGGGTGACCTCCTGGGAAGCTCAAGCCTTGGGACCTAACAGAACCAACAAGTTCTAAAGGCTTGTTCTTGTGTTTTGGTCCATAAGAACTTGACATTTTTCCTTGTCAAGGATGTAAGCGGCAAAGCGATCTTTGAGAAATCTTGAACGAACCTTCGATAGTAACTAGTTAACCCCAAGAAACTCCTAATTTTCGTTGGACTTGTTGGTGGTTCCAACTCATCATTGCCTCGATATTTGTCAGATCCACTTTCACTCCATCCTTAGACACTACAATTCCCAAGAATTGGACTTCTTGTAACCAAAAGTTACACATGGAGAATTTAGCATAGAGATTCTCCCTTTAAAGAACTTCCAAAACCTCTCTTAGATGTTGTCTATGCTCGACCTCATCCTTCGAGTAAATCAAGATGTTGCCAATAAAGACTTTTAGTGACTTGTCTAAGAAAGGACGATACACATGGTTCATCAAGTCCATAAACATGGCCGAGGCATTTGTTAAACCGAACAACATTACCATGAACTCATAATGTCTGTATCTTGTCCGAAAATCCATCTTTGCAATGTCATCTTTCTTCACCCTTACTTGGTGGTATCCGGATCGTTGATCAATTTTAGAGAAATATCTCGCTCCTTGCAGTTGATCGAAGAGGTCGTAGATCCAGGGAAGAGGATACTTGTTTTTTACTGTAACCTTATTCAACTCATGGTAATCTATGCACATCCGCATAGGTCCATCCTTCTTCTTTACAAACAATATTGGAGCTCCCCACGGCGATGAGCTTGGTCTTATAAATCCCTTTTCTAGAAGCTCTTGCAATTGTGCCATAATTTTTTGCATTTTCGTTGGATCCAAACGGTAGGGAGCACGAGCAATCGGAGCCGCTCCCGGAGTAAGGTCGATGTGGAATTCCACTTGACGCACCGGTGGTAAACCGGGTTGGTCTTCTGGAAAGACGCCCGGATATTATCATACCACCTCTATGTCCTCAATCGTCTTCTTCTCTAGCTTTGCATCCACTACATATGCCAAGTACGAAGAACATCCCTTCGCTAAGAACTTATGAGCTTTTAACGACGAGATGATAGAAGTACTTCTCTTCCCTTTTTCTCCATAAATGGTAACTATACCACCATTTGACGAAGGCACTTGATCATTTTCTTAGAGCAAAATATGTCGACCTTATTCCTACTCAACCAATCCATGTCTACTACTACATCAAGACCACCTATAACCATAGGTAGCAAGTTCACCTCGAGGGAGTTCCCATTTATCTCCAAGGTGCAACCATTAAAGCACTCCCTAATCAACATTTGCTCCCTTTTACCCTCTTCTACTACCATAGCATCGGAAAGAATACTAATAGGGGTAACGAATTGCTTAGAAAAAAAACTTGACACAAAAGAACAGTATGCACCCGGAATCAAATAATACATGAGCAGGAAAGGAGTTTACTAGGAACGTATCCGATACTACATAGGCGGTCTTTCTTGCCTCTTCGGCAGTCATCTGGAATGATCGACTTGACACCTTTAGTGGGTTCTCTCTCCTCGGGTCCGACCCACTTGAAGCTCCCCGGTTGCCCCCTACTAACTTTGGGCACACTCTCTTCACATGCCCCGGTTCATGGCACTCAAAACACACCAGTCCTCTGATGGGGCAATCCCAGCTAAGGTGGTATTTCTTCCCACATTTGAAGCACTCAGATGGATCCGAGTAAGGCCTTGAGTTTCACGGGCCATAATGCTTGCTCTTACATTTATGGCACCACCTCAAGTCATGGTGGGAGTCCACAAATCTTCCCCCAGAAAACGGCTTGGAATGGCGAACGGGCCCGAGTGGCCCTTCCCACTTCCTTTTCTCCCCAACCTGCCCCCGCTCCAACTTCCCTTGGGCCAAGTCATCTTCCACAAACATTGATTCTTCGATTACTTCCTCCAAAGTTGTTACTTTAGCGTTTCTCACGGTGGTTTTCATCTTAGCTGGCAACCCTCGGTGGTATGCTTTAATCTTCATCTTCTCGTCGGGAGACAAGTGCTCCACCAAGCTTAATTTCTCGAGGAACTGTTTCGACTAGTCAACGATTGATGAACTTCTCTTCTTCAAACTCTTGAACTTTTCTTCATTCTTGTCCAATGCCCTTTCACTGCAGTACTTGTCCATAATCTTCTTCTTGAAAGTTGGCCACGAGAGTTTGGCCAACACTTCAGGTGTGAGAGAGGATCAAGTAAGATTCCACCACGTTACGACCTCGCCCCTAAGTAAGTGAGAGGAAAATTTGACCCTTTGAGAGTCATCGTACTCGCTGGCTTCGAAAGCCATTTCCATCTTCCTGATCCAGGACAGATAATTGACGGGATCGGTAGTCCCCATAAATTCCGGCGGCTTACAACCAAGGAAAGTCTTGTATGAGCAACCCTTCTCTCTACTCTTGTCCTTGACTACTACGTTTTCCTTGGTACCGACAACATTCACAATACCTCCTGATCCATTCATGGCATTTTCCACCACCGTCTCCGGCCGTCGGTTGCTAGCATCCCGATCTTCTAATAGTTTAAGGAAGAACTCTTGTTGTTGAGCCATGGCCGAGTTCGTGGATTGCATCATACTATCCTTGATCCTTGTTTCGAGAATCACCTCCTCTATTAAAGGATCGAAAGTAACAATGTTTCGATGGGGGATGTGTTCAACTCTCCCACCTAAAATGGAAGGTATCGAAGGATCCACAGCAGTTTCGACCACGTTGGGTTGGTCGGCGGTAGACTCTACCTCCACATTACCATATCGTGGATTCGGTAATCGACTCCGAGTATTAACTATAATAGTCTGCCACACACACACACACGAGAGATTGAGAAATAGACTAAACGAGTTTAACTCAAAGATACGTACTAACACATCCATCTAGTATCATAATAATATCAATTCAACCATGCTCATATACCAAAATATTCATAATAGCATTAGCTAATTGAAATTATGAACATGTTATACACAAGAATTCTCGTTACCGTCATGACGACTTTCAATAAATGTAATTTCGTAAATCCTAACACTCTCCCTACCTATGACTTTTATCCGGTGTTGATAACTTAATCGCTAAACTTTCCAGCTTAAGTCTAGGTATACTATAGTCAATACCTAGTTCGCTTAAACTAAATCTCTGATACCAACTTGTAACACCCCAAAAATTGGGAAAAACAAAAGCTTCCATAAAACGGAAGTGTGGTATAAATTGTTATAGCTACAGCCTCCCAAAAAAAGGGAAAAATAACATACACTTGTTGAGTATAAATTACAACTAACGGAAATAAACGACAACCAACTAATCTAATTCCTACATGAAAATAAGATTATAAAAGGGGCGTCTCCTCTAATCCAAAATAAATAGACTCCCATGGTCGGTGTATTCCAGAAGTATGCATTCCCCAAGCTCAAACTAAAGGTCGTCTAGACCTTTCTAGAAACGGTGCCACTAGAACCTGAGATACACATCGACACCAAACAAGTGTTAGGCCAAAAAGCCTAGTGAGTTGGAACAATAATATAGATTGACGAATAATAACATGTTATCACAATATATATAGATATTTCAACACGTGGAATCAATGGGGGAGACCCAAAACACCAAATCAAGTTTCACCTCAAGAGTCAATATACCTTAGCATCTACTCCCACGAGTAACACCATAAGGCCCGACGTATTGGGAACTACCTCCAAGGCATTACCCCGAATGACAGAGATCTAGGTACATACCTCCAAGGTGGCACCCAATACTATATCCTCCTAGTGCCTACTTGATGGTTCATCCATATTGTGATGTGCCAAAATACAATTCTACTCCAAGTAAAATGTGTATTTAAATCATAAGGAGATGCATGGTCCAACCATCATTATGGCGAGCATTTAACATGGTAATTCCAAAGTCATTAACATTAGCCATACAACCCATTTTTGGTCCACTGAATACAAAATTCCATATAAGTCATCTACACAATGATGTATGAAGCATAAGACCAAAACCATATATATATATATATATATATATAGGGACCTAATCAAATGAGACCCTATTAGATTGTGGTAACTGTGAGATCCAATCTCAACCATCCATTTATATGTTTTTTTTAATTAATAATGAAGGATATTTTAGTCATTTACTAAATTACTTAATATTAAAATCAAAATTGTAATAGAAAGATATCAATCAATGTTAAATTAAATATTTTGTTTCCTTCATTATCTCAACCAACTAATTAGGAGATATTCTGATTTTGATAATTTGATTTGGTTTTAAACATGGTATCAACTGCATCATCCCTTCCACCGTGACATTGTTTTTTTTACAGTATCTTGCTATTCGATTTCTTCTTTATTCTTCTCGTTTCATCCATTCCGTCGTTGACAGTGTGTTTTTTTATATTAGCCTGTAACACTGTGTCTTCTTTATTCATCTCGTAGTTGCATTGTGATACATTGTGAAACTTATGGTACATGAGTTGTGTTGCAAATATGAGTTGTGATATTATGTGGTACATCTGGTTTTACATGGTGTTATACTGATAAATGTATCGTCTGGTTTTAGATGTCATTCTGATGTATGTGTTACACTGTGTGCCTTTTGTTTCAGTTCCATATGTATCATGTGACTTTGTGTTACATTCACTGTGTTGTATGTGTTATATAAATTACCCATCGCAATCTGCTTCCCAGGTTTTAATGTTATGGATATGTAATTACTTGGGGAGTACAGCAGAACATTGTGTGTGTGATCATAATGTAACACACATTTTTTCAAGAACATCATAATGTAACACATAGCAAATAAATAAGTAAAGGGTTCAATGATTCATTATCAGTATCGTCCAACTCAGATTTCAAACTCTAGAATTAAAATCATTACCAAGAAATACCCAATAACAACATGGATGAATCACATTTAAATAGGTTTGAATAGCTGGTTGTTGTTTTTTTTTTGATAGTTTTGAAGTGTATCACAACGGAATCAATTCCTAAAATATTGGTTGCCGCCTAAATTAGATAAGGATAAATTATAATGTTATTTGACAAATTTACCCTTTTTTCCTTATTTAGTGGTGTAAAATCAGTTTTTTAAATATTTTATATTTTATTTATTTTAGACCGTTGATTAATTAAATGGATGGATGAGATTGGATCTCATAGTTACCACGAAATACAAGGGTCTCCAATGAAAGTCCCCCTATATATATATATATATATATATATATATATGGGTAACATGAAGGAAATTAAGTCTAAATTCTCATCAATAAGCTATAATCCCTTCGTTAAGCCAAAAACCCTAAAATGGGTTTATTTTTCTAATGATAGCAATTACACATAAAAATTTGTAAATATAATATATCAAGACATCCAAATAACCAATTTTCTTCCATGGAGACCCACAAACTCAAAAATATGAACATATAAGCATTTTAGGTAAATGTAAATGATTTTTACAAATATGAGTATAGAAAGTATTAAATAGCACATAATGAGGTGTATCTAGTGTTAACAAAAGGATTAGAACAACCCACATTCTAGATTTTTAATCAAAATCTAGAAAAGAAGACAAAACCCTAGAAAAGTTGGGAGAGATGAGATCTTGAAGATCCCAAGTTGAATGGATGCCCTTAAATTCTTCCTAAAAGTGACTTAAAGAGGATTTATTGTACCAACTGAAATCCTTGAGCATTTAATGAAGAGAGTGGGTAGGAAGAGGAGAAAATCTCCCTCAAGAGCTCTCAAGTCGAACCCTAATATGATTTTGGTGAAAAGTGAAGTAAAAATCGGGGTTGAGGTGTTTTTATATGCCCATTCCCCACGTGCGAGAGTGCCATGCGACTTTACCATACGGCATTGTCGCTAGGCACAATCGCCGAAACTCACCCCCTCTTGGTGCACTCTCGGCGATTGTGGTCGGCAAGAGTGCCTCATGGCGCAATCGCTGTCACTTTTGCTCGAGATGTACCGAGGCTCGGTTCCTCCTCGCGACTTTGACATCTTGTCATTGTCACTGCCATTGTCGTCGACTCTGGTTGGTCCTCATTTTTTGTCTGATTCCTTTACGTTTTCCCTAACTAAAAACGATACTTGGGTCCATATTCACGATCAGTGACTTACCCATCCTAAGTAATAACCATTAATGCGAGATAGGGTAATTTGAAATATTTCTCACTTACTTGGAATTTTTCGACTGTTACATATGCTAACGGTGTTAACGATGTCCGTTAACTCCAGCGCATTTTGCTATTTTTCTCATTTATTTACTTTTATATTAGAAAAGTAAAACAAAAATATGAGTATACTACATATACATACCCCACCTCCTTTCGTCTCCAACTGTAAACCTCTTTTATAACTCTGGGCTCATCCCTAACTCTGGGGTTTTTAATAGTCAAAAATCATTTTCAACACCCATATCAGCTTGCACACATACCATTTTTGGTGCCTATTCCCGTTGCATACACACCATTTCTGCACGCCCCATTCCCCTTTTTACCCACTATAACTACCGTGACCTATCGACCCAACTCTGACAGCCCTCTCTCATACCCCTCCAGTGGTGAAACCATCATCTTGTGCCTTAATGTATGTGTATATGTGTGTAAACACCTATAACACCTTGTTAAACAATAAATCCCAATTTATCAAGCTAATTACTCAAGATTTATCTAATAAGCTCAAGAACTAGAGAGAGAAAGTAGATCTTGTATTAGCACCAAATCTGATATTACAATACAATGCACTCTAGATCGTTCCTTCATGATTACAAAGAACACACCTATATATACCCACATATCTAACAAAGACTTAACTACTAAGGAAAGTAAAACATTACAAAACTAACTATTACAAGGTCAATGTTGACTTTTACATATTTGACTTTCCTATTAAATCTTGGATACAATATTTAGACTTAACAATCTCCCCCTTTGTATTCAAGATTTAATAAAAATTTGATGCAGATCTTCAGCTCTTGATTCTTCATCTTTCATCTCTTGAAGTTTTCACAAACTTTGCTCTTTTGCAGCTTTTGAAGAATCTTGGAAAGTCTTTTTAATCTTTGAATCTTTGGAAAGTCAACATACCTTGAACAAGAATCGAAAAACTTTGAAACTTCTTTGAAACATGAATCTTCATCTTTGAAAAATCTTTCGTCTTCAAACAAAATTGTATCTTCATCACTTTGATCACTGAATCGTCTTCGGAAGAACAAACCTTCTTGAAACTTGATATTCTTTATCAGAAACTTTTGACTTTGAATCAGTCTTTGAAACAGCGGAAGCAAATTGAACTTTAAGACTTGAACTTTGAACTCGAACTCTGAAATTGAATCTTTATAATTCTCCCCCTTTTTGATGATGTGAGCATCATTATCATCAAAATATCATCAATTTCAGCATAGGCTTTGATTTCCCCCTTTGTGAACAACAAACTATCTCCCCTTGATATTGCCGTACTTTTGATCTGAAGAGCCGAATCATGAACATTATATATCCGAATCTTTTCAAATTCAGATATAATGATCGTGTAACCCTGATTCAACAAATGAAACAATTATGAAAGCCTGTCAGTAACACAAAGTTACCGTGTACAACGAATGTACATTTTAAGGAGTTGGCTTGATGATGACTCCCCAGGACTTCCATTCAATCATTGAAAAACACAAGGTTTATCTATGAATGTTCTGACAGAAAAACATATTCTCTGTGTGCTCGTGCTTGTGTTTTGAAAGAATTAGCACAATGATTGTGTTTCATAAGGCTCAAAGTATGTAAATCACTGAGACAACAATGATTGTACATGGACTCAATGTGCATGAGAAAGGGTCGAAGGTGGGGCAACTTTCCTTCTTTTTCAATATCAGTATCTTCCAAAAGAAGATCCGATAGATTATATGCTGCTTCCCCAGAAAATGTGAAACATTCTCTTTTTAAGAAAAGAATGAGTAGCTGGTGGGGTTGTATACAAGAGATGGCATGGGCTATTTTCCTATTTCAATGATGGTCACCAAAGAAATGTGAACCAATCAGTAATGTGGCTTCCCGGCTCAGAAAGTGGTAGGTGCAGAGTTCTGATATTCTTTTAACTCTGATCTCACACCCTCTTTCTTTTAAACATATAAGCTCACATCTAACCAATCTCTCATTTCCATTTTACCTCTGCGCACTTCCACACTCAATTCTTTTAGACCCCTCTCCCCTCACTCACTCAAAGGATTTCTTCCGGGGTAGGAAACACTGGTTATCTTGAATCCATGGAAGATCTATTAAGCACTCATACTGAATCCCATGTTGCTAAAAATTACATGCTGGTCAATGATTTTTCTTGACATGTAAAGCACAAGAAATCATATGTTTGTGTATGTATGCTCATTGAGAAATATGAATGAAATTTGAGCATTTGAACTTTGAAGATTTCTCAAAACAAGAATATTGAATGAATGAAATGAAGTCAAGAGAATTGTTTTGAGAATCTGACAATGAATTAAACAGATCAAATCAAATGGTTCGGGTATCAAAGAATTGGATATTTGTTTATATGAACAAATATAAACAATTTATCAATGAAATCACAAATATGTAAAAGATGAATGATGCTCAACAACTTTGAATTTCAAACGGGGGTATTACCATCGAAAAATTGTTTGAATTTGAGACATGATAATAACAATTTCAAATAAAATACTGAACCGGTGTGTATGAATACTTGACAGTATATGGACAAGATAATACACAAGTATTGATCTTTGGAAACACACGGTCAGTTAAACAATAAAACACAAAAATTGAAAAACATTTAAAAATCACACTTCTAAATTCATGAAATCGTTTGAGAATAAGAAGTGGTTTGAACATTTCAGAAATTGTTTTTCATGTTCGAAAGTTGTTCTTCTTTCAAACAATCAGAGATCTTAGGATCAGAAGATATTTACCTTTTCTGCTCCCCCTCAAATCATGATATAAAGATTTGATCTTTTGAGCTCCCCCTGGATATTAGCACAATATCCATCTTTGATCATTGATGAACGGGTCCTGATCTGTCATGTGATCAGAAGCCACTTTATTCAAAAATAAAAGGGCAGAAAGCAGTAAAACGATTATAGAATGAGTTCTGATCTGAAATAATCAGAAGTCATCACCTTTACTCCCCCTTAAATTAAGCATCTGAAATATGTCAGTTAAAACAGGATAGAGATCAAACACTCCCTTTGAATTGTTAGACCATCAATATCAGAAAAATCTAGCAAAGAAAAAGTTTAGGATAGAGATCAGATCAATTCACTCGGGATGAAGACCATCAATATCCATCGGATGCAAGCATACAGGAGTAAGGTCTTTTTGATCTCTGAGGTACGAGTCCTAAACTGTTGTGTTTAGAAGTCATTTTGTCATTGAAGTCTGGGTCTTGAGCTGATTTACTCAAGAACCATTGTTCTCTTACTCCCCCTTGGCTTGAGATGCCTGCAACACAGAATCAGTTTTCTTCTTTGGTACCCACTGGTATTTGGGTCCAGAAATGTTAGTTGCAGTTCGTGTGGGGGATATGGAGTAAGAACCATACCAGTAATGATCATTTGTTTTGTGAAAATAATCATGCGTACAACAAATAGAACAATAAAATTTCTTACCTCTAGGTGCTTTGTTCTTCTTTGCTTTGTGTACATGTACACATGATTTCATCTCTTTCAGCTCATTTTCCTTATCATCTTTGACTGGTTTCTTTTGCCAAACTAGTTTCTCATTCTTGAAACTTCTTCTTGGATAAGTATCTGAACCATCTAAAAATTCATCATTGAAAAGGTTAGTGCGACGAATCTGATTAAAGGATTTGACTGACCTTTGTGAAGAGATAAAATTCTAACTTGAACTTGAAACAGATTTTTCAAGTTCTTTGATCTTTGATGCAAAATTATCTCTTTCTTTCACAAGCTGGTCAATCTTTGTTGTGAATTCAGACTTCGTCCTTTGCTCTTTCAGTGCAGCTGCAGACAGTTCAGACAACTTAGAAGTCAACCTTTTAATTTCAGATTCAAAGATTAATCTTTCTTCTTCAAACCCTCTTTCTGCATTGTTTCTTTGGCCAGATAACTCTTTAAAGACTCCTACATTCTTCTTTTCTATGGCCCTATTTTCCTGAGCAAATTTCTCTCTTTCCAATATCAGTACTTTCTCAAAATCTAAGATTTGTTGAGAAAGTTTTATGCATTTCAGCTCCACTGACTTCTTTTCCTCAAAACACTTCTTTGAAAAATCTGAAAACTTCTTTGAAAAATTTTTCTTTTCATTTTCAAAATCAGCTTTATTATCAGAAAGCTGTTTTTCCAAAACAGATAAATTCTTTTTAAGCTTAGTGTTCTCAGATTCTAATCTCTTTATCTTCTCTTCATTCTGCCCAGCACTGATATTCTTTAAGGTACTGAGTTCTTCTTTCAGTGATATGACTTCAGTAAAATACTCTCTTGACTTTTGTGAATGAAAGTCAACTGCAAGAGCCAGATTAATGTTCTCTAGTTTTAGATTTCTATTATTCTCTTCAAGTTCTGCAAAATATCCCATGATAAAAGAGTAATCAACTTACAGTGAATGATCGTTCCAAACTAATGTATCAGAAAATCAAAAATCAGATCAAAATTGAAATCTTAAAAAAAATATTTCGTGAAAATTGAAATTTGAACAATAGTTGTTATTTCGCAATGTAGATTTTTTTTTCCAAAGATGACCAAAAAAAAATTTCAGACTTTTTTTTTTAATGTCAAGTGAGGAACGCAAACCACACTGTGCGGTTGTAATGAGAAACGCACACCTTGACTGTGTGTTTGTAGTGTGGAACGCAAACTATTTTATAGTGACCCTTAGTATGCGTTTGTCGAGTGACCCGCATTCTTTAGTATGCATTTGTCGAGTGACCCGCATTCCTTAGTATGCGTTTGTCGAGTGACCCGCATTCCTTAACAATGCGTTTGTGCCGTGAATCACAAGACCCATTGTGCGTTTATGTCGTGAAACGCAAGACTCAAAATGCGTTTGTGTCGTGATACGCACAATACAAATCAAGAACCAAGATGAACACCTGCACACTCTGATGATCACACACAAACCTGGATGAATGAAACGCACACCTCAGATGAATGAAACGCATATCTGATGAAGAACACGCATATCTGATGAATGAAACGCATATCTATAAAATCAACAAATTTGCACCAAAAAACACATCTAGACTTCGAATTTCAATCTGAAAATTTGACAATTCACTCACCTACACAATTCGAACACAATTCTAGCAAGCAAATTCGATTAAAAAAACACAGAAATCAACAAATTTGATTCAAGAACAGTAACCGAACGATATTAAAAAAAATCTCAAAAATCGAAAATTGACAAAGATTTAGATTGAATTACGATATGGAATCAACACAAGACTCAATCACCAACATAAATCGAACACAATGAATCTATTTTCTTACATTAAAACCAATTTTTCACAAAAAAATCGAATGAAACAATAAAGTACACGTTTTCTTGAAAATTTTTCGAAAATAATGATTTTCAGTCCAAATCACACAAAATTCAATTCAAATCATGATCAAATCAATTCTGAAAAGTTTGGTATGGCTCTGATACCAATTGTTAAACAATAAATCCCAATCTATCAAGCTAATTACTCAAGATTTATCTAATAAGCTCAAGAACTAGAGAGAGAAAGTCTAGAGAGAGAAAGTAGATCTTGTATTAGCACCAAATCTGATATTACAATACAATGCACTCTAGATCGTTCCTTCATGATTACAAAGGACACACCTATATATACCCACATATCTAACAAAGACTTAACTACTAAGGAAAGTAAAACATTACAAAACTAACTATTACAAGGTCAATGTTGACTTTTACATATTTGACTTTCCTATTAAATCTTGGATACAATATTTAGATTTAACACACCTCATTCCCCCCCCCCCCCCCCCACACTCATCGTTCATCTCCATATATGTATGTGTGTGTCATAAATATCATCGTTATGTGTCTGTGTAAGATACGATACGTGTAGAACCACCATTGCGGATCTCGTTTTGTTGTATTAAGATGAAAAACAAAGACTTATAATTGAACACACAAAGAACTTGGGTTTTTTCTTTTTCTCTTTGATTGTTGTATTTCTAGAGTTCTTTGAGGTTTTGTTTTAATGGTGTGTGTGTGTGTTTGTGCAACATGAAAGGAAGTCACCATTATGTTTCGGTTTTAATTTGTTAACATATTTAGAAACACCTAGATATGGTGTATGTGTGTGAAAGGAGAAGGGGCGTCGCAAATGGTATGTGTACAAGGAAAAAAGGGAGTCAAAAATGTTGTTTGATTATTAAAAACCCCATATCTGGGGAGGAGGCATGAGAGGGAGATGAGCAAGTGAAGGAACCGACGAACCCATGGTGATCGACGAGGTTTACAGTTGGAGAAGAAAGGGGTGGGGTGGGTATATGTGATGTAATAATTTTTGTTTACTTTTCTAATATAAAATTAAATAAATAAGAAAAATAGCTAAATGCCCTAGATTTAACAAACCTTGTTAACATCGTTAGTCACATGGACCAAAAGGAAATAAAGTGACAACCACAATGATTAAAAGTGTAATTAGTTTAAAGTAAGGACAAGACTTGATGATGAGTGACAACTACAAAGATTAAAAGTGTAATTTAATCTATCATTAATGTTGAAATCTTTGAGTCAGAGTTCGATTTTTGATCGCTGACTTGTTTCGGAGCAAATTTAGAGGTGGATCGGAATGGTTTCGGTGAGGTGCGGGGAATGCTTTTTTGCTGCGGTTTGTTTGGTTTTTCGGTCTGTTATAGATTCTGTGGAGTTTAGTAATGTTTTTTTTTGTAACCGTGGGTTTTCGGGTCAGCTTACGCGCACCGACTAATCCCCGGGCCACCACGAATGGCCTGAAGTCATCGCAGATGAACCTCCATGGCCACAAGAGCTTTGGCAGCACATGGATTTGAACCCTGGGTAGATGAGATCTTCCACTACATCCCCCAAAGGCTTTACCAGTGCGCCACAACCCAAATGGTTAAGTTCCTTGATTCTTGCGATGGTTCTAACTGTGAGTGGTTTTTTGTGTTTGGCTATGAGTTGGTTTGCCTCTTGCAATCCTTCCCATTGGTCCATTGTACCAGTTGGGTTGTTTTTAATACATTTGCTTTTAAAAAAAATGTTGAAATCTCCATAATAAAATATTTAGCATATAATAAAATATTTAGCAGAATTGAATGTAATTTTTTATAAAGATTTTTAATTTTGATTTTTTTTCTATTTTCAAAAAAAAAATAAAGCAATAAGATGTTCTTGAAATTCTAAACCTAAAGATTAAAATACTATAGAATTAGTTAGTTTAGAAAAACGAGAATTGATGATTAAGCCCATAGCTTTATGAAGAAGGGCAAAAACGGCAAGTATTTTGAATGGTACAAAATCAAACTTGTACCATTAAAACAAGCAAGAAAGCATGGACACCTTACTATTGTTGTACAAATTTTGAACATGCCCAAAAACCCTATGTGGGTGGTTTCATCTATGGTGTTACTTTACAACCATCTACAAAAAGGCATCAAATTAGTACAATAAAAACAAACAAGAAAAGCATGCACAATTACATTTTTTTTCATATAAATTTACCGACCAATTTGTATGCAACTCGACTAATTCCATCGAACCCTGAAGATAGTTAGAAAAATCTCCAATGATTTTGAGGAGACTCGAACTGGTGTCTTATAGATAGGAGTCCCCAAGGCATAACATTTATTTGTCGATTGAATTAACCCTCTTGGTTAAAAACATAATTGCAAGTTTTTTTTGTTATGGGTCAAATTTCACGCACTTTGACTAATCTCATGGAACCCTGAAGATCAATAAGGAAAATCACCAATAATACTAAGGAGACTCGAACTCGTGACCTATAGAAAGAAACTCATGACTTATCCTTTATTTGTGAGTTGAGTTAACACTCAAAGTTAACACAATTACAAATTGTTATTATTGTTGAAACTAAACTATAAAAATCCATATAAGGTCTTTTATGGGTGAAAGAAATGTTTTTAACTTGTGACTTTATACTAAATTCTTTAAAAATTTATAAAAATCGAAAGAATGGAGATCATTCCACCTTTGACCATGGCTACGGTATGCAAACTTTATGGCCTTTGCCTAAGACATGGAAAAATGCAAACTTAGAGGTCATTTACTAAATGTTTATTGAGTGTCACTTATTTTATCGGGTAAGTATGGTAAAGACCGAAAATCTTACCCAATAAACGTGAGAGAATGGAAAAATGCAAATTTAGTGGTCATTTACTAAATGTTTATTGGGTGTTACTTATTGTATCGGGTAAGTACGGTAAAGACCGAAAACCTTACTCAATAAATGAGAGAGAAGACTCTAACCTGGTAAGAGTTTATCCGGTAAACTTTTGGTAAACGACACATGAATCAATCTGGTAAATAGCTCACAAGATCAGAGAGAATTTGGGAAATCTCCTCATTTATCAAGATTGTTAACAACATTAGCACCATTTTTGAATTGATCTTGTTTCTTTTCTATTCATCAAGCAATGATTTTTTAATGAGATACCCATTTTAACCTCCAAAGCAATGAACAAACCAAAAAATCACCCTTTTCTATAGCAATCCAAGGTGCAAAAATCATCTAAAAGATTAAGGGAAACAAGCAGTGGGAAGAATCTGGCATAAGCTATGGACTGTAAATAATCAAAAACCAAGAAAAAAGATTGCATTTTTATAGAGAAGATGCATCAAACAGAACATCATTGAGCACATCATCTTCACCATTTGCCACTGCGAAGAACTCCGAATCTTTATCGTCGTCATTGGAGAAACCCCGTCTCTCTAGCTTCGAATGAGCAGCCACAAAAATCAACTTCTGGGCCTTCTCGATCGAGCTTCTTGATTGAGTCCGTTTCGAGAATGACCAATTCCATTTGAACCCACATGAAGTGGCATGAAGAAAGATCAACCTCACCGCTACTTTTCTCAAAGATTTGAATTCGGTTAGATAGGTTTCCCAAACCAGCCGGCTACTTTGTGGGTTAGCCATTCTCATTTTACCCGTGATCGGGTCTCGCTGTTTCAACTGCACGGCTTGTGCGTAGACCGGATCAAGCCCTTCGGTTCTCCATTTCATAAGCTCCATTAAAGCAATGTGAGCTTCTTCTCTAGAAACGAGCCGTGTTATAAGCTTGTCGACGTCCTTTTCTTGCTCGGAAGTTAAGTATTTGAAAGGGGGCAAGTATTTGCCACTTGTGTCTCTAATAAGGTAAAAGGGATCAAGAATGAATGCAGCTGCCCAAGCTGGGTGATAGTTTCTCTTAAACCTTTTATCAAACACCTTGTCTACATGGTTTTCATTGATCTGAAACTCACCACACCAGTTCTTGATTTTCAATCTCAGCTCCTCCCAAAGTGGCAAACACTGCCCGATTCGTGGCCTTTCTTTCTCAATCTCTTCAGCCATCCCTCTGATCAATTTAACCAAAGAATGAACTGCCTCTAATTCTTTCCAGAATCGAGAATCCCTCATCATCTCTTCGATTTCCCTCCCAATTCGATCCTCCATTGCAACAATCTTGTAACTCTCATCAAGCAAAACCAACTGCAATGCTCTGGCTGAGCTTAATATATCCTCCACCATATTAAACACGGGTTCGAATGCAAACGCAAACCTGTGTTTGCCACCACAAATCGGTACCCGTAACAAAGCTGCACGACCGTATTCTTGCAACTGATACTTGAGGAAAGAATTCTTGACTTGAGAGTTGGTGTTCACAAAGTTTGTTACTTTGAAACAATTATCAGTCACATTGTTGAACAATGGCATTTCTTTGCTAAGATCTTTAATCAAACCATAAACCCCTCGAAATTGGCACGAAAGATTGATCATCCATTGATGTTGGTTTTCAAGATTTCTTAAAGCTTTAGACTTGAATTTATCAGAAACAATCCCAACACATTGTTGCAAATTTGTCTCGCAAATTTCACTAACAGCTTTCCATAAAACATCCTCAGCATCCTTTGAAAAAACATACCCACTTGTGAAAATAGCCCTTCTAAAAACCCCAGTCCCATTTGGCAAATTCACAGACAAATTCACCAAATTCTCGAACTCACCTGGATGACGATTATCACAATTCGATTTCCACCCATCTGATGAGATTTGGAAGAACATGGCCTCGCGAATTCGAGCTTCGGATTCCGCTTTTGCCATTTTGTACTTGGAATCGAGCCGTTCTCCGGCGATATCACGGCGGGTAACGGACGGTAATCCGATTTGGTTCAAGAAACTAGTGAATTTTGGGTGCTCTAAACTTGAAAACGAAACTGACCCACAATTCTCATACACCCAATCTGCTAATAACTCGAGTGATGAATCGATTTGGGATTTTGTTAAAGTTTGATAAGGTAATGATGTCGGACTCTTGAGTTTTTTTACACTATCTTCAAACATAGCGAGTGCACCCAGATCCTCCTTGCCGCCGGATAACATCATATGTTGCTGAGAATACAATCCACCGGCGGCGGCGGTGGTTACATTCGCCGTCGGCAATGCAGGTACGGAATCATTCCGGGTCGGGTAAGAAACGTCAACTGGATATCGGGTCGGTTCAATCATCGCAACCGGAGCAACCGAGTACGTCGGAGAAGGGGTGGCGGAGGTGGTGTTGTTAGCACCACCACCGCCGTCATGACGGCCACTGTGCTTGCCGGAAGAGCCACGTTTCCGGTGGTTTTGGAGTGGTTGTGGCGACGACGATGAAGTTGGGGAAGATAAAGCGACGACTCCGGTGGGTGAGATGGATGAAATGGGTCTCGGGTTTGGGTTTGGGTCGGAGTTAAAATTCCGGCAAGTTCCTCTTTTGAGATGCTCCGACGCCGTTCTGGATGGGTTGGAGGCGGAGAAAACGGCGGCGCAGAGAGAACATCGGAGCTTGACGGCTTTGGGTTGACCCGTATCCGGATTCTGAACCAAAACGGGTTCCAGATGAGCCCAATACCAAGCTCCTTTACCCTTAATTGCTTTTGTCCGTACCATCATTAATCCTTCATACCTTTTATGAACCTTCTTCACCACCATCTCATCACTTGACTCCGGCGGTGGTGGTGGTGGTGGTGGTGGTGGTTGGGTGGTGGTTGTGCTAGTCTCCGCCGCCATCATCACTTGACCAAAAAAGCTTCAAATTTTCTTATAAAAGATGACTTATTTTTTGTGGGTTTGTGTAGAAATTGAATCTTTTACTTGAACGATCGAAACTTTTTGTTTCCCATAGCATTTTTGTTGTACGGGGTGTGTGAGATGTGGCCGGAAATTAAAGAATTGGTGGTGGTCGTTGGTGGTGGAGTGGTGGCTCCGGCAATCTACAGGTGGGTCGTTTTCAACTGAAATGGAGTTTGGAATTTGGGTGAGGGGACGTCAAATGGGAGGTGTTTTTGGTGTTAGTTTTTAGGACACATTTTTAATAAAAGAATGGTGACTGTTGGATGTGGGGTATATCTAAATATAAATACTTGATATTCCATTAAAGTTAAAAGGTTTATTGTAAATTGTTTTTTCAAAAATATGTTTCCTTATGTTTATAGTTTTTTATTTGTAATTAAATAATATATTTTTTTTTTGGTAACCGTGGGTTTTCGGATCAGATTATGCGTACCGACTAATCTCTGGACGACCACGAATGATCTGGAGTTATCGCAGGTCAACCTTCATGGTCACAAGAGCTTTGACAGCGCCTGTGTAATTAAATACTTTTAAAATGTTATATAAATAAAAACATGTATGGTTAAAAAATTTATGTTTATTTATACAATGCAAAATAAGATTCTTTTTTAATGTTTTTATGATGGAGAAAGCAACATTATTTTTGGTACTTTTATACCGTAAACTTTTTTTTTTCACTTATTAATAATTACTATTACAAGATTCTAAATTTCCTTTTGGTGCATAATTTTTTCTTTTCATTTATAGTGAATTATAGATTTGGTTATTGTGTTTTAATTTTTTTTATTAAGATTCTTATGGTATGTTTATTATAGATTTAGTTCTTGTGATATTTAATTTGTCATTATAGTCATGATTCCTCTGACTAACATCATTAAAATAAATTTCTTAACTCAATTAAAGCAATGGTCATCTTAATATTTTTGCCTTTTTTTTTTTGGTCTTTTTACTATTAAATGATAAAAACAATATTTATAAAGTGAACTACATTTTTGGTCCATTGTCTATATCTGTTAAAGGTAGTGATGGCCATCTTGGCCCGGCCCGACCCGGCCCGATCGGTTAACCGAGCCCGACCCGCCTGAAAGCCCGGCCCGGTCCGATGCCAAACCGGTTTGAAGCCCGAAATCATGGACCGGTTTGGGTTTTTGGCGGCCCGGCCCGAGCCCGGTTCACGGCCCGGTTTTTTGCCCGGCCCGGCCCGGTTCGTACTTTTTTAAAAAAAATACGTTATGTTACCGTTTATATACGTTTTTTTAACCTTTTTTTGTATTTTTTACCCTCAAACCCCTATAAATACTTGTATTGTAAGTTTGTAACTTAAAATTATATATAAAATGTATTTTTAAAGTGTATTTTAGTGATTTATTATAAATAAAACGTATTTTTAAACATATTTTACAAATAAATTATTTTTAAAAAAAATACAAAAAAATCATCGGCCCGATCACGGCCCGGTTTTGGTTAAACCGGTTTACCCCAAGCCTAACCGGGCCACGCCTTTTCGGGTGAAACCCGGCCCGGCCCGGCCCGAAGCCCGTTTTGGCCCGGTTTTTGCTTTCACTGTAGAGGCCCGAAGTCCGTTTTGGCCCGACCCGGCTCGGCCCGAGCCCGATTTTTGGCCATCACTAGTTAAAGGTTTTCATCCCTCAAACAAATTCGTAAAGTACAACACTCTTGGTCCAAAAATCATACTCTATAACCTTTGTCTTGTTTTAATTACATTTTTGGTCCCTTATCTACGTCAGTTTTTTTGGTTTTGGTCCCTCATTTAAAATGACCAAAATGTCCCTTACGTGAGGGGAACATGACTAACTTGACGGATTCAACTAATGGTGTTAAGTTGGAGGGACCCGTTTGGACTCCAAAACACGATTTTTAAACCAAGAGTGTACTTTATGAATTTGAGGACGAAAGCTAAAATTGTAATTCACTCTTATTTATATATACACAAACACACACACGTGCACACACACATATATAGGGGTAAATACAAATGAGAAAACTGTCAATTTGCAAGAAGAAGAGAAGGAATATGGTCCACGTAAATTGTTAATTAAAAAATATCACAAATAAAAATTTAGAAAATAATTAGGATAATTATCATTTTGAATTGGATAAATCCTTAAAAATCTCATTATATCTTCTAGATTTATTTATTTTTTAATTTTACATAATTCATAATATTTTTATCAAGTTCTATATAAAAGATTTTCTAGAATTTTTTTCTATAATTTCTTTTTTCACAATTTTCATCAAATATCACATATGTTATCCACCATCAATTCATATGTGATTATTGTAGATATTTTTATTAATCATACGTGATTATGTATATTTACATTTACAGATCTTTTTGTGATATAAATATTATCAAATTTGATAATACGTCACTTATATTTAGACGTATATTATCATATGTGATCAAGGTTCTAAAAAACGCACCATGGCACCACCTTGTCGCCACGTTAACCCCCTCGGCGTCGATGTAAGGCGTCGAGCTTGTTAAGGCGCGTTATGCCGTTAAGTTACGTTATGCCGTTATGGCATTATAAGGTTTAGGGGGGAAATTGTAATTTTCAAAACTTGTAAAAACTTTACTTACACGGTCAAAAAAACTCAAGTCAAAATTAAGAAGTCAAAGGTAAAACTTTTAAACCCTAAATTTTACTTTTCACTTTCATTTCATCTATGTATCTCTTTTTCTAACACGACACGAAGAACACATCGATTTCGATTTCGCTTTTCTTTGATTATTTCTTACAACTCACGAAAAAAAACTTCTTATTTATGTGATTGAACACATATCGATTGAACAACTTCTTTGATTGAACAACTTCGATTGAAGTTCGAAGTTCAAACCGTCGCTCACAAAACAAAGTTTATCTTTCTGTCTACAACTTTTTTTTCGAGTTCGGTTGTAGAACTTCGAGTTCTTTGTTCGATTTCTTTCAGACTTTCAGTTATTTGTTCGATTTCTTTTAGTTCTTTGTTCAGAATTTCAATATTTGTTCGATTTCTTTTAGTTCTTTGTTCATAATTTCAATATTTGTTCGATATTCTTATGTGATCATCGATCTGTCTACTGCCACTAACTTTTACATTTACTTGTGATCATCTGTCTATTATAGTATTATCTACCACCACATTTGTAACACCCTCAAATATGGAAATAACAACTAATTTAAAATTTTCTAAATACATCGATAATTGATTCATCAACAACAACAATTTAAGGTTTTACTTCAATAAACACATTCCAATCTTTATACACGGTCTATAATAGGGACGGGTATTACTAAAAACCCAATAACATTCACTATCTCTAAATTGCGAAAGACTTCACCAAACTACTTACCCTCGTGTAAAACTAATACTCATCTCTTCAGTATTGCTAGAACCATTCCCCAACTGGAACCTGATACACATACCGACAAATAAAAAAGGTTAAGCTTAACGCCTAATGAGCTCAAGAGTTTTCATCACAGATATGTAAAACAATAAACCTTAAGAGTGTTATTTAAAACGTGATTTCCCAAAATAAAATACATTAAGACTGAAAGCAACCTCTTTTCCAACATTCATCATTTTCATGATTAAAACCACGATACAAACGTTCCTTCGAATATAAATCGAAAACCCAAAACTCACGCAAAACATAACTTATACTTTAACAATCAAATACTGAAAAAAGTGGGTAAACTCTATCATCCAAAACATCCAAAAACATGGATAAGATTTAATATCCACCTTAGAACATGGATAACAACCCATGCTCGAAACGTCACCGAAAACATGGATTATAAAACTCCATACCCAAAACAACACCTTTCGGTGATGGGGGAGACCCGATTACATTGCACGTGACGGAAAAGTAGGTCACATAACTAAGTAGAAAACCAAAACGTGTGGATTATACTCATAAAAAATATCGAGCTCAACTCCTCTAAGTTTGTTACTCAAAAACATCAAGTCAACCCCTCTAGGTCTATTCTTGGGAGTTCCAAAATGGGAACTTATGCACAATGGAATTACACCTTACTGCCCATGGGACACTGCCCGACCATATAGGTCCACACCTTACTTACCATGGTGACCCGATGCCTATTCCGTGCCAAAGTGGTGAACTTGTCCAAAACTGGATATTAAAAACACCGTGCATATGAATCCATTGCACTACAATCTAGAACTTAACATGACTCCAAATGAATGAACTAGCGCATCCAAAACATGCAATTCTCAAATAAAATGCAATAAATTCAATTCATAACCAAAGCTCTAAAGTGAGCTATAAAAATCAGACAAATGTCCCCCAAGACTCGACGAGGTCCAAACCGAGCCATAGGCTCAACGAATCAAAAGACCAATTGTAAGAAAATCATAAAATGAAATCGAACATAAACAACCCGTATTTATGAAAACCCATGCTCCAAAATATGGAGATAACTCCAACATAATTTAGATTGGGACAAAACATTTTCCATGCGAGTTTATAACATTTATCCTTTCAAAACGTCCAATAACACAAAATCAAGCATTTCTCCAAAACACACAATGAAATACATTATACTCAAAATCTACTTCCATGAAATAAATCATTAAGATACCAAAATATATGATTTATTTATTAAAATGCCCAAATCCCAAATGTGGGTGTTTTACAAGTTTAATAAGTTAGACACTTCAAATAACCAAAATTCATCAAATAACTCAACAGTTAATAATTTCATGTAAAACATATAAACACTTTAAAATAGGCATTTTGGCATGCACACCGTTTTTACAAATCAACTTGAACTCACCTTGCTAGATTTAGGCTAAATCTATATTTTACCCCAACTTGAGCTTCCTTGGAGAAACTTGAATCTAAAAGCAAATCCTTCCAAAAACCTAGATCCACAAGTTTCCAACCATAAATAATCATATTCAACCATTTAGAATCGTTCCCAAAACATTATACATGAATATCTCAACTTATGTCAAAACCTTAATTTCCATAGATGAAGAAAAGAGGAGGTTACCTTATCCATAACTTCAATTCACCAACCAAAATACCTCTAGGTTACTAAGTTGAGCCATAAACTCCCAAACTTCCAAAATGATGAAAAGGGTTAGGTGAAAACCCTAGAAATTGATGAAGATGATGAAGAAGAAGTAGAGGATTCTAGTTCTAGCTTCCAAATCCTTGCTAGATGATGAAAGGGTTATGTAACACCCCGATTTCGAAAAGCATCATTTCAAGCTAATACAGAAATCGGTAATTTTAAGGGAAAAATAAGATATAGAATTTGTACTTTAATCCTAGATTTTATAGTCTTGGTGGATGAATGATTCAATTACTAGTCCAACGGTTTTTTCCGGAGCAAAATCGGAGCTATAATGAAAAAGTTACGGCCAAAAGAGTGAACGAGAAGAAAACCAGGCGAACAATGCACTACGCGACTTGTGCCACGACTTAGAGCCACCCGCGCGACTTATGCCGCAACTTAAGGACGCGTGGTAAGTCGCGAAACGCCCTGTTCGAGCATAAAACCCGATTTTCAGCCCTAGAACTTCATTTCTTCATAACTTTTGCATCTCAACTCCGTTTTTGGTGAGTCAAGTTGCCATGGTTTCGTTTTTAAGAGATATTCAAGGATATAGCAATATATTTGAAGTCTATTGAAAAATATAAGAGTATTTTGTGGTGGTAATCTCCTCATCTCTCTCAATGTTAAGCTAGGGTTTGATGATTTCATCCTTTTCCCTTTCATCCTCCAACTTGGGTGTGATTTTGATGACTTGTGTGGTGAAGGTGACCGTGTAGATGTGTTGGATCTAAGATCTAGAGATATTTCTTAGAGATTCAAGCCTTCAACAAAGGAGATTCAAGTTTTTGGGGTAAAATATAGATTTAGCTTAAATTTAGAAAGGTGAGTTCAATGATTTGTGAAAACGTTGTACATGTCAAAATGTCCATTTTAAAGTGTTTATGTGTTTTACATTAAATTATGAACTGTTGAGTTATTTGGTAATCTTTTATTATTTGAAGTATTTAACTTTATAAACTTTGTAAAACACGCACATTCGGGATTTTTGGGCATTTTGTTAAATGTGTCATAGATGAATGTGTTTTGATCATTTATTTCATAAAAGGATATTGGTCAAAATGCATTTTTAGTGTTTGTTGGGTTTTATGCATCATTCATGTAATGGGACGTTTTAAAAGTAAGAGTGTGTGAGTCTTTTGGGTTGGATCATTCCCGACCTTAGGAACATTTCAGAAATAATAATTTTTTTGGGTTTTGGGCCGAATGCCAATGGTGATTTGAGAAACAAAGGTTTTGGGTAAAGATGTAATTTGGTTTATGTAAACCTATTAGCTCTCGTGTATTAGCCAAACGTCTATTAAGCCTTTTGGGGCTTGATTTGTACTCGGTTGAGTCTTTGGAAACATTTGTTCAGTTTTGGTAGCTCTGTCAGGATCGAATTCTTAACAAGAATTAATTCTCAGAAACTAATATCAAAGAAGTTGCGGAAAAACACTTTGATATTTAACAAAACAGTAAAACAACACAGAGTATGATTATCAAACTGTAAACTTGTATTAAATGCTTGAAGCTACAAGATTACACACTCAACCTCAATATTGATGAACAGGATCACCAATACGAATTCTACTTCTCTAGAATTAGGATCTATGCCTTGAGGTTGATTTCTCTCAAAAAAAATTATCAAAAAACTATTTTTATCTATTCTATACATTCTATACATATACTGATCAAAAGATAATTACAAAGAATAAACAAATCTTCAGCATATCTTCTATGTATATCTTCTAAGTATATCTGTAGAATATCTTCAGAATATCCAGCTGTCATACATTCCATCCGGATCTCTTTAGCAGCATTAACTTCTACCAGCAGTATTAACTTCTACCAGCAGCATTAACTGTAAGCAGTACTAACTACTAGCAGTACTAACTAGCTAAGCAGTACTAACTTTGTTCAAGCAGCACTAACCTTAACTAGCAGTAGTAATTCTACTAGCAGTAGTAATACTTAGCAGTATTAATCTTCATATTGTTCTGGCAGTAGTAACCACTCTTGTACTAGCAGCAGTAACCACACTTAGTAGAATCTTCAGTTCCCAACAATCTCCCCCTAACTTGACTTTTAGAAGAGAAGTAAAGTTCTTCAGATACTCTTCCAGAAGCTCTTTTTGATGCTCCCAAAACTTCAAAGATCATGCTCCTAAGTCTGGATTCAGTCCCAAACTCTGATTGATTATCCTCTGAATTAGGTATTTTGCCATATCTGAATTTGGTGCACAACCCAACTTCTTCTTTAGCATGGCATGAACCTTCAGTCTGGTGTGATTGTATACTCTATCCACTAGGAAGTATTCTGTGTGATTTCTATCCAAAGTCACTGCATATACTCCACTAGTTTCATATAGAGTCCAACTTGTGACTTCTTGAAACACACTCCTTATGACCTGGTCCACTTCTTCAGGTTTGAACATCATGCACAGATACTCCATCACCAGTTTTGTAAGAGAAATCCCTGGAGCTTTCAGATGATCTGCATACAGCTTCATTCCTATGTCAAACATCTCTTCTATATCAGATCTAGAGCATGTTCTGACAATCTTGACCCAAGTGTTGAATACTTCATATTTATCACCCTTCCTCTTGAGTCTGATGTAATCATTTCCATCTATTGTCAGTATATCCCAATGAATGACCTCAGGAGGCTTAACTCCAACAGGTTCTGCAGAAATTGGTTCAGGCACTTTGTCCATCACTACCATATATAAGTTTACATCATCTTTGATTGATGACTCTTGCTGGCTTGATGACTCAGGTGCCCCTTCTTCTTCAGCAACCTTTTGTTCTTCTTCTACTCTAGGCTTCTTATCTTTCTTTCTTTTGGCCATCATTTTGGTTCTTTTCAAAGTCTTTTGAACCTGCACTAGAGTAGTTTCCTTCTTCTTTTCTTCCTTTTCCCTTGCCATTTCTTTGATAGGAGTTCCCTCTTCACTTTCAGGGAATGGTTGATTCATATCTATATCATTACTCTCCTTGGCCTTCTTTTCAAACTCCACTCTTTTCTTTTCACTTCTCTTCAGATTCCCCATTTCTTTCTCATAGAGCTCTCTAATTTGATCAAAACTCATCTTCACAAACATTTCTTTCTTTACCCCAATTGCACTCCTCAAGAAAGTTATCATTTTGTTTCTTTCCTGAGTGGCAAGGTAAGTTTGTGAAGGTCTTCTTTTCTTTGCACTTGTATTAGCCATCATAGCCTTTCTCAGACTTATAGCCCTTTGTTTAGCCTTTTCAGTTTCAATCCCCTTTTGATAGGCTTTATTTAGCTCAGCAGCTAAAGCCTTTGCCATTTCCCTATCCTTCTCAACTTGAGCTCTTTCTTCTTTTTCCATCTCCTCCTGCATTTTCCTTGCTAAGGCTTCATCTGATTCAACCAACTTTTGCTTCTTGACAGGTTGATCAGATTCCACCATTTTTGCTTTTCCTTTATTCTTTGCCTCTGCATCCATTTCTTTCTTTTCTCTTTTCTTTGCTCCCCCTTCCTTTATGATCACTCCCTTTGTTTTGGAAGTGTCATGCTTTGCTTTGATCAATGTCTCAGCTACTTCAACTTCTGTTGGTGATAACTCTGTTACTGCTGCTTGTGATGCTTCAGCAGCATTATCAGTTTCTGCTTCTAGTGTATCTGAGACTCTTCCTTTTTCTGCTTCCCTCTCCCCCTCAACTTCTACTTTCTCTTTTTCCAGTTCCCCCTCCCTTGATGCTTCTTCCATGTTGATCTCCCCCTTTTTGGGAGCATCCTTCTCAACCTTCCTTCTCCTTAGCACAAATTGTTTCCTTTTCTGTTTCTGTACTTGTTTCATTACCAACTTCTTGAGCTTGGCAATCTGCACTTGTTGAGACAGGATGACCAGCTTCAGCTCCTCTATTTCTTGTCTTTGCTGAATAACATCCTTGTTGATGTTTCCCATGGTTTCCATCAATTCCTCATAGTTATATCTGTCCTCACCTTCTCCAGGAGTGTTACCCCCTATTGAAGGATCATTGGATCTTTTTGAAGTGGAAGTCTTCTGCCTAGCAGAAGCACTATCCACCCCCTTGGTTTCTTGGCACCAGGGACCTTCAAATGATTGCTCATTTAAAGTTGCCATGGGGGAGGTCTTATTGATGTTACCACTTTCCTCCTCTGTGCTAGCAGGAGTAGTGGCAGCCTCATCACCCATATGCTCTACCTCCTCCTCAGAGAGCACCTCCTTGGGGTTGGGAGACACCCCTGTGGTTTCCCTATGGGTATTCTCTAAAGGAGAATTCTCCCTTAGAGGGCTTAAAGGCTTAGGGGATTCTGGTACAAGAAGGGAAGGAGCCTTCTTTACCTGTTTTCTCTTGTAAGTATGGGTAATTGGAGAGGTTGGTTTTATAAGAATGGACTGGGGAATTGTTTTTGAGTGAGAAGGTTGGGCTTGGCTAGCAGTGGGATGGTCTAATGAGGGCCTTGACCCTGCTGCCATACCTTCAGTGGTTTGGGACACCACCATCATTGTAGAGAACAATGGGGTGTCAACTCCTTCCGAGTCCCCAGCAGATCTTCTCATATTTGAGAAAACCTTGCCTTTTGGGGGTTTAGGTACATATACCCCAACAGGTTGGGGTATATCCGACAATTCATGGGTAATGACTTCTTGGACAAACCTGGGATACATAAAGAAACTCTTTTTGTTTCCCATGTTTGATACAAGATCATTGAAAATCATTTTTGAGAAATTGTACCTTCTGGATGTAGCCAAACAGACCAAAGCATAGGCAATTGGACTGCTGAACTCACTCCATCCAGTAGTCTTTTTGGAGATGCAATGCATCAGGGTATGAACAAGAAAACGCCATTGGGGTGAAAACTTTGCTTTTGAGAATTTGAAAACACCCAATGGGCCTCCATACCCCATGCTTGTAAGTTTAGAAAACAGTTCATCATTAGAGATAGACGTTATACCAGAGGCATCGTCTAGACGTAGACTGATGCGAATCACCTCTTCAGTAACTGTTAATGGCTTGTCACATACTGTTGTCTTTATCATTTGCACACCATTTTCAGCAACAATGGTGGCATTTGCCCAGAACTGCCTCTGATGCTCAATGTAGATGGTAGGGGCAACAGTGAGGGCATGAGCAATGTGGCTTGACTTGAGGAAATCCACAATCTGGTGGAATCCTTCTGCTTGTTTGGGCTTCTGCAGCATGGCGATCTCATTGTGCTCATCGATAAACGCCATTGATGCCATTGAACTGGGATTTTCTTGCCTGGAAGACTAGGTTCTTGAGAGAAAAAGATTAGAAGAGCAAGGGAACAGTATGCAAAGAGTCGTTATGAACATTTAGGCGGGCAAAGGGTATTTATAGTATTCGGAATAAAAGCAGTATTAACCTAGAGCAGCATTAACTAACTAGCAGTATTAACCGCGAGCAGTATTAACTAACTAGCAGTATTAACTGCGAGCAGTATTAAATAACTAGCAGTATTAACTGCGAGCAGTATTAACTAATCTAGCAGTATTAACCAACTAGCAGTATTAACCAACTAGCAGTATTAACTAACTAGCAGTATTAACCAACTAGCAGTATTAACCAACTAGCAGTATTAACCAACTAGCAGTATTAACTAACTAGCAGTATTAACCAACTAGCAGTATTAACTAACTAGCAGTATTAACTAACTTACTCCTTGAAGCTTAGGCTGAATTGAGTACTGCTATGTATGCCCCCATAGTCCAACATTTGATTCTGAATCCATAAGACCTGAGCACAACAACTTGCAGCTGCTATGTACTCTGCTTCTGTTGTGGATGTGGACACTGTGGTTTGTTTCTTGCACTGCCATGAAACTAGTCTAGCACCCAAGAACTGACATCCTCCAGAAGTAGACTTTCTGTCCAAGTTTGCCCCACCTAGGTCACTGTCTGAGTATGCAATTAGGTCAAAGGGTGAGTCATGAGGATACCAAAGTCCCAATCTGGGTTGTCCTTTGAGATATCTGAATATCCTCTTAACAGCTTGAAAGTGAGATTGCTTTGGCCTAACTTGGAATCTTGCACACACACAGACTGGAAACATTATATCAGGCCTTGATGCTGTGAGATACATGAGAGAGCCAATCATAGATCTGTAATGATGCACATCCATATCCTCCCCCTCAAGATCTGCAGTTATCTGTTTGTGTGTTTCCATAGGTGTACTAGCAGGTTTTGAGTCTGAGAAACCAAACTTGATTAAAATGTCCTGCACATACTTGGACTGACATATGAATATGCCATCTGACTTCTGTTGAACTTGGAGTCCAAGGAAGAAAGTAAGTTCCCCCATGGAACTCATTTGAAACCTTTGATGCATTAGATCTTCAAACTCCTTGCACATGATATCTTTTGTAGATCCAAAGATAATGTCATCAACATAAATTTGGACCAACAAGATATCCTTCTTCTTTCTCTTGATAAATAGGGTCTTATCAATGACTCCTCTTTCAAAGCCATTGTCCAAGAGGTAGGATGACAGTGTGTCATACCATGCTCTTGGAGCTTGATGCAGTCCATAGAGAGCTTTCTTCAATTTGTATACCCTGTCTGGATAGCTTGGGTTTTCAAACCCTGGTGGTTGACAGACATATACCTCTTCTTCAATTGATCCATAGAGAAAAGCACTCTTTACATCCATTTGATAGACTTTGAAGTTCATGTAAGAAGCATAGGCTAGGAATAATCTGATAGCTTCTATCCTAGCCACAGGTGCAAAGACTTCTTCATAATCAATACCCTCTTCTTGAGTATACCCTTGAGCCACTAGCCTTGCTTTGTTCCTTATGACAATTCCTCTTTCATCTCTCTTGTTCCTAAAGATCCACTTTGTGCCAATCGCTCTGTGACCTTTAGGAAGGTCTACCAGATCCCATACATCTTGTAGTTTGAACTGTAGTAATTCTTCTTGCATTGCTTCTATCCAGCTGGATTCTTTCATTGCATCATGTGCCTTTTCAGGCTCAAGCTGGGATAGAAAGCAGGACAGCAATGTATGCTGTTGATCTTGCATCTCTTGAAGTCTGCTCTGGTGTCTAGTCATCATAGGAGACGATATATCTCCTATTACCAGCTGTGGAGGATGATTCTTTTGAACTCTGGTGTTATGACTAGGTTCTTCATTAACATTAGCTTCTAGATTGGAGTCATTCAACTCAACTGAAGTGTTTTCAGCTGCTTCTTCTGATTCTTTATCTTCTTGATTCTCTTCATCTCTACTCTGACTTGGTCCAGTAGCTTGTTCTATTTCACAGTCTTCAAAAGAATTCACTGTGGGAGTGGGAAAGATCACGGATTTAGATACACTTTCTTGAACTTGTGTAGTCCCTGATCCTTCATCTCCTGAACCTGCATGATCATTACTACTGAAACCAAAGGAGTTAGTTAGTGAATCAATGTCAAATAGCCATTGAGGACCAGTTCCAATAGGATTTGGTGTGTTCTCATTGCATTTGACATTGTCACTCTCTTCAATTATTCTAGTAGATGAATTGAAAACTCTGTAGGCCTTACTTTGAGATGAATAACCAACCAGAAATCCATCATCTGCTTTGCTATCAAACTTACCTAAGTGAGTTTTGGTATTGAGAATGGTACAAGCACACCCAAAAGGTTTGAAAAATCCAATAAAGGGTTTTCTTTTATTTAAAAGCTCATATGGTGTCTTGTTCTTTGGCTTAACTACTAGAACTCTGTTTTGGACATAACAGGCAGTATTAACTGCTTCAGCCCAGAAGGTAATTGGCAGTTTTGAATCAGCCAATAGAGATCTAGCAGCCTCTATTAATGTCCTATTTCTCCTTTCAGCAACACCATTCTGTTGAGGAGTCCTAGGAGCACTATACTGTCTCTCAATTCCTTTTTCCTCACAAAAGGTGTTTAAATCAAAATTTTTGAATTCAGTTCCATTGTCTGATCTAATGACTTTTACTTTTTGATTAGTTTGGTTTTCAATTCTCAGGATAAAGGACTTGATCAGTCCACTTGTCTCATCCTTAGTCCTTAGAAAATATACCCAGGTAAATCTAGAGTAATCATCAACAATAACTAAGCAGTAAGATTTCTTGCCTATACTCATCACATTTGTAGGGCCAAACAGATCCATGTGCAATAACTGTAGACAAGAAGAAATAGAATTTATCTCTTTGGTCTTATGAGAAGTTTTATGCTGTTTGCCTTTGAGACAAGCAACACAATGATCATCACATGAAAAGACTTTAGAAGGTAAACCTCTTACAAGGTTGTTTTTAACAAGTTTGTTCATAGTCTTAAAATTCATGTGACACATCCTTCTGTGCCATAGAGAGGATTCATCTATAGAAGCTTTTGAAACAAGACAATTTAGAGATGAATCACTTTTAACATTTTCCATATCAAGACAGTATACATTGTCCTTTCTTGGAGTTCTTAGTAGTATCATGCTTTCATCAACTACTTTGAACCCTGGAGCAAGGATCATACATTCAGTATTTGTAAATAATATACTATGTTGTTTGTCACACACCTGTGATACACTTAACAGGTTGTATTTTAATTGATCAACATAGTAGACATCCTCAAATGTCATCTTACCTTTGGTGACATTACCTTTTCCACTTATCTTACCACCAGTAAGATTGTCTCCAAAAGCAACATGTCCTCCATTAATATGCTTGAAATCCTGAAGGCATGACATGTTGCCTGTCATGTGCCTTGAGCAACCACTATCAACATGCCATATGCTCTTTCCCTTGAGCTGTTGGTTGCCCTGCACATTAGATAAGTCAGTTAGTATGAATCAGGAACCCAAGCCAATGTGGTCTTGGGTACCCCTTTCTCATCAAAATACTTGCATTCCTTCTTGACAAGATTCTTGAATTTTAACTCCTCATTCTTGGAGTATTTTGTCACAATAATAGGCTTGGAAACAGTTGTGCTGGTAACAGTACTGGTTTTAGAGGTATTGACTGCCTTAGCAGCACTTGCATGTTTAGCAATACTAACCTTGTTAGCAGTAGTAACAGTGCAAGCAGCAGTAACTGTGTTTGCAGTATTAACCTTTGAAGAGATACTAACTGTATTAGCAGCATTAATGTTTTTAGCAGTACTAACACAGGTAGCAGCAGTAAAACCTCCAGCAGCACTATCCCTGTCAGCAGTACTAACAGTTTTAGTGCTTTTGGGCACCCACATTTTAATGCTTTCTTTAAAAATTCTTTTCTTTATGGGGCCTCCTTTTTCAACATGTTTCTTTCCAGCCTTTCTACAATCAACAGACTTTTGCTTACATCTTTGAAAGGTCATCTGTTGATTGATAGGATTGAAAAAACAAGATTTGGCCAGATGATTTAACTTGCCACATATGAAGCAAGGTTTTGATCTATTGATTTTATTCAGATCAACTCCTTGCTTCTGAGCCCATTGATTATTCCAGTTTCTTTGATTTCCTCTTTTTAAACCAGAATGTAGGCTCTTTGCTTTATAGCAATCACACTGTTTACCAGATGCAGGATTCACAACTGTGGTCTGTTTGTAATGGACCTTGTTGTCTTTTCCTTTGGTCTTTTCTATTTCCTTGGATTTTATCCAGTCTTTCCCACATCCCTCATTGGTGATTATCTTGTTTTCTTCATGGATTTCTTTACCTATCTTATTATCTCTCTTCATACTGGCTTCTTTCTCAGTAATATCCTTAATCACTACTTCATCCAGAGGGTCTATCTTAAAGGCCTTATCTGATAAGTCCTTATTCTCCTTGGTTTCTAACAAGTCTGAAGTAGGAGAGATATAATTGTTGTTATAAGGAGGAGGTGTACTATTGTATCCAATACCAGGCTTCATCTTATCATGAATCTGAGCCTTTAGAAGAGAATCCATTGCCTTTGAAGCATATGAAAACTTCTCTATGTCAAGTTTGACTTTGGACAATTCCTCCTTTAGCTTATCACTCTCTTCTAAGGATTTAGATAGTTTAGTCTCTAACTCATTCTTTTCCCACTTCCAGTAGTTTGTATCATAAGAGTGTTGAAGTTCATTGGCTTGAAAGCCTTTGATTTGTTCTTCAAATCTCTCAACTATTAGTACATAGTCTCTTCTATCCTTTTCTAACCTTTTGAGGTCATCACACATACTTTGATTGTGATCCCTGTATCTTTTGACAGTGTCAATGCAAGTTTTAGTGCAAAGGTTAGAAATTACCTCAGATGGGAGATCAGACACTTCTGCCATAAGAGCTTGATTCTGAATGGCTTCCTCAGCTTGATCACTCCAGTCAAATCCCATTCCTTGTTGAGAAACAAGGGCTTGAGCAGGATTCTTGTTCTGAGTGTAGCCTCCATTCTGAGCTTGTTGGTGGTTGTTGTTAGACACAACATTCCTGCATTCTCTAGCAAAGTGTCCTTTCATGTGACACTTGTAGCATTCCACCTTGGTTTTGTCAAAACCATCTCCATCCTCTCTTCTTTGGGAGAAGTTATTCCTTCCTGTTCTTTTAATGAACTTCTTCACCCTCATGGATAGCATGGCCATCTGCCATTTTATATCCATCTCCTCCAGATCATCAGGGTGAAGTTGATCCAGATCATCATTGATTAAAGAAGTGTTACTATGACTGGACAAGAAGGCTTCAAAGATTGTTTCAGATCCCTTTTCTGAACTTGCTCCACCAGCAGTACTAACTGCTTCAGGAATGGCAGTAGTATCAGTGGCTGCTGAAAGGAGTGCAGAATTGTGGACATAACCAGTAGGTTTCTTCTTGATCTCTACCTCAGTTTCAAAAACTCTTAGATCATTGTATAGATCATCAAGTTCTTTCTCCTCCAGATTGTCACTCTGCCTATAAGAGACAGTGTACATAGTCCATTCATCCCCAAGAGATCTGAGGAATTTTCTGTTGATGTCATCTTGATCCATCTTTACTCCAACAGTGGCCAGTTCTCCAATGAGTTTGTTGAACCTATCAAAAGTTTGAGTCATGGACTCATTCTTTGATGAAGTAAAATTCTCATACTGCTGCTTAAGAACATCTCTTTGATTTCTCTTGATACTCTTAGTTCCAGCAAATCTTTTCTCTAGAGAATTCCAGAGAATTTGAGCATCAGTGCAGTTGCAGAATTGATGCTGATATTCATTAGGGATTGCCAAGAGCAGAGTACTCAAGGCCTTCATCTCTGTCTGCCTGATCTTTCTTTCACCATCTGTCTTTGGTGGAGGTCTTTTTCCATCTGGTCCTATTCTTCCACCTTCAGAAGGACCATTCTCAATGATATCCCACATTGATTAGTCAGTGAGAAGAATATATTGCCTGATCCTTATCTTCCACATGTCAAACTCACTGGGTTTGAGCATTGGAACCTTGGAGACCAAAGTGCTGTTTGATTCTGTAAGATTTTCCATGATAGATGTTTCTGATTCAATAGGCTCTGATACCACTTGTCAGGATCGAATTCTTAACAAGAATTAATTCTCAGAAACTAATATCAAAGAAGTTGCGGAAAAACACTTTGATATTTAACAAAACAGTAAAACAACACAGAGTATGATTATCAAACTGTAAACTTGTATTAAATGCTTGAAGCTACAAGATTACACACTCAACCTCAATATTGATGAACAGGATCACCAATACGAATTCTACTTCTCTAGAATTAGGATCTATGCCTTGAGGTTGATTTCTCTCAAAAAAAGTTATCAAAAAACTATTTTTATCTATTCTATACATTCTATACATATACTGATCAAAAGATAATTACAAAGAATAAACAAATCTTCAGCATATCTTCTATGTATATCTTCTAAGTATATCTGTAGAATATCTTCAGAATATCCAGCTGTCATACATTCCATCCGGATCTCTTTAGCAGCATTAACTTCTACCAGCAGTATTAACTTCTACCAGCAGCATTAACTGTAAGCAGTACTAACTACTAGCAGTACTAACTAGCTAAGCAGTACTAACTTTGTTCAAGCAGCACTAACCTTAACTAGCAGTAGTAATTCTACTAGCAGTAGTAATACTTAGCAGTATTAATCTTCATATTGTTCTGGCAGTAGTAACCACTCTTGTACTAGCAGCAGTAACCACACTTAGTAGAATCTTCAGTTCCCAACAAGCTCGTTAAGGAGCCTTGGACGTATGGTGTACTTAGTTGCACCTTATTTGAGAGTTACATGTTTTGAATGCGTTAGGTCATTCGTTTGAGTCATGTAACGTTTTAGACTGTAATGCATTGGATTCATAGGCATATGAGTCAGTCAGTTGGTTTAGTTGGGGACTTTACCCCCGTTTTGGGACGAAATATTGTTTATAGCTAGCGGGAGCTCGAGGTATAGATAGTGGGTGGTTGAACTCGAAAACCGTGTAGCCTTTATTGAAGGGCTCGAGGTATATATCGTGGGTGGTTGAACTCGATGCCCGTTTGTAATCCAATCTGGTTACTCATCGTGGAATTTAGTGTCCGCGTTTGAAGTCTAGTGAGTGGTCCCCAAGTCATGTTGTGATGTAAGCTTGTGGTGGTGTTCTTGGAGATCCGTATACGGAGCTAAGTCTTGCGGTGGTGCTCTTGGAGAGCCGTATACGGAGACTTGTGGCTTTTGTGGTGACACTCATTTAGAAGTCGAGTAGACACTAGGGTCATTTGGGTATCTTGCGGTGGTAGCTCGGTTCGAAGCCGTATACAGGAATCCATGGCTTTATGTGAAGCTCGAGAACATTGATAAGTGGCTTAACTTTGTGTGCCCGCCACTTTCGATGGAGTTCGGGTATCCCCCATCACCAAAAGGTGTTGTTTTTGGGTATTGAGTTTTAATATCCAAGTTTCGGTGACGTTTTGTATAAATGGATCTTATCCATGATTTATGGGTTGAGTATTATGCCCCACCAGCTTTTTGGGTGTTTCGGGATATAAAGTTTTAACCGCATTTTCATAAATGGAGAGTTCGATTTCTATTCACGTTTTGAGTGAGTTTGAGTTGAAATTAATTTACGAAAGAACATTATATGTTGGGACCTTGTCCCCGAAGTAGTTTGGATTTGAAAACGTTTATATTGGCGTTCTTTGCCCAAAATGCATATTATTGGAAAACGAGTCGTTTTCATATTCAAAGCATATCATTTTGAAAGATTATGATCTAAACTACATTACCTCCTTTCAACGATATCTTTATTCATGTGGAAAACTCTTGAACTCACTAGACGTTAGCCTAACCTTTTTATTTGTCGGCATGTGCAACAGGTTCCAGTTGGGAATAGCTCTAGTGACATTGTGCTGAGATTAGTGTTAGTCGTGTGCTCAAGAGGTGGATATCTTAGTGAAGTCTTCCGCACTTGTTTTCGGGAAGAGCGACTTATAGTTGGGATTAAGTAACACCGACTTTGGTCTAGTCCTTGTATAAGACTGGAGTTTATATTTGTTGAGATTAAATCGAAAGTTTTATTTTGGAGAGTTATCTTTTACTTGATGTAATGTTGAAATTTTAATTAGTTGCTCTTACCAAGTTTGAGGGTGTTACAGGTTACATGGAATTCCAAGTCTTGGTGCCACAAATGATCAAAATCACAGTGGAAGCAAAAGGGTTTGGCTGAGAGAGTTTTAGAAGAAAGTGGGTGAAAGAATGAATGAGAAAAAGCCCAAAAACTCTGATTTATTGAAGCCTGCACCCTGCCGGTGATTGTGCCATGCGATAATGACCATGTCATTGTCGCAGGTCACTATCGCGACACATGTACCGCGATCATACCCATTTCCGCGATTATGCCACGACGAGAGTGACAATGTCACAATCGACGGGCACTCTCGCCCTAAATGTACCGAAGGCCTTTCAGACCTCGCGACATTGCATTTGGCGACAGTGACTCTGTCACAATCGTCGGGCATAGTCGCGCCACCCCTGCTAAAGCCCGAAAATCCTATTTTTCGTGCATAAGTGACATTTGAGGATAAGAGGGGTCTAAAAGCTTACTTGAAGTTGTGGGTGTTACAACAGTGCCACTCATGTTTATTTGAATTCAACTCCGATGACGAAAGACTTTTGGATATAAGTGATGATGATAACATGGAAGGATAGTTTGTTTAGTCTTTAGATGATACATCTACTCTAATATAACACGTTTTTGGATCATAGAAGTATATAATTATAAACCACGGGTAGATTGTTCTTTTTGTTATGATTTATTGATATCATTTTTGTAAACTTTGTATATTTGATATCAAATTAATTCATGGTTCTTCTTTTGTTTCTTTATATGAATTTAAAGCATTAAGAACTTATCCATTATTACATAATTATATATATATATATATATATATATATATATATATATATATATATATTTGTTGCCTTGACGCCGCCATGGCCTCGCCATAACTCGTAAGGCTTGAGGCTTGAACCTTGCTGCCACGCCACGCCACACGCCATTTAGAACCTTGTATGTGATATGTATAAAAATTCACATGGCGGATCATATGTTAAATGAATCTAATCACATGTGATTCAAAACGTGGATCCAGAAAATAGAGAAAAAAAGGTAAAAAGATAATAAATTGATGATTATGAATATCACATGTGATATTTCATGAAAATTGTGATTTTTTTAATCAAAAGTGTATTTAAAAAATTATATAAAAAATGAAAAAACAAATTTATGAATTAATTAAATTAAAAATAAATAAATGTAAAAGATATTATGAGATTTTTAAAGATTTATCCAATTTAAAATGATAATTATCCTAATTTTTAAAATTAGTTTCTATTTTTTATTTATGATATTTTTTTAATTAACGGATTATGTTGCCCATATTTGTTCTCGCAAATTAGTTTGCTTCTTGCTTATATATGGACATTAAAATAAATAAAACAGGATACCGTTTTATGATTTAATTTGTTTTAAATTAAAAAACTAATTATACTAAAGACAATTTAATTTTTGTTGTAGGATAAATGTGTCATCGTCTAAAGGATATGACGATAGAGATAGAGATAGAGATAAATATATCAGAGTTAGATTAGAACTGAAATATCTCCTAACTATCTACTTGTAACTCCTCCCTATTTAAAGGGCTTATGATTAATGAGAAATATAGACTTCTTCTCTCTGTCTTATTGTTATTCTCTCCATATTGTTGTTCAATTTATTTTTCCCTTTAACACGTTATCAGCACGTACGCTCAGTCAATTCACAAATAGTTCGGCTTCCAAATCGAATACTTCTACAATCCAAGTAAGAATTTTTCGACTTCTAACTCGAATATTGTTAGTATATTTGTCTTTAATTCACATAAATCTTGAAAATTAATACCATAAGAAATAAATATGGTCATTACTTTCATTAGGATAGTTACGACATAATGCAAAACTCTTATGTTTTGATGATATAATATAGATAATCATGTATCTTGATGATGTTGCGTTGTCAATCTCATGATTCGTAATCGATGTATTGTTTTTGTATGCTTACGAAACTTGAATATAAATTTATTTTCTTCCATTTAAATTTATGGTTAATATTTGTATGATAACAATAAAATATGGTGATAAATATACATGACTATAAATATATGAAAATATTTTTGTTTTTTTTTCTTTTATTCATCTGATTGAGCCTTAAATATAAAAAAAAAAGATGAAAATTTTAAGGGTTTTAAGTGATAATAAGGAATTGTTCTTACTTATGAGGTTAACATTTGTTTTATTATTTTATTTAAATCAATTGTAATACATTTTTTAATTGATTTTGTTTATCCATCCATTTATTTAATATATATAATTGGTATATTAGGTTGTATATTTAATTTAGTTCTAATTTATCGTTCTTTTGTTTCAATCATGATAGCATAATTTTATTGTTTTAAACTTATCATTGCCATTTATTTTGACATGATCACTTAATTTATAATAAGATATGTTTAGTTGGATAAGTTAATTATCTTGATGTTATTTACTTATCTGACAATTAAATTTGATTTATATTTTTAAATTAGATTAATTATATTACTGTGAAATATGATAGTTATTTACATGCTAGTTAATTTATATGATTGACTTTTATTGTCTTATTAAGTAATATTTATTATTTATCCATATCTTATTTAAATGTTTATCTTAATTATAATTTATAATCTATAATAAACTTTTAGAAGTTACACTTCTAACCCTCATAATTTTTATTATTTTGTCAAAAGGTTCAAAAAATAGCATGAAAATGTTAAATTCAAATATTTATCTCGATTATGAGTTCCTACTCATAATTTTAAACTATATAATTAATTTTTGGAAGTTATACTTTTAACCCCATATATTTTGGTATTTACCAAAATCTCCAAAAATACTATTAAGGTATTAAAATATTAAAATTGGCTTCATACGCCAAATGCTCTATAATTAATAGTTATATCTAAATGAAATAAATCACAAGATATCGACTGGATTTTGTTAAACGGGTGTAAACAACCCTAAGGTTTCTAGGGACTTAAGAAATCCATGTGATTCCCCTACTACCTGGAAATCCAATAGATTGAGTGATTTCTTTTTCGCAAAAATTGAAATATTGATGAAGTATTATCAATAAAATTAAAGCATACAAAATCCAATATTGTTATGATAATGAAATTTTATAATCATAATCCATTTTCTTATCAAAAAGAAAATCATATATTATCCTTTATATATGTAAATGGTTGAAACAACTCATCCCAAAATCAACGTCGTTAACTCAAAAGAATCTGAGTATCATAAATGAGTATATAAACCTCCTTTTGAAAAGGTACAAGAAAATACCTAAAGTCCAACTCCCTATTGACTCTAAAACCAACTTCTTGAAAAGGTACAAACAAATACCTTCATGTTTTGAGACGACATATAAATCCTAAATTTCATAGGAATACCTTTACTAGAAACCCCCAAAGAAATGTGGGATGTCCCGAAAGGGATAATCGGGAGTACTCATGAATATGTACTTCCCGAACTAATCGTACATTGGAATGAAACCCACTTACTCGATTATAAAAAGGTAACTTATGTCAACAAAGAAATGTTATATCCAAAACGCGTCTCAATCTCTGTGGCAAGGAACTCACAGAAGATGACATGATTTTTAACATTATTTTCACCTTTCATATATAAGTTGGAATGCAACCTTTAGACAAATTCATCAACCTAATGCAAGTGGTTGAGAGATATAACAAGGTTCTTTCGAATAACACTACATATGCCGGCATAAAGAAAATTCCCGATATCAATAATGAAAGTGTTAGAGGTGGAAACAACTCAAAAGGATTGTGAGTTAAAAACAATTTCACACATGTGACATTTTTGCACCATGTGGACGAGACCCTAGAAAGGGTCAGGGTCTTGGTAAGAGTCAGGAAGGAATGGACAATCAAATAAGAAATACACTAAAAACTGCTTCTATAAAAAAGGAAACGCGTTGAAAATGAACTATAACATATAAATTTAATATTTAATATTGATTAAGCATATGTTTATTTGAAATTATCTTTAAGTACCAAAATTAATTTCTTTGTTAAAGTAAAATCGAATATGTAACCATTATAGATGTAAAGAAATACATCAAAACAAATACAAAAAATTTCAATATTCTCCGTTCCGTGTAGGAATGTATCGAGGAGAATTGATTTTTTTTACCTATCACACAATCGAAAAAAAAGATAGACTAATACTTGTTTTATAATACATCCAACCAAATTACTTAGACGATGGACTATCACTCTCTTGTTGGTACAAGATTAATAGGAACCTTGTAAAGATATTCGTATCAAATGGAAATGGAAATGAAAATGAGCATATATACATAAGTTCTAATGAATATGAAAGTAAACATATATCATGGAAACTAATGTGTCAAACTAGTAGACTATTGGGTCATGGAAGCTCGACAAAGAGGTATGAGTTTCACTCGGGCAAGACTCTGAATCATATTTTTGTCACCAATAAAGAACTTTTGGGGGCAATAACACATATATGTTTCGACATGACCATGTGGGACACCGTGGTTATGACATAGTGATCTGTGTATTGCAAAATACACATAGACACATTCTCTTTCGAGTGAAAGGCAAAATGAGGCAAATTGCAACTGTTGACTTCTGAAGCATAAGAAACAACATTGATATCATAATATGCCCTCTCGAATACATAAAACTTTTGTATATACCCTAATCCTTAGCCAATACAGGAATGAGATCGTCCTAAAGCTAAGGACATTATACAAAAATATTCCATTGTTACAACGAATAGAAGGTGATATTTATAGACATAAAACATCCAGAATGCAGGCCATAAAGTACTTTATGGTTCTGGTTTCAATACGATGAACACATGTCGTATTATAGTCCACATGAAATACTACACTCCTAGCACTAGCTATACGATTAAGGTCTCACCACCCTGATTATTTCATCAAGTCTACATGACTTTGAATGCTGGAGAATTTACATCATAAAGATTTGATGTTAATTGCATACGTATTAGGATCAATGTAGAGTTTCCTATACCCCATGTGTATATATAAAATGGTCTCATAGAAATTGTTATCAAAAGAATATGATGACATCTAGGGTTTTAGTAATGCGCACCAATTTACCCACATCTACCTGGGATTATGCAATTATTATATGCAGTTTTTTTTCGTTTTTAGACCCATTGCTTGCTAACCAGCCCCATGCGTACCAGTTGGCAACTGGATATAAGCCTGATACTTTACATTTACGCATGTTTGATTATATGTGTCAATTGCGCCCCCACAACGCATCGAAATGGGTCCTTAAAAAAACGATTTGGTATATGTTGGATATGAATCCCCAACAATTATCCGCTAATTAGAATATTTGACTAGTGATCTCTTTACCGCTAGATTTGTTGGTTGTCACTTTCATGAGACAGTCTTCCCGTCGTTAGGGGGAGATAAGAAAAATGATTTTCCATGGGAACGACAGGAAGTGTCATTGAATATTTCCACTCTGTCTCATTTTGATCCCCAAAACTTCACTACGTAATGTTGAAGTCAAACGAATCAGACTCGATACCTGATACGTTTTATGTTATTCCAAAAGTGACAAGATCACATATATGAGCTGCAAATATACTCGCAAGGTTAAAAAGTCCCCAACAGGGGCACAACGCCGTTGGAAAGTGTGTTGCAATCACACATAGTAGAGGTGTGGTTGAGGTCGTAGCTACCAAATGGAAGTGGTGGAAGCTACTTGGTTCGATAGATACTATTCTAAAGGAAGAGAATAGTGAGGCACGTCCATTTATCATCAATACACAAAACTCTCATGAGATTGTCTCTAATTATAATTATGTCCATGAATCATCACTGGAGGACGCTTCGAAGTTAATATTGATTCTAGAGATGAATATTAATCTCAAATGAACTATGAGAGTACATATGAGTCGATGGACAGATCATATATAATCATTGATGATTTATTCGCATATACAATGGCTCATAAAATGATCGAGCACGACGACATCGAACCAAGCTCAGTTGAATAATATCAACAAAGAGCATATTGGCCTAAATGTAAAGAAACAATCCAGAAAGAATTCTATTCTTTGACAAAGGATCGGGTATTTGGTCAGGTAGTGCTAACCTACCAAGTGTAAAGCCCGTAGGACATAACTGAGTCTTTGTCAGAAAGCGTAACGAGAATAATGAAGTCCTAATATATAAGGCTCTCCTTTGGCGCAAGGTTTCTCACAACGCCCTAGATTGACCATGAGAAGACTTACTCTCTCGTGATGGACGTTATAACGTTTTTCTAATTAATTAACCTAATAGTTTCCGAAGGACTAAAAATGTAGCTCATGAATGTGGTTACCACATATCTCTACGGGGATCTAGATTTAGAGATATATAAAAGTACTTGATGATATTACATTACCAAAATCAAGTAACTCTAAACCACGAAATGCGTTTGCAATAAAATTGAAACGCCCACTTTATAGATTAAAGCAATCTAAGCGGATGTGGTATACCCGCCTAATGGAATACTTGATTGGGAAAGGATATATAAGAACGATAAACTGTTCTCTTGCGTATTTATTATGGAAAACAAGTTCCAGATTTTCAAAGTAACTCTATATGTCAAAGTTATGAACATAATAACCACTCTTGATGAAATAAGAGGAACCACAAACTACTTGAAATCTGATTTTGAGAGGAAAGATCTTGGGAAGACTTGGTTTTGTCTAGATATTTGAGCTAGGACACCGAGTTTTTGAAATATTAATTCATCGATCGCATATGTCCAGAAAATAATCAGGCAATTTAATATGGACAAAGCAAATCCGGTTAGCACTCCCATGATCGGTCGAAGTGTTGGATATAAGGAAAGATCCATTTCATCTAAAGGATGATGACGAAAAATGCTGGGAGTTATAATTCCCTATCTAAGTACAATATGCGCATTATCATACTTAACATAATACACTTGACCATATATTGTATTTCTTAGTGAACTTGTTAGCTAGATTTAGCTCAGCGCCAACGCAAAGTCATTGGAATGATATCAAATTAATCTTTTGGAACCATTGACATGGGTATATACTTTCCCTATAGAAAGAAAAATGGGATTGATAATGGAACTTCAATACCTACTTAGAATGTAAGCATCAAAAGTACTAACTTTTATAGAAACACCAAACAATGTATTGGTATGTCTTTGATGATATTATGTATCTGTCTGACCCATACAAAGGTTGTTCCCAAACTGGATAAAGAATTACCACAAGGAACACGTCGATTGCTTGGAAGTAAACTAAGCAATCATTTGTAACTACCTCCTTGAACTAATCCAAGAATATTACTCTCCATGAGATAATAAAATAATGTATATGATTAAGGACTATCATTACATATATTAGAGGAGTTAGTAATTTTGGGTTCAACCAGTATGCTACTTGCATATATGGAAATAATGCATCATGTATCGAAGAAATGAACATAAGATACATCAGGGGTAATAACACAAAGCATATTCTGCTTAAGTTTCTATACAATCAGCAATAAAAGACTCTCCTTTAGATTCAAGTGAATCAAGTAAGGTGTCAAAAGAATGTGACATATTTTACCAAGTCATTACCTAAAACCATATATTGGAAAACATGCAATTGCAAATGTTTTCAAACTCCCTTGATTAATGCACGAATCAGGGGGAGTAGTAGACAAAATGGGGAGTCTACTATATATTTGATATTGGTATGTTGTGCTCTTTCCTTCAACCAAAGTTTTATTTTTCTCATTGAGTTATGTTCCTTGGTGTAAGGTTTTAGTGAGACAACTGTTTATATACCATCATGTTTTCCTAACTTTCAAGATTAAAGTATGAATCTAAGAAAAAACTAGACTGAAGGATAAGTCTATGTATTGCAAAGAAGTTGGTGCGTTGTACTCTTTCCTTCGTCATATTTTTATTTTTTTCTCACTGGGTTTTATTTTGGCGTAAGGTTTTAACGAGACAACAACTGTGCTCCACCACTCCTTTAACTCGACACAAGGGGGAGTGTTGTAGGATAAATGTGTCATCGTCTAAAGGATATGACGATAGAGATAGAGATAGAGATAAATATATCAGAGTTAAATTAGAACTGAAATATCTCCTAACTATCTACTTGTAACTCCTCCCTATTTAAAGGGTTTATGATTAATGAGAAATATAGACTTCTTCTCTCTGTCTTATTGTTATTCTCTCCATATTGTTGTTCAATTTGTTTTTCCCTTTAACAATTTTATTGTTCTTTTTCCGCCATTGCCATAAACAAGTTTATTATCGATATTTTAACACCAAAACCATCGAAACTAACAACAAATGATCTCCAATTTCTTCATCCTAAAACTAGGGTTTCCAGTTTTCATATTGTTCTTCACCCTAAAAATTAAAAATCAACCATTCATTTTTCACCCAGAGATAGATTCATACATACTATCATCTTGATAACTTGAAATTTAACAAATCTCTATAAAGTTCAAAGAAAAATAAGTTTTCATACCCAAATAGACAAAAAAACTAAAATAATAAAATTAAATCGTCTTTAATATAATCAATTTTTTAATTTAAACAAATCAAATCATAATACGAAATCTTATTTTATTTATTTTGATATACTTATTGATATATATATATATATATATATATATGTGTGTGTGTGTGTGTGTGTATAAATAGTGTTTTTACTTTTTTTAATAGGAAAAAGACAAAAAAAAAGGCAAAAAGACTATAATAACCCTTGATTTAACTGAGTTAACGTGTTTATTTTAATGGTGTTAGTCAGAGAAACCATAACCATAACAAATTAAATATCATAATAACCAAATTCATAATAAACATATCATAGGAACCATACTTAAGGGAAAAAAGAAAAACATCAAAACACATGGACAAAATCCTCTCTTTTATCTAGAATGAAGTACATGTTATATTTTTTGGGTAAGGTTAGTATATCAACTTACGCCTTTTTCCATGTTAAATAAAAAACGGGTTTTTTTTATATATAATTTATCGGTAACTCCTAAAGCAAAAGGCAGTTGTTGACCTAATAGCTCACAAATCTTGTTTTCTAATCCATGTAGGATGGGGTGTCACAACTTTACTCCACTTAAATGAGCTCACAAATCCACTTTCCTTTAATGTGGGACGAGTTGTCACAAACTCGTTTTAGGCCTACCTAGCATCATCCATGTACATCAGTGATGTGTGATTCATCTAAGATTTTACAAATACCTTATCAGGTATTCATCATTTTTATGAGGTTTATCCGACTATCCCAATGCTATGAAGGTCGGCTCTGATACGATTTGTAACACCCTAGGCCCAAACACCCCATCCCCCTTGGGGACTGTAACACCCTCAAATTTGGAAAGAACGGCTAATTTAAAATTTTCATTAATACACCAAATAAAGGATAAATCCCTTTCTATGAAACAATACTTGAATTACCTTAAATAGAAAATTCTAGATTTAACATCAACAAATAATAAACCAAGTCTTATATAAAGACTAGATTAAGATCGGGTGTTGCTAAAACCCAATAACAATCACTATCTCCAAAAGCGGAAAACATCATTGAATAACTAGATTCTTCACGTGCTCCTAACTAACATTTAACTCTTCACTATGTGGCTAGTACCATTCCACCAACAAGAATTTGATGCACACACCGACAAATAAAAAGGTTAGGCTTAACGCCTAGTGAGTTCAAGAGTTTTCATCATAATCATATAAATCGTTAAACTGAAAGAATGTTATTTAAATCACGATTTCTAAAGTGATATGTATAAAATATGAAAGCAACATCTTTCTCAAAATCCACCATTTTCGTGATAAGAAACACCAATACAAAACATTCATTCAAATATGACTTCGAAACCCAATACTCACCTAAAACACAAATAAGGATTAATATTCTAATACTAAAAACATGGACAAAACTCTATTATCCAAAATATCCAAAAACCAGGGATAAGGTTTAATAATTAAATCCACAAATCATGGATAACAATTCATACTCATAATGTCACCGAAAACATGGATAATACTCAATACCCAAAATAACACCTTTCGGTGACGGGGGAGACCCGTTTCCATTGGACGTGGCGAGAACACAAAATTATGTCACGTATCTATGTTATAAGCATGTTTCAAGGATGGACAACCATTGACATCAACCCTATCCAGATCTTTAGTCATGCATGGTAGACATCAACCCTATCCAGGTCTTTAGTCTAATACAATAATGAGCTAAACTCTATCCAAGTCTTTTACTCAAATGATCACCAAGTTCAACCTTATCCGGGTCGTTACCTTGGGATCTCACCATCCAAGACAAACTTGTTCATTTAGAAATTACATCATATAACCATTGCCTATTTCCAAATTACGACTTGGGGATCTTATCCCATATTTACACAATAAAGTCGACTGCTATGCCTATGGATCCATTGCATTACAGTCTAAATTACATGACTCTAAATTGAATGACCTACGCATTCACAACATGTAATTCTCAAATAAGATGCAATAAATGCAAATCATAATCAAAACCCCACATCGAGCTATTAAAACCGGACAATTGTCCCTAAGACTCATCGGAGTCAAAACCGAGCCAAAAACTTCACAACTCAATGATTATTCAATGAAAGTCATCATAATCGATAAAAACGTATTTAACCAACGTTTATGCAACACATGCTCCCAAAGTATGATTAACCTAAAAACTCATCATTGACCTTTTTCCAAATGAATTCATACTATTTATATCTCCAAAATATATTATAACACAATAATATGTATTTTCCAAATGGTTTATAAAACCAATGACACTAAGAGAGCATTTATGTCAAATAATCTTCATTCATGAAATAAATCATCAAAATGACACCCTCTCAAGATTTATTTATCAAAATGTCCAAAAACCCTAAATATGTGTATTTCACAAGTTTTATAAGTCAAATGTACCAAATACACAAAACTCATCAAATAGTCCAACATTTATAAGTATCAAATTAAACGCATAAATACATCAAAATGGACATTTTTGGCATGTACAAAGTTTTCACAAAACAATTGGAACTCACCTTGCTAGATTTAGGCTAAATCTAGGTTTCACCCCAACTTTGAGCTTCATTTGATTAATGCTTTAGATCCATAAACATCCTTCACTATAAACTTTATCTAGGTCACAAACAAACTTAAAACACACCAAGGGTATCTCTCAAAAATCAGATCCATACAAATCTTTTTCAAAATCCCAAATCACCCTAGGTCAAACATAATAAGAGAGATACATCAAGAGATATGTTCTAAGAGGTTAAAATGAAAGGTTTTAACATGAATGAAGGTTTAGAAACGATTAGAATGACTTACAAATGGGTTTCTAGGAAAACCCCATAATATGGTCAACAATGGTGAGGAGATGATGAAGAAGATGAAGAATATGAAATGTTGAGCTTCCACCCACAAAGCTTGAATATCTAGCTCCCAGTCTTCTAAATGCACTTGAAGATTACGATTTTATGAAATAGGGGGCTTGGACCCAGTTGGAAGAGAGAAGAAGAGGGTTGGTGAAGAAAACAAATGAAGTTAGAAGCTAAACATTGGGTTTTATGTGAACCAGGTCCGAATCCGACTGGGTCCATTCTATCCTCAAATCAACATATGGTTGTCTTGCTCGACTGGACCCATTCTTTCTCGACTAGGTAGCGGTCAGGAATGGCAGAAAATGCTATTCTCGTCAATTTTCTTGACCATTTCCATAACCAAACACATATAATCCACAAATTACTTAATAAGATTATAATAATGATAAAAACACACACATAACTTGGAATTTTACTTACTGTAGAATATTTCGGGTGTTACAGGGACTTATCATGCTCATAAAATTTGTCCCACCATTTTGATGATTAAAGGATCGACTCTGATATCATTTGTAACGTACCGATCCCAGAGCAACAGTGTGACACAACCACCTACAATCAATTTAAAATAATGGTAAAAGTTATTAACAAGAAGGCAAAAGTCTCCAAAAGGGTTGCCCCAAGCAAATTAAGGTATAAAATCATTCACTAAGCTTTGTTAAATTCGTAGTGGGTCAATAACTCATATGGTAGGAATGTTAGAACTCATAGTACATTTCTTATAAGGCTTTAAGATAATTTGGTGGTTAGAAAAACTAAAAAGAAGAAGCTATTTTTCTCAAAAGAGGATAAAGATTGGATTTTGATTCGAATTGGGGATAGTCAATTGATGTTATTACGTTATGATGGTTAGTTATAGATGTTAATAGTTGTTGGTATGTAAAAAATGGCTAAATGTGAGAGAGAATCGAGTTAAGTGGAAGGTATCATGGATGTGTGAAAAACATAATTGAACCATACAGCACAAAAGTCCAACGCGAGTCTGGATACGAGCTCAGACCTTATGTACAAGGTCATGAAGGAAAGCAGAAGACTAAGAGTAGGATTCCCAAAGAGAAAAATTCCTCTATCTCCTCCTACCTAGGTAGGAATGGGCTAAGGGAGGTAAATACAATAGAGAATGAGTGCTTGTTTGTTCGACAGGCTTTCGCGTTAGTCATGAATCCCTAGCAACAAGGGGTAAGACAAAGTTTGATTAGTATCTATTAGCGAGCTTGGAGGTCTTTCAGGAGATCGTGTAGAGTTCTGACCTAATTGACCCATCTTTAACCTAGTTTGACTAGGGGTGACCAAGTTTGACTAGGGTTGACAAAATTTGACTATATTTGTGTGTTTGACCCGTTGACCCAAGTGGAGCGTATTGTTGGGTTCAGATAAGTATTCATAGATTAGTTAGAAGACTTAAATGCAATGTTGACTTTAGGTTGTGTCAGGTTTGACTAATGTTTACTTTTTGACAAAAAAGTAACTTTAATGGGACATTCTAGTGTATATTTTGTGTCATTAACCAAGAGTAATTAGCCTACCTACACAATCAAAAGAGTTTCATTTATTGTTTTTTTGAGGTATGTACCTATGTATATATAGGGGCGAACTCACACTAGTGGATATAGTGGCACGAGCCACCACTTCATTCCTCCATCCTAGTGTAATTTTTTTTTTGGCGTGAAAGGTGCTACTATATCATTTTATTGTGTGCAACCGTATATATTTTGAAACTACGATGAGAACAAAAGTTTTCCTTGGTAGAGTTGGTTAGCAATGTTTTTCTCTCATCTCAAGTGCATGTTCAAAACTCGTTTGTGTCATTTACTTAGTTTTAAGTTTTTAATTTTAGATCTATTATGTTTTGGGGAAAAATGCGGTAAAGGACTCGAAAACAGGACCTCACATATGAAAAACAAGGAACTAACCAACTGACCAATGACGATTTTGTGAAAATTATCCATATCTTTGTTTCTTATTGTCAAATTGTACCACCACTTGAAAAAATTCCTAGGTCCGCCTATATGTATATACATGTTTTATTTCATGTTATGTGATACGTGATAGGCAAAAAGGGAACAATATGATATACATGTGTTATTCATGTTTCATACGTATGGTTTAATCTTTGGAGACAAACATTCTATGTGGTTTAAAGAATGTATTTCAATTAGTATAAGCATGAGGATTAGATGAGTATGTTTAAATGAAATGGTTTTTAAAGTATATATGGTTTCACTATCTGGATGTTGGGATTTGAATAGACGAGTGTGGCCTATGAGGATCAAAATGGTAAGGGTTGGGTAGCTCCCACTCAAACCATGTGGTAATATAAGAAGCCATATTACGGATAAATATGAGATCTCAAGTTCCATTTTTGGGAAGTTCATAGGGGATTAAGAACTTGTTCATTTATGATGTTTATATATGCATGAATGTAACACCCCGAATTTTGGTTTAATTTCTTGATTTATGATTTAGGATCACTCTTTAATTTCACCTTTAATCCTTGTCGTGTGTCGGGAATCGAACCATCAAATTTTGGAAGGGGGAGCACCTGACGACGGTGCCCTAGGGCATTGTCGCGTGTCACAATCACCACCTTGAACCAGCTCTCCATACACTTCGGGCGAGAGTGCCCCGTGAGAATGCCCATGACACTCTCGCGTGTCATAGTCGAAGGCTGGCTGGGGCTTGCGGTACATATCGGGCAAGAGTGCCCGACAAGAATGCCCATGGCACTCTCGCATGGCAATGTCGCTGGCGGCCAGCGGGTTCATTCTCATTCAATCCGATTTTTAGCCTCATTTGGTATTTTTGGGAACTTTTGCAAGGAACATTTTTCTCTCATCTCCAAGGTAAGTTTCCATTCATCCTTCCTCTCTTCCCTCATTTAATGAGCTCCCAACCACATCCTTGTAACATTTATGGTCATCAATGGGATTCTAGGGTTCAAAGGAAGTAGCTATCATATTTGGGAAACCTCAAATCATCATCTCTACTTCTAGGGTTTTGATACTTTAGGGTTTTTACATCACAAAATCATTTGGTGAGTATCCTAACCCTTTCCTTACTATAATTGTGTTATTAATTGCTTATGTGAGAATTGTAGATACTTTGGACTTAACCTAAAATTAGGGTTTGGGGGATTTTGCTAGAATATGGATATTTGTTCTTATTGAATGCATTAAGTGTCATAAAAGTTCCTATGTGCATATAGAAATGTAAAATGAGCTATGTGTTAATGAAGAGTTATCGCTTACAAAAGTGGGTTTTGACCCAAGTAACCATGTTTATAGCTAGCCTTGTCACACTAGTTTATTTGTGTCTTTTGTTGGTGATGAAATGGGTTATTCTAATATGAACATGAAATGTGCATTATCATGTTTTAGAATGGAATGTATTATGCATGGGAAATGTTATCTTTATTTGATCATGATCATAAATGTAAAGTTTAATATCTATTTCCTTGTGCACGAGGATTTAGATGGAATGATATACTTGGTTATAATTGTTGGCCACGTGTGGTTACTAGCGAGTAGGCAATGGGGGACTTTATAGTCCTTGAGGTGTAACTCGTCTATATTGGATAGGAAATAATGTTCGTAAGTCCTTGAGCTGTAACTCGACGGAGTAGGCAATAAAGGCATAAACGGTTTAAGGTTGTGATGTCATTGATGGCATGGGAACTAGAATTGGGACATGAGGCGTAATCCAATAACATCACGGGTGACTCCACTCACGTGTTCTTGTCACCCAGATGGAAATGGGTTTCCCCCGTATTTCAAGAGATATCTCTTGTGTGTACTTGTTCAGGCGTGGAATATCTTTACAATGTTGAGTATTAGCGTTGGTCCGACCCTTGGGTAAATCGGTAACAATTAATTATGAAGCTATTATCTCAATTATAAATTGTTCAACCTTTAATAATCTCGCTAGACTTTTGGTCTAACACTTGTCTTGGTATTTTGTTGGCTCACAGGTCCTACTAGCGGTGTGCATAGGGCACCTTAATTTGTCGGTCGTGCACCTAGGAGTTTTGAAGGACCAGGCTTTTGGGAATCTTTTGAGAAGAGCGTTTTGGAGATATAGCGACACCCAAATTAATCTAGTCTTAATTATTGTTCTAGATTAAATAGGTTGTTGTGTTAATTGTCTCATTCATTCGTTACTATAGTTGGTGCAAACTACCCCAACTTTATTGGGTTTTAGTTGTTCATATTTATAGGGTGTTATAAAACTCCATATTATAGACATCATATTGCCGAAATTTTAAGTTTTAAATTTACCTTATTTTTAGGGTGTTACAATGAAGGATTCATATTACGTACGCGTTTACTCGTTGCATTAAACATAAACTCACTAAGCTTTTTAGTTGATTAGTTGTATGCATTTCAGGGGAAGATAAGAGGTACATCTTGGTCTACTAGGCTCCATCTATTTTATACTTTATTATTTTATTTACGAACATCTTAATCCGATATGAGACAGATTAAAACATAGGGTATGTTTACCAAACGCTTATTGGGTAAGTGCTTACCAATATCATTTACCTTATTGATGGAGCATGACAAGGATCGAGAAGCTTACCCGGTAAAAGACAAGTCAAGTAACAAGAGTCTTACCCGGTAAGTGTGGGAAACGATTTTTACCCGGTAAGCGCTTACTGGGTTTAATGCTTACCAACAATCCATTTTTATAGCTAAAGATATTACACGATAAGGTAAATGAAAGTGAATATCTTGCCGGTAAATGCTTACCCTGTAAGAATTTGGAAAACAAACCCTTAAACATTGTGTTTTAGTTTTGTTATAAATACTTACGATGTAAGATCTTTTTGGTTTTCAAAGTTTTAATTTTTCTAGATTGTATTTTTTATATTGAAAGGTTGAGATTTATTATGTAACACCCGAATTCTTGAGTAAGTATAATTTCAAGTTAGTACAGAAATCGATCTTTCAGGAGAAATAGAAGAAATCGTATGTTAGGCATAAATTCTAGATTTTTATAGTCTTGTTGGATAAAGAATTCAAAAACGAGTCCAACGGTTCTTTCCAGAACAAAATCGAAGCTAAAACGAAGAAGTTATGTCCAAAATAGTGATTGAGCGACTTTAAAATGAGTTTCTTGGCCCCAAAATAGCATCAAACTCCCATTGGGGGATGCCTTGATGCAAACCCAAAAGCCTCTCGGGGTGATTTCCACACTAGTTGAACTAACGTAAAACTAGTGTGGGCTGCTGGAACTGCTCAAATACATGATTTTCTTGGGTTTTCTTCATTTCTTCATATCTTCGTCATCTCTACTCCGATTAGGACGATTCTTGTTGCTATGTTCTCGATTTTGAGAGCTTTTTAAGAGTAGATCAAGAGAGTGGAAGTTTATTGGAGGATTCAAGAGTATTTCGTATTGGTAAGCTCCTCATCTCCCTTTATTTTAAGCTAGGGTTTGACATATCCTTTATTTCCTCTCCCCTCCTTTCCATGTTGCTTTAAGTTTGGATATTTGGAGGTGAATGAAACACTTTTCAAGTGTTGGATCTAAGAGTTAGGAGGTGTTGCTTGTAGATTCAGTTTTTCACCAAGAAAACTCATGTTTGGGGTAAAAACCTAGATTTGGCATAAATCTAGCAAAGTGAGTTCTAGTTGATTTGCAAAACTATATACATGTAAAAATATCTCTATTTTTAGGTTTGAACACATTTTTATGAGTTTGATTTGTATTTGATGAGTTTTACGATTTTGAGCATATTTAGGTTTTGAGATCTTTAAAGATAACTTAAGATGTCTTATTAGGTGTTTTAAGGCACCCAAGTTTTATGGATTTCATCAAATGTGATTTCATTGATATTTGGATGGTTTAGGCAAAATATTGTTTGACTCTTAAAATAAGTAACTCGGATTAATGATCATTTTCATTTTGGTTTAGTGAACAAGTTGAATAAATTTTATTAACCTTGTTTTGGGTTAAATGTTGTCTTGGGATTTCACCCAACATATGAACTTTTGATGTTGGCACACTAGCCATTTTGATCATAAACGTATAAAATCTATGATAATTGTCGTTCTATGGCTTGTGAGGATTTTGAGAATGAAAACCATATGGTTTAGGTCTTTAGCCATTGTGTTTCAATAAAATGTCGGTTCATGGACCTAATCGTGTTGTAGGTGCCATATGTTTATTAAAAGTTGGAAAATATGTCTTTTTGGCTCATGTGGTTTATATTGATTGTATTTAATTAGTCATGTGCATTATGAGCGTATTGTTAACTCAGATAAGTTTTGTGGGCATTTGTCCAATTTTTAACAGTCAAATGGATCTTTAAACATAAACGCATTTATCGCATTTGGGTGCATTGGTCATTTATTGTAGACAGGGCTGGTCCGAAGGTTTTTCATGCCCTAGGCGAAAAACCTAAAGAATACCCCTAACCTAAAAAGCAGAAAAACCATACTATTTTTTAAGGGACAAGGATTTACCGGTGAATAGATAGTTTTCAAATGAAAAAAACCACCACAGTCACCACTTACCATGTTTGGTTCATGGAATTGTAAGGAATTTGAAGGAATTAGAATGACCAATTGCTTCCAAGCCCATGTTTGGTTCACGAAATGAAAACGATCAAATCCTTCCAATTCCATTGAATTCCACAATTTAAGGAATTCATCATTCCTTGGCTTAAGAGAAGGAATTGAATTCCTACCATGATATAGGAATAACTCATTAGGCAAACAATTCTTGAGTAACTACAATGCAACAATGTTACTTCCATTCTTTTATAGGCTTCCTATATTGATCTTGATAAATTGTAATTACTATCCCTAAGACGTAAATGCCACATAAACGCATAGAAAACAAGTAAAATCGGTACACTTTAGATCAAGAATCAAACAATGTAACCAATCTTTCAGTCTTTTATATCAAGTTAACAAAAATATTTGAGAGCTAACATTTGTGGCATTTCATAGAACAGTTGGAGGGCATCATCAAGTTTGGTAATATTAAAAACAGTGAGCAACTAATCAAACCCTAAACGTAGAGAAAATATCAATGAGAAAACATAAATCAACAAGACCGCAACTTATTGAAAGTCTAAACAATAAACAGTTAACAACTAAAGCAACAATCTAATTTTGTTTCAAGAATCTGCACCATCTGTATATATGTATAATAGATACAAATTAACAACTAAAATAATTACACATATAAACACTAATCAAATAAATAAACAAACATAATCTTTAAGGCTAAACAATAAACATGAAACAAACAATTCTAATCTAAAGAGTAGACAAATGAACCTAATCTAATCTAAAAAGATACTTCACATGAAACAAACAATTCTAATCTAAAGAGTAGATAAAAAGATACTTCACATGAAAAACCCCTCGTATCACTCTATATTCTTATGTTGGGGATTAGGGTTCTTTGAGAGAAATCGAGGAAGAAGAAAAAGAAAGGAAGAAAAAGGCCTATTTGCGATGGTCTGCAGGGCGCACGGCCCGTGCGTCGTTCTTCAGTATTATGGCATGGGTCGTGCCTAGGCATAGAAGCATTGGCACGGGTCGTGCCCTTCTCTTCACAAAATGGCACGGGTCGTGCTTGACATCAGAAGGAGCAGCGGGTTAAATAAGATTTTCCCCCCAAAATTCATTTACTTCTCATTCTATCTCCCAATTCTTCTCTCTCAAAACTCTCCCTCTTCATTTACTCCATTTAGGGTTTGGTCCAACCATCTTCCTCACCATTTATTGCTAGAGTTTAGAGCACCATTCAAGGATTCGGTTTTGGAAGCTTCACCACCATCTCCATCTTCATCTTCTCCAAGAAGTAAAAAATTTAGGTTTTAGGTTTTCTTCTAAAACCTACTTGGTGAGTTCATACTTCTCTTTTACTAAACTTTATACACATCGAAATGCATCTTTTAACTCCTAAACATCTCCTTGTTTAACATTTTCATTATTGATGAAATTTTGACCTAACTTGGTATTTTGGGAGATTTTAGGGTTTTTTACCATTTTTGTAAAATGATGATATAATATATGTTTTGAAACTACGAAGGGGTTATTTTTATATTATGTGGAGTAAATGTTCAACTTATGGCTTCTAACCAAGTTTATGATTTAACTTTTATAGATTTTGGTTGAAAATAGTATTTCATTAAAAAAGACCATAAATAGTTTATAACATGAGGAAATTTATGTTCAAATAAAAAGGTTCTTCTATGGAAGAGTTTATTTGGTAAGGTAACACTTTGGAAAATTGAGATGGGAGCCTTATGTTTTATATTCGGGCTTTGTATTTCTTATCAGCAGTTAACTACCAAAATGTGAAATGGGAGCTAAATGGTGTATTGAACTATATGGTTGTTTATAGTTGGTCACATGTGTTATTGTGACAAGTCTAGACTATTACTAGTGGATCCCTATGTATTGAGTCGGCTTATATGTTGGGATGTTTTCCCTTTTGTACCTACAGATGCATTTTTACCCCTTTTTGGCCTTTGGTACGGTTATGTGTGATCGGTTACTAGCCATGGGTTAAATGTAATTATAGTGAATGAGCATGACTAGGAATCATTGGGTGCCATTCCCCACATATTTATTTGAGCCGGCGTGCTCGCGGCCTTGATCCTAGTATGGTGAGCTCAAAACTCGGAAAGTGGCTTACTTTGTGTTTCGCCACAATCCTTGGAATTCGGGCTTACACCCGTAATCGCAAGATGAAGTCTGGACCGGAAGGTCACTATGTGTTTACCAAACCATTTACAAGGATGTTGGTGAAAATAGTTTACTTATATTGCATCTAGTTCTTTTACCGTTTTTCATATAAACTGTGTGTTCTCACTAAGCTTTAAGCCTAACACTTTTTCTCAAATGATGTGTATAACAGGTTCCCTTAGCGGTGGGCCGTCAAGGGGTTGAGAGAGGAGCGTGGTCTCTTGAGGGCATTTTTGAATGATAGAACTTTTAGAAGCTTTAGCATTGAAACAATTATTCATTTTTGGTATTGGGTTGACAACTGATGTAATCTAGCTAGATGTAGTTTAGATTAGTTTGTTGTCGTTTCCCCATACATTATTACAAGTTTTTGTAAATGCTTACGCTTTACCCTTAATGGGTGGTTTTCCCTATTTATAAACATTTTATTGTCGAAGTCTCAATTTTTAAAATTACCCGAAATTTTAGGGTGTTACAAGTTGGTATCAGAGCTCTAGTTTAAGTGAACTAGGCATGAATGTATGATGTCTAGACTTAGACTGAGTATGTTAGGCAATGATTTGTGAGTTGGGTAGAACTTCTAAGATGGTTCTAGCTTATCTTTCATATATGTTACGTTTCGTGAAAAACTTGTCACGCCCACTAATAATCTAGAGAATGCTTTAGTGGTAGAGATAGCTAATGGTGATCAAGTGTTAATCTGTGACGTCTTGAAGGATTGTACCCTTAGCATTGAAGGAAAGAAGTTCCTAATCAACTTGATGCCAATGGTCATTGGTGTATTCGACGTGGTGGTCGGTATGGATTGGTTGGCGGACAATCATGCCGAAATCTTATGCTCCAAGAAACTAATCCGACTCCCTATACCAGATGGTGACATGGTGGTAGTTTATGGTGAGAGAAGGAAAGGTGATGTGGTGGTTATCACCATGGCCAAGGCACGAAAGTGCTTGGTGAAAGGATGTTCGTCCATTCTAGCTTATGTGATCGACGCGAAACTCGAGAAGAAGAAGCTCGAGGACGTGAAGATGGTGCGTGAATTTCCCGATGTCTTTCCGGATGATTTGCCCGGTTTGCCACCCGATCGTCAAGTGGAGTTCCGGATTGATCTTATACCGGGGGCGGCTCCAATTGCGCAAGCTCCTTACCGGTTGGCGCCATTGGAGATGTAAGAAATGATGGCTCAACTCTAAGAACTCCTAGAGAAGGGATTTATAAGACCGAGCTCGTCGCCTTGGGGAGATCCGGCCTTGTTTGTCAAGAAGAAAGATGGCACGATAAGGATGTGCATCGATTACAGTGAACTGAATAAGGCCACGGTGAAGAATAAGTACCCACTCTCGAGGATCAACGACTTAGTCGATCAACATCATGGAGCGGGTTATTTTTAAAAAATCGACTTGCGTTCGGGATATCACCAAGTGAAGGTGAGAGGAGAAGACGTTCCGAAGACTGCTTTTAGAACGCATTACGGCCATTACGAATTCAATGTGATGCCGTTTGGTCTAACTAATGCACCGACAGTGTTTATGGATTTGATGAATATAGTTTGCCGACCTTTCCTTGACAAATCGGTCATTGTGTTCATTGATGACATACTCGTGTATTCCAAGAGCGAATCAGAACATGAGCAACACCTACGTGAAGTCCTAGATTTGTTGAGAAAAGAAAGATTGTTTGCAAAGTTTTTCAAGTGCGACTTTTGGCTCGAAGAGGTTCAATTCTTGGGTCACGTTGTCACTCGAGACGGAGTGAAGGTGGACCCCTCCAAGATTGAAGCAATGATGAATTGGGAGCCTCCCAAGAGTCCGTACGAAATCCGAAGTTTCTTGGGTTTGGCGGGCTACTATCGTAGATTCATACAAGACTTCTCCAAGATCGCTTCTTCCTTGACGGCTTTGACGAGGAAGAATGTGAAGTTTGTTTGGACCGAAACGCAAGAGAAGGCGTTCCAGACTTTGGAAAAGAAGTTGTGTGAAGCTCCAATCTTGTCATTACCCGAAGGGTCGGAAGACTTCATGGTTTATAGCGACGCTTCGAAGATGGGTTTGGGTTGTGTGTTGATGCAAAGAGGCAAAGTAATCGCTTACGCATCGAGACAACTCAAGATTCACGAAAAGAACTACCCTACCCATGATCTAGAGTTGGCGGCGGTGGTGTTCGCTTTGAAGCTTTAGCGATACTATCTCTATGGAACCAAGTGTACTCTGTACACAGATCATAAGAGTTTGAAGTACGTCTTTGATCAAAAGGAATTGAATATGAGGCAAAGGCGGTGGCTCAAGTTACTCAAAGACTATGATTGTGAGTTGCTTTACCATCCCGGTAAGGCAAATGTGGTAGACGATGCTTTGAGTCGGAAGGAATGTAGTAGAAGCATTCGGGATACCCTCTCAAGAATCGAGCTCGTGTCGAGTCTCATTGAGAAGATCCGGACTTCTCAAGTGGAAGCTTTGTTGGAAGAAAACCTCAAGGAAGAAGTTATGACGAAACAACGTTTGCTCTTAACGGAAGATAGTCGTGGAGTGAAATTGTTCAACGGCCGTGTGTGGGTGCCCAAGGTTGGTGGCAATCGGGAGCTTCTTCTTGAGGATGCTCACAAGTCCAAATATTCGATTCATCTGGGTAGTACAAAGATGTACCGGGACTTGAAGTTACATTATTGGTGGCCGGTGATGAAGCTTGACGTGACACGTTATGTAGAGCGTTGTGTGACCTGTTTGCAAGTAAAGGTCAAGCATCAACGACCGTACGGGAGTCTTCAATCCTTCGAGATCCCCGAGTGGAAATGGGAACATATTACCATGGACTTCGTGACTATGTTGCCGAAGACTCTTCGAAGTCATGATACCATTTAGGTGATAGTTGACCAGTTGACCAAGAGCGCTCACTTCTTGGCTATACGTGAAACACTACCAATGGACAAGTTAGCGAAGCTTTACATCGATGAGGTGGTTTCGAGGCATGGAGTGCCCTTGTCTATTGTTTCAGATCATGACAGTCAGTTTACTTCCAATTTTTGGGATGGCTTGCAAAAAGAGCTTGGTACGCGCGTGAAGTTTAGTACGGCTTACCACCCTCAAACTGACGGTCAGAGCGAAAGAACGATCCAAACGCTTGAAGACATGCTAAGGTCTTGCGTTATCGACTTTGGGGGTAGTTTGGGACTCTCACTTGCCTTTGGTAGAGTTCGCTTACAATAATAGCTACCACTCGAGTATTGGAATGGCTCCGTTTGAGGCCTTGTATGGGGGGAAGTGCAGAACCCCCGTGTGTTGGTTTGAAGCGGGAGAGAAGCAGTTTGTCGGACCTGAAATTGTACAAGAGACGGTCGACAAGGTCAAAGTCATTCGGGAAAGATTGAAAGCGGCTCAAGATCGGCAAAAGAGTTATGCCGATAAGAAGAGACGACCGATGGAATTTCAAGTGGGCGATCGTGTGATGTTAAAGGTGTCGCCTTGGAAGGGCATTATTCGGTTCGGAAAACGTGGGAAGTTAAGTCCTCGTTTCCTTGGACCATTTAAAGTGCTTAAGCGTGTGGGCTTACAGGCTTATCAGTTGGAACTCCCTCCAGAAATGAACGGGATCCACAACACTTTCCATATTTGTTATCTTCGGAAATGTTTGGCGGAAGAGGAGAGTGTTATTCCTCTTTCCGAGATTAGAGTGGACGAGGGTAACCGTTGTGTGGAAGAACCCGAAGCCATTCTAGAGAAAAATTCAAAGAAGCTTCGCCACAAAGAAGTCACTATGGTCAAAGTGCAGTGGAAGCACCACTGTGGCGCCAACGTGACGTGGGAAGCCGAGGAGGATATGAAGCGGAGATATCCTCAAATGTTCGTGTAGTTGAGATTTCAAGGATGAAATCATTTCTAAGAAGGGGAGGATTGTAACACCTTGAATTTTCAATCTTATGAAAAACCCCTCGTATCTCTCTATATTCTTATGTTGGGGATTAGGGTTCTTTGAGAGAAATCGAGGAAGAAGAAGAAGAAGAAGAAGAAGAAGAAGAAAGGAAGAAAAGGGCCTATTTGTGATGGTCTGCAGGGCGCACGGCCCGTGCGTCGTTCTTCAGTATTATGGCACGGGTCGTGCCTAGGCACAGAAGCATTGGCACGGGTCGTGCCCTTCTCTTCACAAAATGGCACGGGTCGTGTTTGGCATCAGAAGGAGCAGCGGGTTAAATAAGATTTTCCCCCAAATGTCATTTACTTCTCATTCTATCTCCCAATTCTTCTCTCTCAAAACTCTCCCTCTTCATTTACTCCATTTAGGGTTTGGTCCAACCATCTTCCTCTCCATTTATTGCTAGAGTTTAGAGCACCATCCAAGGATTCGGTTTTGGAAGCTTCACCACCATCTCCATCTTCATCTTCTGCAAGAAGTAAAAAATTTAGGTTTTGGGTTTTCTTCTAAAACCTACTTGGTGAGTTCATACTTCTCTTTTACTAAACTTTATACACATTGAAATGCATCTTTTAACTCCTAAACATCTCCTTGTTTAACATTTTTATTATTGATGAAATTTTGACCTAACTTGGTATTTTGGGAGATTTTAGGGTTTCTTACCATTTTTGTAAAATGATGATATAATCTATGTTTTGAAACTACGAAGGGGTTATTGTTATATTATGTGGATTAAATGTTCAACTTATGGCTTCTAGCCAAGTTTATGATTTAACTTTTATAGATTTTGGTTGAAAATAGTATTTCATGAAAAAAGACCATAAATAGTTTATAACATGAGGAAATTTATGTTCAAATAAAAAGGTTCTTCTATGGAAGAGTTTATTTGGTAAGGTAACACTTTGGAAAATTGAGGTGGGAGCCTTATGTTTTTTTATATTCGGGCTTTGTATTTCTTATCAGCAGTTAACTACCAAAATGTGAATTGGGAGCTAAATGGTGTATTGAACTATATGGTTGTTTATAGTTGGTCACATGTGTTATTGTGACAAGTCTAGACTATTACTAGTGGATCCCTAGGTATTGAGTTGGCTTATATGTTGGGATGTTTTCCCTTTTGTAGCTACGGATGCATTTTTACCCCTTTTTGGCCTTTGGTACGGTTATGTGGGATCGGTTACTAGCCATGGGTTAAATGTAATTATAGTGAATGAGCATGACTAGGAATCATTGGGTGCCATCCCCCACATATTTATTCGAGCCAGCGTGCCCGCGGCCTTGATCCTAGTATGGTGAGCTCAAAACTCGGAAAGTGGCTTACTTTGTGTTTCGCCACAATCCTTGGAATTCGGGCTTACACCCGTCATCGCAAGATGAAGTCTGGACCGGAAGGTCACTATGTGTTTACCAAACCATTTACAAGGATGTTGATGAAAATAGTTTACTTATATTGCATCTAGTTCTTTTACTGTTTTTCATATAAACTGTGTGTTCTCACTAGGCTTTAAGCCTAACATTTTTCTCAAATGATGTGTATAACAGGTTCCCTTAGCGGCGGGTCGTCAAGGGGTTGAGAGAGGAGCATGGTCTCTTGAGGGCATTTTTGAATGATAGAACTTTTGGAAACTTTATCATTGAAACAATTATTCATTTTTGGTATTGGGTTGACAACTGATGTAATCTAGCTAGATGTAGTTTAGATTAGTTTGTTGTCGTTTCCCCATACATTATTACAAGTTTTTGTAAATGCTTACGCTTTACCCTTAATGGGTGGTTTGCCCTATTTATAAACGTTTTATTGATGAAGTCTCAATTTTTAAAATTACCCGAAATTTATGGTGTTACACAACACTTCGACAGAGACGAGAGGAGATTACGTTCGTTCATGAATGTTAACAAGTCCGAGACTTGATTCTTGAATTTGTAATGGGCTGTAAGACACTATAACAGTAATTTATTTTTTAAAAGCCCAACTGAACCTATGGACTAAAAAAATGATGCCCATGGGCTTCATGCTGCCCTGGGTCGCCGCCCCCTGGTCTATAGCCACGACCGACCCTGATTGTAGAGTCATGAAATCTAGACTGTAAATGTATTAAATCCATAGGCATGTGAGTCGGTCATATTGAATAATTAAGGAGTCTTGATGTCCTCGTCTTGAGACTAATGTTATGTAGGTATTTTGGTGATCGGTATTTCGGAGAGGAACCTGGGTGGGTTAGACTCCGGGACCGTGGGTATTACGGTGGTGAACTCGTAAGGAATCGGACACCGGAACCTATGTGCTAAGTTTGTAACCTAGTAGAGTGGACACTGAGCCATCAAGGTTATTTTTGAAGAGGAACTCGTGTGGAGTCGGACACCAGGACCATTGACGTTAACACATGACTTACTTTGTGTTTCGCCATAGTCGACGGAAGCGGGTCTCCCCCGTCACAGAAAGGTGTTGTTTGGGTATTGAGTCTATCTGTACTTTCAATGATTTTGGAGTATGGTATAATATTTGTTAGTCCCAAAATGTAATGGCAAAAAGTAACATGTATTGTAGAAGGGGGGGGGGGGTTGAATACAATACACAAAAATTTCACTTCATTTTAATTCTTTATTATATAAATATGAAGAATTACACATATAAAACTTTTAAGATTGTTGCGAAAAAGAACAGATAAATATATCCTAACAATCGTTCACTTAGAAACAAGAAAAATAAACACAACTTGAAAACACAAAGATCAAAGCTATGAAGTTTGAGAGAAAGAGAGAGTCTGTCGATTTTGCTTGAGTCCACTAAGATCTCTTCAAAAAGGGTAACCTTACATGGGAAGGATCTTCACCTTTAAATATTACCATGTGCATTAAATGTTTGGGACACTTGTCACTTTGTGATTGAATATCAGTAATGTCATTCAAAAGACAAAGTGTCCTTTTTGTCACAACATGGAGCATAGTTGACCTTCAGACCTTGTTGTGAACAATCCTGAAAAAGGTATAAAATACAAACATCTTTTTTTCTGGATCTTCAGATAATGTTCCCATCACTTCATGATTTGGTGCAGATCTTGTTGGCAAGAAGACAAAGGAGGATCCTCCGAAAATGAGGATCCTACCAATTTGTCATGAGGAAATCGGCAGGAATAGCTTAGTTGAAGATTGGAAGCTCATATTTGATCTGCATCTGAAGATTCACTTCTTGCTTATTTCAGCTAGTCTTCGACTTCACCGATCTTTAAAAGCATGACTAAGCTATTACAAAGAATCTCAAAATATCTAAGTACAAAAGATGTTTTTCAAAGATTACAAGTGACATCGGGAGGTCATCTTCAAATCCTTGAAGACCCAATAGTCATCTTCAGATCCTTGAATACCCAACAGTCATCTTCAAATCTTTGATGATCCAACAATATTGTATTCCGGACGTTCTGTGAGTTGGATCTTATCTACTCGTTTCTTAAAAATGAGTTTTAAATGATGGCCTTGACTCTAAGGTATATTTAGCTAATGTATCACCTTTTGGAAAAAAAATGAGTCTTATGATTTAAAATCTTTTGGTTCTAACTACTATTTGTAAATGAGGAATTTTGTAAAAAGGGAAATCTTATTGGGTTCGAATGTTTTATGCTTATTAGATCAAATTGCTTAAGCTCACTAAGCGTTAAGCCTAACACTTTTTTCTTATCGACATGTATATCAGGTCTTAGTGGGATCTGAGCGACATACAGAACTTTATAGAGTTTCGGGTAGGATGGTTAGAGATGTCATCTGTTATGAAGATAGCATATTTGGTGGTTATAGTAACACCCAACTTACTTCGATTTTCGTTGGGAATTAGATTGTCCATTTAGTACTCTAATACTTACCTTGTACTCAATTCTGGTTATACTCTATGTAATTTTATAATAAAGTTGCTTTGTATTGTAGGGGTTTTAAAGTTTTAAATTTTTTGCTATTTTCTAAAATTAGGGGTGTTACATATTATCATTTATACTATAAATTTTCATACTAATTACATTGTTTTTATTTTGACAAACTTCTAATCAACTATTGTTTTTACAACTGATGATATTGAATTTGGAGATGAAATTCTTCTAATTATTTTTTGGGTAACAGTGGGTTTCTGGACCAACTTATGTGCAATGACTAATCCTTCGCGGGCACATGAATGACTTGGAGTCATCTCAGGTGAATTTTCATGGCCACGGGGGTTTTGGCAATGCCTGGATTCGAACCAGGGAAAGATGAGATTTTCACTACATCCCCTAAGTCTTACGACTACGTCACAACCCAATTGGTTACTACATAATTGAAATTCTTCTGCTTTGTCACTATGGAATTAAAATTCGTCTACTTTGGCTTTGTTTGGCAAACTAGCTTATAAGCTAGCTTGTAGCTGATAAGCTAGCTTTTCAGAACGCTACTTTGAGTAGCGTTTCAATAAGCTAGCTATCAACTAGCTTATGGTCATCCAAACATGTACTATCAGCTAGCTTATAAGCTAGTTTTTTTTTTGCCAAACATAGCCTTTGTTACTATACGGAATTGAAATATTATATATAGTAAAATATTTTTATTAAATTATATAGTTAGCCGAACCTTGTATCTTCAAATAGGGTATGTATAATCACCTAAAAGAAAAAACTTAATGAATTAAAAAACAAAATATATTTTATATTAGTAGATACATTAATTATGTATGGTTTATTTAGGTGCATTATTTTGACGATTTATAAAAAAAACTATTATCTTACAATTTTTTTCTATAATGTGGAATTTTTTACTCAAAAAATAAATTAAAAAAAATCTCGTGAGATCATTTTGACTAACTCCATTCATGTATGGAAAGACTTGCAAAGAAAAATACTTTTCTTGAAAATATACTCATTACTTTATTGTGTTAAGATGTTTCATATATATTTATTGCATTTTTTCTAAATATAAATATAGATTATAGAAATAAAAAGATATGATACCATGAAGCCTAAAACCACAATCATTTGGTTAGGGTTTAAAAAGTTAAAGCTAGAATTATTTATTTATTAATAGTTTAAGCCATAAAATGTTCTTGAAATTATAATCATCGTTTTTGTACGTTATTTTATTGGTATAAATAATGTTTTATATATTAATAATCAATTACGTTTATTATTTTTGTGTTTTATCAAGTTCTATTACTTTTATAAGACAAAAAAGATTATCTATATATTCTAAAGTTCGCTTTTTAATTATTGAAAATGAAATAGAATGACATCTCAAGAATTGGATGTCAATGTGTGATAATCAGTGTGATGGAGAATCAAATTTGTGAGCTTAGAGTATTATTAACCAATGTTCTAAAAAACTCGTCGTACAGCTGTCATGGCGTGTCATGGCGCGTCATGGCACCAAGGCTTGTGTGTCACGCCACGTTAAGCCCATGGCACGCCATGGCCTAATGCGCAGTTATTGTAATGAGATATTTGATTTTTCTTTACGTTTTTAATGTATTATTTGCATGTTTTTAATATATAACCTAATTTAATTTGCTTATTACTATTAAGTCATTGAGTAATACTACAAAACATACGTTTTTATATATAATATTATATATGAAATAGATTATTTACTCCATAAGTCACGCCTTGAAAACGCTATGGCTTCGCCGTGGCTCCTAAGGCTTGAGGCTTGGTCTCGCCGCCACGCCACCCCTCACGTCATTTAGAACCTTGTTATTAACAAATATTTTAATATGAAGATTTTGAAAATTATTTTGTTTCAATAAATACTTTAAAATAATATCTAAAATAGAGAAGAAAAAAAAACCCTACAAATCTTTTAATTTGGAAAATTCTTTTAAACTCAAGATCGAGGCAAAAAAATATATATTATTTTAATAGTTTTCTATCTATAAGATTGAATGTATTATTATTTTATATAAAACTTTCTAAAAGTATATTGAGATGATAGATTTATATAATAATTTATAATATAATTATTGTTGAAATCTCCAAACTAGAGAATTTGTTGTAGTTTAATGTACCTTTTTTTAGAAAATGTAACATTTGGTTCTCTGTTTTAAAGAAATTACAGATAATTTGTTGAAGATGCTCTTACGAGCTCATTTAAGTGGGTGGGGTTCATTGTGACAACCTATCCTTATGAATAGAAAATGCGATTTATGATATTTTTATATCTTTGAGTTGTGAGCTACCAATAATTTATACCATGATTTTGAGTTTATTTAAAAGTTATGGAATTGCTTTGGGCTAATTTATTATGTTACACAAGGGCGATATGTGATAACCTAACCCACATAGATAAAAAAAAAAATGAAATTTGTGAGCTCTTTATAACTCTCAAGTTGTGAACTATCAAAAACTTTTATCACATTTTTGAATTAATTTAAAAGTTTTTGGACTGGCTCATTGTTTTGGGTTCTATAAAATGGTATCATAGTTGATCCATGTACTATCGAGATGGTGGGGCAAACTTCATCGAGCATGATGAGTCCCTGAAGGAGGGTATTTGTAATACATTAGGCAAATTCCACATTGTCAATTACAAAGAGAATGTTCGGTAGAGCTAATGAGAAGTCAATTGTGAAAACGAGGCCCACATAGATAGAAAGTGAAACTTGTGAGCTCCTTATAAGTATCAAGTTGTGAATATCATTAACTTTTACCATTGCTTAAATTGATTTAGAAGTTATTGGACTAGTTTATTGCTTTGGGTTTTAGGTAAGGGTGGCAAAAAGTGACCCAACCCGCTAACCCAACCCGAACCCAACCCAAAATTAGCAGGTTAGGTTGAGAACTTCAACCCATTTAAGTTAAATGGGTCAACCCGCCTAACCCATTTATTAATTGGGTTTGGGTTGGGTTAAAATTTTCAACCTGTTTTCAACCTGATTTCGACCCATTTACAACATGCTTCTAACTCATTTATAATATTACCTAATATTTTATTTTTAATTATTAATCAATATTTAATACAATTAATATTTTAATATAATTCTTAAAGATTAAAAAATAATTTCTATATTGAAATTTGAAAGTTGAAAACCCTAATCGACTAAATCAGTAAATCTTATTCCTAATTTGAAACGCTATACGCTTCCAGCCTCCTCTCCTCCCTCTTCCCTCATATGTCGTCGGCGCAGATCTTCCTCCCTCTTCACCGGCGACTCCTCTCCTCTCTCTTGTTCCATGGCGACTCCTCTCCCTCTGTTCCACGGCTTCACGACGAGTTCAGTTTCATTGTTCACGGTAAACTTGTAATCTTAACTTGATCGACTTCAGTTCCATTGTCGTGGAATGAAGTAGTTTAAGCATTTTTATTTCATTTACAATTTTAAAATTAAATGGGTCAACACAGGTTCAACTCATTTATTTAACAGGTTGGGTTGAGATAATTATAAACAGGTCAACCCGCTACCAACCATTAACCTAATATGTTGGGTTGGGTTGAAAATCTCAACCCATTTAATTAAACAGGTTGGGTTAGGTTGAGATTTTCAACCCAATTAGTAAATGGGTTGAACCCGAACCCAACCCAACCCGACCTATTTACACCCCTAGTTTTAGGGTGTTACACTATATATCAATAATTTTGAATGATGGCTCAAAAAATCTCATGACTCGAATTAACTAAAGTAGAACGAATATACAACATCATAAAAAATGGTTAAGTAGAAAAATAAAGTTACAACAAAGTCGATGGAAGATATAAGTTGTTCAATCTTTGTTCCTCTTTATATTATGTTGTGCCCTATGGTGACATTTAAGGGTGGGGTCACTAAACATGAAGTTATACATAGCAATTAGTGAAAGATTTTGGATTATGGATGGCAAAAGATAAGGTTAACTCTGTGTCGTTTGTGGTAGATATATGACAACTAAAAACGATAATAAGGGTATGAGAGAATCTTTAAATACAAATATAGTTTAAATTATGTATAAGGCTACGAGAATGCTTCAGTTCTATGGGATAGCTAGAAACAACAATCACTCGTCCATCTAGATTGTGCTATATTCCCGCAACTATGGCGACATCCATGGTCGTTTCTTTTTCCCTTTTGGTCACTTTTGCAGTAAAAGCATATCCCGAACACTTTCTGGAAAAGAAAACCATCATGTGCTTTAAAATAACAACAATCTAGGATGTCATCATCTCGATGATGATATGAGTTGTTTAAGGTATGAAAGACTTTGTTGCTTTATGAACAATAAGGGGTTGTTTGTTTAAAAAAAAATCTCTTAATACCTCTAAAGTCTGAATCGGTCAGACGTTTTTACATTCAAACTGTTTGTCTTTTTCAGACTTCAGAGGCCCTTAAGTCTGAAATACCTCTGAAATTAGAAGAGGTAACCTAATGTCTTATAACCTCTTAAAGCACCACCTCTTATTAATCTGAAGTGAAATAAGACTTCAGATTTCAGATCTCTTAAAAAACAAACACCACCTAAATGTCTTTATGTCTTAAGCTCAAAACAACACAGTGACTCAATAATATCTAAATAAATTTCAACCATAGTAGAAGTTACTAATAGAACACAACTTAAAATTTTTATAAAGCTCACTAAGTGAGTTTACAAACTCACAAATCTCTTTTTCCATCAATATAAGACTGGGACTGGGCCACTAGGGTAGTTGCATAAATTTGGAGAAAATTTAAAATTTATGTATTGCAAGTCTTGTTATCTTTTCCATCAAGAAGGTAAAATTGTGTTTGATTTTGTATTAACCCTTTATCTCATATGTTGAATTAGATGTTGTCATCAGAAAGGTAAAATGTATTTAATTATTTTAGTGTGGATATGTTTCCACTAATTAGGATTTAAGTTCAAATACTGAAATTTGCCTTCTTAAGCAATTGTGTGATTCTTTATCCCTTTTTGTATGGATATACTTTGATTTAGATAATTATTTTTCCTAAAGATAAAAGGTTGATTTTGTATGTTCAAATCAATTTGAATGAATAAGGTGTCGTTTGTTTTTTAAGATGTTTAAAGTCTGAAGTCTTATTTTAGTTATGATTAATAAGAGGTGTGGTGTAAAAAGGTCTGAACGATTCAGACTTAAGAGCCATTAAGAGGTTTTTTTAAAAAGAACAAACAACCCCTAAGTATCTTAATTGCAAAGTTATTGAAAAGTAACAACTATCGTTGAAATGTAAAAAATAAAAAATAAATAAAAAAAACACTAAAATGTTTAAGAACAAACTATTTTCTAAGCATTAAACTTGTATTTTTGCTATAAATTAATGTAAAGCCTCAGCATAAATTGAATTAGGGGGTGTTTGGGATTGCTTATTTAAAACAATTATGTTTATTTGAAAAGTGTTTATCAAATTATGTGGTGTTAAATCGGAGTTTTCTAAAAAGTGTTTGGATTAGTTTATTATGATACCAAAACGTAATAAGTTGTTATTTAAGAGTGTTTGGGATTACTTATACATATAAAATAACCAAAAAAAGTCATAATCACTTTTCAAATAAGTTGATAAGTTAAAACCAAATGACTTATCAAAAACTCTTTTTCAGCGGTTTGACATCGCTATAAGCCCTTTAAATTTTTCTCCATCCAAACAATAAAATTATGATGAAAATTATTGGTAATTCGTAACTCGAAGATTATAAAGAGCTCACAAATCTTTTTTATTTACTTATGTGTGATGGTCTGTCACTGTAACATCCCAAAAATTTCGAATACTTCAATATCTCAAAAGTAGTACCCCAAGATCAAACACTTAAATTGCAGCAGAAAAAAATATATAATTTTCACAAATATGCTTTATCTATCAATGCCTTGAACTGGACATATCTTTCTTCCGATGTCACACTCAGCTATCTACGCTTTATCCCATTTTTCTTTCCAATCTAGTAGTAGTCTGGGTTACAACAATTTTAAAAGAGTTTGGCTGAGCCTAAGGCCCAGTGAATCTACAGTTTTCATGCACGAGCAATAAGGTTTATTTCATCGTAGGGTCGAGTTAGAACGATCCTCGAGATCGTCAGACATGGCTATTCATTTATGTCGGTGTAGTGTCGTGTATACTCAAACTTGTATCGTATTGTGGTACTCGTCGAATTTCGAATGTGTCAATCATTTCAAACTAGTATGTTGTCATGCATGAAGGCTATGAACTCGCTAGGTCGTAAGGAAGAATTGCAATTGATGATGGAGAAGGAGAGTGTGGCATTCAGACCGTTGTTGGTCGATTCATGACCTTGGTATTCCTACTGGAGAAGGGCGGGGAATAACGGAAACCTTACCCTTTGATGTTGAGAATGATTCGTCTTGTTGCAGCATGCACTCTTATCGGTAACTTGAGTTATGGTGGCCGACGAGTGGTGTTGGCGGGGTGGAATTCGAAGTCGTTAAGATACTCCACTTAGCAACAGGTTGACAAGTAGTGTTGTGGTATTTGGATGAAAAGTTATCGACGTCGATTCGGAGTTTGTGGTGGTCAGGTAATCAGTTTATGTATCAAGTAAGTCTTGTGCCTTCAACATATGAAGTCGATAGGGCACCGAGATGGTTATGAGGCGTTAGAAGGAGTAGGTTCCATTAGGAATCCTTGTCGGTCGAAAGCATTGTTGAAGTATCACCACGTCGATTGTGTTGTTGAAGTCAACGAACTATTGTTGAGGCCTTTGTCGGGGCGCTGGAAATGAGGAAATAGCAATGGTTATATTTTCTGGGTTTTCGTGAGAAAGCAAGGGGTTGTACGGAAATGGTATGTATCTAGCACGGTATAGGATCACCTTGTGTGGGCATTACATAAATGGAAGACCGCTAGTTTGGTCAGGTAAATCCCTTTGAGGCTCTGATGGTTCATATGGGAGTAAAGTAAATAACACAATCGAAGTGGTTTCACTTCGAGCGTGTTGGTCCGTGAGGTAGTACACTTAATCTTACCGACTACCTGAGCTTGTTTCTGGTAGATCGCGATGAGCTGGCAAGGAATAAGATTATGCTGAGTGATTTAGATGATCTTGATTTTGGTGGTTTATCCAGATTTGTGGAAGGCAAAGTCGTGAAATGACTTTATTTCAGGTAGTTGTGTCATGAGCGGTATGAAGAGAACGGTATTTGGTAGGTGTACCGAGCGATCATGAAGATTTTGACTGTAGTATGAGGTTGTGGTGAGGTAATGGATGATTGGATGAGTTAGTTTTATTTTATGCCTAAGTGGTCGTGCAAGTCATTGGTGTTGTAAAGAGTTTCTTTGAGATTAAGTAGTGGACTTGTGTTGTTGTTCTAGGCTGAACGTAGGTGGGAATCCTTGCTTGGAGTTTTTTGGTGAACTTTTCAAAAGTATCATGTATAATATTGAGATATGGTTGATGGTTGATATAGTGGTATTCTGATTTGAGAGTTATGTGTTCGGGTGGTAGTTGGTGGCAATCTGATAGAGGAACCTTGAGTTCTTAGGTCGTGAAGAGTTGTTGGGCGAGCTCATCGTATTTCCGTAGAATGTTGGTGGAAATGTCGAACCGTTTAATTCATGATAGTTGGTAGTAGACAAGAACATTCGTGGGAATGTCGAAGTATTCGTTGGGTGTGAAGGAACTCTAGCAGATAGGGCAATCCTGTTTTCAAAGCAAGAATTGTGCGATGCCTTCGTGTAGTGGATAATGTTTTGGGAGAGCTTGGTTGATTACCTCGCGTGAGAATCATGGGTAATCATTTGGTTAAGCATAGTAATGTAAATGTGTTTTCGACACATTTGGAATTTGTCGGAGAAAGTGGGTAAACCGAGAGAAGAAGCTTGACAAGTGGCACTGAAATGTGGAGTTATGATTTCAGTTTTGCCGTTAGTAAGTTTATGAACCCTGGTGAGGGTGCGAGAAGGATATTAGGGTGCATGTTTTAATTTTCGTGTTGAGAAATCTAAGTCGTGTGATTGATCTAAAGCTCACATCCGTTGGTGAGTCGACCTTTGGTAGTATGTTGGATGTTTCTAAGAGGAAAACGGAAGAGGGTGTTTAGATGTAGAGCTCAGAGTGAGAGACCATAGTGTCAGACTTGGTATTACGTGGAAAAGATTCCAAGTGGGCTTGTCGCCTAGAGTTGGGCTATTTGAAATAGTTGGTGTGAGCGTAGTCACTCCGTGTTTGAACGAATGGAACTTGGATTCATTGCATGTACGTTCGCGCAGATTTTTTGATGCGTGGAGAAAATGAAGTATAGGTCATTTTTATTTGGTCAGTTGGAGTAGATGGGCTATGGAAGTGATGAATTGTGTAAGAATTTGGGGTGTTGACACTTGGGAGTGACGTATGTATAATGCGTATGGTTTGTGCAACACCGTCGGGTGTGAGCGATGTGGTTCAGGAAACAAAGTGTTCTTTTGGGCTCTAGGCATATGTATCGTTGAGGGAAGATATTTTTGTTATGGCAGGGTATTTAATGAAGAAATTCATAGCGGTGGGTTCTTGGTGGTGCCTAAAGCTGACATCGTGTTAGGTCGTCGAAACGAGGGGTTATTATTCTAGTCAGGGATGCATGTCGTTGTGGCACTATCTCCGGTAGAGTGTGATCATCTAAAGAAGTAAAATTATAGGTGAAAAACCGTGAGGTGATGCGTTTTAATACCGTGAGTCCGGGTGTGTGGACAAAGCGGACAATATCTGGAACGGTTGGCTCGAGATGTTACAGATGTAACAATTGGTTTGTTCAGAGAGTATGGCCTTGGTTTTGGGCCAGGATGTTTTAGGCAACTGGGTGAAGTTTTATACGGGCACAAATGTAGAACACCTCTATGTTGGAGCGAGGTGGGTGAGAGGCAACTGGCAGGACCGGAAATAGTGCAAGTGACGGCTGATAAAGTGAACCAAATTCGAGAAAGGTTAAGGATGGCGCGAGGCCGTCAGAAAATGTACGCGAATTAGCGAAGAAAACCAATTGAATTCCAAGTGGAAGACAAGGTGATGCTAAAAGTCTCGCCTTGGAAAGGAGTATTTCGTTTTGTAAAGAAAGGAAGTTGTGACCAAGGTTCGTTGGACCTTACGTTATCTTAGATCATGTTGGAGAAGTAGAATACAAGTTAGAGCTACCGGAGGATCTGCGGGGGATTCATCCTACCTTTCATGTGTCTAATCTGAAGAAGTGTTTGGTGGAATCTGATGTGGTGGTGCCGTTGGACGATATTTGTGTGGACGAGGGATTGAGATATGTAGAGGAGCCGGTGGCCATCTTGGACCACCAGGTGAAGAAGCTAAGGACTAAGGAGATTCATCTTGCGAAAGTGCAATGGAAATTTCATAAAGGGCAAGAGGCAACGTGGGAGGTAGAAGCGGACATGAGGTCCCAATACCCCAGTTTGTTTAGCGAAGGAATTCCGGGGACGGAATTCTTTTGAGGGGGGAGTGTTGTAATAACCGGGTTTCGGTTAATTAAATTGAAGTTGGGGGTCGAATTGTTAAAACCTAGTGAGAGGAGGGACTAAGTGGCAATTGTGGAAAATAAGGGTTTTAATCTTGTTATCCTAGCTCACTTAGTCATTTTAGTAGAGGCGGCTAAGAACATCACGGTGCTTGGGAGAAGAGGAGGAATCCAAGGAAATCAAGAAGGAAATGAGCTCTAAGGAATTCTTGCAATCTTAATCAAGGTAAATCACGTTTTTCCTCCTTGATGTTTATCTGTGTTAGGAGGTTTGGATTTGGGTTGATGGAACCTGGATTAGAGAAATTGCCTCAACTGTGTTCTTATATGAAGAGTTGAGATTTCACCTCCTTTTTAGTGTAGTTAAGATTTGGTGGATTATTGTTCCTGTTAATCAATCCATTTGGGTATTGGGTGTGAGTTTTGATTTCGTTCTGTAAAAAGGGATTTGGGGTGGAATCGAGAAAACCCCTCGATGGGGGAAGTCGTCTCGCCCTTGGTGGCGTTGGTGTGCAGTAGCCACGGTGTGTGTGGGGGGGGGGCGACCCGAAATAGTCCATGTCGTAATGTCCCGACCTCGGGTGACCCCGAGTAGTCTTGTATCGGGTGATCCCGGGAGACAAGGAACCGGGTGACCCCATGTGATCTGCACCGGGCGATCCCGGGAAACCAACAACGGGGTGATCCCGGGTGGTCATCAGTAGGGGGCCCCAGGAGTCCAACGACCGGGTGAACCCGGGTAACCTCTGTTTGGTCCAGTCCGTAAGCAGAGAGTTTGGGAATTTCTTAGCCAAGTCTTCATTTGGGTTTTGAGAAAGAATTCTTCGTTTGAGTGAGGGACGTTTCGAGAGGGTCCGTCTTATCTCAAGAATAGTTGAAGGACTTACCTTTACTCATTTACGCCGTAGGGAAACGTTGTGGGTTTCTAGTGTGAGCGAGAGGATTTTAGCGAGAAGGACCAGGTGAGTTTTCTAACTAAATGCTTTTCGATGTTAAAGTGGTTAAATACATGTGGATGTTTATTTTAAAGCATTTTATTATTATGTGAGCTTTATACATGCGATATTTATTATAAACGTGGTTTATACTTTTGTTGTTGGTTAAATGTATGCATACATTATTGTGAGCAATATGGCCAGAGTCGGGGGTGTGTCCCGCCTATGCTTATACCAGGGTGTGTGTCCCGTTTATGCCATTGGGGGGGTCCCAGTTAAGGTAGTATGATTCAGACACGCTGTCACTTTCGAGTGACGGTAGTGTGTGTCAGAAGTATGGTTGTAAGTACGGCGTTGTTTTTATAACTGAATTGGTTTATGATAAATCTTTTCTATACTTCTGTTGTTTGGAACTGTTGTTAGAGGGGACTCACTAGACCTTCGGTCTAACTCTCGCTCTTTCAAAACTAAATTTTTTTTCAGGCAGTCGTGAGATAGGAGGTTCGGTAAAGGGAAGGAGAAGATGTGAGCAGAGACCGGAATTAGAAGACTTTCTTTTTTTTAGTTGTTTCTTTTCCTTGTAAATCTCAGTTGTGTAGTAGGTTGCCTTATCGTAAACCTTGATTTTAAAATTGTAGATTTGGGGTCGTTTTGGCGTTGATTTGTATTAAACTGCTTAAGTCTGATTCTTGCAAGTTTGGGTTGTTACACGTATAATTTTAAAAAATCTACATTAATTTATAATTTTAAATAACCATTACATATAATATGAATAGAAATAAATAATTGAATAATAATTACTCCCTCCGTCCCAAAATAAGTGTCTACATTACTATTTTTGTTTGTCCCAAAATAAGTGTCCACTTTTAAAAGTAAAATTCCATTTTCCCATTTTACCCTTAATTATGTGATGGAGAAAATTTCCCTCTCTATAATTAAGGGTAAAATTGTACTTTGGTTAGCTAAAAAGTGTAATAATTACACACTCCTAAAACTGTGTGTCTTTTCCATTGTGGACATTTATTTTGGGACGGAGGGAGTAAAAAATAATAGTAATTGATAACTAAAATATATTGATTAATATTAAAAAATAATAATATAGAAATAATTGATATGATTAACGATAATTCTAAATAATTAAAAACTAACATTAACATATAATCAAAATTTAATTAATAATTTTCAATTAATATTTTTAATTTTTAATAATTAAAATGATTTATAATTAATAGTTAATAAATAATAGGGAATTTAATTAAAATGACCGCATTTGAAACTCGTATTACCAAAATGCCCTAAATCTCGATAACTTTTCCAAAATACCCCTTTTGTCCGGGATATAGGGTCGGGATGAGACCTATCCCAAGGTTAGGGTGATTCGGACCAATATAGGATCGATCCTGGGGTTATGGCCGGGATGTACAGCGAAATCCCGAGGTTAGGGCCGGGATGAACAGTGAATCCCTGGGTTAGGGCCGGGATTGAGGGGTTTTCAATTAGGGTTTGAGAAAATTAGGGTTTGGTCCTATTATTTCATGTGATTTCAAGTATTTTTCACGTTTTTGTTGCCTGAGTCTACTGTTTTTTTCCACTTTGTCATACAATAATTGTACTTGTCATTGAATTGTATTTGTCATTGAATTGTATTTGTCATTGAAATTCATCTTCGGCTATAAATTTTGCCTATAAAGATCAGTATAATGCAAGGCATTCATCACATCCATTGCATTTTTCTTTCTTGCTCTCACTTTCATCGTTTGAATTGCTTCATTTTTCATACTATTGAAAAAATGAGTTCACCTATTGTAAAAGCTAAACTTTATTTATGTTTCGATGGTCAGTGGGTTTAAAACAACAATGAGTGGGATTATATTGGGTACACAAAGCGTGGTGTACAGATTCCAGTAATCTATACATATAAGAGGCTTCTTCATTACGCCATGGGAAAATGTGGAATCGAAGATTCTGCTACTTGCAAGTTGGTGTTCAAACGTGAAGATCGCTCACTAGTGGAGATAAACAACGATGAACTGATCCTTGGTTTTATGCAAATTGCAGTTGATTCAGAAAGACCTCCAAAAGTCTTTGTTTATGACGCAACATTGAGGTGCGATGAAGGTGATGACGAAGATGATGCCGGAGGTGATGACGAAATCCATGTCGGTGGTAGTCAACAGGAGCCTGATTCTCAATTTCAGGCATCCTACGACACCACACTTTATTCTGATCATTCATATCGTCCTTACGACTCTTATCCCGATGTTGTTCCGGAGACACAACTAGAAGAAGAACAACAAGAAGAAGAAGAAGAAGAAGAAGAAGAAGAAGAAGAAGAAGAAGAAGAAGAAAGACGGTTTGCTGGAGTTGCTCATGACGAAACCCATGTTTTCACAACGGGTATATCTGATCTAGACAGATCAAATACCGATACTGACGAGGACGAAGAAGAAGAAACATATACCCCTAGCAATAAATCACTTGGTGAGTTAAACAATTATTTTGATATGCCTTTTTCCCTTCCAAACCCGGAGACCAATATACCACCCTACCAACCCGTACCTTACAATCGCGGTACAAGCATACATGAAGGACAACTATTTGATACGAAGGAGGAAATGGCCATACAGCTCGGAATCAAGTTCATGGAAGAGGGTTTTGTGTTTAGAACAGAGAAATCCGACAAAAGCAGATACGTGGCTGTCTATGAGCAAAAAAATTGTAAGTGGCGTATGTCGACGAAGTCCATGGGCCCAAAAGGAGGGATGTTTGCCGTTAGGAAGCTGAACGACGTGCACACTTGTTCCAGGACGCAAATGGATTCCAGACACCGATAGGCCAACAAAAAGACTTAGGGCCATATATTGAAAGGGAAGTGTATTGACGCTAGCAGGTCATTTCGGCCGAATGACATCGTCGACGATATCAACCAGCAGTACGGGCTCAATATTGGTTACCACCAAGGATGACGTGCGCGATGCAAGGCCCTGCTAATGGTGAGAGGCACTCCTGAGGAGTCGTATGAACGACTCCCTATGTACTTATATAATTTGGAGTTGAAGAATCCGGGTACACACACCAGAATAAAGACGGATTCGCACGGACATTTTGAGTTTTGTTTCGCTGCTCTTGGATGTGTGGTACGTATTTCAACACGCCATATCTTTACATATTATAAATTATAACATTTACAAAGTTGCTCCACCTACGTTATTTGCAGATCCGCACGTTTTTGGCAAACCTGCATCCTGTCTTCGAAGTAGACGTTGCCCATTTAAAGGGACCTTACCTAGGTATGATGTTCTTGGCAGTTGCCATGGACGGAAATAACAACATCGTGCCCTTGGCTTTCGGAGTAGGCAAGTCCGAGACGGGGGAGGAGTGGGGTTGGTTTCTGTCCAGGTTGAGAGAATGTATCGGAGTCCCAGAAGGGTTGGTGTTTATGTCGGACAGGTTTCCTTCAATAAGTGCCGCAATTTCTGCCGTGTACCCATCGACCCCTCATGCCCTATGTTGTCGACATTTGGAGATGAACGTGAAAAGCGCGGACAGGCGTATTACTATAAACCGCCCGACCTACTGGAAGGCATGCAAAACATATACGGTTACGGAGTTTGACGGTACATGGATGCACTACGATATGAAGTAGATCGTGGAGCACAAGTTATGGACGCTGCTAGGAAGGAGAGGTGGTCAAGGGTCCATTTTCCTGCACATTGGTATAACATAATGACCTCTAATAGTGCAGAGTCGGTGAATGCACTATCCCGTTTTGCTCGTAGGTTACCGATTGTCGGGCTTATGGAGTACTTCCAATCTTTTCAACAAGAGTGGTACCTACTTCGAAAACAAAAGGGAGGTTGATAAACTTTGAAATCTTGAACTTATATGTTATTTGTTCTTCTTGTGTTCTTTATAAATCGTAGCATAGTAAACACACACATGTTTGTAGGTGAAATGCATAATCATCTCACTCCAATGGCGAAGGCGAAGATTCTCAAAAGGGCAGGAAAGTCTGGGCAATGGAGGGTAAGAGGGATTGGATATGATAAGTTCGATGTTCGGGATACCCGTGGACACGCGATTGTCGATATGCTCAACCGTGTTTGTGAATGTAAGCAATGGCAATATTCTGGGTTACCATGCGGTCATGCCATCGCAGCTGCAAGGTCTATGAATCGTAGAGATTGCAGCAATCTAGCTCTAGGTTACTTCACGTCCCATACTTACCGGTCAACATATCATGAAGTAATCAATCCAGTTGGACCCCCTCAATCATGGGTTTTGCCACACGTCCCCCTTCCGCCATGCTATCCACCGTTAATAACTAAGAGACGTGCGGGGAGGCCAAGAAAGAACGATCGGCGTCCATCTCGTGGTGAGGATCCGATACAGAGAACGTGTACTAGGTGTGGAGCAGTAGGACATACTCGTGGTGAATGTTCAACTCCTGACCCTTCAACCGTGCCCAGGAGTAGAGCTTCAAGTAGCCAAAGATTTCGCTCTCAGGGGCCATCGAACCTAGAACCACATGCAACCCTAAGGCATGATAGCATTGACCTTAACATTGACTTCCCTTGATTGTAACGACCTCATCTTGTATGCGAAGTGATATTGTTTTTATATTAATTGTTGATTTTATCTACCTTTTCGTGGTTGTGGAATTATATTGTGTAAAAACAAGTTAAACATTAAAGCATCCTTTTATTAAAGCATCGATAAAGTAAACATTAATAAAGAAAAGAAAACATTAAATCATCGTTACGGGTAGATTAACCACCCTTTGAGAAACCTACTACGGGTATATTTCCCAGATCCTCTTGACCCAGCCAGCCTTTGCCTTCATCTGCTCCTCCATGCCGGTGTAGTTTTCTTTGATTTCTACCAATTCATCTTCTAATTTTTTAATATCCTTTTGCTTCTCCCTAACATCGTGCTTCATCATCTCCAAGAACTCCTTCTACTCCGAAATAATTGCCTCCTTCTCTTTCTGCAATTCCATGTTGCGTAGCCAGTTCCTGCCGATATGTCGTATCTCCGCATTTGCCTCATCACATGAGTCTTTCAACTTTGTAGGCAGTACTTGAGACATTGGTAGATTCAGTCCCTGGTTAGATTGATACCTAGGTGGGGATTGTCCCCCATGAGCAGTGTAGTATGCCTCTCGTGCAAAATCAAACTGCTCCCACTCTTGAGGCGTAATTGGTTCATCATAAGCAGTCATCCCAAACTGCGCTCATTCCTTCGTTGTGTCTAGTACTCCCCAGTCAACCCTCGTAGCTCCATCATTTAATTGTTCGATGTAGGCGGAGCGTGAAGTGCCAGCCCCATTATACCTGAGATTTTACAGTAACACACAAATAGTTAGTAACAAACAAGTTAAACAAAAATTATGTAAATCGATTTTCATACCCGCTCGATGTCCTTCCAATCTGGATGGTTTCCCATCATTCCATTGCACGTTTCGTATACGGAATTGTATCCTTGCTCCGGCAGGGTGATCCACTCAAAAATATTGTTGTCCATCACCGCCCTTGTCACATGTGGAGAGCGGGAGTCTTGGATCATTTTGACCCAAGCATCGATGTGCTATACACAAAACAGAGATTGTTAGACCAGTAACTACAAATGTAGGTGTTTATATGATTATATTTAAATACTAACCAAATCCTCCAAATCACCACTACAACCTACAACAAGCAGTTTCTTGAAAAAACCGGTATCCATTTCAAGGTCGCCATAAAATGGACAACACAGGTTGAGGAGCTGATTGTGGAGACATTGGTCCACGATCTGTGCTGCCGAAATGTGCATCGATTGTCCCGTTGAAGTCATCATAGTGGAACCCCCAACCTTCCCCTTACCCTTTGCCTTCACCCTTGGCTTGGTCTTTCTCGGAGGGGTCGGTGTGGTCGAAGGTTGTTGGGTATATGGGGAACGTAAGTTTAGGCCTGCTACAACGTTCCGTCTCCCCCTCCCAAGTGTTACCACCTCCGCCTGGTCAAGCATGGGAGCATCATCCTCGAAGTGGCGCTCAATGATGTCACTACCCATAGGAGAGCTCAGCCGCACCTGGGTGGTGTCAACCGCCGACCCCATCGAACCCATCGAACTCAGGATGGAAGGTCCGAAAAAATCATCCATCATATCGCTAAGGACGGACCTACCCTGATCGAGGTGTGTTGGCGGTGTCACGTACGGCGGCCCCGGTACATTGTCGTTCGTCATCATTTGGGGTCTGTAACAATCCACCTCAGGCATCCGAAACTGGGTGCATAGATTATAAAAAAAATTTTTATAGTAATAACGAAAATAGAACAATAATGTAAACTCGTATCACTTACATCTTGCGGCAATGATGTGGTTGCAAAGTCGGTAAATCCTCCCGTCGGCCCCTGCGTGTATCCGTACCCAGCCGGCGTGTGTCCCCACCCAGGCGACGTCTGTTCGTAGCCAGCCGACGTCTGTCCCCAACCAGCCGACGTGTGTCCGTGCCCAGCCGACGTGTGTCCCCACCCAGTCGACGTGTGTCCGTACGCAGTCGACGTGTGTCCGTACCCAGGGGATGTGTAGGTCAGCGTCGTGCTCGTTGTCACCTAATACAAGTATTGAACGTCATATCAATATACAAACCAATATACAAGTATGGAACGTAATATCCTCAAATTAAGTTAAACACTAACGTGAATGTGGCGAAGGTGTGCGGTGAGGGCCTCAAGCTCTCTTATGCGTCTGTCCATGGAGTACATGTACTCCCACTTCTCTACGTATGGGTGTACATTAGGCACCCCATGATGGGAGGAGCTAGGGGGAGCCTGATATCCCGTGTCATCATCATCATCTTCTTCATAATCATCTTCATCATCTTCATAATCATCGTCATCATCGTCCTCATCGTGGTCATCGTCATCGTGATCATGATCTCTTCGTCAGGACCTCTTCGTCGGTCGCCTGGCCGCCTCTCTTTCAAAATAGGCGATGTTGGATAGATACCAACGACTCTGTTGTTCGACAGCCGTAGGAGTGAGGCGCTCGAGAGCCGGATGCCTCACCTAAATATATTATAAAACATATAAGATTTAATATGCAGGACTAAATTAAACAATTAATTGTTCACTTACTAAAATTAGAAATATAGTAATAGAGCGTACGTCCGAAACTGAGTTGAAGATTGCAACGCATGCAGCCTTATTCAGTACAATATTCCGATCCCAACTAGTTCCCCTAATGGCCCTGTCGGTGCGACTGGTGAAATGGTGACGGCAGACAGGAACCATCTCCAAGATCCAAACCTGGAATTACACAACATAGAGAAGTAAGTAAAAAAAACGAAAGATGACATAATATTTATGTTATACTACTTATCTAACCTTCAGAGCGTGTGCGAACCCATTCAACGTATCTTGTTGATGTTCTTGTTCTTTTGTAAATGGCGTCTGGCGATGACGTTGTGTAAAGAGCTGTATGTGTGGCTCCAGATGTGGCTACCCCACGGGTAGTTGTCGAATGTCACAAGGTCATCGATGGCCCTAATGACAGTGTCGGAAACCACCTGACTTAGCTCACGACCCATGAACATGACTTCCACCATCACTACCAAGCAAACACGCACAGCATCCTCATCGGATAGCTCCTGCATGTTGCCTCTCATCGTCTGGACGATGGTTTTCATTTTCAATTTACCAGGGGCGTGATCAGGCCAAAGTCTCCTGACGAAGGACCCTTCCGATATGACATGAAGGGAGGGTGTTGGTCCAAAAAGGAGTCATGTTATAAGACAAAACTCAAGACGACCAAAGCGCATGTGGTTCCCACGCACATCGAAATACATTTCCTCTGAATCGGCATTCATTACGTCAACCTCCAACTGTAAAAACATGTACACTAGGAGGGGGTCTTGCGCAGTATTGGTAAGCTCCAGCCATGGACCAAAAGGTGTTCGTCCGAATATTTGATGTAAGTTTTGTGCCCGTTCATGTGGACACGCTGCAAAAATATCTCTAATTTCCTTGGCAAAGCCAAGGCGTGTTTTGAAAGACAGATCGACGTAATGAAAATCCTCCTACATAGTAACGAATAAAAGACAACGACTTTTGGTTATAGTTAATATTTGTGTTTTTTTTTTGCAAAGTTAAGGAGACCTACGTTTTGTTGATTTCGTCTATATCTTAAGTTTAGAAAAGAAACCACTCCATCTATTGGACTTCCAGGTAGTAGGTGAATCACGTGGATTGCTTAAATCCCTACAAACCTTAGGGTTATTTACACCCGTTTGACAAAATTCAAATCAATATGTTGCGATTAAAAGGTTTATGATTATAGTTATTATTTGGGTAATTTAGCAAAGTTAAGGTGCCTAAGTTGTAACTTTGCAAAGCTAAGGTAATCTCTAAAATTAACGCAATCTCTAAAATATTTAAAAAAACGCAACACTCTAAAATTAACGCAATCTCTAAAATATTTAAAAAAAAACACAACACTCTAACATATTATTAACGCAACACTCTAAAATTAACGCAATCTCTAAAATATTTAAAAAAAACGCAACACTCTAAAATTAACGCAATCTCTAAAATATTTAAAAAAAAACATAACACTCTAAAATTAACGCAACACTCTAAAATTAACGCAATCTCTAAAATATTTAAAAAAAACACAACACTCTAAAATTAACGCAACACTCTAAAATTAACGCAATCTCTAAAATATTTAAACAAAAAACACAACACTCTCAAAAACGTAATACTCTAACATATTATCAACGCAACACTCTAAAATTAACGCAACCTCTAAAAAACACGAAATACTCTAACATATTAACAACGTAAACATAACACATAATCTCTAAAATAAACGCATAATCAAACACATAGTCTAAATAACATACAACAAATATTTTATAAAATATAAAACTACAATGGGGTTAAAAGAAAACTTACCGAAGTAAGTAGACGAGACATATCGGAGATTGCTAAAACACCAACGAATCGAGACGAAATCCAAGCGTGGTATACGCGAGATATAAGAGAGAGTTAGAAATAGAAGAGAGGATGTGGTTGTGTGGGGTTTGAATTGGGGACCATTGGATTTTATAATGGAGAGGAGCACCTTCTAACCTAATTTACTTAAATCCCCACCGTCGATTAATCTTGGATCCTTCATCGCTTCCCATCCCGGCCTAACCCCGGGATGCACAGTGAAATCCCGGCCTCGTCTTCGGGATGGCTCAATAACCCCGGCATACGACTGTTGATCTCGACCCTAACCCCGGCGTAACACTGTTGGTGCTCGCGATTGTAGCTAACCCCTGGATGGGTCTCATCCCGGCCCTATATCCCGGCCAAAAAGGGTATTTTGGCAAACCCAACGAGATTTAGGGCACTTTGGTAATAAGGGTTTCAAATACGGTCATTTTAATTAATTTTCCTAAATAATAAGTAATATTAATGAGAGTATAATTGGAAAAAGTCACGAAAAGCTCCTCATAAATTGTTCCAATGAGTTTGTTAAATATTAATAAGCTAACTTTTGTCCACTCAAATATGTACTAAAAAAATAAGCTAACTTATAAGGCTAACTTATTTTTTTGCCAAACGATGCCTTAATTATTCAAAACAAGAAAGTTCATTAAGTTTTTTCCATACTTTTCCATTTAAAGAATTGGTTTTACATCCCTTTATTTTTTATCTTACACCATTGTCGTATTAACATACATATTAATGTATCAATCTAAATACCTTCAAAAAACGTTTTTTTATAAATTATATCATTAAAATAGTTTCGTCAATATCTAAAAAAAAGCATAATATTGAATATTTTTTGATTTAATTATATTATTAAATATCATAAATACTTAAAATTTTATCTTTACGTTGTACTTGTAGTTATATTGATTTAATATATTGACGTTATTTTATTCCTAATAACGTATTTTGTTTTATAAAATAATGAATAACCAACATTTTAAAAAATTAATACACTTTTAATAAAATAACCGTAGAGAGTATTTTCTATTTGTTTTAACGATAAATACACCATAAATTTTTATGGTATTAAAAAATATGAATTCTACTAAAATACTTAAGTAAAGTGTTTTAAGATATCATAATATATCGAGATATATATATATATATATATATATATATATATATATATATATATATATATATGTGTGTGTGTGTGTGTGTATGACTTAAGTTAACGTGAGACCAAACAGTTTCCGTAAGACCGGTGAGACCAAGCTTTAAAGTATGAAACTTCACACCAAAAAACTATGAATGTAAAAAAAATCGAACTTTTCACAGGGAAAACACCATAAATGTTACGTTCACGGTGTTTTTCGCTGTGAATGTTCGTTTTTTTTTACCTTCACAGCGTCTTCACTGTGAAGGTATAGATATACCTTCACAGTCTTTTATCTGTGAAGGTTTGATTTTTTTTTAACTTGGTTTAGGTTTTTTTACCTTCATAGTGTGATTACATTATGAAGGTTCGAATGTTTTTTACCTTCACAGTGTTTCGGTGTGAAGTTTCATGTTTTAAGGCTTGGTCTCACACAGTCTTACGGAAACAGCTTGGTCTCACGTGAACCTGGCCCATATATATTTGGTCTTATACAAATAAATAATTAAATTTTTTTATTTAATAAATTATTAATTAATAATAATATACTATTAATTAATTATATGAATTGGTTATTAAATAGAAAATAAAAAATAAGGAGTAATAGATAAATATCAAAAGGGTTACAAATGGTAAACCAAAAGGTTTAAGACCGAAAACAAAAAATATGAAAAAGGTTAAAAATGCAAAATAAAATGTATTATTTATAGTGATTTTTTTAGTGTAGGAAATATAAAATATATGGATATAATTGACCTTAAACTTTAATAGAAATATAGATTATAAAGTTGTATAATCAGGATTAAATGATGTAAATTACTATAATTTAGGGGTCGTCTGGTTCGTTGGAAGGAATGAAAATGGAATTGATAATGATAATAAAGTAGAATGAGAATCATTATTTCTTATTCCATTATATTATATTACTCCATTATTGATATTATATTAAAAAAAAAAAAATCAAACCCACTCCGCCGTACATCTTCCCCAAAGTCCCAAACCATCTTCCCTGGTTATGTGGTTCATCTCCACCACCATCTTCTTCCCATTTCATTTGTAAACCGATGACCACGAAATGAGATTGGAGTACGAGATTCGAAGAAAATCGATTAACAGGACCAGATGAGATTTGAAGAAAATCGATTCATAAACCCACGACCACGAAACCCACGATCATGAAATCAGATTTGAAGAAAATCGATTAACAGGACCAAATGAGAATTGAAGAAAATCGATTCATAAACCCACGACCACGAAATCAGATTTGAAGAAAATCGATTAACATGACCATATGAGATTTGAAGAAAATCGATTCATAAACCCACGACCACAAAATGAGATTTGAAGAAAAATCGATTCACAGGACCAGACAAGATTGGAAAATCAAACTAAACAAACCAGGTTTCCTCGAACAACGTCCCTAGGCTGCAATCGTTGTCAACCTCTTGATGCTTCTGGGATGCAATTGTCTTCAACAGAGAACTTATGGGGAAGATGGATGTGGGGTTTAGAACAACAGTTGATGCATAGATGGCTCATTCCCCCAAATTTGTAAGGGAATGATTTTTACACATTTCTATTATAATGATTGATTAGATTACTTGCAACCAAACATTATCAATCATTCCATTTTCATTCCTTTTTCAAACCAAACGTATACAATGGATATCATTCCCATTGATTACCTTCTAATACCCCCAACCAAACACCCCCTTAGTATTTGTCGACTTGCAGTATCCCACTTTGGGGGTGTTTGGGATTGCTTATTTGAGGTGCTTTTTAGCTTATTGCGATTTGGCACCGGAGATGAGCACTTTTGAGTGTTTGGATGAGAAAAAATTAAAATGGCTTATAGCGGTGTCAAACCGTTGAAAAACACTTTTTGATAAGTCATTTGGTTTTAACTTATCAACTTATTTGAAAAGTGTTTATCACTTTTTTGGTTATTTTATATGTATAAGCAATCTCAAACACTTTTCAATAACAACTTATTAGCTTATTACGTTTTGGTACCACAATAAGTTAATCCAAACACTTTTTTACAAACCCCGGTTTGACACCGCATAAGTTGATAAACACTTTTTAAAATAAGCATAAGTTGTTTTAAATAAACAATCTCAAACACCCCCTTTAACAACTACGTTGATTATCATAAATTATAATTTCGTACACTGAATTTGAAGCTTCATTTAGGGGCCTTCATAATTTTGGCAATTCAATAAATCGGTTCATCCATTTGCTTTTTCAAATTACTTAGTTTTAGTTCGGATTCGGGTGAAACTGAATTAGGATGTAGGTTAATGGTTTGTTTTCAGGTCTATGCATTTTAAATCGAGCACCGCTTGAAACCCGAATAAACTATGATTTTCTTTCTTCATTTTATAACTTTAGGTTTCTACCTTAATGAAAATTCAACTTAAATCCCTCTCCAATCATGAAATCCCCTTCTCATTGTCCAAACACCTTACCAATCATGAAATTCCCTACCCATTGCCCAAATCCCATCTTGATTGTTGGTATTTATTTCCAATGTAAGTATTATTGAACTGTAATTACTCATAATTATAATACTCATAATTATAAAGATGATACATATTCATTTAGAGGTGGGTTATTATGTAACCCTTTTATATTATGCAACTCATGCAATCCTTTTATCCATCACTCATTTTATTTTCAGTTTTTTTTTTATTTTTTCTTAATTACAAAAGTGAAAATAAAATGAGTGGTGGATAGAGAGGTTGTATGGGTTGTGTAACACCCTAAAAATAGGTATAACAAAATTCCGAAAAACGGACATGTGGTATATAAAATTGCCATAGCAAGAGCCTCCCAAAAATGAGGAAATATACAAACCTGTTTAATTACAGTTATAATTCAACGGACAATAAATAACAACCAACTAATCTAATTTCTACAACTAGAAAAAAGATTACAAAAGGGGTGTCATCTATAGATTCCAACGTTTTCTCCAAAATATAAATATGTCCATGTGCAAATCCCCAAGCTCTCACCCAAAAGCAACTATGCCTGCTTAGAACCGGCACCGCCAGAACCTGAGATACACATCGACACCAAACAAGTGTTAGGCCAAAAAGCCTAGTGAGTTGAACAAGAAATAGCATATAAGATCAATTACAATTCTTATCAGCAGTTAACCAATGTTCAATAAATGTGGAGTCAATAGGGGAGACCCATAGCACCAATCAAGTTCCACCCAAAGAGTCGATATACCTTGATGCCAACTAACAAGAGGCACCCGAAAGGCCCGGCACATCCGGGGACTACAACTATGGAAATTCCCCGAATGGCGGAGGTCTAGGCATATACCATCACGGTGGCGCCCAAGACTACATTCTCCTATTGTCTACTGACTTGGTTCGTCCAACATAATGCATATAGGAGGTCTTGAGGTGTATTTCAACCAAGCATATTTCGATACCAACCACGGGTACAATATTCCATCCTAGCCACGTAAAGTCCAACACAATACCCAAATGACATTCATAGTCATCATGTAGATATAATATCACCAAAAAGGTATTCCAAGTAGAAATCATCATGATATCAAGGTATACATACATTTAATCATGGCAAGATACACATAACATATATCTATAAGAAAACCCCCAATACTTGAATATTTAAAGATGAACATTTGAGTAAATATAAAATGTTAACAAGTAAGAAATTAAGATGTGTATATAGTTTTAACAAAGGTTTAGTAAACTCACAATCTAGGTTTTTGAACCAAAACCTAGAAAATAGGAAACCCTAGATACTTGAAGATGAGACTTGGAGAGGAGAAGTGTTGAAGACTTGAGAAACCCTAGAAAATGATCCCTTGAGAGGAGTTAATGCAAGAATCCAAGGTTCAACCACCAAAGGATGAAGTATTTATGAGGGTTAGGGTTTTGGTGAGGAAGGAAACTGGTTTGGAGAGCTCCAAAAATCGCCAATGAGAAAAGGAATATGTGAGAAATGAGTTTAATTCGGCTAAGGGTTCATTTAAGCCAAAAAGCACGACGGCGATAGTGCCATTGGCACTATCGCATGTCACAATCGTTTGCCTCCCCCCCCCACTCGCGGTACACTCTCCGCGAGAGTGACATGCGATAGTGACAATGTCACTATCGCGTGGTCACAATCGCGCCAGCCCTCAAACTCTCGGTACAACTACCGTGAGAGTGACCTGCGATAGTGACAATGTCACTATCGTGTGACACTCTCGCGCCACTCTCCCAAAAGCCCAAAAATTCAGATTAAAGCGATTACGAGCACGAGCACGAGGTTTAGTCAATTGGAATGATAATGAAATCCAGATAACTTTACAACATTAAATTAATGATCATGCGCATATAAAGTCCTCATATTCTCAGATAAACACAATTAATGAAGTAAGGTAAACAATTACTTACCTTATAAATTTCCGGATGTTACAGGTTGCATCATGTAAAGGGATTGCATTTGAATTTCCCCCTATTCATCTAAATTATAATGATTCTAGGGATAACGAGTCGAGTCGAGTAGCAGGTTATTCGAGTTCAAGTTGAAAAACTAATATCAGGCTCGAGCTTGATCGATTAACTTTTTCAAAGTCGGGCTCGAACTTGAGCTCAAATATTTTTTTCAATGCTTGAGCTCGATGCTCGTTTATGAGCTCGATTAACTCGTTTATTTACTCTAGCTTGATGATTTTTATATTTTGATTATATAATTTGTAATAAATAAGAATGGCTTGAAAAAGTGTATGCTTGAATGGCTCAACTCAACTCGTAGAGTTTAATTGAGCTTTTGAAAGAGGCGAGTCGAACATTGTTGTTATGGAGCTCGACTCGTTAAATTAAACGAACTTTAGTTTGTGTTCGAGATCAACACGAGCTCGAGGATCATTAGGCTCGAGCTCGAGAAAATGGAGCTCGAGCTTGAGTAACTCGTTAAAAGCTCGACTCGTTAACACCTCTAAATGACTCGAGTCCATGTTCGATGAGTCCAAATAAGAGCTCGAGGTAAATCAGACTAGATGGTACCAAATAGGGGTGCTCATGGATTAGGTTGGCCGGGTTGAAGGCACTTGAACAACCCAACCCAATGTTTACGGTCTAAAAAATCTCAACCTAACCAAACACAATCAAAAGTGCAACCCAATCCAACCCAAACCATGCGGGTTAGGTTGGGTTGGTCGGGTTGAAACTTTAATACATCATTTTACAATTTAAATAAGTGATTTCGTTTAAAAAAACTAAAATCAAAATGAAAATGGAAATATAAAAATAAGGGTAATTAGAGAAGAGAAGAGTATCTCGTCTCTTTATTCTATCGATGTTGAAGATTTTTGAAGACTTGAAGGTTAGATTCGTGTGATTTTAATCGACATGGTATCGTGGACAAATCTAAACTACGGTTAAGATAGGAAGACTTAAGAATTGATAGGAAGAAGAGCCACTAAAAGTCTAAAACCATAAATAAAATAAAAAAATGTACAAGTTTTGGTCGAATTGTTTTGGGCCCAACAAGTTTTAGTTCGATAATCTTTAGGTCCATCATTACTAGCTTCAATTTAATGATATGATTTCAAATTCAAGCAACAAAGTACAATATAATAAAACTAATAAATACGTTGGAGATGAAATGAAATAACATGACAGCTATAATATTTTGATATTATGTCGCACATATAACCAATTAAAGTATTTAACATCGAATTAAAAATCTTTTAGAATCTCAATTCTAACAAATTTGGATATATGTTATTACATTTTTTTTACCTATGATAAAACTTGAATTTATCTATTAAATTATTTTCTTTAAATTGTATTTCCATAATTTCATAGATTATGCATACATACGTATACATATATAGGGGTGAGTTCAAATAAAAACTTATCTTTTATTATGCACATGAGGACAAATCTTAATCATAGATCAAAACTTAGAAAACTAATCAATGGTTAATACATAATAAAGTTAATTAAGAATATGAATCGATGTCTACCTTGTTTGACTTTTTATTTTATTTTTTAATTAAAAATATTTTACCCCCTTAAACTTTAAAATAAATTATTTTAAAATTACTAATATTTTAATCAAATAAATTACACCAAAAAAATGAGAATTTCGAGTTCTTCGATATGACATCTATCTCGATATAGTTTTTTCCCCTTCGTTTTAACCGTTTTTTACGTGAAATTCTATATATGTGTTATATTAATTATGAATATAACATTCACGTTCTCGGATGTCTACATTCAGTATAAATAACAAAGGTGAACGTTTATTCACTATTCATGATGAATAATACAACTTTCAGGATGAATAATACACAAATTCATGATTAATGTATTATTTATCATAAATCGTGTATTATTCACCCTGAATGATGTATTATTCATCCTGAATGATACATTATTCATGATGAATAATATATGAATGACCCGTAAATGTGTAGACACATGGCGAACTCTCTTTTGTTTCCCAATTTACAACCGAAATTTGGTTTAATTCATTATATATATATATATATATATGTGTGTGTGTGTGTGTGTGTGTGTGTGTGTGTGTGCATCCCCGGATGTCCCATATTCAGTATGAATAACAAATGTGAACGTTAATTCATTATTCATGATGAATAATACAGTATTCAGGATGAATTACACAACATTCATGATGAATAATACACGGATTTATGAATCGTGAATTATTCACCCTGAATATTGTATTATTCATCTTGAATGATACATTATTCATGATGAATAATACATGGATGACACGTGAAGATGTGGAGACGTGACGCACCTTATTTTGTTCCCCGATTCACAACAGAATTATTCGATAGATTCTCGATTCGTCTTGATGGGTGTTCGGTTACGGTGCTGAAGAAAACCGATGTCTTACGACGTTGAATAATGTGATGTCGAGTTACATACATACGGTGTCAAAGTGTTGTACAGACTTGAACGTACATAAATATTCATAATGAATATAACACACATATATAGCATTTTACGTAAAAAACGGTTAAAAAAAACTATATCAAGATGGATGTCATATCGAAGAACACGAAATTCTCGTTTTTTTTAATGTAACTTTGTTTGAGTAAAATATTAGTAATTTTTTAGATAATTTATTTTAAACTTTAATTGGGTAAAAGTTTTTAATTAAAAAAGAAAATAAAAAGTCAAATATAATAGGCGTGAGTTTAAATTATCTTTCATTTTTACCCCTAAACATCTTAAAATTAAAAATTCTATTTAATATGAGTTGTTAGATCAAAAGAAATGAAATGACTGAGATTTATCCTCACATACACAATGAAAATTGAGTTTTCATTTGAACTTTTCTATATATATATATATATATATATATATATACATAGAGAGAGAGAGAGAGATAGGTTCATACGAGAATGATAACGATTTAAAGGAATAAAGGGACAATTCTGGACCAATCATAATTAAGAAATTAATAATTGTTTATTTTAATAAAAAATGGTATAAATGTCATTTTTCATTAGTAATTTTTATTTTAAGAAATTAGTAAAATCAAGTCCTAAATTAATGGGATTATTGATTCATCCATTCCATATTTCTCTCAACCCTTCCATATTTCTCTCAACCTTTCAATCTTCTTCACCCTTCAATCCTCCATCAAAATTTACCGTCGGGAATGGTGAATTTGACGTCTCCGACGTCGTCTTCTTCGCCACAGTCGCTGCAAAACCGCACCACCACCACCATCGCACCAACATGTTACTTTCAGCGGCGGTGGGTTATACTCACCACCACCGCACCACCACCAAGACCACAACCAACATGTGTCTTCGCCACAGCCGCTGCAAAACCGCACAACCACCACCACCGCACCAACATGTGACTGTCAGCGACGGTGGGTTATACTCACCACCACCGTAGACGGCTTCCAATCACCTGCTCCTCCATCAAATCTGACAGCCCCACCGTAGACGGCTTCCAATCGCCCCACCGCAGACGACTTCCACCATAGACGGCTTCCAATCGTAGACGACTTCCAATCGCCCCAGATGAGGTGTTCATCGGAGGTAGTCATCGAAAATCTATGAGTCGAGGAAGGAAGACGATGGGGAAGCAAGATGAAGGAGAAAGCGAAGTATTTAGAACAAAATCACATATGATTTTGTTGTTAAGTATTATAGCCAAGTTATTTAGTACAAAATCACATATGATTTTTGGTGTTAGTATGAGTTTGGTGTTAAATATTTAGTACAAAATCATATATGATTCTGGTGTAAGTATGATTTTGGTGTTAAGGATTTAGAACAAAATCACATGTGATTTTGGTGTTAAGTATTATAGCCAAGTTATTTAGTACGAAATCATATATGATTTTGGTGTTAATTATTAATTTGGTGTTAAGTATTTAGAACGAAATCACATGTGATTTTGGTGTCAAATATTATATCTAAATTATTTAGTACGAAATCATTTGTGATTAACATGATAAACCAATTTTGATTTCATTATAGCAACGAATCACTTATGATTACCATGATGAACGAAGTTTGAATTTTATAGCAGCAGATCAATTGTGATTAACATGATAAACCAAATTTGAATTCATTATAGCAGCGAATCACTTGTGCTTACTATGATAAACGAATTTTGAATTTATTTTCAGAAAAATTGGGGAGAGATTGAGACGTGTTGAGATAAATTAGGAAGAAATTTCTTTTTTTATTTGAATTAAATATTATAATCCTTTTTTTTAAGTTAATAATGTCTTAAATTATCCAAAACGTAATATGACTTTATTGCCCTTTTACTCTTAATTTTAGAAACTATTATTTTTGGAATTAATTTAAAAAATGATTGACTGAGAATTGTCCCTTTATTCTTTTAAACACATTATGTTCTCGTTTGAACCCACCCATATATATATATATATATATATATATATATATATAAATAAAAGGAAAAAGAAATACATTACATATATACTAGATAGTGGTACTCTCATCCTTCTAGATGTAATGCTTTAGTAGTTAAAATTATATTAATAAAGGATTATTTAAGTCAAATAAAAAATAAAAATATTCCAATTATTTCCCATTTTATTTATTTCTTTTTGGGTTTTTCCTTTTTATGTAATTGGGTTGGTGGTGGTGGGTCTTGTGGGACACCATCTACACCTTTTCTATTTGCTTGTTTGTCCCTTTTCTCTCTTCTTTTTCAAACTCTCAATTTCATATCATTTATTTGTGTAATACATTTGTCCCTCATTCTTCATGTGGGATTGTATACCCACATTATGATTAATAGTGACATCATAAGGGTAAAATAGGAATTCATTTGATGTAGTATAAAATTTTCAACATTTTAGTAAATGATATGACATATTGTTTATTTTATTTTTATTATGAGTATACGATGTATCTAATGGTAAAAGAGATAAGAAATCTTTCGTTTTAGACACAACGAGCAACGATTCCGACATAAAGTCAAAAAGAACATTATCAGATGCAACGAACGTGTTTAGTTTTTAACTATAGCAATAAAAAGAAACTATTGCATGATTTATGTATATGAAAGTAAAACAAGAATATTATGTAAAAGATGTTAAAAAAATATATAAAATCATTAACAGTACAAACACAGACAAAAAGATAAAGTTAAGTACGTTTATATTTTGATAAGATCAATGGTTAAGAATTATTTTATTAAATGGTAAAAAGTCATCAAAGATGTCTAGCCCAGTGGTAAGGTAACATTCTTGGGGGGGTCAGTGGATGGTATCCCTGACCACCCGGGTTCGAATCCCGTAGCGAGCATGTGGCGATATCCAGATCATGGGTCTGCCACTTAGTGGTACCCTTAATTGGGTCGGGTCGTGGTCGACGGGGATTAGTCAGGTGGCGCCCTTAAGTGGAAACCCGGATACCCCGGGAACGTGTGTATGTGTTATCTGTCGTTCAAAAAAAAATGGTAAAAAGCCATTCTTTGACGAACAAGATTTGATTTTTTGTTAAAGTTAATATCAGAATCATAGTAGTTTATCAGTAGGACATTTGATAGCACAAGAAAATTGTTGATTAGATTGAAAGAATGTTCGATTTGATGTATTGCCTTTTTACGAAGTTGTGTTATATTTTTACTTGATAACCTTTACATTATTTACTTAAAAAACTAGGGGGGCGTTTGCTTCGCTGGATTCTGCCGGAATCTGATGGAATTGGAATGGTCAATTCCATTGACCAAATTCCATCATGTTGTTTGGTTACCAATGAAATGGAATTGAATTCCATGAAATCCTTTAATCATGGATTTGGTCATTCCTTCTTAAAATAGATGGAATTGAATTTCATTCCATCAGATTTTCTCAAAATGACACAAATACCCTCCTAACCCCCCTCTCTCTCTCCCTCCTATCTCTCTCCTCTCTCTTTCTCCTCTCCCTCTCTCTCCTCTCTATCTCTCTCGGCATTTAAAAAAATAAAAATAAAAGAAAGGGTATTTTTGTCATTTCTCAGAATTTCATTCCAATTCCTTTGCAAACCAAACAGACAGATTCCAATTCATTTGACTGATTACATTCCATTCCTGCCAACCAAACACTTGGTCAAACCTGATAACATTCCATTCCAATTTCCTCCAGATTCCAATTCCTTAGACAAATTCCATTCCTTCAGAAATCATTCTGCGAACCAAACGCCCCCTAGGTGTTTTTGTATGTTTAATAACGAACTGTTGGTAATTTCTTGAATAATGTAAACGACATTTGAAACCAGTGTGGTTCATGAGCTATTTGTTTCATTTAAAATTTTCTCGTATTATAATTTGTCTATATGAATCATGAGTTCCAATATGCTCTTGGATAAATTCTTTAATTTGATTGTTCATATATTGATATATCTTGAATAATCTGATGACAAATACATAAACATGTGTTTTAAATCTTAATCAAATCAAACATGTACCTTTCATGTAAAACATATTTGGATTTTTACATGCTAGAATGTACATACATGTTATGTAACCGATGATGAAATATAAAGGAATAAAATTCTATGTGAGATTGAAACATCAGTTTTGTTGATTTTAAGTTACAAATTAACTTCAAATTGCAAATATTAATTAAAAAAATTAGCAGTCTCATACTTTTGCTATCATAGTATATAAACTACATCAATCTTGGTTAATTTTAATTAAATTTGCGATTTAGATTAAATTGAATTTAGTAACAATTATATTTACTTACAATGACTTCAATAGCATTGGGCTTAACCGCTTGGTAAAACATTAAGGGGTTGTTTGTTTTTTAAAAAAAAGCTTTTAATAGCTCTTAAATCTGAATCGTTCAAACTTTTTTACATTTAGACTGCTTTTTTTTTTTTTTTTTCACAACCTCCCAACTCTTTAAATACATCTGAAATAAGAAGTGGCGACCTAACTTCTTAAAACCTCTTATCGCCACCTCAGGTCATATGCTCTCATTTCTCTCAAAACGCCCCCAAAACATTACGAAAACAAACAATCTTATTGATTCAAATTTCAGACTTCAACACCACATCTTATTAATCAGAAGTGAAATAAGACTTCAGACAAAACAAACACCACCTAAATCTAAAGACAATTTAAAAATGATCATAAATCATTTTATATTGTTTTGATAAATGAATTTGAATAAACCAATTATTTGCTTTCCAACCATATCTATTGTCCTTATTATCTATTTCATGAAATATGGTGATTTCTTACAAGTGTATTAATCTAGTAAAGAAAACACTTTCTTATTTGGATTCTTTTTTCTTACAATCATCAATGATGCAAAAACAAACACTTGCATTTTGTAACACTAAGCAATTTTCAACAAAATAAATGACATATAATGCAAACTTCTGTCACAGTTTCTCGAATATTGCTCATTCTTATGAAGCGTGGTGTTCATTTTCACCAGAATGATGACTTTCTTTGCAACAAAAAAAAAAAAGAAGCATGAATGAAATATTGATTCACCAAACATTGATTAAATTATATATGAACATCATATGGTACTTGAGCTACCCAAAAAAAAAAAGTCAAAGATACACTAACCTATTGATATGAGCTTCAGAAACTAGAAAAAGTTTTAAGTTTATAAACCTTCATAACACATGAGATGGGATCACCATGCAAACCAAGGATTCTGAAAATCAATACATGACAAGAAGCATACCAACCAGGGCTCTCTCGCTACTCGCTTTTATTGTCTTGTGCAGATGCAGCATGAGATTCGCCATTTTGTTTTTCGTCACCATTCAACCCATCTCTTAACTGAATTACACCAAAACGAAAGGAATCATTGTTATAACTAACAAATGAAAAGATGCATTCTCTACGTCTCATTTAATTTGCAACTTTGTTTTTGGGATATCTCTCTTTTGGTAACTATCTTATTCTTATCTAAAATTGCAAAAGTTGCTAGTTGTCACTAGAGATGGGCATTTAGGCCTGAAGCCCGAGCCCGGCCTACCACCGATTATGAAAATCCCAGGCCCTGTCTGGACCAAGTAGTGCCCTAAGGTTACAATCGGTTAAGTTTCTGGGTGAGGGGCCGGTTTTTGTTTCTGTCACGATTTTCAGGTAGGACCGCTTATGTGGTCGGGACCAGTTAGGGAGGGACTTGTTATGAACAGAGGGCCTTCGGCCCAGGACCAATTAGGAACAGTTGAAGGCCCAAATTTGTGCCTCTCCGGTTGTCACCACTACAAAGAATTGGTGATATTGATTTGGGCCCATATGATTCTTATATTTTGTCACTATTGAAGACTATTTAAGATGTATGTTTAGTAACCAAAATATTTCTCTTACAATATGACTTCGGGATTTTCATAGGGGGAGAGTAGAACAAATATTAAGCGAGATGTCATAGAAACAATAAATAAATCACATCTTTACCTGTCGCAGGACCTTTTTCTGGTAACGGTAGCCCTGATGAGAAACAAATACAGCATTAGTAATTTATGTTGCAAGTTGCAACAAAATAGAGCTGCAACTATTGCCTTTGTGGGTTCTGAAATGTAAACAAATAAATTGAAGAAAAATTACAATACCTTGTCTGTTCCATATATGTAGTCACAGTAAGTGAAGACGGATGCAAAATTACTTTGGCTTTGTCCTCCGACATAATGGTGATAATCATGGTAATCAGCTCCACCATAGAAAGGGATATATTTTGTAAATGTCCAGGGGAAATCATACCTGCATAATGCAAAAGGTCCAATAGTATCAACTATCAAGTGTTTGTTTTTTTTCAGTTGTACTTCAGAGGATTTTATGTGACATCCAGAAGTAGCATTTCAATGGAACCACACTATCTATAACCTTTCTTCCCATTTCTATGACCCCATCAGCAATGGTCCACTAGATATGTGAGGAATGTACTGAAGAAAGGGTGTAAAAAAGCATCAAACGAATATAAACCAACAGATTTTTAACCATTTCAGGAGCCGATGATACATTGTATACAAGTTGCTCAAAGATGTGTCTTTTGTTTCCATAAATGTAATTTGTTTTGAGATTTGATATTCTAGGATTTCTCCATAACAATCTCTTTCAAACAGATGCTAGAGATCTATATCATTGCATCATCTCAACTTTGAAATGTTTGGCTTAAAACTTTGTCATCCTGGCAAGGTTCAGCATACAACTGTTGGTCAAGTTCTTAGTGTTTCTATGATGACAGCAACGGCCATTCTAATACCATAACGGATATACTTGAAAGAACCCTAGAACAAGCAAAATGAGCCATGAACTCATCCCTCATGCTGGCGAGAAGACTTAGGCAAGCAATCCAATATGATTTGAGTTGTGGAACAAACTATATGTGTGAACCTCATTCAGCCTAGAATAAACTGCAATAATAATTCATATACGCTTAATTTAATTTCCTTTTATATTATACAAGTGAAAACGGCAAAGAAATCATATCAAAATTGGATTAGGAGGCCCAAAAAGAATTGAACATGCTAAATACAAACTGAAAACTATTGAATGCTAACCAAAATTTTGTGGTTGGATGTTGTGCAACAAGTCTAAAGGAATCAAAAGTTAAGACCAAACTACATAAACTTCAGGTAGTTAGCCTTTCATATAAATATGTTCAGAAGCCATGTCATCAACAGTGAATATTATCACACCGCACCTCATTTTACATCAACACTCAACAGCAGCATCACACAGAAACAATCCCCAGCAGCAATCTTGCATCTCATTAACATGGTCATTCATACAAGTTTAGGTATTTTCTCAAAAGTGCAGAAAAATACAGAATTTCTCTTCCGAAATTCCAGCACCTTCTATTTGTGAGAGAACTACTGACGCAAATCTTCCTTTGGACAGTTTCCATATAACTACTACTGTTACTTTTAACTCCACACTTGCACACACAACACCACCACATATGCTCGACCACAAAAGCTGGTGATGAGGTAATTAAAACAAGACAGAGAACTCTCCAACTCACAACAATCATCAAACCTCCAGCAGCATATGCACTAAACATGATCAATGATACAAGGGTAGGGCTATAGTATCCATAAGGAAGTCGATTTCCTAGGATAAAATAACTGTAAAGCACATAACCAGGGAACATAGGAAAGGTATAGAACCAAACACACGCTCAGACCACAAGGCAAAAAACTATAAGAAAACACAACAATTAAGGAATTTAAGTGCCCTCACTTCCAGAGCCTACTGAAAGATCCCAAACTAAAAATAACAGAATCGTACCTTCCTTTGTGACAATGTGAAATAAAGATGCTAAGAACGAACATTGTTTGTCAAAAGGATCCAAACAAAGGAACAACTTAAGACGGACAGAGTACAACAAATATCACAGAAAATTACTGTTTACTGTTAACCAAAACAATGGCAGCAGCATATACTTTTCACCATACTGTTATTTCTATTATTTTTTTTACATAATAAACTTCAGGTTGTGCTCAAGTAGAAAATACAAGTGATGGCATAATCTATATGTTGCTTCAAATACAGAAATAGAAGGACGACTACAACCTAATTGTGAAGATCTATCAGTAGCCCATACAGGTACAGGAACTTTATTAAAAATATCATAGAGAACTGTATAAACATTGGAATCATGTGACAAGCAAAGACTTAAACATTCTTCTAACTTCTTGAGAACCATTATTAAAATCTTGAAACTGACAACTGCTATTTGATACTTGGATGTGAAGGCTTTTAGAGATCTTCTTTATGATGTGTAGGCTATAATGTTAGTTCTAGTGTTGCAATTAGTTAAACCATTACAGAATGGAAATCATTTTTATTTCACCATCTAGAATATCTATATTTGGACTTTCAAGAATTGCGATTGTATCCATACCTCCCAGGCTACCCTAAATTATACATCTATAGCATCTCCTCCAGCTATAAGAAATGCCCCACAATATGCCCTTTCTGTTTCACGTCATGTAAATACATCCTGAATTGTTTCCACTTGGAACTTCCACGCATGTGTGAAATTAGTACCCTACATAACTGTGGCCATATTTTCCTCAATCACTAGACAATGCCAAGTGAGATGCTTATCAATTCTGATCAATATGATTACGCTATGCTACCTATAGAGTAAAATTCACTTAGATGTGAATATATAGCCATGTCTCAATCCCCCTTGAATTTCAAGTTAGATGTATGCTTAGACACTTCTAATCTGAAATCTATGAAACAAATGTGGAAGACCAATCTATACCATATGTTTCTTCCAACTTCTCACAATTCGTCAAGCAATAACTCAAATTAAATATTAAAAAATTATAAGCTGTAATAATGCAATAATGCAAGAGATGAAAGAAATAAGTACTCTATGTTATTTTAAAATATTATGTAACATATTCACTCTTGAATAATGCACCAGCATGTCCTATCCTAAATTCCTATAGAATAGAACCATTTTGGCAAAGACTCCACATAGAATTCAGATAAGTGAAACTCCAAAAGAACAAGGCAACAATGATTGTTTCTTTTAAATAAATAACAACAGACATTTTGTTTTGCTATCTACACATCATTTCCTTGCTAAAAATTCATAAAAGCTTAATGTAAATAGACCTTTCATGATATGTTTGGCCTTTGAGTACAGTGCAAAAGTAACAAAAAAAGATGTAGAAAGTAAAACACACACACCACAGGCAGGGGCAGAGAAAGGGATAAGTGGGGTTGGGGGAGGAAAAAGTATTTTGATCATTTTTCCCTATGGGCTATGGCCAAAAGTCAATCCTCTACTTAAGATGACACTATTTCTAATCAGGCCTAATTTTAATCTATTATTAATCATCATTTCATCAAATAAGCCAAATATGAAAGAGAAGGGTAATCACACACATCAAAAAGTAAGGATCAAAGATTGAGTTAAATACTAAAGCATGCTTACTTACCCACTGTGAGTCTCAATGGCCTCGATCTGCCTCAAAGCAATCCACAGCCAGAATGTAATCATGTGGCCAGGAACCATGGCGGGCCCAAGAAAAGATGGAATCCCAAGTATCAAAACCTCGGCCCAGTGCGCATACGGTGCTGCAAACCCTATAGGTGCTGTGTATTCATGGTGAACCTTATGAATTTTTTCATACCCCCACTTGCCATGTAAAAACCTATGGATCCAGTAATTTGTAAAGTCCTCAACAAGAAAATAAACGACCAATTGAGAAATGATCTCCAATAGTGATGGCAAGGGCAAGCTTGTCCGGATGCCGATCATCTACAAAAGCAATTTAGTAAGTTGGTCAATATTCCTACAAATCTATAAAGTAAAAGTAAAATATTCCCAATCATCTGCAACGGAATAAATAAATTAAAAAAAAAGTAATGCATCACTTAACTTTTTCTTGACTTAAGGCCAATATTTTTTGGTCTTGTAGGAGATTGTGAATGTGAAACTTTAACTCCTGACAATCGGTATAAGCCCTAGTTAACCACTAAGCCACCAAATTTAACTTCATAATGAAAGAAGTGGATGTGAAATAACGGTAAGAGAATTAGCACAGTGATCAAACTATAATGTAAGAACAGCATGGAAATCACTTGATTAGTTCGAGACTACAAAACTAAATCCCGTTTTTGAGGCTTGATAACGCAATTGAATAAAAAGATTTACTTTCATGAATTCAGAAATCACTTGTATCAAACATAGAATAAAAAATTAGAAACAAGATGATAAACTTATTCTGATTGAACCAATCAATCAAATGATCACATAAAAATATCAGAGAGAACTAAAGAAATGGAAATCACTATCGCTGTGAGACCATAAAATTGACAATTAATATGCGCACTTGGTCAAAAATACAATCACTTGATTAGATGGCTAATACAAGTAAAATCACCAAACTACTATACTAAAATTGGAATCCATAACCTTGGTAGTCAGCAATAACAATCAAACACAAAAAAAGGTCATTACAAAGGTCAATGAATTCAAATCTTTGTATTCAAACTGAGATTAGAAAAACTAAAATACTAATTAAAAAGAAGTCAGCAACGTCACTAACAAGAATCACAGAAACACCTCATAGAGTCGCTTATTTAATTCAACAGTATAAAAGAAAAGGGAACTGAACTAAATTGGTGATCTCAATAGTCCGCAATCAGAATTCAGAAATCAGGTCAAACTAGAAATAATCAAAACTCGTAACGAAACCAAAATCTAAAAAAACTTACTTGAATCGAAGGATAAGAGACGAGTTGTAGAGGTCCAACGACGAGAAGGAACATGCGCATTACATCGAAGTAGCAATTGAGATTATCGGCGAACGAGAGCTTGACTTTAGGTTGAATTTTGTAAGGAATGATGTTTTTTGAGAAGACGAATTCGATGAAGAGGTAGATGAGTGGGACGAGAGTGAAGACGAGGAAGAGGAAGAGAATGTTGTGGCAGTAGAGGAAGTAATCCGATTTGGTGGCGGAGTAATTGAACCATAAGGTTTCAGCGGCGGTGAGTGATCGGCCGATGGCGGTTTCGGCATCTTGTACGGAGGCGTAGGGCAGCATTTTGTGGTGGTGGAGAATTGGGGATCGGCGGCGACGTAAACTAGAAAGAACGGCGGGTGGGTTATTTCCGTTGAAAAAATTGGGGGGAAAGAAAAAACCGGTGGTCGGGAATTGTAGACGTTTTCACTGTTTTTTATACCATTTTTGTCAACATTTTTGGCTAAATAAATCTTCAATTAATACGCAAACAAAATAAATTCGATTTTGACAAGTTCACGAGAGTGTTAAATGAAATATTTTTTTTTAAAGGCAAACAATTTTTTTTTTCCGGAAGGCATAGCCGCATCGAACCAACGAACGACTACCACGAACACACGCACACACGTACGCACACCTCCCCGGCGGTATCGGGCATCCACGGGCAGCCCACTAATCCGCCGCTGTCCCGGCACAGCTTACGCTGAGCCTAGAGCCCAACCACAGTCTAAGACTGGGCTGGGGGCAGCCCAGTCAAAGACTGGACCAGCCCAAGGACTGGGTACTCCTCATGCCCTCAAATTGACTGCTCTTGAATTCGAACCCGGGTAGATTGGGATACCATCCACAATCCTCCCAGGATGTTACCGCCCTTAGGAAAACTAACTGAGCTAGACATGATTTGGGCAAACAAATTTTATTAGAAAATAAAGGAAAAGTTAATATTTTTTTTTTTAACTTTTAGGGATCGTTACAAAAAGTTATTCAAGAATTATTTTAAGTATCATCCAATTTTTAAAAATGATTATAATAAGTTAATAACAAATAAACTTTATTGATATGTTATAGTTTTTCTGATCAAAGTTATGTGAAATAATCGATTTTTAATGTATGATGGTTTTTATTGACGTTTTTTAAAGTTTAATGACCAAATTATAAATGAAGTAGACGGATAGGGACCACTACAATAGGTAAGGTGATGGGTGTAGGCGCCACCCTTTGAGATGTCTTCATCTTACCGGTCTCACAACTATCATAGGGAAGTAAATCAACGCATGTATCTCAATAACAGAGGAACGGTGCCTAGGCTTGAACTTAGGACCTCACACATATGGATCACATTCGCGCATTTACCGTTGAGACACATCAGTGGGGGCACGAGTTGTATTATACAGGTCTTTATATTTAAATTCAAATTTTAAACCTTAAAGTTATAAATAAATAAAAATTAAACCTCATCAATCAAAACAAAAACATTTTACCTTATATCATTTGATACATTTACCTTGTATACACCGTCATCTTCATGAACATGTGGGTTAGATCCTCAATTAAACCTAGCCCTACATGACTAGGTCTTAAGCTTTCTTTGACTTGTTGTTTATGTCAAAACCAGATCTATTTGAGCTGCAATGATATGCAACAGAGGACCTGCATATGTTAAAATCATGTTTGACAAATTAACTGATAAGTTAGTTGTTAGTTGTTACAATGTAAGATGACCTATAAAGACATTTATATCTAAAAAGAAAAAAAAATGCACCTAGAACATCTTGAAATACTATTTGATGCAGTTTTTCAAAAAGTTAGTCTATGGCTAACCAGATGAGGATTTTTCAATACACTAGTTTATGGTTGGTGATTTCAAATTTGGGCCTTGTTAAGGCCCAATTTGAGCCTCGTTAAGGCCTGCTCATGTTGGAGTCTTTAACCTGATTTTCACGTACGATTTTAATTTTGTTAGTTATTAATATCATAGACGAAGGATCTTGTGAGAAAAAAGAGTTAAGGTGAAAAGTGTAAGAAGGGATCTGAACCCTTAATCACTTTTAATATCATCCTCACCCCATGAATTGCGCTTCTCACGGAAATTGATCCGATGCATCTCATTAGTGTTGATCTTCAATTAAGATTGATCCATAGGTAGAGATCATTTCTTACCCTTCTCATCATAACTTCCCTTCTCGCTGGAAGTGGAACCCAACCCTTATATCATAACAGATAAATAAATATCTTTAGTATTTTGTAACAATTAATTAGCATTATGATAATATTATCATTTTAAAATTAAAGAGTAGTAATTCTCTTCAAAAAGTGATGTGATGATAAGGTGAATGGCATGAAAGAAGAGAATTAAAGCTCTCAATTTGCAACCATGGCCTACCCAAACCTATCATCACATTTCATTCAAATCAATCATTTTTTATTTTAATATCATTTCCTCAATTTTAACTCCACTTGGATTAATTTCATTGTGAATTTATATAATTTTTTTTGTTTTAAATAAAAATTGTTACCTGTAATTTAATATTTTTATTTTCAATAAAAATTGTTTATCAACAATTTAAGAAAGGTTGTGTTTGATTTGTTCTTTGTGAATTACAGGCTGTTGTGTTTGATTAGTAAATAAACACCTATTTTTCAACTAACAAAGTTGAAAAATTATTGATTCAATTGTTTTTCGTTATTCATTGTCGATGACAAACAGTCATGAGTCAAATTGCCTTCTTTCTTATTGTCGCTATCGTCGGCTAAATCATCTACATCATCAACCAAGCAAGTAAGGACTAGTATGTACTACTGATTGTGTAAGAGGTGAAACTGTGTGTGGTAATAAAAAAAATATCACATATTATATAATGTTATATCTACTCATCATTATTTATTCATCAAATGTTTTAACTTAAAATACGAATAAATAAAAGATGGATTGTAGCCAACTTTAAAACATAACATGTGCTACATAAGTATATGGTCCATGTTTTAATTATAATTGAATGTTTAAATGTTGTGTTGAAATATTTTGATAATTTAATTCATTGTGGCAATTGATGTAATATCCTATTAATGGTTTTTATAACCATAAAAGGATCTCCAACAAAAATTTTCAAAATGGTGAAATATCTTATTTTAAGAATTTTGGGTTAATTTATTCTTCCGACAGATTTTTCAAAATTTTGTCCAAAATGGAAAAAATTCGAGACATATGGTAGAATTTTCTAAGGGGGTGTTTGGGATTGCTTATTTAAAGTGTTTTTTAGCTTATTGCGATTTGGCATCGGAGATAAACACTTTATAGGGTTTGGATGAAGAAAAAATGAAAGTGCTTAGAGCATCTCCAACCGGCCGATATATCATTGGATTTGCCGGTTTAGACCATCCAACCGACCGCATTTTGAAAAAGTTTTTGCTGGCCAAGAAAAAGAGACGGCATATATGCCGTGTGAGAATTGGAAACGGCAAATTGGGAGGCCCACACTGCAACACTATTCCATTTATTTTATTTCATTTTAATAAGGGAAAAGTCCAAAAAAACCCAATGGACTTTGGTGTTTGGAGTGATTAAGTCCTTGGACAATTTTTTGGAACAAATAAGTCATTAGACATTTCAAAACACACTAAATAAATCATTGAACTTTTGAAAACATGTTAAATACATCCTTATTATCTAAAAATGTAACTTGTAACCTACATAGTAGGTAAAACTACAAATTAAAAGAAAAAACAAAAAAGATGTCACCTACTTTATCACTCTACAAATAAGAAATTTAACTAAAATAGTCAATTTCATCAACAAAATTAATTTTTAAGCACTTTTCAAAGTCTTTTTTTTTAAATAGTCAAAGCATATTATTTTTTTGCCTTAAAAACTGTTTTTGGCAAAAAAAAATAGAAAACATCTTTATAATTTGTTATTTAATTTACTTTATATCTTCTACCTTTTTATTTTCATTTTAACTTTTTATTATATTAACACACATAATCGTATATCTATACTATATTATAAAAGAGACATAAAAAACTCTTAATTACAACATTTTAAGCACACAAAATACAACTAATTAAAACCAATTACTTAATTTACAATTTCATAATACTTTGGTACAACTTATATTTTATTATAAAGATGTAATTTATTTTACTTTTAGTTATGATCTGTTTAAAATCAAAAGTACAAATTGATTAAACATAAGTACAACTTATAAAAGCTCAGTGTTTGAATTCGTGTAACTAACTGCAGATAAACACTTATTTTTATTTTCTAAAATATCTAAAACTTTTAACTATTGATATAACTAACCGATAAATATAAGAAAATTCGAGATAAAACATCTTATTTTTATTTTTTATTGAAGTATGTTATCTTTTTAATTTTAAATATAAAATATCTTAAATATAGTTATCATTTAAATTAAACATTTTTTGACCCGTAACAAAATACTTTATTATCATTTTTTATAAAAAACCATAATTAAACTAAACTAAAATATATTTTTGTTTTAAATCTAGGTTTCTCAAAATCGTAAAATAAAATAGAAAAAAGACTAACAAAAAGTATGAATAATGATCGAGGGTTCGAGTTCTAGATTTCAGAAACCCGTTGCATTGCGAGGGTACATTTCTAGTTAACTAAAGTATATAAAAAAATACGTTTTTTTACAAATTACACTATTATAATTGTCTCGTCAATACGTTTAAAATGAGCCTAATATTGATTTTTTTAGATTTAATCTCATATTATTAAATATCATAAATACGTACTAATTATATTTAATATTTACACTTTATATCCTTTAAGTTATTTATTTAATTATATAAGATTAATTTGTAATTATAAAGGGTAAATATTAAAAATAATTCATACGTATTTATGATATTGAATAATACAAGATAAAATTCAAAAACAATATCGAGTTCATTTTGAACGTATTGACGAAACGACTATAATGGTGTAATTTGTAAAAAAAACTAATTTTTTTGATATATTTTAGTTAATATCCGATTGTGTATGTTAATAAAATAAAATTGTAAATGAAAAGGTAATTGATATAAAATAAATTAAATAACTAATTATAACTTTATAAGAATGCAAAGTGTAATTTTTTTCTAAACTATAAGCAAAAAGTGAATCTTTATACATAAAATTTTCTACATGAGAATGTTTGTTATTTTTATTTTTTTGGAAAAAAAAAACAATACTTACGCAGGACAAAAAAACATTATGTGCAAACTTTGACAATTTTAGGGAAAAAAAACTTTGAAAAATGGTAAAAGAAAAATAAAAATGGTTGATGAGATTGACTATTTTAGTTAATTTTCCCATTTTTAATTTGTAGGAGGATAAAATAGGTGACTTTGTTTTTAATTTGTATAAATTTTTAAGTAATAAGGATGTATTCAACAGGTTATCAAAAGTCCAAGGATTTAGTTAACAGGTTTTGAAATGTCCAATGACTTATTTGTTTCAAAAAATTGTCCAAGGATTTAATCACTCTAAACACTAAAGTTCATTGGGTTTTTTTGGATTTTTCCCTTTTAATAATTATATAAATTAACATATATATTTAGTTTTTGTTTTTCAAATTCATTATGTAAATTGATTATATATATATATATATGTGTGTGTGTATATATATATATATATAAACTTATGAATTATTAACAAATTATTTAATTATTTGTTTTTTATAAATTAACTAGAAGTGTACTCGCGCAATGCAGCTAGATACATCACGATTTTAATGTTTCATTTTATTTTCTGTTTTTTTGTCGATTTACATTACGATTTTGGATGGCTGTGAGAGAGTGATAATGATTTTTTTTATATAAATTTGTTTAATTTAGACTTAATAATATAATGTAATTTATTTTTTAATAATATAATTTATTTTTATAAAATATTCTGTAAGATTTTTTAATTATATTTTAGATTTTTTATATCTAAAATATGTTGAGAGTTATTTTAGGGGAGTTAAGGTGAGAAATGATTTTAGGGGAGTTAAAATGGTTAGAGATAATGATTGAAAATTAATGAATAACATTAAATGTAGTACATACAGCTTTTATGGTTGTTTTTTAAGTAATTAACATTAAATAGCGGTATATTAAGCTTTAAGACTTGTTTTTAAGAGTTTTTTATGTCATCTTTATAATATAGTATAGATATATGTTTTTAATTTGTATTATTTGAATTAATGTAATTTTATTTAAATGTAATATTAATTAAAAAATTATTGTTTTTATTTGAGTAAGTCTTCATTTAAAATAAATTAATTACTGATTATTTATTTTTATAATATGTATTTACAAATTATATTTATGGTTATTAAAAATAATTAATAGTAAATAAAGTATGTTATTTTAATGTGTGGTCAAGGTCTAAATGGCGTGAGGCGTGGCGTGGCGGCGAGGCCAAGCCTCAAGCCTTAGGAGCCACGGCGAAGTCATGGCGTTTTCAAGGCGTGATTTATGGCGTCAAATTTCTATTTCATATACAATATTATATGTAAAAACATATGTTTTGTAGTGTTACTCAGTAAGTCAATAGTAATAGGGAAGTTAACTTAGGTTGTATATATAAAAAACTTGCAAATTTGAATATTCTATAAATTCTGAGGAAAATAGTTGTTCAAACTGAATAAAATATAGAGTAAATTTTATTTTTAGTCCATGTGGTTTGTTAAAGACTTCTATTTTCATCCTTATAGTTTTGGAATTAAGATTTTCATCCCTATGGTTTATAATTTATTTACTTTTTTATTCTTATGATTTAAATTTTATTACTTTTTCATCCCTATGGTTTATAATTCATTTCTATTTTAGTTCTTCATACATAAAAGTAGTGTTTTGGTTTTAGGGACGAAAATAGAAATTAATTTCAAATCATAGGGACGAAAAATTCAATTTCGAAACTTGACACCAAACAAACGTAATTTACTCTAAAATATATGAATAAACTCCAATTTTGGTCCTCGAGGTTTGTTGATTTCTTTGAAAGAGGGACATGTGGTTTCATAATTCAAGTTTTGATCCTCATAGTTTGGATTCTACTCTGAAAGAGGGACTTGGTCACTAACTTCGTTAAACATCATCCTTAGAGACAGGGGCAAATTTGTCCAACCATATATTTGTCCACATTTTACAAAAAGTTGAACTCTAGGGACCTGATATGTATTTAACTCTAATTATATATATAAAACACAGATATTTTGAGGAACTCCACCTCATCCCTCCGGTGAACCCCAACACCACCACCATCCATCTTCCCCCCTTCCGTCATGCACCGTCGCCACCATGTCCTACCACTGCTACACAATTACCGCCACACTCCCCCTCATCCTCGACCTTCCACCCTCCTCACCAAACTCCACCTCCCTTGCCGCTCCCTTCTCTTCCACACAGGGACGATATATCACACCAGGACCATCGGATATTGCCAGAATCCATCTCTAATGATCAAGTTTAAACCCTCTGTTTCAGTAGGCAAGAAACCGACATTATCACGGTAACTATCACGACGATTACAGGGCCAAATCACAGGGACCATCGTTGACGAACAAGGAAGATGACTTTCATCGGAAAAACTGGTGATCACCGGTTGGGTTTGGTGGTGATGTGGTGGCTGTTTACAGATGAGAATCGAGCCGAGTGGAGGTGTTTGAAGGTCGGAACAACAATAGATGAAGGTGTTGGTGTCTACAAGGTGATGAAGGGAGCCGAGAGAGAGAGAGAGAGAGAGAGAGGATGACATCGGTGAAGTTCGACGGTAGTGATCTTGGGTTCATGTGCACGGTGGATAGAGAAGGGATATGGGGGTCACCGGAGTTACAGTGGGGTAGGAGGTGATGTGAATTTGGTCGGTGGTATGAGTTCCGAACCATTGCCGAAGATAAAGAAATCTTCTTCTTCACGGTGGTATGTTTTTTTGTTTGGGCTAGTGAAGGTGCCACTGCCAATGATGGATCTATGAGACATAAAGAACCGGCAGGTTTACCGGACTACTTCAAAATGAAAATCACCAATTTTGGTACTCCCTCTGCCATCCCATACATTGCCATCACTTTCAACAATCAAATCTAACACATTCCTTCTTTTTAATCTTAAATTATTACCATAATCAAGCCCTAGTTTAGCTACTTCAAACAATCTTCCAAAAATGTTTCTTCACCTCTAATCACGTTGCTCTACTCCACCAGATATGTTCTAACATCCAGTTACACCTTTTTTTTGCTCAAGAATTAGCTTAATTTTTTGTCAAAGATTGTTTGTTTATGTTAACTGTTAGTGATAAATGTTGTAATTTTTACCTTCTATGTATATGAATCATATTTTTTACTTAGCAATTTTTGCTTCCACCAGGCCACCGCCATGGGCGGTTAGTTATGTATACGTGTGTGTGTATATATATATATATATATATATATATATATATATATATATATATATATATATATATATATATATATATATTATAGTTAAATACATAACATGTCCCTGGAGTTTAAGGTTTTTGTAAAAATAAAGAAAAACAAAAAAGAAGTGCAAAAATGGACAAAAATATGGTTGGACGAAAATACCCCTAGCTCTAACGGAGATTTTTAACGGAGTTAGTGGCCAGGTCATTCTTTCAGAGCAAAATTCAAACTATGAGAACCAAAACTTGAATTATGAAACCACATGTCCCTCTTTAAAAGAAATCAACAAACCTTATGGACTAAAATTAGAGTTTACTTAAAATATATTTAGGAATTTGAAAATGACATACATAACAAGCTATCAAATCAATGTTTTATTCTCTGATGATGATGATTTGATGTGTCATGATGCTTCCAGTCATAGAAAGAAAGCACAAAACACTACAAACATATCGGATGGGTCGGACAAATTTTTACAAGGGAGAATAAAAAATTAAAATCTTTTAAGAAAATTATCTTTCATTTTTAATGGATTTTTTTATCTTAGGGATTATACAATTAACTATATTATTAAAATATTTAATAAAATTTTTATAATATTATTTCTTTCTCATAAATATTTAATTTTAAGCAATTTTATTGGTAAGATGAATAAAAAATTATTTATCTCTAATAAGTAATCATTTTTTGGAGAAATCTTCAAATTTGAAGATTTTCATTGTCTCACTCATATTTACTCCATTTTAGAGAAGGTTTTGCATAATCTGTTATAGCAAAAAACTTCAAAATCTCCATTTGGAGAATCTGTTAGAGATGCTCTGAGGCATTGTTTGGCAAACATCAGCTAGCTTATTTTTTGAGTAATCGTTTGGATGTACATGAGATACTTTATGAGTTCCCTTACTGATAAGCTACTTAGAGTAGCTTATCAAGAATTTTTTGACACATATTTCAGTAATAACTTGATTAACAGCAGCAGAGGTGTAACACCCGGAATTTCGGTAAGAAACTTGATCAATATCTCAATGTCATATCAAGATTTATCGTTTGGAAAAGTCCTTACTTGAATGCAAGTTGAACCGGGTGCCTTCCGTGCAAAAAACGTCAAGTTTTGAGGCCCGAGAGGTATTGGGCGACTTTGACATGCGACTGTGACACGGTCACTATCGCCGTGTCACAATCGCACAAAAGTTGTGAGACAAACAGAAGGGGGATAGGCTGGTGCGACATTTCCCAGCGACTTTGACACTGTCATCGTCGTTAGGCCATAGTCTCCCAAACCCACCTGGTATATAAATTTCAACTCCGAAATTTAGGTCAATTGGCATTCATTTTGGATAGTTGATGGCTCGTTTTCCCTACAGATTTTGGGTAATAAACCACCTAAAACCATCTCTCTTCTTTAATACCTTCAACAACCTCATCCATTCTTCATTTATGGTGATTGTTTAGGTGGTTATAAACTCTCTTTGTGAAGATTTCTCCTCCTCAAGAGCTAGTGTCATCTCCTCTACATCTAGAGTTTTGCTAGGGTTTTGATTAAACCCCCATTGTGAGTTCATACTTCCTTTTTCCAAGATTTACTCATGTCACAACATTATATTTTAAACTCCTACACATATCCTTGATTTTGATTCATGTTTATAAGATTTTGACCTAACTTGTGTTTTGAGAGATTTTAGGGTTTTTACCACTTTCAACTAAATGAAGGGTTCCATCATATATGATGTAAAATATGGTTTTACTTACATATTTATGTGGGTTACTTGAAAGAATATATATATTTTTTCATTTTTATGATTCTCATTCTTGTGATTGGGTTTTATTTGATAAAATGAATCTTTGGGAGAAAATACATGGATTGTTGTTGTTATTGTCTATAACCACATTAAAATGGTTTAACACTTGAATGGTGTACTTGGTAAATGAAATCTATTTGGAATGAGAAAGTGGCCACATTATGGCTCATGATTGGATTTTGCATTTACTTATCAGCAGTTAAACATATAAATGCATTTTTGAAAATAAATGGTATTAAGAACTATATGTTTGATTATAGTTGGTCACAAATGAAATTGTGACAATTTTAGACTATTACTAGTGGATCCATAGGTATAGAGTCGACTTGATTTCTTTGGGTTAAACCCCGTTGTAGCTAGTTGAGACATTGGGCCCTAGGGTGGCAACTTGGTACGGTTATGTGGGACCGGATACTAGTCGTGGGTCATAAATGTAAATCCCAGCGAATGAGCATGATTAGGATCATTGGGTTCCCTCCCCCACATCTAAGTACGAGCCGGCGAGCTCGTGGCCTTGATCCTAGTATGGTGAGCTCAATAACTTGGAAAGTGGCCTACTTTTGTGTTCCGCCACAATCCTTGGAAAATCGGATCTCCCTCATCATCGCAAGATGTATTTTGGACCGTTAGGTCACTATGTGGATATTTTATCTTGGCAAATCAAACCCTTTGAAAGATCAATCCTTATCGCATTTAAATTATTTCCCTTTCATTTATATTTATAAATTGTATGTTCTCACTAGGCGTCAATGTTAGACCACAGTCTCATTGGATTCAAGATCATCCAAACTGAAGATCGCAATCTGAAGCTAAAGCCGGAACGTCGACTCTCGATATTAAAGTCTATGTCTATTTGTAATAAATGTCAATGTAATTTAATGTAATATGTTTTAGTTTACTTAGATTTAATATCTAAGTTATAAGTATTGTAATAGGTAACTTAGTTAACTTAGTTTGTTAAAGTTAGTTTCTAGTTTACTTTATTAGATATAATATCTAGATCTAATATCTAGATATTATGTTTAGGTAGTGTGTTGAACACACTACTTAGATTAAGTGTATCTCTCAACTCTCAAAAGATCAGATCATAGATCACACATACAAACACACACATAAAGGTGAAAAAGAGAGAAAAACATAGAGAACACAATCAAGAACTTAATCGATCAACCTTGTAATCGTTTGATATATTCAATACAGGTTGGTAATCGTTATTGTGTTGTTATTCAATAAACTTGATAAGTATTGTTGGACCGACAATCGGTATCAGAGCCTAATTAAGATCAAATCAAGTTTTAATAGAAAACGTCTCTGTGTTCTGTGTGAAAATCATTTTCGAGATTTAAACTGTTTTAGGTGTTAGAATCGATCAGATTGTGATCGATTTACATGCTAGATCGAGTTGTATGTGTTTAATTTCACTTTAAAGCTTATATCGAGTTCCAATTTGTGGTTTTTGTGAGAAAAGAGTCGAGAAGAGTAAGTCACTGTGCGATCGATTTTATATCTAAAAAGAGTGTTTTAGTGAGATCGAGTGCTCATAATCTGTTCTAAAAGTGTTTCTAGACACATTGGTAGGGTTTGGTATTGCTAAATCGTTTCAATACAGATTTTAGACGAATTTTCGAAGTACAGGTCGAATAACCCGCAAACCAGAGGAAGAATAACACGCAAAGTCCCACTTTGCACGTCCCACTACAAACGCAAAGCAGACTTTGCGGCTCCCACTACAAACGCAAAGCAGACTTTGCGGCTCCAACTACAAACGTAAAGCTTACTTTGCGGTTCCAATATCAATCGCAAAGTCTACTTCTCGGCTCCCAAAGCACCCACAAACCTCAACTTTGCGCTTCCATCTAGACCCGCAAACCTCATTTTGCGCTTCCCACTAGACCCGCAAACCTCCATTTGCGCGTCCCATTAGAAACGCAAACCTCAACTTTGCGTTCCTAACTTGAAACGCAAACCTTCTCAATCGCAAAGCTCCAATTTCCAGACTTAGAATTTTTTTTCTGAGAATTTTTCGAAACTGTAATAGGGTCTTTAATTGTCATAAATTTTTTCTCTAGGGGCGCTGCCCCCATACCCCCGCAAGGGCGTTGCCCCTTGACCCCACCCGCTAAGTCTACCTAGGGGGACCCCCGCGCAAGGGACCCCTGTGCTAAGTCTGCCTAGGGGGACAAAATTCTGATTGTGATCAAATTTTCAGAATTTTGAATTTAATTTTATTTGGATTAACGATCATATCTGTCAAGTTCTTTACATACAGGATGACATCCAAAGAAGCTCTCGCAATAGGAACCGACACCAAGCCACCAGTTCTCTTTCGAGGGGAATACGAACAGTGGAAGGATAGGTTTCTAAACTTCATTGAAAGACAGGATTTGGGTAATTTCATTATACAATCCCTAGAAGAAGGCCTAATGGAAACACAGTATAGGGAGCCAGCAGCAGGAACTCAAGAAGCAAGAGTTGCACTCTCTTATACAGATCTAACAGGTGATGCTAAGCTAAGAGCAAAAGGCGACAGGTTAGCCAAGTCATACATTCTATAAGGGATTACAAATGAAATCTATGTAAAGATTGACAACTACAAAGCCTCAGCCAAACAAATGTGGGATCAACTAGAGAAAATGATGTTGGGTTCAAAGATTGGGAACCAACTGAAAATCTCTAACTGCCTGCACAGTTTTGAAGAATTCAAAGGCAGAACTGGAGAAACTCTAGAAGGAACATATGATAGGTTTGTGACATTGCTAAACGAATTGAGCAAGAACAAGGTCAACAAATCTCAAATCGAGCTGAATATCAAATTCCTGAGTATTCTACAACCAGAATGGAAAAGTTTTGCCAGGCAGATGAGGCAGATAAAAGACCTGAATGAAATTCCACTTCACGAGGTGTATGAAACCCTCCGACAAAATGAAGATGAGGTGGATGAAATTCTAGCAGAAAAGAGAAAAGGAAAGACAGTTGAAGACACAGTCGCTCTTGTTGTGAAGAAGAAGAAGAAGAAGAACAAGACGATTGTGTATGAATCAGAAGAAGCTGAAGCTGATGTTGTCTCTGACTCGGATGAAAATGAACAAATGCAGCAAGTAATGCAGTTTCTAACAAATGCATTTCAGAAAAAGTTCTACAGAAATCCAACGTCAAACAGTCAGAGGTACTCTTCTGGACCCAACAACTATGCTCACAAGGAAAGAATTGAGGGAAGCAGATATGAAGGAAATAGGTATGAAGGGAAGAGATTTGAAGGGAAGAGACAAGAGGAGAAGAAATTTGATGAGAGAAGATATCAGACAGAAGGAAACAGATTGGAAGAGAAGAAACCGGAAGAAAGGAAGTACAAAGCTGAAGGATCAAGTCAGTCAGGACCACTGATGTGCTACAACTGTGGCAAAACCGGTCACTTTGCCAAGGATTGCCGAATATCAAAGGTTAGAAACTCCGACTTCTACAAGAACAAGATGCTTCTTGCAAAGCAACAGGAGGCAGGCAAGGCGCTGATGGCTGAAGATGAATACTGGCTGGATCACTCAGATGAAAAAGAAGATGAAGAAGAAAAGGATGAATCCGTCAATATGTGCTTGATGGGCAAAATCGAATCAGATACTGAAGCTGATTCAGAAAATGAAGAAGAGGATGTATGTGATTTATCGTATAAAGCTTTAATGAATAAAATGCATGCTATGGTTTTAAAACAAGAAGAGTTAGAATATAATCTTAAGCGAGAAAATGGTGTTATTATTAATAAAAACCAATTGATACAGAAACTTAGCGATGAAATTGCTGAGAAGAAAGTATTAGTTGAGGTTTTACATACAAACGCTGACACCAACGCAAAAGAACAGACTATAATTCTAAAAGAGAATAGTGAGCTCAAGTCTAAATTGACAAAAAGTGAGATTGATTTTTATAAGCTTACTGATATGCATTCTTTATGTATTAAAGAAAACAAGACTTTAATTGCTAAATTAGATGATTTGGAAAAGAAGCTATACTCATTAGGTCAAAGTGAGCAAACCATTCATCTTAACAAACCGAAAAAGAACAAAGAAAATTGGGGAATCGGTTATGTGAAACCTCAACGTCTTCAAAAGGGTATAAGAGAAGTGCCTGCACTTTATGACTATATACCTCTATGCTTGTTTCTCACCGAATCGCCTCATTTAAAGTTTTTAATACTAAACTATCAGAAGAGGATGAAGCCAATGAATTTGAAAAACGGATGAAGTCAACTAAAGTTCACGCTCCATTTTATTATGCGAAGTTGAATAATAGTTATGACTTTCCAAATGATGAAAAGAAATCTCTTTCAACTGACTACTTTCAAAGTTATTCTGAAAAGGAGATGGAGGCGAAGCCTGTTATAGGTAAAATTTATGTCCCTTCTCTCGTGTTAGAAAGTAAAATTTCTGAACTCGAGACCTCTTTATCAGATGAAAGACTTATGATTGAGATTCAACAAAAGGTTTTTTCAACTGTTATGAAAAATGTTGTTTTTACAAAGGCTCTTACTTCTAATGACATGTTTGGTTCATCAAACGAAGAGTTTAATTTTCTTAATTCTGACGGTGGTTTAGATGGTTGTTTTGAACAAATTGATTTTAATGCGAAACTTCCTAACCATGCATCTTTTGTTAAGAAAACTTCAAGAAAAACCAGTTTGCCTGTGTTCAGTGCAAAATCAACGAAAGCTTTCGTTGATAAATCAGTCTCTATGAACGCTAAGAGTGCTAAAGGTAAGAAAATATCTCAGCATTCACAGAAACCAACCACTACTGGTAATTCTAAGAAGAAGCATTCAGTTGTTGCTCAAAGGTCTAACTCACCAGTTTTACATGTTTCAGATATGAGCAAGTCAAGACCTGGAGCCCATTCTCAATGGCAACCAAAACGGAAGCTTGACAAGGCCGTTTTATCGTCTAGTAGTGTTAATTGTAATAAGACTTCGCTTACTAAAGATGTTGTGATTGTTGAAATTGCTGTTTTGAATCCAAAACTTGTTGTTTCTCGTAAACAATATACAATGAAGCAATTATTTCAGTTATCTTTATCTGCTGGAAAGTCCTCTATCTATAATAAACATGTTTCTATTACTTGTCAAGATTCTGAAGATTGGTTTGGAAATTACCATGTGCATTCATCTCATACCCATTCTTCACATACTTTTCAAAAGAAAATAGGATCCAATTTGAAATGGATACCAAAATCTTGTGCTAACACAGCAGGACCCAAATTCTAATGGGTACCTAAGGCGAAATCTGTGTTGCAGGCACACAAAGCTTAAAGAGAAAGCGACTTCTGATTATGTACAGATCAGGACTCGTTCTTCAATGTCAAAATAGGTTTTTGGATAATGCAGTTCAAAACCCGAACATCAAAGTCAAAATAGGCTTTTGAACAAATCAGTTCAAGACCCGCACTTCGAGAATCAAAGTGTAAATTCCAATGTTGTCGTATGCATATCTAAATTTGTATTTTCTCTTATGCAGACTTGTCATACATGGTTCTTGGACAGCGGATGTTCCAAACACATGACAGGGCAAAAAGAGATACTGTCCAACTTTAAAGAAAAATATTGTGGAACAGTAAGATTTGGCAACGACCAGTTTTCTCCAATCATGGGATACGGTGATGTACAACATGACAATGTCACTATCAAGAAGGTGAGCTATGTAGAAGACTTACGACACAACTTGTTCAGCATAGGCCAGTTCTGTGACAAAGACTTAGAGGTCAACTTCAAAGCCAAAAGATGTTCCGTTCGCAATGAAGAAGGCGAAGAACTTTTGGTCGGTAAACGAGAATCAGACCTCTACATAATCAATTTATCTGATGTCCAGACTGACAAGCAAGTTTGTCTACTATCGAAAGCTTCGATACACCAAAGTTGGTTATGGCATCGACGTCTTTCTCACCTCAACTTTCGGTACATCAACGATCTGGTCAATGGAAAGCTCGTCAAAGGACTTCCAGAGCTGAAATATGAAAGAGAACATCTATGCGCAGCTTGTGAAAAGGGGAAGATGAAGAGGGCACCTCATAAACCGAAGTCTGAACCAAGTACAAAAGCTCCTTTAGAGTTATTGCATATGGATCTATGCGGTCCAATGCGCACTCTAAGCTTAGGTGGCAAGAAGTACATACTCGTGATCGTGGATGATTATTCGCGGTACACATGGGTCAAGTTTCTACGTACAAAGGATGAAACACCAGATGTTATCATTACATTCCTGAAGACGACCCGGGTGAATCTGCAGAAACCGGTCAAGTTTCTAAGAACAGATAACGGCACAGAGTTCAAGAACAACAAAGTTGAAGAATATCTCGAATCTGTCGGGATTTCACATCAATACTCTGCTGCTCGAACGCCTCAACAAAATGGAGTGGTCGAAAGAAGAAACCGAACGCTAGTCGAGGCAGCTCGCACTATGCTAAGTCATTCCGACCTACCTCTATTCTTATGGGCAGAAGCTATATCTACCGCATGCTATACGCATAACCGGTCCGTGATTCACAGACGATTCAAGAAGACTCCTTATGCATTGATCAACAACCGAACACCTACAATAAAATACTTCCATATCTTTGGATGTAAGTGTTTCGTTCTAAACGATAGGGAGAATCTCAACAAGTTCAGCGCCAAGGCAGATGAAGCAATCTTCATTGGATACTCCTCATCATCAACTGCATTCAGAATCTACTTCAAGAAGTCAAAGACGGTGATTGAAAGCGTCAACGTCACCTTTGATGAAGAGATGGCTTCCGAACAATACTGTTCAGAACCCATTTTAACCGGAGTACTAGCTTCTGGGCAACTCAGTCCAGAACCTGCGTCTCAACAGAACAAATCAGATGAAGCTTCAACATCAACTAACCATTTATCTGATTTAGATTTATTATTTGAATTGTTTTATGACGAATTTCTTGGAACTAACATAAAGAAATCTGTTTTGGTTGACAGGATAGAAGAGCCAACGCCTACTCATCCAACCAGTTCAGACATTCCAAATGAATCAAGTACCCCGATTCATCAAGACGTCACAATTCAAATACCAACTCCTACAGTTCAAGAAGTGCCAAGTCATGCATAATCAGAAGAAGCTGAACCAGCAGAATGTACCATACAGATCCAACTACAGCCGGACCAAGCTGTACCTGCTGAGTCTTCTGAACCAACAACTTCAACTGAAGCAACTATCATAACTCCTCCCAATCAAACTGAAGAAGGTGCAAGTGGATTTATAGATGACACAACTGACATTCATTCCTATAATCCACTGCCTCATGAACATAAATGGACCAAAGCGCACCCTGCAAGTCAGATCATAGGTGATCCATCCAAGCCGGTGCAAACTAGGTCAGCGTCAATCAACTGGTGCATGCACGACTCCTTTCTAAGCAAGATTGAGCCAACTCGAGTATCAGAGGCTCTTGCGGATCCAGATTGGGTAGTCTCTATGCAAGAAGAATTGAACCAGTTCGACGCACTGCAAGTCTGGAGACTCGTACCAAAGGCTAAAGGTAAAACAATCATCGGTACGAAGTGGATCTTCAAGATTAAAAAGGACGAAGCTGGTATCGTCATCAGAAACAAGGCGAGACTAGTAGCCAAAGGATACAAACAAGAGGAAGGATTAGACTATGACGATACATACGCTCCTGTGGCGCGTTTAGAGGCAATCAGAATGTTCTTAGTCTACGTTGCCCACAAGAACTTCACGGTCTTTCAAATGGACGTGAAGACAGCATTCCTAAACGGAATTCTGAAAGAGGAAGTATACGTCTCTCAGCCAGATGGATTTGTCAATCAAGAGAAGCCGGACCACGTCTACATTCTCGACAAAGCTCTCTACGGTCTGAAACAAGCCCCTCGAGCCTGGTATGATGTCCTTTCCACTTTTCTAGTCAAGTCTGGGTTTTCAAAAGGTACGGTGGATACCACCTTGTTCATAAAGAAAGAAAAAGCCGATATCGTTTTAATACAAATCTATGTCGACGATATTATTTTTGGTTCAACTAATACTAAGTACTGTAAGAATTTTGCAAACCTTATGGTGTCTAGATTTCAAATGAACTTAATGGGAGAGATGAACTTCTTTCTCGGGCTTCAAGTAAAATAATTTTCTATGGGTATCTTTATCAATCAATCTAAGTACATTAGGGAAATTCTCCGGAAATTCCAAATGGAAAATACAAAACCGATTGGTACCCCAATGGCACCAGGAACTAAGATTGGCACCGATCCTTCGGGAAAGGCTGTTGATATTAGGACCTACAGAGGAATGGTAGGTTCTTTAATGTATCTTACTAGTAGTAGACCAGACATAATGTTTTCAACATGTCTTTGTGCCCGATATCAGACTAATCCAAAAGAAATCTATTTGACTGCTGTCAAGCGTATATTCAGGTATCTGAAGGGCACCGCAGATCTCGGTCTGTGGTATCCCAAAGATACTAGTTTTGAACTAACAGCCTACACAGATGCAGATCATGCAGGTTGTATGTTAGACAGGAAGAGCACGTCAGGACACGTACAATTCCTCGGTGACAAACTAGTAAGTTAGGGATCGAAGAAGCAACTTTGCGTTTCAACTTCCACGGCCGAAGCAGAATATGTAGCTGCTGCTAGCTGCTGTTCTCAGGTTTTGTGGATGCAAACACAACTTCGCGACTACGGTTTCCACTTCAACAAGATCCCGATCTACTGCGACTCCAAGAGCGCCATCGCAATAACAGCGAATCATGTTCAACACACAAAAACCAAACATATCGACGTCAGGTATCACTTTATCAAAGATCATGTAGAAAAAGGAAACATAAAACTTTTCTTTGTAAAAACAGATTATCAACTTGCAGATTTGTTTACCAAGGCGTTAGATGAAAAGAGATTCAACTTTCTTATCTCTAAGCTTGGTATGCTAAATCTTAAGACATAATCAGTAGTTACCTATAAAAGTTCACTATTGTTTACTTTTTCCTCATATCTTTATGCTTAATTGTGAATGATATATGTATTTCATATGTTAATGTTCATGATTCTAGGGGGAGTATGAGAAGAAACTCATACTTGGTCAATATTAATTTGAGGGGGAGCTCATAAGATTTCTGCACTTACGTTTTATGACAAATTTTTGTAATGCAAGATTTTAGGGGGAACTCTTCACGTCAAAGGATTTCGGACATGACTTCTGATTACTTCTGATCAGAACTCATACTTTAAAAGTTTTACTGCTTTTTGTCTTTTCAATATAAGTGAATAATTATTATTTTGACTTGACATTAGACTTTTGCAGAATTTTTGAGAGAAGCTTACAAGTTCATATTTCTATGACTTAAAGCTTAGCTTCATGAGATGGAAGATCGTACGTTAAGGTATAATTCTATATCTTCATCTCATATATGATTGAAAGAAGGACAACTTTCAATCATAGAAAACATTTTTTTTTAATGTTCAAACCACTTCCCGATTTTTCAACACATTTTATATTTTGGGAGTGTATTTTAAATGTTTTCATGATCAATATTGTGCTTTAACTGAAATAGTTAAACCAATCTGAGCATCACATGTATCATAGGAAAACAAAGAATCATTGTTCTAGGAAATAACACAACTTCTATGGAATCACCTTAACCAGTGATTTCTACCCAAGAAGTTAATCCTTAGTGATTGAGTGTGCAAATAGAAAAGGAATGAGTGTGATTAGAGAAAGCAAAAAGTTTAAAAGAAAGAGCGTGTGAGAACAGAGTTAAAAGAATATCACAACTCTGCACCAACTTTTTCTGAGTCGGGTAGCCACAATTCTAGTGATTCACAATTCTTTGGTGATCATTATTGAAACAGGCAACTAACCCATTCCAACTCTTGATCAAACCTCACCATCTACTCATTTTCTTCTCAACAAGAAAGTGTTTCACATTTTCAAAAGGGGATGCAGCACATTTGCTATCTGATTTTCATTTGGAAAATCTAGATATTGAAAAGAAGGAAGTCTGCCCCACCTTCGCACTTCAATCATGCACATTGAGTCTGTGTTTAACTTACTGTTGTCTCAGTGGTTTACACAATTTTGAGCCAATAAGCAATCATCCGTGCTTAATTCTTTCAAACACAAGCACAGACACACAAGGAATTAGTTTCTTTGTCATAACGTTTATAGAAATTACCTTTGTGGTGTTTCGATGATTAAATGGAAGCCCTGGGGGAGTCAACATCAAAACAACTCCTTTTCAATGTGTATTCGTTACACTCAGTGACTTAGTGTTACTGACAGGCATGATAACTGATTCATTAGTTGATTTCAGGTGTTACATATCTAATTTGTCTGGATTTGCAAAGATCTGGATGGATCTCTTATGAATTGACGAATCAGGGGCTCTAACCGCAAGATTGACATTTCTTACAACATATTTTGATGAAGTCGTTGCACTTAACATCAAAAAGGGGGAGAATGACTACACAAGAAATGGCAAAGATCACATATTTCAAGAATCACGTCAAAGACTGAATTCTTCTAAAGAAAGTAGATTGAAGACATGCTGAATTTAGAGAAAGAGATTGCATCTTCTGAGCTGAACAAGAAGACTGAATTGGATAAATCTTTTTATTAAATGATCTTGATCCAAAGGGGGAGATTGTTAGACCACAGTCTCATTGGATTCAAGATCATCCAAACTGAAGATCGCAATCTGAAGCTAAAGCCGGAACGTCGACTCTCGATATTAAAGTCTATGTCTATTTGTAATAAATGTCAATGTAATTTAATGTAATATGTTTTAGTTTACTTAGATTTAATATCTAAGTTATAAGTATTGTAATAGGTAACTTAGTTAACTTAGTTTGTTAAAGTTAGTTTCTAGTTTACTTTATTAGATATAATATCTAGATCAAATATCTAGATATTATGTTTAGGTAGTGTGTTGAACACACTAGTTAGATTAAGTGTATCTCTCAACTCTCAAAAGATCAGATCATAGATCACACATACAAACACACACATAAAGGTGAAAAAGAGAGAAAAACATAGAGAACACAATCAAGAACTTAATCGATCAACCTTGTAATCGTTTGATATATTCAATACAGGTTGGTAATCGTTATTGTGTTGTTATTCTATAAACTTGATAAGTATTGTTGGACCGACAGTCAAGCCTAACACTTTTCTTAACTGGCATGTATAACAGCTTCCAATAGCGGCTGGATACCGAAGGTTTGAGTGACGAGCGAGGACTAGAAGCATTTTGAGATGATAGTTATATGGAGTCAAAGCGTATAAACAACTTTATTTATTTTGGAATTTGGGTTGACAACTCATGTATTCTAGATGTAAATGGTTTAGATTAGTTTGTTGTCAATTTTATTATTCATCAACAGGTTTTGTTAACGCTTTAAACATTTACCCTTTTTGGGTGGCTTACTCCAAATACAAGTGTCATATTGCCAAATTTTCAATTTTTATTTACTCCAAAATTTAGGGTGTTACAAGTTGGTATCAGAGCTCTAGTTTAAGTGAACTAGGCATGAATGTAAGATGTCTAGACTTAGGCTGAGATTGTTAAGTAATGATATGTGAGATTGGGTAGAACTTCTAAGATGGGTTGGTCTCAGAGTCTACGAAAATTATGTTAATCAAGCGTTGTAGTGATGGTGACGAGAATTCTTACGTATCATATGTTCATAATTTCACTTAGCTAACATTATTATAAGGGTATTTTACGTGAGTATGCTTAGTCTGCTATTGTTATGACAATTGGTAAACGTAGTAGTACGTTTCTTTCATGCTTAATTCAGTTAATCTCTCTCTTAATCTTTCTTGTGCTTGTGTGTGTGGCAACCATTACTCCATTATGATGAACACTCGAAGTCGACCGTTAGCCGATGGAAACTTTCGCAAAGATAACTCGCTCGAACGAAATCTAGTGGTTAGGGCGGCGACTATCGCTCCTCCTGGTATGCCGCCGATATTCACGGGAGAGGTGGAGCAGGTGCCTAGAGTGGACTTGGTATCCACAAACCCGGATGCTCAAGAGGCAAACCCTGAAGTTGACATGATGGCCAGCGTCATGCAAATGGTGACGTCATCTATGGAGAAGCAACAAGAGGCGTTTCTGAAGATGTTGGAAGATCGCGATGCTAGCCTCAAGAGAAACGAGGCGGTTGTAAAGAATATCGTGATTGGTTTTGGTGGCACTGGTCAAGGGATCAGAACAGAAGAGCACAGGATTGTGGGTGCTCATAAAAGTGGAAAAAGTTGCACCTATAAATCCTTTCTAGGTTGCGATCCATTAGAATTCTCTGGTTCTGACGACCCGGTTACGTGCGTGAAATGGATTCAAGCGGTCGAGTAGGCCTTCGGCTCATCTGAGTGCAGCGACGATCAGAGAGTGAGGTTCGGTTCTCAGTTGCTCAAACATTCGACACTCACATGGTGAAATGTCACCCAGTCCACTTTCTCTCCTACCATTTTGGCTCAATTGACTTGGACCGAGTTCAAGAAGAAAATCTTGGAAGAGTACTGCAGCGAGAGAGCCATGAACCGTATTGAAGATGAGTTTTGGTCTCTTGAAAAAGGAAACTTGACTATGAGGGAGTACACCCGTCAATTTATGGAGAAGCTGGGATTGGTGGGGCACGTGGCCCCAACGGGGAGAGAGAGAAGATAAAGGTCTACCTCAATGGCCTATCGACGGACATGATGTCTATGGTCCGCAACTCTAAAGCCTCCAACCTCTGTGAGATAATAGAGAAAGCCCAGTTTATGGAGGAAGTCTAAGCGAGAAGCAAGCCGGAGAAATCAGTGGTGGTCGAAGACAAAAGAAAGTGGGAGAGCAATTCCGTATCTCACAAGAAATCTCGACCCTTCATCGGGAACCAAAATTTTGGCAACCGAGAGGAAGCAAGGTGGTGCCAGAAGTGCCGAAGCAAGCACCATGGCAACTGTAACACCACTCCTTATTCTTGTGCCAAGTGTGGCAAGCCAGATCATACTGCCAATGATTGCCCGATCAAAGGGATAGTCTCCTATGAATGTAAGATGTCGGGTCACTTTCGAAAAGATTGTCCGAAGTGGAAGACGGGGAGTGCCTCGGAGAAGAAGAATAACCCTCCAAGGGTTCCTGGCCGAGCTTTACAGATGACGGTCTATGAGGCCAAGGCATCCACCGACGTGGTATCGGGTACGTTTCTCCTAAACTCCATACCTGCTCGTGTGTTATTCGATTCTGGCGCTAGTTTCTCTTTCATATCCGATTCGTTTTGTGAAAAGCTTGCCATGTCCACTAGTAGCTTAGTTGATGCTTTAGTGGTTGAGATAGCGAATGGTAGTCAAGTAGTGATTCGTGATGTTTTTTAAGGGATTGTTCGATTGACATCGAAGGGAAGAAATTCCCGATTAATCTCATGCCTATGGTCATTGGTGGTTTCGACGTGGTAGTCGGTATGGATTGGTTGGCGGACAATCATGCCGAAATCCTATGCTCCAAGAAACTAATTCGACTCCCTACATCATACGGTGAAATGGTGGTAGTATATGGTGAAAGAAGGAAGGGTGAGGTGGTGGCTCCGATCTCTCGTTAAGTGGAGTTCGGATCGACCTTATACCGGGGGCGACTCCGATCGCTCGGGCCCCTTATCAGTTGGCGCCATCCGAGATGTAAGAGATGTTGGATCAACTCCAAGAACTCCTAGAGAAGGGGTTTATAAGACCGAGCTTGTCACCTTGGGGAGCGTCGTCCTTCTTCTTGACAAACAAGACAGAATAGAATGAAAAGTGGCCTAAAACCCTGAATGATAAGGGTTAAAAAAACGTCTAGCACTCTCTGGTGAGTTATTCGTGAGTTCAGCATCAGCAACAAACATGAAAGTTGCCTTTTTTTTTTTCCATTCTGGTAAGTTGCATGTTAGTTCAACTTCAGCAACTCACTTCAAAGTCGCTTCAACCACTGATTTTGGCCCACATGGAAATTGATTTTCTCTTTAACTTCACTTTTTCAATCGGTCATTTCTCGGGCTTGGAACTTGACGATGATTATGATCGATTATCGTTCGGAAAACTTACTTTTTGTACTCATTCTTGGCTATCTCATTACATGATGCAATTTCTGAAACACTTGATTTAAATTATAAAAACTCCGTTAATTTCACTTGGAATTAAGCAATTTTACCTGGTTAGTGCTATGAAAATAACACCAAAAATTGGTGTTATCAACCATTTCTTGCACTATTTCGGGACCGGCGAATTGCTTCTCGCCTGCCTCGAGCCAACACACAGAAATTATGCACTTTCGTCCGTATAAGGCTTCAAACGGTGTCATCCCAATACTCGAGTCGTAACTATTATTATATGTGAACTCCACCAAAGGTAGGTGAGAGTCCCAATCACCCCCGAAGTCGATAACGCAATACCTTAGTATGTCTTCTAGCATTTGGATTGTCCTCTCACTTTGGCCATCGGTTTGAGGATGGTAAGCCGTACTCAACTTTACTCTCCTACCAAGCTCTTTCTGCAAGCTATCCCAAAATTTTGAAGTAAATCGACTATCTCCATCTAGTACAATAGACAAGGGCACTCCATGCCTTGAAACCACTTCATCGATGTAAAACTTTGTCAACTTGTCCAATGTCCATCGGTAGGGTCTCGCGCATGGCCAAGAAGTGAGCGCTCTTGGTCAACTGATCGACTATCGCTCTTGGTCAACTGATCGACTATTACCTATATGGTATCATGACCTCGTAAGGTTTTAGGTAACTTTGTCATGAAGTCCCTGGTAATATGTTCCCACTTCCACTCGGGGATCTCCAGGGATTGAAGACTCCCATAAGGTCGTTGATGCTCGGCCTTCACTTGTAAGTAAGTCACACAACGCTCCACGTAATGTGCTACATCAAGTTTCATAACCGGACACCAATAATGTAGCTTCAAGTCCCTATACATCTTTGTACTCTCCAGATGGATGGAATACTTAGACTTATGGGCATCTTTAAGGAAAAGTTCTCGATTACCGCCAAACTTGGGCACCCAAATTCATCCATTGAACAATTTCACTCCACGTCTATCCTCCGTCAAGAGAAATCGTTGCTTCGACATCACTTCATCCTTGAGGTTTTCTTCCAACAAAGCCTCCCCTTGAGACGTCTTAATTTTCTCAATGAGGCTTGACACCAACTCTATTTTTGAAAGGGTGTCCTGGATGCTTCCATTATAATCCTTTCGAATCAAAACGTCGGTTACTACGTTCGCTTTACCGGGGTGATAAAGCATTTCACAATCATAATCTTTGAGTAACTTGAGCCACCGCCTTTGCCTCATGTTCAACTTCTTTTGATCAAAGACGTATTTCAAACTCTTGTGATCTATGAAGAATGTACATGTCGTGCCATAGAGATAGTGTCTCCATAGCTTCAAGGCGGACACTACCCTTGCCAATTCCAAATCATGGGTAGGATAGTTCTTATCGTGAACTTTGAGTTGCCTTGATGTGTAAGTGATCACCTTACCCCTTTGCATCAAGACGCATCCTAAACCCATTTTTGAAGCGTCGTTATAAACCATGAAGTGTTCCGACCCTTCAGGTAGAGATAGAATCGGAGCTTCACACAACTTCTTTTGTAAAGTCCATAGCGTCTTCTCTTTTGCCTCGGCCCAGACAAACTTCACATTCTTCCGAGTCAAGGCGGTCAAAGGAGAAGCGACTTTGGAGAAATCTTGGATGAATCTCTGGTAATAACCCGCTAGACCCAAGAAGCTTTGTATCTCAGATGGACTCTTGGGAGGTTCCCAATTCATCATTGCTTCAATTTTAGAGGGGTCCACCTTCACTCCATCTCGAGTGATAACGTGGCCCAAAAATTGAACCTTCTCAAGCCAAAAGTCCCACTTGAAGAACTTGGCATACAACCTCTCCTTTGTCAACACTTCTAAGACTTCACGAAGGTGTTGTTCATGTTCCGTTACGCTCTTGGAATACACAAGTATGTCATCAATGAATACAATGACCGACTTGTCGAGGAATGGTAAGCATAATCTATTAATCAAATCCATGAACACCGCAGGTGCGTTAGTTAGTCCAAATGGCATCACGAGGAATTCATAATGGTCGTAATGTGTCCTAAAATCCGTCTTCGGGATGTCATCTTCTTTCACCTTCACTTGGTAATATCCTGAACGCAAGTCGATCTTTGAGAAACAACCCGCTTCTTGAAGTTAATCAAACAAGTCGTCGATTCTCGGAAGCGGATACTTGTTCTTCAATGTTGCCTAATTCAGTTCATTGTAATCAATACACATGCTCATCATACCGTACTTCTTCTTGACAAACAAGATCGGAGCTCCCCAAGGCGATGAGCTTGGCCTTATGAAACCCTTTTCTAGAAGATCTTGGAGTTGAGCCATCATCTCTTGCATCTCGGATGGCGCCAACCGGTAAGGGGCTCGAGTAATCGAAGTCGTCCCCGGTACAAGATCAATCCGGAACTCTACTTGATGATCGGGTGGCAAACTGGGCAAGTCATCCGGGAAGACATCGGGAAACTCTCATACAACCTTCACATCTTCAAGTTTCTTCTTCTTCAACTTGGAGTCAATCACGTATGCCAGGAAGGATGAGCATCCCTTCAGCAAGCATTTTCGTGCCTTAGCCATGTTGATGATCGCCACATCACCCTTCCTCCTCTCACTATAAATAATCACAATGTCAGCACTAGGAATGAGGAGTCGAATTAGTTTCTTGGAACATACGATTTCGGCATGATTATCCTCTAACCAATCCATGCCGACTACCACGTCGAACCCGCCACAGACCATAGACAACAAATTAATCGGGAATTCCTTCCCATAAATACCGAGAGTACACTCCTTCAAGATATCACGAATTAACACTTGACCACCATTCACGATTTCTACCACTAAGGCATCATCTAGACTACTAGTGGGCATATCAAGCTTTTGGCGAAAAGATTTATATATGAAAGAGAAGCTGGCAACGGACTCAAATAGCACACGAGCAAGTATGGAGTTTAGGAGAAACGTGCCCGATACCACGTCCGCCGATGCCTTGGCCTCCTCAATGGTCATTTCGAACGCCCGCCTCGGGACTCTGGGAGGGTCCTCCCTCTTCTCTGATGCATTACCCACTTTGAGCTTTGGTTAATCCCTTTTTACATGCCCCCGTGCCTTGCACTCGAAGCAGACAATCCCTTTCACCGGGCAATCTCTTGCGGGAAGATCAACCTTCCCACATCTGGATCAAGGGAATGGAGTGAAGTTGCAATTGTCGTGACGCTTGCTCCAGCATTTCTGGCACCATCTAGCTTCACGTCGGTTATCAAAGTTTCAATTCCCGACAAATGGTTGAGACCTCTTGGGAGGTCCGGGATTGCTTTCCCATTTTCTTTTCTCTCCCACCTCGACTCTCTCCTCCTTGCCTTTGGTGTATATGTCCTCCATGATCTCGACCTCCTCAACGGTTTCACGGAGGGTGATGGCTTTGGAGTTTCGGACCATCGCCATCATGTCCGTTGATAGGCCCTTTAGATATGCCTTCACTCTTTCCTTTTCAGTCAGGGCCACATGCCCCACCAATCCAAGCTTCTCCATGAATTTCCAGGTGTATTTCCTCACCGACATGCTCCTCTTCTTGAGATCTTGGAACTCTATCTCGATTTTATCCATGGCTCGCTCGTTGCAATACTCCTCCATGATTTTTTCCTTAAAAGAGTTCCAAGTCAGTTGAGCCAAGACAGTGGGTGAGATGGTAGACTTAGTGACATTCCACCATATGAGAGCGGGTCCCCGAAGCATCTAGGACCCAAAGCGAACCTTCTGACCCTCTTCACACTCACTGGAGTCGAAGTCCTGCTCTATCTCGCCGATCCAGTTCATACACGCAACTGGATCGTCTGATCCTGCTAATTTAGAAGGCTTGCTACACAAGAAGGATCTGTAGGATCAAGCCCTCCTATCTTGCCTTACATTCACCGGTGTAGGCTCTTCGGTGGGAATCACATGTCTGGTGCCCTCGGATCCAGCCACTACTACATTCTCCGTAATTATTTCATTCCTACGGTTTCTCACATCACGGTTCTCATTCACTTTCAAAAGGAACTCTTGTTGCTTGGCCATAGCTTCATTCATCATCAGCGTCAGATTGGCCATCCTCTCATATTTAAGAGTTAACTCCCGAATGACCGGGTTGGACGAAGCCAGGTCAACCCTTGGAATGATCTCAGTCCCTCCACCCAACAATGGCGGTAAAGGTGGACGTACATAGGATTCAACCCTCTCCAGTTGATCAGCCGTTGAAGCGATCGCCTCGCCCCCATCGACATGCGTACGCGGCCTTCCATGCGTACTTACCATTCTTAATCTGCCACACATCAGAAAGAAGGGTAAGAAGGAGATTAAAAGAGATAAACATGAAAGAAACGTACTACTACATTCATCATTCGTCATAATAACAACATATCAAGAATACTCACGTAACAATATATTCATAATAGCATTAGCTAAGTGAAATTATGAACATATTATACACAAGAATTCCCGTTACCATCATCACAATTCTCAATTAGTGTAATTCCGTCGACTTTAAGACCATCCTATCCTTGAGGTTCTACCCAATATCATAGATCATAACTTAATAATCCCAACTTAAATCTTGGCATCTTACATTCATACCTAGTTCACTTAACCTGTAACACCCCGATTTTCTGAAGGTATAATTTCAAGTTAATAAAGAAACCGACATTTTAAGGGAAAAAGAAGAAATTGGATTTTGGACTTGAATCCTATATTTTATTGTCTTGTTGGATGAAGGATTCAATTACGAGTCCAACGGTTCTTTCCGGAGCAAAATCGAAGGTAAAACGAAGAAGTTATGGCCAAAACAATAATCGAGAAGAAAACCGGGCGAGCAGTGTTCGGCGCGACTTGCGGCGTGACTTAGAGACACCCGCTCGACTTTGGGGCAAGTGGGCGGGTTGTGGCACGGGTTAGGCCATGTGGTAACCCGTGTGAAGCCCTGTCGAGCATAAAACTAGATTTTCAGCCCCAAAACTTCATTTCTTCATAACTTCTTCATCCCAACTCCGATTTCAATGATTCTTTTTGCTATGAACTTGTTTTTAAGAGCTTTTCAAGACTATAAAAAGATAATGGAAGTCTATTGGAAGATTCAAGATTATTTTGTGGTGGTAAGTTCCTCATCTCTCTCAATGTTAAGCTAGGGTTTGATGGTTTCATCCTTTTCCCTTTCATCCTTCAACTTGGGTGTGATTTTGATGACTTGTGTGGTGAAGGAAACCTTGTAGATGTGTGGGATCTAAGATCTAGGGATATTTCTTGGAGATTTCAAGCCTTCATCAAAGTAGATTCAAGTTTTAGGGGTAAAAACTAGATTTATCTTAAATCTAGCAAGGTGAGTACAAGTTGATTTGTGAAAACGGTGTACATGCAAAAATGTCAATCTTTAAATGTTTATATGTTTTACGTGAAATTATTAACTGCTGAGTTATTTGATGAGTTTTGGTTATTTGAGATTTCTAACTTTATAAACTTGTAAAACACCCACATTTGGGATTTTAGGCATTTTAATAAATAAATCCTAAACATTGGTTTTTTAATGATTTATTTTATGAAAGTAGATTTTTTAGTATAAATGTATTTTTATTGTGTGTTTGGAGAAATGCTTGATTTTGTGTTATGGGACTTTTTGAAAGGACAAATGGTATAAACTTACTTGGAAAATGTTTTGTCCCAATCTAAACTATGTTGGAGTTATTTATATATTTGGGAGCATGAGTTTGCATAAATGCGAGTTGTTTACGTTTGATTTCATCTTATGATGTTACAATTGGTCTTTTGATTTGTTGGGCTTATGGCTCGGTTTGTTTGGACATTGTTGGGTCTTGGGGACACTTGTCCGATTTTAATAGCTCAATGTAGAGCGTTTGGTCATGATTTGCATTTACTGCATCTTATTCGAGAATTACATGTTTTGAATGTGTTAGTTCATTCGTTTGGAGTCATGTAATGTTTTTAACTAGTGCAATGGATCCATAGGCACAGTGTTCTTAATTTCCCGTTTTGGACAAGTTCACCACTTTGGCACGGAATAGGCATCGGGTCACCATGGTAAGTAAGGTGTGGACCTATATGGTCGGGCAGCGTCCCATGGGCAGTAAGGTGTAATTCCATTGTGCATAAGTTCCCGTTTTGGAACTGAGTTCCCGTTTTGGAACTCTCAAGAATAGACTCAGAGGGGTTGACTTGATGTTTTCGAGCAATAGACTCAGAGGAGTTGAGCTCGATATGTTTTATGAGTATAATCCATACGTTTTGGTTTTCAACATAGTTATGTGACCCACTTTGGTGTTTCGTCGCGTATAATGTAATCGGGTCTCCCCCGTCACCAAAAGGTGTTGTTTTGGGTATGGAGTTTTATAATCCATGTTTTCGGTGACGTTTTGAGTATGGTTGTTATCCATGTACTAAGGTTTTGAATATTGAATCTTATCCATGTTTTTGGATGTTTTGGATAATAGAGTTTATCCACGTTTTCCAGTGTTTGGTTGTTAAAGTATAAGTTATGTTTTGCGTGAGTTTTGGGTTTTGGATTTATATTCGAAGGAACTTTTGTATCGTGGTTTTAATCATGAAAGTGATGAATGTTGAAAAAGAGATTGCTTTCAGTCTTAATGTATTTTATTTTGGGAGAATCACATTTTAAATAGCACTCTTAAGGTTTATTGTTTTACATATCTATGATGAAAACTCTTGAGCTCACTAGGCGTTAAGCCTAACCTTTTTATTTGTCGGCTTGTGCATCAGATTAAAGAATCACTCATTTTCATGCCTTAAAAACCCACAGTCCAAAGAAACTAGACAATCCATGTTGGCATTCGCTTCGAAGTCTGAAAACAATGAAAGTGTTTTGACTAATTTGTTTTTTAATCAAGAGAATGTTAGGAAGCATGTCTAATGTTTAAGATACTGTCTAGATGGACTGTTAATAAAGATGTATTTGGTATGTTTTTTGAAGAGCGGTCGCACCTTAAAAACGTTTTAAGGAAAACTCACAACGAATTAGCTTAACCACCGACACTTGAACATCCGTGCAACGGATAAATTATATGTGCATAACTATACATTTATTGATGCCCAATGGAAATTGCATAAAAAGATCATATCGTTTGTACCAATCCAATCACGTAAGGGGTATTCAATAGCCAAAGCTTTAGAGATATGTTTGGTAGACTGGGACATAAAAAAACATTGTTACTATCACCGTAGATGATGCATCTAGTAACGATGTTTCCATTAGGTTCTTGAGAAGCAAACTAGTATCTTGGGGTGTTCATCTATTAGGGTTCAATACTTGCATATCTAATGCACTGCACGTATTCTGAATTTGGTTGTCCAATATGGGTTGAAGATGGTAGATTCGACGGTTAAGAAGCTTAGGGTTACTGTTAGGTGGGTAAGGGGCTCTCTGGCTAGATTGTCAAAGTTTAGAGAACTTTCTACTTTGCTTGGAGTGGAAGAAAAAAGTTCTTTTAAATTGCCTTGATGTTCCTACTAGATGGAACTCAACTTACATGATGCTCAAGACTTTCAGTCCTTATAGAAGTGTGTTTGAAGCCTATGAAGGACATGATGCCTCATTCAAGTTAGATTTGGGTGATTTTGTGCTTGCAGATTTTGATTGAGATTATTTAGAGAGCTTCGTAACCCTTTTGAAGAAATTTTAGAAGATGACAGTAAGAATATGAGGTTCTTTTTATGTTACTACTAGTTCTTACTTAACCGAGATTTGTAATTTGAGTTGCGTTCTTGCGGATATGACGACTTCTCATAATAGAACTGAAAAGGTACAACTATTTTCATAATTTGGTTTAATTTATTTAAATTACATTGTCATTTACATATGTTTAGTTCTTGACTATCTTCTTGATTTTTCTATAAACAGAATATGGGTCAAAAAATGAAGGAAACGTTTGATAAATATTGGGGTGATCCGGAGAAGATGAACTTGGTAATTTTCTTTGCAACATTTTTGATTCAAGAGATAAAGTTGAATACATGCCATTCCAGTTCAGTCAATTGTATGGTGAAGAAAAAGGTGAAGCGTGTTTTATGAAGGTAAAGTCTAAACTCACTACCTTCTTTGAAGATTATATGTCAGAATATTATACTTCTGAATCTGAAGCTTCTCAATCTCAATCTCAATCGGAAAAATGTATCCTTATTGGAAGGGTACAGTTTAAGTTGAAAAGTTAATTAAAGAAGCAAAAGCTTGAAAGTGGGGTTTTAGAAACCAAAAAAAATGAGCTTGAAGTATACCTAGGTGAGGCCATTGTAGATGATAGCGATGACTTTGATGTCCTTAGATGGCGGAAAATGAATAGTGAATGGTTTCCCATTCTTTCAAAAGTTGCTAAAGATGTACTTTTTGTGCATATTTCTGAAGTTGCATCTGAATCAACCTTTAGTACAAGTGGGAGGGTCTTGGATAATTTTAGGTAGGAGTGAGAATAGAACTAGGTACCTGCCCTTGGAACCAAAATCGCTCCGAAATTGTCGATTCCGGAACCGGAACCAATGTGATTGGTTCCGGTTCCTAAAATACAGAACCGATCGGGACTGGTTTCGGTTCCGATTCTAATTTTTTTGGGACCGTTAACCGCTGGGTACCAGCCGGGATAGGTTCAAGTACCGAGTACCCGGTCCCGCTGGGTACCCAGAACCGGAACCGACAGGTACCCGCTATTTTTTTAATAAAAATTATTTTATATGTTTATTATTAAACTAAAATTGAAATTATTAATTTACCTTTTAGCATTACACACTTACCCTTACGACCGCTTCCTTCACTCGACTTGGCCCGCGACTTGAGGTCGCGACCAAGGCTGCAGGGACGGTCTGGACGATGTAAATCCCATTTTTAGGGTTTTTCTCATTCCCACCTCCCCTTTTAACTTCTCTCATTTCACTCCCACTTCCCTTTTCTCTATTGATGCGATTTTTGGGAGCATGAAGATCAGATTGAGGGCATCCGTGATGGATCTATCCTAAAGGAGCATGAAGGTTTGGTATTTGGAAGCTTGGATTTGAAGGGTTGATGGGTTCCTTTGGATGATTTTGGGTGGAGAGTCTCAATATCCTAAAGTGGTAAGTTTCCTTGAATATTCCAAGTTTTAGTATGAGGATTTTGGTAGATCTAAAGGTTTTATTTGTTGGTGGTTCATCTCTTTTAGATTTTGAGAAATGGGTTATTTGGAAACCCTAGTTCATTGTTGAAGATGATTTGGTGATGTTAGCTAGTAATTTTGTACATATTTTATATATTAATATAATATGTTTTGTATCTTAGTTTAGCTTAAATTTTGCATTTTTAGCTTAAATCGCATTGCATCAATCATTCGTTCCGTGTTCAGATCATATTCGGAAAACTTACGGCTTTATTCAAATTTAAGGTTAATTTGATATCGCTCGGTTCGGTTACAATGGATGCCGAATAATGTAAAGGAAGCAAGGTGGAAAAGTGGAGAAAAGCTATTAAAGAACAAAAGCTGGATTCGCCTCTGTGTGGTGCGCACCTTAGCTTGAAAAACGCACGACCCGTACGCTGTGTCCATAATGTTTTCTACTTCTTGCGAGATATTTATCGAGATATTTGTCGAGATATTTATTTAGATATTTTGGATATTTTTAGTATAAATATGTACCTCCCCTCTCCTTAATTCGGGGTCATGTTTTTTCGGTTTGGAAGTAAACTCTCTCTAGAGGGTTAACTTCCAGTTTCACTCTTCTCTCGGAGGATTTCTGCATTCGTGTTCATCAATCTAGTATTGTATCTCTTTCTCGTTTATGTTCTTAATTCATAAATATATGTAGAAATGTTGTTTGATGATATCTTATATATTTTATGTTATATATTAGTATCTAGTATATATATAGATATATATATATTTTTTGTTTAGTTTTCTAATTCAATAAAAGTCGTTTCTAGTTCTTTTCGCATATAAGATTGTGTGGTGATAATCAGCGGTTATATTGAGAAATTGGTTAACTCAAAGTTAAACGGTACGGTTATCGAAGGTTAGTTTTACGGTTCATCACCAACGGAAGTTGGGTTGTGATCGGAGACCGACTATTCGATAACCCTTTATCTAACAAATCTAATTATGAACGGAAGTTTGAATTTGGCTTTTGGTCAATTAACCAACGATTCTAAAATTATCATGGAAATAGATAAAAGTAGGAATCGGGGGAATTGTTTTATCAAAATCTTAATGCTTCTAGTTAAGTCGGATGTCACGGAAATAGTCAAACTACTTAACTAGGAAGGTTTGTTTCACCTTGGAAGAGGGTCTTAAACGTTTTTAGAAAGATAAACCCCTACCTCGATATAACTGTTGAATATTGCCACTTCCATCTTGTTTTTATGTCTTAGTTTAATATATGTCATAATTAATCTTCTACTATAATCTTCATAGTTTTTGTTATAAATAGTTAAAGTCTCTTTTATGTGTTTATGTTTTATACTTGTATTTTGATTTATAGATTAATCTTTAGCTTATTAAAATATCCATTAATTGTCTTCCCATAGCTAGTTCATGATTTATAGCAGGATTAGTACTTAAACCACTGCTCCCTGTGATCGACCCGTATGCTACACGACCCGTACGCTTGCGGTTAATATAAAACACATCAAGTTTTTGGCGCCGTTGCCGGGGAGCAATCGGTTTAATATGGATTAAGCTATAGATCTTCTAGACTATGTCTCTATCTATTCTTTTTTTCATGGTTTACTTTTTTTTAATAACTTCTCATCCTGTTTAATCTTGGATTTCTCCTTGAGTTTAGTACTTCTAGTGCATGAAACGGGATCGCGCAACACTGACGAGTGACGGCACTTAAACGAAACGCTGAAAGGAGGAGATAAAGACAAGAAAGAAGGACAGGAATTCCGCAACCCAGATCTTTCGTTTGCACAACCCACCATGGCTCGGTGAGGAGTAAGGCGTTCGTTTGAGTTTTCCGTCTTTCTCAATTTTTTTTTTATTAATTAGGTACTGTTCATACGTGCGAAAAATAAAAAAAAATTAAAAAACAAAAAAAATTAAAAAAAACAAAAAAAATTTAAAAAAATAAAAAAAAATACGAGATTATACATATATATATTATAAAAAAAATTAAAAAATATATATATGTATTTTGGTATTTTGTTTTGTTTGTGCAATCTTTTTTTTCAGGTTGCATTTGTAGAAAAAGGATTGGAGCTTTTACCGTTTTCAAGTCTAAAAATCTTCATCCTCAACCGCGGTAAATTCGTTCCTTTCTTTATTTTTGTGTGCATTGTTATTTTTCTTAAGTTTCAGTTTAGATTGGGCTGTCAAGTGTGTTGGGACAGACATAGATTTGGTTTTTATTTAAATTTTGTCAATCGTACGTGTGCACCGCGACATCTCTCTAAGCATTGAGTACAATGTTTAATTCTAGCTTGGGGATGTCATTCTATCTTTTTTTGTTTCTTAAAAAAATATATATAAAATTTAAAAAAAAATCAAAAAAAATCAAAAATCAAAAATATTTTTGTTAGATGAACCTTTTTTTTAGCTTCGAGATGTAGATAACCTGTTTATACTAGGTATAATCAATATTTAGGTTCATTGCTTGTACATCACCTAATTCGTTACTAGTTAAAATCTAAACTGTATAGAAAGCATTGTTTCACTATTAGGAAGATACTTACACGCACTTCTCACTACATCACCGCACGTAACCTTTAGGATTAGTACGCATACCGTAATCCCCCTACATTACATATGTGACTGCTTGGATGGACCCCACCCAGTGAGAATTTGGGCCGTTTTGGATTGAATCATCTATAATCAATCCCAATTTATTCTTTCTTGTGAGGTACCTTCCACCAAAACGTAGCTCTAGGTTTTTGACTTGATTCTCGTTTAGAATAACTATGAAACTACATTGAGGCCATCATTTTTCTATAAACTCACCAAGAGCACCCCCTATCATCCCCTGCACCACAAAGCTATTAAAAAAAATACAAAAGAAGATAGCTTGGGGGAAATGCAGTAGAAGAGGTTCACAAAGGGAACCGAAAGAAGCTTGATTTAGATTATCCCCTGATCAAGGCTATATTTATTATCAAAATAAGCCAAAATCCAAAGAAAAAAAAATAAAAGGATAAAGCGTAAAGCGTAAAGGAGCTAACCCAAGACTTTCCTTTAACCCAAAAATCCCTTTGAGCCTAAAAGTCCTCTACGTGTAGTTTTATGGAAACTTCTAGATTTTGAGAACCATTTCAAAAACGTCAAGAGTTAAATACATTCTTGGTTGGGAAGACTATTTGAGTGTATACACCTTACCTTATACATATGAGAGAAATTGAGTGGATTCTGCGAGTATCCATCCAGCAAGATCACTTATCCCACTCCCTTAGTGATTACGGTATGTTTACAAATTCCCTTAAGGCCATGTGTGTGATTTATTGATTCAAGTGTCGTGTTAGTGTTAACCTTTGTGTAAAACAATTGTATTTTCTTACGTTTAGTGATTGACATGCGGGTATTAGTTGTGTTTGTGCATTAATGAACTTAAATATTAATTATCTCTTTTGGAAATATGGTTAGCTTATCTTGTTGCTTTTAAGGTTTGTGTCCTTTGTTATTGTCTCCCATTTCTTAGTGAACAACATGCTTCCTTGAGGACAAGGAAGAGTTTAGCTTGGGGGATTTTGTTAGCTAGTAATTTTGTACATATTTTATCTATTAATATAATATGTTTTGCATCTTAGTTTAGCTTAAATTATGCATTTTTAGCTTAAATCGCATTGCATCCATCATTCGTTCCGTGTTCAGATCATATTCGGAAAACTTACGGCTTTATTCAAATTTAAGGTTAATTTGATATCGCTCGGTTCGGTTACAATGGATGCCGAATAATGTAAAGGAAGCAAGGTGGAAAAGTGGAGAAAAGCTATTAAAGAACAAAAGCTGGATTCGCCTCTGTGTGGTGCGCACCTTAGCTTGAAAAACGCACGACCCGTGCGCTGTGTCCAGAATGTTTTCTACTTCTTGCGAGATATTTGTCGAGATATTTGTCGAGATATTTGTCGAGATATTTATCGAGAAATTTGTCGAGATATTTGTCGAGATATTTATTTAGATATTTTGGATATTTTTAGTATAAATATGTACCTCCCCTCTCCTTAATTCAGGGTCATGTTTTTTCAGTTTGGAAGTAAACTCTCTCTAGAGGGTTAACTTCCGGTTTTACTCTTCTCTCGGAGGATTTCTGCATTCGTGTTCATCAATCTAGTATTGTTTCTCTTTCTCGTTTATGTTCTTAATTCATAAATATATGTAGAAATGTTGTTTGATGATATCTTATATATTTTCTGTTATATATTAGTATCTAGTATATATATATATATGTATATATATATTGTTTTGTTTTCTAATTCAATAAAATTCGTTTCTAGTTCTTTTCGCATATAAGATTGTGTGGTGATAATCAGCGGTTATATTGAGAAATTGGTTAACTCGAAGTTAAACGGTACGGTTATCGAAGGTTAGTTTTACGGTTCATCACCAACGGAAGTTGGGTTGTGATCGGAGACCGACTATTCGATAACCCTTTATCTAACTAATCGAATTATGAACGGAAGTTTGAATTTGGCTTTTGGTCGATTAACCAACGATTCTAAAATTATCATGGAAATAGATAAAAGTAGGAATCGGGGAAATTGTTTTATCAAAATATTAATGCTTCTAGTTAAGTCGGATGTCACGGAAGTAGTCAAACTACTTAACTAGGAATGTTTGTTTCACCTTGGAAGAGGGTCTTAAACGTTTTTAGAAAGATAAACCCCTACCTCGATATAACTGTTGGATATCGCCACTTCCATCTTGTTTTTATGTCTTATTTTAATATATGTCGTAATTAATCTTCTACTATAATCTTCATAGTTTTTGTTATAGATAGTTAAAGTCTCATTTATGTGTTTATGTTTTATACTTGTATTTTGATTTATAGATTAATCTTTAGTTTATTAAAATATCCATCAATTGTCTTCCCATAGCTAGTTCATGATTTATAGCAGGATTAGTACTTAAACCACTGCTCCCTATGATCGACCCGTATGCTACACGACCCGTACGCTTGCGGTTAATATAAAACACATCAAGTGACGATGAAAGTTTCATTCTTAGAGGCTAAGGATTTAGGTTTGAAACCTAGATTTAACCTAAATCTAGCAAGGTGAGTTCAAGTTGCTTTGTAAAAACTATGTAGATGCCAAAATGAGTATTTTTGAAGTAAAAATATGTTATACTTGGTAATTGTCAATGTGTTGGGTATTTTGATAATTTTTCATAATTGATAAACTTGGGTTGTTTTAGTCTCATAAAATACCCATATTTGGGATTTGATTATTTTGATAAATAATAGCATGATTTATGCATTTTTGGTGATTTTGTACAAATAATGTCTATTTTATGATTTATGCATCTTTGGTGATTTTTCTGCAAATGAAGTTTAATTCATGATATATGCATTTTTGGTGTATTTGATTTCATAAACCATTTGGAAAATGCATGTCTCCGTGTTATGAGACATTTTGGAAACATAAGGGTATAAACCCATTTGGAAAATGGTTTGTCCCAATCCGTGTTGAGTTTTGGGTTAATCACATCTTTGAAGTATGTGTCTGCATAAACGTCGTTTATGTGCGTTTTATTATTTGGGGGACCGTTATTTGTTGGTCGAATGGGTTTTGAGCATTTTAGCTCGGTTTCGACTTAAAAGAGTCTCGTGGACACTTGTCCAGTTTTAATGGCTCTATGTAGAGCCCATGTACGATTTACACCTTAATGCATCTTATTGCATATTTATGATAATTACATGCTCGAGTGTGTAGGTCATTCATGTGTAGTCATGTAATGTTAGACTATGTTGCATTTGATCCATAGGCACGTAAGTCATTCTTTATTTGATGGTCAATTGGGTATTACGTGGTTGGACTCTGGGACCCATGTTTTATGACCTTAACCTTTCAAGTGTACATTAGGAGGGTTGAGTCTGGTTGAGTTATCATGAGCTAGAGGGGAAATTTTATATTTGGGGCCTCCGCCATGTCGGGGCAATACCATGGTTGTAACCCCCAACTGTGTCGAGCCTTTGGCGGTATTCATGGTAATATTCGCTAAGGTCAACTGTCTCTTTGGGTGTAGCTTGAAGGGAGTCGTAGGGACACTTGGGCTTTCATGTTGTGTAGTGTCATGCGATTAACGTTGTATGAGTGACATACTTTTGTGTTCCTCCACTCTCAACAGATACGGGTCTCCCCCGTTGTCGGCCAACAGTATTTTGGATATTTAATTGTCCATGTTTTAACATTTGGGTTTCATCTCATTTTATGGTCGCGTGAGTATTGGATTTTAGTTTCATGTTTCCAATGGCTTATTATATTTATATGGATTGCTTTCTATGATTTACGAATTGAGTATTACGCCCCACCCGTGTTTTTGGGTGTTTCGGGATGCAAAGTTTTATTTGCGTTTTTATAATTGGGAGTCCGTTTTCTATTCACGTTTGAGTGAGTTTTGGGCGACATCATTTTATAAAAAATATTTTGTATCGGGGAGTTTGCCCTTAAAGATGCATGTTATTGGAAAACGAGTCACTTTCATATTTGAGGTAAATCATTTTGAAAGGTTATGATTTAAATTGCATTCTTCCTTTTAACGATATATTTATTCATGTTGAAAACTCTTGAACTCACTAGGCGTTAGCCTAACCTTTTTATTTGTCGGCATGTGCATCAGGACCTGGTTGGGTGTGGTACTAGCGACACTGTGAAGAGATGAGAAATAGATTATGCTCGAGGGTGAGTAGTTTGGTGAAGCCTTCCCCCGTTATCTTGGGTTATAGCATTTTGTATTTGGGTTTAGTAACATCCGACCTTTGATTAGTCTATGTGTAAAGCTTTATTTATATTTGTTGATGATTAAATCTAAAACAGTATTTCATGAATAGACTTGTTGTAAGATACCTTTATCTTTCTTTGAGGCATTATTGAAAATTTTAAATTAGTTGCTCATTCCTGTTTCGAGGGTGTTATATTTTTTTTATCGGATTAGTTTTCACCGTTTATAGTATTTATTTTCTTTACGTTGGGACTTTGTAATAGACTAATAATTATTTTTTATAGTATGAAATGATAAAATTTAAAAAAAAAAATTAGACACCGGGTACCTCGTACCGGAACTGGTTCCCTAATATAAAGAACCTGTGTAACCGGTTCCGGTTCCTTCATTTCGGGAACCGCCGGTTCCGGTTTCGGGACCGGTTCCATGAATTTTGGCCGGGGTACCCGCCTTTGCTCACCCCTAATTTTAGGAATTCTCTAACTCCTAAAATAGTGGAAGCACTTATATGTACGCAAGATTGGTTAAAGGGTTCTACTCAACCAATTGCGGTTGAAGAAAATTTGGAGGAGTTTGAGAAGTTTAAGAAAGTTACGAGTATGACATTAATTTATTATTTATAATTATGTATTTCATTTATAATTATGTTTTTCAATTACTATTTTGTTTGAGACTTTAAGTTACTTACAGAAATGTCAAATTTAAGAATTGGAAGTTCTTCTGTCCGTGATGATATTAATGATAGTACACATGCTTCAAAGGATTTCAGAAATTTTGAAGTTGATTGTTGATTGTTGATTGTTGATGCCGCATTGCCGTTAGTGTTGATGGATGGTAAGCTAAGCTTTATGTATTTGGAATACTTGGTTATTAACTTATTTTGGTTGTGAAATTTTTAAACATTTGTTGCACTTGGTATTTTGGTTGGTTAACTTGGCTTGGTTGGAAACTTGGAAGTTGGAACTTTATAGTTTGGAATTTTGGATTATGGACTTTGGTGTTTGGAACTTTGGATTATGGATTTGGTTTATTTGTAATTGTTATTTGGTTATTTATTAAACTTTGCACTTTCGTTTAGTTTAAATGTTTATTTTTATACTTATTGTGAATTTGTGATTAATTGATTCAATAGAATTATAGAAATATGAAATCTGAAATGGGCTTGATAATGAAATGGGCCAAAATAACAAAATCTGGGGAAAAAACCCAAATAAAAGGCATGGGGGAAGGAATACCTGAACCCACCCGAACCCGATCCGAAATACTCGAGAATA